>JAESUZ010004073.1:0-600000 GCA_017311185.1 Proteles cristata cristata | reverse complement strand
TGACGGATATATTTTCTTGACTGTAGGAATGGCTTTGCGGTTGTATACACATCAAAACTTACACTGTAGATTTTAAATACGTGTCGATTATTGTACGTCAGTTATACTTCAAAAAGCTGTTAAATTCGTGAGATCTACCTCTTAAGTTTGAAATGCAGGACATGACTAAGAACTCGTTGAAGAATCTGAAGTGTAAGAAAACTAAAATTACTTCTGGTGATAACTGACAACCAAGGTTCTATTCTAGTATGATAGTTTATCTGAACATAACATTACTATGAGAAATGCGAAGTCATAAAAATAAAAAATAGAAATGACATTTTTGTCCCCCTGGTAATCATACCATTTCCTCATGCCTGTACAGTTGCTCTATATCATAATCTTTTTAGTGTTCTAGTCAATTTGGTTTTTTAAAGGGAGCAATAACCTTGTTTTTCCTGAACTATTACACTGCTCTTTTATGTACAAAACGCCCAATCCATGGTGTGTCTTATGTGTGCGCATGTGAAGGTTTGTAGAGAGCTACACTGTGTCTATAAATTTTAGCAAATGCTGTAATTTGCTCTGGGATTTTCTAGCCGGGACGCAGCAGCGGCATGGGAACAAATTGGAACTTTCTAGAAACCATACTCCTCTACAAGATGAACACTGGATAGTTCCCCCTAAATATGTGAATTCATTAATCAATTTTTTTTTCTATTTAGATTGTCCACTTACTGTCTTAAAACAAAGAACTGTATACCACACTTAGAGTGCACAATACCGGTAAAGACTCTCTTTTTAGAAAACATTCATAAAGTTTTATTTTCACCCTCCCCGCCCCCAACTTATTTTCTTAGCTCTTTTATTCGGTAATCACTCCAATTCTGCAGACGGGGAGACGCACGCAGGTTTTTTTTTTTTGCACAGTACAGATGGGCAAGAAAGAAGCAACTCTTAACTTTTCAGTTCCATTTTGAGAAATGATCATAGCGAACTCCTGAGAAGGACAGCGCAGTGAGAGCAGAAGCATTTCTCCCCCAGGCTGGGTGTGGGTCGGGAGCCAAGCGCGCTTCCGCGGGAGGGAGGGGGAGTCAGGTGGCAACGGAGCGGGAGCTGGAGCCGGCGGGGGAGCGTGCGGGGTGCGCCTCCCTCCGGCCGGCGCGGGGAGGCCGCCCCCGCGCTCGCGAGTCCGCCGGCCCGGGGCTCCCGCGCCGCGCTGCGAGCCGCGGGTGCGCCAGGGGCGCCCGGCACCCGCGTCTCCTCCCTCGCGCGCTCGCTCCCTCTCCACCCCCCCCCCCGCCCCCAACCCCTGGCAGGTCCCTCCCCCATGCCTGCTCCCGCGGCCGCCGCCGCCGCCGCTACCGGAGGCACAGGAGCCTCGCGATAGTGTTTGCACAGGCGGCGCGTGACGCCGCCGCCGCCTGTAACTGATGCAGAGGTTACCCCGCCGCCTCAGCCGCCACCCACCGCCCGCCGCCGCCACCCAGGCGACGCCGGGGGCCGACGCACTGCAGAGGTGCCGGCAGGTTCCGCTCGCGGAAGTCTTCTCGGCCGGCGCAGCCCGCGCTCCGCCTGCACTCCGCCGGGCGCCCCCTCGACGCCTCCGCCGCCGCGCTCCTTCCCTCCGCCTCTTCCCCGGCGCGCCCGCCTGCTCCCTCGCTTCTCCCCCTTTTCCTCCTCCCCGTCCCCTCTCCTCCCCTCACCTCTTCCCTCCCTACCTCCCCCCTTCTCGGCTTCCTCCCCCATCCCCTTGACTCTCCCCTCCCTGCCCTCGCTCCCTCGCTCGCCCTCAGCGCGGCCCCCGCCATGACGGAGGCGGGTGCCGGTGCCGTTGCCGCCGCTGCCGTCGCAGGGGGGGAGTCGGGTTCCCAGAAAGTAGCTTGATGAGTGTCCAAAGTAGCAGTGGAAGTTTGGAGGGGCCGCCATCTTGGTCCCAGCTCTCCACGTCTCCAACCCCGGGCTCGGCGGCGGCGGCCAGGTCCCTGCTGAATCACACGCCGCCATCCGGGAGGCCCAGGGAAGGTAAGCGCCGTCGCGCCCGCGCCCGCTCGCGGGCCTCCTCTCCCGCGCCGCGGCCCCCGCGCCCCCCGGGTCTCCTCCTCCGACCCCGGGGTGGGGGATGGTGACGAGGTGGACGCGAGGCCGCCGGGCTCCGGGGAGGTAGTGCGCCGGCTGTGGGTGGTGGTTCGCGGGTGGCGGCGGAGACGGACGAGGGGGTGCGCGCTGGTGGGGACGGGGCGAGGCGCGCAGACTCGCATGGGGCTCCTAAGAGCCAGTACTGCTGGGGTGGGAAGCCTCCCCCCGGACGCCAGCCCCTTTCTGCTCCATTTGCTAGTACACTCAGTACTCTTAACCTCCTGGCCTCCGGTCTCTGGTGGGTTTTCCCTCCCGTTGAAGCATTCAGCCTCGAGCCCCCTCCCCTTCCCTCGCGCACTCCTCCCATAGAGGCGGTCCCCGCTCTGCGAGCTTTGCAGCCCGGGACCTGGAGGATGCCCCTCGCTGGCAGGGTCCCTGCCCTTTGGGGAGAGTCGCTTAAATTATCAAAGCCGACTTTGATCCCCTGCCTGGCCCCTGAGAGCAATTTAAACGGCAGGCTGACTCGTGGACAGGCTTTTGAAACCACCCCCTCCAGATGGTTGCAACTTTCGCTCCTTCGCCATCACCTCCTGCGTGTTGGTGCGTTATCTGTCTTGTGCAAGTAGGCTCCTGTTCCCTGACAGGGTCGTGGGTTTTGTGGGAAATATCGGCGTAAAGGTTACTGCAAACACGCACCAAATCGGTTACAATTGTTTTCTAAGTTTTCTGGTTTCTTGCATGCAAGTGTGCTGCCACCAGATGTAGCAGTTACACAGCTAGTAAGACGCAGGAGTGCTTTTGACCAAGATTTCAACTTGCTGTATTTAACTTTTAAGTATACGACATAAAATGAAATTTGGGAGAAGAGGCATTTATGGAGGAAGAATAAATGTGCATGGAATCGCGTTCAACGCTCTTTTGTCTGGGAAAACGTTTAGCGGTGTTCATCAGCAGTTGGTAAATGGGTTGTTCACTCCCAGTTGTGTCACACGAGGAGACTGTAACCACATTTTCAAAAAATGTCTGGAAGTCCAGTAGTCTTGTGAATCCTTAAAGGAGACCAGGAGCTTTGATTTATATAGGAATCGGTGGGGTTAATTTATTTTGAAAATATCTGTCAATATTTACTACCCAGCCTTGACAATTGTTAATCAAGTGGTTTGTGCCCTGAATCTCCTGGTTCAGGCGTAGCATTCTTTGTCATCTTGTTCCTGTGAGCATGTGTGAAAGTGACAATAGGCTCAAAGATTGGCATGAATTTGCTCCAGAAAATTCATGGAAAGGTTTGATTTATGGCATCCATTAAGCATGCTGAATACATTGAGAGACGTTTTCTCCTTTTCCTTCTTACCCCCAACACTGAGTTCTGATTATTAGAAGATAGAAGTTTATTTATTGACTAAATTTAGTGCATCTGGCGATTTTCCTTTTGCACTTGAAAATTTGTAAATGGATGTTCCAAATTCTATTTTGTAAACAGAGCAGTTGGTGTTTTTAGTATGCTTTTATTTTTGCATGTAGTTTCATTAAGGTGCTTAATGATAGTGTTATCAATAATAGTGTAACGAGTGATGGTAAATTATGGTCTTGGGAAACACCGTCTTTTCAAAAGGCTATCCCTTTTTATCATTCATTCATTTCTCAGATATTTATTGAGCCATTTCACTGAGCCAGGTGCTGTACTAGATCCTGAAGATGTAGTGTTGAATTGTTCATCTGTAACATCAATTATCAGTATTAGTAATTTAGGGGCTACAAAATCTAGATTGTGAGTTTCTGAGGTTACTTTAACTCTAGTTAAAAAAAAAAACTTCTATATTATTCTGCAATTTTCCTGATGTGTGAAAATTCTGAAGGGTTTGAATAATTTAGCTTGAACTTTCAAATAACCAGAATTCTTTGTAGCAGTTTGGATTACAGTAGGCTTTTATGTAAACTAAGTTAGTGAATCTTTTGTTTGTTAATGAAATAACAAGAAGTGTGTTTGTGAACATTATATTTCACCAAGTACCTCTGTGGCCACAGTAGTATATTTCTTTTTGACCAACCAGCATGTAAGTTAAAACTGTGTTAATTTTCTCTAGGGTACTGTATATTTATCTTGAAGCTATTGTCTTTCAGATATCATTAATGCTAATAGAAATTGCTTATTTGAAGCTTTAGACATGATGAAGACATTTACTTTTGAGTGGGATCCTAGTTTTCATTTTAACAAGTGTTTAACATCTTTTGCAGGTATACCCGTTTGTATATTGTATAAATTGATGTAAGTTGAGGGAGTTCTGGACTTACAGTGACTGTTAGTAAGAACTGTATTAGTAGAACCTGAATATATATATGGGGTACCTGGGTGGCTCAGTTGGTTAAGCGTCTGACTTCGGTTCAGGTCATGATCTCATGGTTTGTGAGTTTGAGCCCCATGTAGGGCTCTCGCTGTCAAGGAAGAGCCTGCTTTGGAGGCTCTGTCTCCCTCCCTCTCTGCCCTTCCCCCGCTGTTGCTGTCTCTCTCTCTCTCAAAAGTCAATAAACATTTAGAAAAGAAAAGAATATATGTAGCAAGGTGAGAACAACTTTGTTTCTGAAGAATTGAACCAATTTAATGTAATATACAATAGAAAAATTTAAGGGCACCTGGGTGGCTCAGTTGATTAAGCGTCTGCCTTTGGCCCAGGTCATTATCTCACAGTTCACGGGTTCAAGCCCCACGTTGGGCTCTGTGCTGACAGCTTGGAGCCTGGAGCTTGGTTTAGATTCTGTGTTTCCTTCTCTCTCTGCCCCTCCTCCACTCACTCTTTCTTTCAAAAATAAAAAAAATATTAAAATTTTTTTAACTTAAAAGATACATGAATGTATGTGTACAAGGTTATGAGAGGAACTACTTTATGGAGTTCAAAAACATGAGATGTTTTTGAAGATGTGTCAGAACTGTAAATATTGATTATTTTGAAGTTTTGATAATTTGAAACCCAAAATTTAATATTATACTGTGATTATTTTCAGTGTTCTATATTTTGGCTTTCTTTCGTTTCTCACCCTATTCTCATATTATTATAGTTTTACTTGATCACAAATGAAATACACCTTTAACTATTACAAGATTTAGGGATTTGTTGGAATTTAGAAATTTGTATGATAAGACTGTAGACAACTTCTTTTCATAAGAGGCCCAGAGCTTTTCCTTTGACAGTCTTGAAGTTCCCTGAGAGGTGTCAGCAGTGTCACTCTGGACTTCATGTCGAATCTTATAAAGCTGTGATCTCTATTGCATTTTTAAAAAAGCTTATTTATTTTGCGAGAGAGAGAGTGAACAGCGGAGGGGCAGAGAGAAGGGGGAACAGAGAATCCCAAGGAGGCTCTGTGCTGACAGCAGAGAGCCCAATGTGGGTCTTGCACTCATGAACCATGAGATCATGACATGATGATCAGAGTCAGGTCAGAGGCTTAACTGACTCAGCCACCTAGGTGCCCCAGTCTTTATCCCATTTTATCTTCTAATAATCCTGTGATTAGGGAAGTGGGAAGAAATTAAGTGCATTTCCAAATAAAGGTTAGTTTTGCTTTACTGAGACCTAGGAACCTAGTGTCATATTGGCTAGTTGAACAGATGGAGTTTCTCTTGCCTATTAGTTTATTGGGTAGTTTTGAAGAAGCTATTGCTAAGAATCAAATGATAATACAGAAGACTTTCATTTTCTGGTTCCATCTTACCAGATATGAATAATTTGCTTTATTTTTATGTAAACAGTGAAAGTAGTTTGGTTAAAAAGATAATATGCCAGTGTAATTAAACTGTTGCTCATTTTATTTTCATAGTTACAGACTGCATCCCTTAGACAGAAGAATTAAAGTATTTGAGTCTGGATGATTAAAACCTGTAGGGCGATGTTAAAAATAAAGGTGTACCAGATGGCCATTTAATTGCTTGTAGTCGTTAGCTGCAGAAGGACAGGGTTATATGTTTAAGGATTTTAGCTTACGAATAGATATATGGTTGGTACTTCCTTTACAGAGGCACATTTATGAATTAGAGGAGAGAGGAAAGAGAGCATCCCAGGATAGTTAGGGGTCTGGGAATCTGTCCTTGGGAAATACATTTTTTGGTTTCAGGAATCCTTTGCCATCTTAAAAATTACAGAGGACTCTAAAGAGATTTTATGTGTGATATGTATATCAATATTTACTGTTTTAGAAATAATTTCAAAAGTACTATCTTATCTAAAATTAATAAACTGATTACTTAGTAACAAAATTTTAAATGAAAAAGTATTCTAAAACAAAAACTTTAGTGAGACTGGTGGCATTGTTTCTAGTTTTACATCACTTTAATTTCTGGCTTATTAGGAGACAGCTGCATTTTGCTTCTGCTTTCAGTCTGTTATGATTTATTTTGATTGAGATATTGTGAAGAGAATCCAGCTTCATATGTATGGGTAGTTAGAAAACATGATGTATTTTTATAGTCTTTTTATAGAAATTATGTATGTTCTTCTTTGATATTACACCAAAATTTGACAAGTGGCAGGTTTTTAAAAAATGCTACTTCCAATGTGGAAGTATACCGTATTTCAGAAGTGTCTCTAGGACCAACGAGAAATCTGTGGACTATACATTTATAGCCAAAAGAAAAGACCACTGAAATGATGGGAAACGTGATAGCTGTCTTGTATTTAAAAAATGTAAAAATGGCAGAGAGAGTAGATTCATTCTGCTATTCTAGACTATAGAGTAGCAGGTGAAAGTTAGGCATAGATTGAATTCAGTATAATTTTTTGGCAAGAATGTGAGAAGGAATTGTATAGCAGCTAGACTTGTCCAACAGTGGAAAAAACTACTCCTGGAAGTATTTAGCAATAAGAATTTAAAGCAGTCTACAGGGACATTTTCGGGCGAGGCAGAGATAAATTCTGTTGATTCTTATTTTGAGTGCTATTGGATTAAGTGACTTCAGGTCCCATCCAATTTAAAAATGTAAACATTCTACGATTTTTTGAAAATAATTTAATACTGTAGTTAAACTGTACTTATATATGTATGAATGATTTGAATATTCTCTTCAGTCACTGGTATGAAACTATTGTTGACTTTATTTTGCGTTTTTACTGTGCTTTTCCTCTGAGTATTTTCTTGTATTTTCTGGAATCAACACCATTAGTCTTCCTGAAATCTAGCTAAATTCCCTGTGAAATATAATAAGCTTTGAGGGCATTTTTGGAAATCAGATGCTGCTTATGATACAGTTTAGTAGAGTTGGTAATATATTTGGGCGCAGAATTTTAGAATACTGTGGGGGCTGATTTTCAATTTTGAAAGAGAAATTCTAACCAGTCTTTATAGTCTTATTGGTAACTGTTTATGTGATTTCAGAAAGAATATGCTTAATCTGTTCTAATGGTTTTAAACCTAGAGAGTTTAAAAAGAGGGTATGTGAAAGAAAAGTGTTTAAATTGTTTACTACTGAATTTAAAAATGCATATTAAATATAACCAGGACATAAACTAAAATGAAGAATTTTAATTCTCCTCTTATTCAGAGAGTTATGGGTGTAATACTTATTACCTATAACAATTCATATTTTAATTTTATAGGGAACATAATGTCTCTCATAAGTTGGATTGAAAAGTTAGATCTTAGGGAAGTTAAGCATAAATTCCCATAACGTTGTTGAGGTTCTACTGAATAAGTGTAGTAAGTGACATACAGCTGGAGACTTCGTGTACTTGTTGCTGGATTTAGAGCTGTTTTCTATAGAAGAGCCATAGGAGTAAATCATTTAGTTTCATAAAATGCTACATGCGAGTTAATAATTTCCAAAAATCTAAGAAAATTTTAGAAGAATAGTGTTATGAAGTAGAAGCAGTATGGTACAGATGAGAAAGTACATTGATCGTAATTGGAATCCTAGTGTACTCCCTGCTTTGCCATTAACTAGCTGTGTAACCTTGGGCAAGTTGCTTATCTCTCTGCTTCAGTTTCATAAAATGAGAATTGTAGAGCTGAAAGGGACCTTGGAAGCAATTGAGTCCAAACCTCTCATTTTACAGATGAGGAAACTTAGATAATTTGCCCCGGCTTTTATTGTGAGAGACCTGGGACCAAAATTCACTCTTCTGACTCTTACCTTAGTGCTTTTTCCGTTAGACTTTGTGGCTTCATCTGTAAAATGAGGGGGTTTGGATTCAAGGCTCTCAAAGGTCTTTACCAGCTCAAAAATATTATTTTGACATTAGTCCCAATATAACTTATTGGAGGAAAGTTTGGTAGCTTTTATTTATTGGTGAAAGATGTTTCTTGAAGAAGCAATATGACTTTTTCTTTAAAACAATTTTTTTAATGTTTATTTATTTTTGAGACACAGAGAAACAGAGCATTAGTGGGGGAGGGGCAGAGAGAGGGAGACACAGAATCTGAAGCAGGCTCCAGGCTCTGAGCTGTCAGCACAAGCCCCACATGGGGCTCGAACCCACGAACTGTATGATCATGACCTGAGCGGAAGTCAGCCGCTTAACCGACTGAGCCACCCAGGTGACCCACAATATGACTTTTTCAAGGTTATGTTTGGGTTTGTTAAGGGAAGATATCACTTTCATTATTATGTAAAAAATTTTTCAAGTTTATGAGCTTGATAAGTAGTGTGCTGAGTGATCTTGGTTTTTTCAAATGATCTACATTTTAAAGCACTGTTATGACTATATTAAAAACAATGATAATTACATAAATAATAGTGTGATACTCTGTTGTGAAGTGAAGTAACTAGGTTCTGGAGTGTTTCCCCCCTGAGTTAGGTGCTTTATTCCTTAGTGTTTTACAGAATTGTCATTATTTCATAGCACCTCCATTATGCCACCTTTTATTACAGTTTTACTTATGTTGCCTGCTTAATGGCAAAGTCTTGAATTCATAGATCATGTTTTGTTCATTTCTGTATTCTCAGTGCTTACAAGGATGTCCTCTGTAGAGTTGGCACCCAACAAAAAGTTTTGTGGAAGGACAGTTAACTTTCTTAAAAACAGAGTGATTATGTATCATAATGTGCACATATTTTCAGATCTGGGAAGATACTTATGCTCGTAATTCTTAGGTTATATTTTAGAGACCGATATGGATAGCACCAACAATAATAGCCACAACTTATTGTTTGTATATATTTCTTTAATTTTCGTAACTTTGTGAGGTATATGCAACTTTCATTCTCATTTTACAGATGAGGAAACTGAAGCACAAGAGAAATGCAGAAACATGTGTGATGGAACAGTGAATGTTAGGGCTGAGATGTGAACAAAGTCTGCATTTTATTTATTTATTTTTTATTATTTTTTAAATATATATATATTTTAAATGTTTTATTTATTTCTAGGAGAGAGAGAGAGAGAGAGCATGAGCAGGGGAGGGTCAGAGAGAGAGGGAGTCACAGACTGAAACAGGCTCCAGGCTCTGAGCTGGCAGTCAGCACAGAGCCCGACGCAGGGCTCAAACCCACGAACCGCGAGATCATGACCTAAGCAAAGTTGGACGCTTAACTGACTAAGCCACCCAGGCACCCCTGAGTCTGCATTTTAATGTAATGTCTGCATTACATATCCTTGGGATATGTTACCTAAGATACAGAAGTTTCATTTGGTTAATTTCTTATTTTTTTCTTCACAGATTTTAATATACTAATCTTTTAGGCCCATTCAGTTTACCTGTAAACTTGCGTTCTTTTTGCAGGAGTTTTATACATGTATGAATGAAGATAAGATTAAAAGACAACACACATAATAAACCCAAAGCCAGATAACCCGATTTAGAAAGTTATGCCAGCTGTGCAAATCTTAATTTCATTTTTTCAGATATATTTAGTTCTTTCATGGGAAATGTTAGAGGTACACTAATGAAAAACCTTATTTTTATGTTTAATAATCTAAATTGGAATGCCATTTATCTTCCCTTTTGGCTTCATAAGCCCACCACAGCCATAACAAATACACATGAGGATTTGAACAAAGAATTTTCCATTGAATACAGGAGGCTTTATAATCTGGTGCATAAGGTTCGGAACAAAGTTGAGGTGCTGTACTGGTAGATCTTTGTTATTAGTATTTGATGCACCGGGAAAATAGGCTTGAAGCTATGGCTTGTCTATAAGAAGTATTTTTTAAGGTGCTTAGTTTTAATTACTTTATTGCATACAAAACAAATCTCTTCGTAACAAACCTCTTGGTAGTATGTGCTATGTAGTAAATGTAATGAGAGACAGAGAGTTTGACTAGGTTAATAGGCATTTAAAGCATGGTCAAGAAAGGTAGAAAGAGCTGATCCAGGGGGTAGGCTATGAAACTTAAATTTTCCTTTTTTTTAATTTTTAAAGTTTCTTTCTTTTTTGTGAGAGAGTGTGGGGAAGGGACAGAGAGAGAGAGAGAGGATCAGAGAGTATCGTAAGCAGGCTCCGTGCCTTCAGTGTAGAGCCTGATGCGGGGCTTGAGCTCTCAAATTGCAGGATCATGACATGAGCCAAAATTGAGTTGGATGCTTAACCTACTGAGCCACCCAGGCACCCTGAAACTTAAATCTTCTCATGTGGCTTCATTATTAGTTCTGAAATGTTGAGGCTGCCAAGAAGACAGGTTATGTCCGTATTTAACCAAAAATATGTATCTTCTACAAAGATGCATTTCAGAACCAAATATGAGTGACTTTTGGGATGGGTTGTAATATTTGTTCTTCTTCATTGGCCATGCTCCTAAATTTGTGCATATTTAGAAACATTTAGCTGGAGATAAAAACAAACTTTTTCTAGATTTAAATTCTTAAGCTTTATTGTTAATAGTATCTGCAGTTTTGTTAAATGTGATACTTTGTGTGATTTTATGATTGACACTTGACACTATGTATGTGCTTCCCATCTGATGATAAAATATTGTGCCACTGGTGAAGGTCATAGTGATTTGTATGAGGACAGTCACATTCATCCTGTCTCTTTTAAGATCTGAGGCATGTTCCACTTTTTTTTTCTCTTTTGTAAATAGTGTGTTTCCTTCTGTAAAAATAGTTTTTCCTTTTTCTGTGCACATATTTTTAAAAATATCATTGTAATTATATGATTTAGTCAACTTAGTATGTTACTTGTTTGATGTATGTATCTTACTTATTTGTTTATTTAATGTTTGTTTACTTTATGAGAGAGTGAGAGGCACAGAGCGCCAGCAGAGGAGGGGCAGAGAGAGAGAGGGAGACACAGAATCTGAAGCAGGCTCCAGGCTCTGAGCTGTTATCACAGAGCCTGACACGGGGCTCAAATGCACCAATTGTGAGGTCATGACCTGAGTGGAAGTCGAATGCTTAACCAACTGAGCCACCTAGGCACCCTTCATTTATTTAAAATATGCATATACTTATTAATGGTAGGCCCTATTCTAGGTACTTTGTAAGTAGTAACTCTTTTACTTATAACAATCCTATAAAATAAGTACTGTTACATCCCTATTTTACAGATGAGGAAATTGAGGCCCAGAGAGGTTAAGTAACTTACTGAAGAACACATAGAGAACATGTAGAAGAGCCAGGACTCATATTAGGCTCCTGAGTGCATGCTCTTAGTTACCCTATTTTGTCAACAGTAATCCATTGGATGGATGTACTATAATTTACTAATTTAAGCATTCCTCTTTAGGTAGTGTTTTAGTTCAAGTCATGGTTCTCTTGGTTACCTGTGATAAAAACTTAATATATGCTTAGTAAATTAAACAAAGAAATTTATTGGTTTACTTAACTGGGAATTGTATGTGTGGAGGAGGCTGGAATGGCTTTGGATATAACTTAGATTCAAGATTTCAAGTAATGTCATTGAGTCTCTGTTTCCATTTTTGGATTCTTCTTGCCTCATTTTGGGCTTCCAGACATACCTTTTAGTATAGCAACCACAATTGAAAGACAGCTTCCCTTTCCTGATGTCCACATGTCAGTTAATTCTGGGTTGCTGATTTTTTTTTTTTTAATTTTAGAAAGAGTGGGTGAACAGGGGTGAGGGGCAGGAGAGAGGAAGAGAATCTCAAGCAGGCTCCACACTCACTGCAGAGCCTGACATGGGGCTCGATCTCATGACCCTGGAATCATGACCTGAGCTGAAATCATGGTTGAGCTGAGTCGGATGCTCAACCAACAGAGCCATCCCCATACCCCTGATGCTGATATATTCTAATTGTCAGTTTCTTTTTTATTTAAAAATTTTAAATGTTTTTTTTATTTTTGAGAGAGAGACACAGTGTAAGCAGGAGAGGGACACACACACACACACACACACACACACACACACACACACACACACACACACACACACACCCGCACACCCGCACACCCGAAGCAGGCCCCAGTGTAAGCAGGAGAGGGACACACACACACACCCACACCCACCCACCCACCCACCCCCGAAGCAGGCCCCAGGCTCTGAGCTGTCAGCGCAGAGCTTGACACAGGGCTTGAACTCACAGAGGGCGAGATTATGACCTGAGCTGAAGTCTGACACTTAACTGACTGAGCTTCCAGGTGCCCCTCTCATTGTCAATTTCTTAACCAGGTTTTGGGACCGGGAAGATGAAGTACTGCAAGGTAGCTAGCTACTATGGCTGTGGGTCAGGTGAGTTGGGGAACCCATAGAAAATCACTATTGAGGGGCACCTGGGTGGCTGAGTCGGTTAAGCGTCCGACTTTGGCTCAGGTCATGATCTTGCAGTTCGTGGGTTCGAGCCCTGCGTCAGGCTCTGTGCTGACAGCCTGGAGCCTGCTTTGGATTCTGTGCCTCCCTCTCTCTCTGACTCTCCCCTGCTCATGCTTGTCTCTCTCTCTCTCTCAGAAATAAATAAAACATTTTAAAAAATCACTATTGATTATCCCCTTAAGGTCACACAGATTAATTGAGTGGTAGTTTTCTTGAGAAAGGGATTATGGTGAATAAAAACAACTACTACAAGTAGATATTTAGGTTATTTTTTTTTCTTTTTAATTTAAATTTTATATTTTTGGCTATTATAAGTAATGATACAATGAATGTCTTGAGGAAAAGCTTTTTTATTTTTTTTAAAAGACAGTTCTTAATGTAATTGTCAGGGCAGAAAGAATGACAGTTTAGGACTTTTGGTGAGTGCTGTCAGATATTGTATGAAGAACTGTACTGAGCTCATATATCTGCAGTGCATGAGATGGGCATGTATTTTTGAATCAGGGGAGGTTCAACTCATCCTAGGAAGTACTGGGCTTAAATATTATTGACATAGTGCTTTGCACTCAACTGAAAGGTTACAAACCTGACATGGAACATGTATCTAATCAAGTTTACCAAGTGCTTTATTATATTTTTTCTGGGTATTTCCTACTTTATTTAAAAATTATTTGTTTTATCCTTTTAAACATTTTATTTTATGCTTTTATACAATAAAAAATCCTAAGGCTAATAAGTGGCAGTATCCTGCAAGCTCTTGGCTCCTACTCCTCTTTCTTTCTAGTGTCTCCTATTTCTTTGACCTAGTTGATGGCATTATCCTTAGTTTTGGATATTGGTACCATATGTAAAAAGCATTATGATGTAGTAAGTTAATGTAACATAAGTAATAGTTGCAAGCATGCAATTGTTATGCCTGGGTTCTGTTTGAGTTTTGTCACTTCTACCGTAGGTACTTAACCTCTCAATGCCTCATCTGTAGATTTTCTTGATTGTAGGATAGAATAGTAGTGATAACTACAAGTTTGTGAGAGTTAAACGAGAAGCTGATGGCACATTAGTCATTATATGTTAAATATTACTAGTATATATATAGATATAATTATGCTTTAGAATGAATGGGGCACCTGAGTGGCTCAGCCGGTTTAACACTCAACTCTTGTTTTTGGCTCATTTCATTATCTCACAGTTCGTGGGTTCAAGCCCTGCATCCAGCTCTGCTCTGACAACATAGAACCTGCTTGGGATTCTCTCTCTCCCTCCCTCCCTCTCTCTCTCTCTCTCTCTCTCTCTCTCTCTCTCTCTTTTCCTCCCCTGCTTGTGCTCTCTCTCCCTCTCTCTCAAAATAAATAAAGTTAAAAAAAATAAATGGCAACAATAAGAAACAAATACTATCTGGATAAAGGTCCCTTGTAGTTGGAGCACTTTTACTTCACATAGATTGTCTCCCTGGGCTGTTGAGTTCTAGTAGAGTTGTATCTGACAGAGGCAGATTTCAAATGTTGTTTAAAATTGCTGCTTTTGTTATTTTAGTTCTTGTAATTTTCTGTGGCTTGAGAATTGATCAGATTTATGAGACATGTTTATAACATTTAAGCAAGCAGCAAGCAGTAGATTTGGATTAGCAGTATTTATGCTTTATCTTGTTTTTCATATTGCTTTTGATATGCAGAAATATACTTTAAAGCACTGCATTGAAAATTGTTAAAGTGCTTTGTATTGTGTGTTTTTGTGTTTCTTACGTATACCAAGGAGATTGCTTTATGTGCACTAGGTGCTTAATAATGTGTGTTCATTGGTGGGTATGTAGGCAGTGTAGTACAGGGGTTGGGATTGTGGGCTTACTATAGATAAACCTGGATTTATATCCTTTCTCTGTCACCTCTGAGCTGTGTGACTTTGGTTAAGGTACCTGTTGCTGCTGCTGTGTTTGTGTATGTATGTTCATCATTGGAGAATTTTTTCTTTTAAGGTGAAAAGCAAGGATAAAAAAAAAAGCTCATATTAGAGAGTCTTTGAAAAGTAATGTTTAGGTTACATTCCCTCATCTGTATGTGTTCTCTTATTATAGTTTTCATAATTGTGCTTTAACTATATTAAATATATAATATAATTAAATATAGTTATTTAATTCTATTAAAATATAGTTATTTAATTATATTAATGTATACTAACATAACTTAGTTGATATTCCACCAAAACTTAACCATAATTGTTATCTCATTTCTTTTCCTGTATAATATTTGGCATTTATTATGCATACAATAATTTTTCTTCTTTGAATTGCTTCTTTAGTATACATTTGAAGGATTTGGTTTACTGGGCAGAAGGAGACAAATATTATGTGTAATATATTTTATTGTGTATTAATCATTATTTTTTCCTAGTGGGATAACTAGGATTTTAAAGTCTGTTATTGCTTCCCATATATGAATCAGTTGTCAGAGTTTTAGAGTTTTATAGAAACCTTATTGACATAGTTTGTTTATTCACTCAGCAAGTATTTTTGGACCTAGAGCCTAGTACTGTGAAAACAAAGATACATGATATAGTCCCTGCCTCCTAGGAGCTTGGTCACAATCTGATGAGGAAGACTATAACTCGTACCGTGTAATTAATATTTTACAAAATATACTTTTAAAAAATAATGTTGTGGATCAAGTCAAACAATCTGAGTGTTACTAGTTTTCAGCTTCTGATATAAACAGAAGAACTGTGATGTAGTTGTTGCAGCATATACTATATCAAGGTATTCTGTTCATCGGTCATTTGGTTGCTAGGAAAAAAACTTAAGCAAACGAGATTTCCTATTAGAAGGTATACAGCTGGGTATATCTTAGAACACAGACCTCAGGGGGACTGAAATAGAAACTGGAAATTCAGGCATCATGGTAGCACTATTCTCCATGGATCATAGAGCAATCCTTTCCAGCTGTGAAGGAAAGTTCTCTAAAAAAAAAGTAGGAAGTGACAAAATTTATTTCTATCATAGAGATATGAACAAAGTGCTCCTTAGTGAAGGGAATTACAGTTAGGTCTGATTGCTAGTGAGATTGAACTTAATATTTGTATCGAGTCCATTTCTAATTTTTCTTGAAGTCTTTTATCTTCGGCATTAGAATATATGATAGTGATATTGGTTGTTGTTATATTTGATGGGACCATTTTCTCCATCATTTTTTTCTTCTTACATATTTGTAAATTTTCCATCGTATAAAGTTTTATACTTTTAGTAAATTCAACACAAGTTTGTGTGTGTGTGTGTGTGTGTGTGTGTGTGTGTGTGTGTGATATTGCCCTTTAAAGTTCAAGTACTCTAATTTTGGTGTGATGCAGCTGATGTTTTAAATTTTATATATTGCTTTATCTTTCATTATTGAAGCATAAGACATATAGAAAATGCCCACAAATAAAATTTAGCTTACCGAATTATTATAAACCATGATCTGTGTCACTACCACTCAGTCAAGAAACAACATTGAGAAGCCCTCTTCTTTCTCCCATCAGTCACTACCTTCTCTCTTCTCCCTACCGAAATCACGATTCTGACTTGGTTATGTCTGTTTTTGAGCTTTATATAGATAGACTCCCACAGTATATACTTGTTTCTACTACTTTTGCTTCACATGTTTTTGATATCCATGTTAATTTCTGTAAGTAGCTCATTTTCATTGCTCTCTAATGTTACTTTGAATGCACATACCACAGTTGATATAATCTGTTGATGGATGTTTAGATTGTTTCCACTTCTTGACTATTACTGATAATGCTGTATATGTATACCTGTCTCTGCTTGTACTATTAATATCTGTTGAGGATATAGTACCTAACAGTAAACTACTGGCTTATAGGGTATGTATTTGCCTTTAGTAGATCCTGCTGGTTGTTACAATTTATATTCCCATGAGCAATTTATGAGAATTCCCACTTTTCCACCTCCTCACCAACAATTGGAATTATTAGTATTATTTATTTTAGCTAATCTGATGGGTGTTAGGTGGTTTTATGGTTTTAATTTTCATTTCCCTGATAAGCTAACCATTTTTTAAAATAAGTTTATTGGCTTTTGGATATTTAACATGTATATATAAAGTGTTCAAATCTTTTGGTCAGTCTTCCTTTGTGGTGTTTTACATAAAACAGTAATGTATTTAAGGAAACTATTTTTATATTTTGGATTAGTATTCTTTTTTATTATTACTCCCCCTTTTTTGTGGCCTATTTCCCCTTCTTTATGGTATTTAAGAAGTATCTTAAGTTCATTAAAATGTTTTCCTGTATTTTCTCTCTTTTAATATAGACATTTACAGCTGTGAATTTCCCTATAAGCACTCATTTAGCCATCAGTTTATCATTAAGTTTTGTAATGTTTTTGTTTTTATTCATCTCAAGTGTTGTCTAATTTTCCTTTTAATTTTTTCTTTTGACCTGTTGCTCATTTAGGAGTATGTTAATTTCCACATATTTGTGATTTTCCCAGATTTCTTTCTGTAATTGATTTAATTCATTTGTGGTTGGAGAACATACGTTGTTTTTAGCCCTTTTCAATTTGTTGATACTTGTCTTATGGCCTTGCATATGGTCTGTCCTGGAGAATATTGATGTGTGCGTTAGAATATGTGTTCTGTTGTTGGAGTATCCTCTACATGCCTGTTATGTCTTGTTGATTTATAATATTTAAGCTTTCTCTTTCCTTATTAATTTCTGTCTAGTTCTGTTTGTTATTGAAAATGGATTATTGAAGTCTTTATTGTAGGATTGTCTGTTTCTCCCTTTGATTTTGCCAGTTTTGCTTCATGTATTTTGAAGCTCTGTTATATGGTGCAGATGTGTTTAAATTTTTATCTCTTACTGATGGCTTGACCCTTTAAATTGTTATAAAATGTTCCTCTTCACCTTTAGAAATGTTTTAGATGCTGTCTGATATTAGTATGTCTACTCCAGTTCTTTTATGGTTGCTATTTGCATGGTGTCTTTCCATCCATTTACTTTCAGCCTATTTGTGTCTGTGAATGTAAAGTGTAACAGCATTAGTCAGATCTTGTCCTTTTTAAATCCAGTCTTACAGTCTTTGCCTCTTGATAATGACATCAAAACAGTTGGATTTATGTCTGCCATTTTGCTTTTTATTTTCTGTGGGTCTCTCTGTCTTTTGGTGCCGCCTTTACTGCATTATTTTGCATTATTTTCTAGTGTAACATTTTAATTCCTTTAATGATTTTTAAATTACTTTTGAATTATTTTTTAGTGATTGTTTGAGGGCATACATTACTTACCAAAATCTACTTGAGATTTTTAATTCTGGTGTTATATAGAAGCTTTATTTCTACTAGTTTTACTCCATCCTTTTGTTTAAATCATATTGCTATGTTATGAAGAAAAACACCTTATTATAATTATTTCATGTAACTTCTGTCTTTTAAAGAAACTGAGATAAGGAATATATATACATATTTATAGTTTTTTACTAACTTTCTTATTTATCATTTCAGTTCTCTTCATTTCTTGATGTAGTTTTGGTTTACTATTTTATGGCATTTCCTTACTCCAATAAAGTTTGTCTCCACTTGCCTCCTATATGCTTTTATTGTCAGATATTCCATTTCTAAATGTTTTAGGCCCAATGATAGAATTATATACATGTTGTATGTGCAGTTACTTTTTAAGTCCGTTAAGAGAATAAAGGAGAAATATGCAGTTATGCTATCTTTGCTGGCACTCATGTTCTCTCATGTAGATTCAGATTATTCTATGGTGTAGCCAGAAGAACTGATTCTTCTGCCAGCTCCAATTTGCTGTTCAGCCCCTCTAATGGATTTTTCATTTCATTGCTGTACATTTCAACTCCAGAATTTTAATTTAATTATTTTGTATTTATTGGCATTCTCTTCTATTTGAAGAGATATTGTCAAAATAACCTCTCTTTAATTCTTTAAACATGGTTTTCATGGTTTCTTTTAGTTCTTTGAACATATTTATGATAGCTGCTTTGAGCTCTGCTGAATCCAACATCTGGGCCCTCTCAAAGTCATGTTCATAGTCTCCTTGACCACCAAGAGATGACTCTGGTTTTGGTCCTGTTCTTCTTGTCTCTTTCCCTGATTTTCCATTAAGCCTTTGGCTGGTCTGCTTCTACGGCTATCACATTCAGCTGTCAGCCTCCATTGATTGCTAGCTGATTGCTCTATTGCTTTCATCAACTTCCTGGAGCATAAATTGCTTCACATTCTGATTGCATTAAGTCACGTTTCTACAGAAGTTTAAGGGTTTTCAACCTTTGAGACTTCTACTTGCTTTGAGAGGTTAACTGCCTTTGACAGTTTGCCTCACAGTTAAACTTCTAGATGGTCTTTGCTTGTTGCTACTTCTGTCATGGAACTACAGTCCTCTTTCTAGTTGTTTACCTCCAAGATCTCCATAGTTTTGGAAAACGCCCTTAGGAATGAACTTCCTACATTCTGCCAAATAAAGTCTGTTCCCTTAGGTGGAGAACAGAGCTTTCGGTTCTTAACAGCCTTTTTCCTCCTGGGAAGAATCTCTTGCTTCAGTGGAGTTAGGGATAGAGAAAAGAGATAACTTCTCTTAAAGTGACACCCAGCGGTAGGAGTAGGGCCCTGGATGAAGATGGTAGTCCCTGTTCTTAGCTTGCTTCTCCTGGTAAAGAAATTTTGCTTATGAGTGAACAGTTGTGATGGTGTTTTTGGAGTAGAGCTTCTGCTGTATTAGTGGGAGTTGGTTGGGAAGAGGGACCCACTAGTTTTCTCATCCGTGCCTGCTAGACATAGTTTCTGAATCATGGAGCTGGGGAATGGGGTGGGGTAGGTGATGAGAGATGCCAGCAGCCTTCTTCTCCAGGTGAAATTATACTGTTGGACTGGGGTACAGGAGCTCATCTGGTATAGTTGTGGGGTGTAAATGGGAGTGACTTGTGGCTCAAATAAAGTGTGGTTCTCATCTCAGTTTGGTATATTTTTTTGAATTTGTATTTCTCTATTTGCTGTGTGCCCTTAGGACGATCTCCGGAAACATTAAATGGTTGGTGGTTGTCGTAAAAAAAAAAAAAAAAAAAGTTAAAGTTTCACCAGTTGTTTCACTGGAGGGATAGTCCACTGAGCTTCTTAGGCCACCATCATTCCTAAAGTGGTCCCACTCTGCTGTATTGTCTTTCAGACACTTTGTTGTTATGCTTTTCTTTTCTTTTATTATTACTGTTTGTTTATTTTTGAAGGGGAGAGAGAGAGAGCATGAGCTGCTGCAGAGGGTCAGAGAGAGAGGGAGACACAGCCTAAAGCAGGCTCCGAGCTCTGAGCTTTCTGCACAGAGCCCAATGCAGGGCTTGAACTCATGAGCTGTGAGATCATGACCTGAGCCGAAGTTGGGATGCTTATACGATAGAGCCACCCAGGTGCCCCTTTTGTTTTGCTTTTCATATGCTTTTCTTCCTAAAGTTCATTTTTTTTCCTGTGTGGTGTGATGTAGTAGTGTCATTTCCATATGGCTATCCTGATAACCTATTTACTGAAATGGACTCTTCTTTCCCATTGTTTTGCAGTGCTACCTTTTTTATGAATCATGTGTTTGTACCCAGGAACATGTCTGTTTCTGCAATATATTCTGTCTGTATCATTTGTCTGTCTTGGGCCAGTACCATACTGATGAAGTTTTGGGGTGACGGTGGCCACCATAACTGGTGGCCAAGAAAGCATTCTTGAAGATGTTTTTGGTTCAAAAAGGTCATTTTATTAAAGGATGGGGACAGGACCCGTGGGCTGAAAGAGCTGCACTCTAAGTGTGGAGGTGACCTTTTTATGGAGTTGGGGGAGAGGGAATTCCTGAAGGGATTTTCATATGCTAAAGACTCACCGATTATAGGAGGCCTAGCTACTATTAAACTAAGGTTGTTTTTTCCTCTAGCAAAGTATTAATATTAAAATAGGGAGTTCCTGGACTTTCTCATCTATTGATGGGATTTCCTTTTTCTGGTAAACTGGTGGAGACTCTTACCAGTTTAACCATTTGTTTTTTGTCCTTTCCTGTTTTTGGGTAGCCTGGGGTGTCCAAGGAATATCACACATATCCCACCTGGGGTGTGTGTATATGTGTGCTGGTTTGTATTTTGTCCTCAGCCTGCCTTATGCTCCCTCATCAATACTGTCCTAATTACCAGCTTAATATCCAGTAAATATAATTAGCTTGATATCCAGTAAAACAAACTTTCCTGCCTTTGATAAGTGGAATTCTAAAGATGTTCTTCCAGGATTTGTTTCCTGATTATTCAATTGAATACTAATTTACATTAGTGCTCTGAAGGATTTTGCAGGTATAATTAAAGTTACTGACAACAATTTAAAGTAGTGAGATAACCTTGGATTAGTTGGGTGGGACCAGGTTAACCACTCAAGCCCCTTAAATACAAAAGGGGCTTGAAGAGGGAAGCAGAAGAGAATGGACAGCAAGAGATATCAGAGGGACTTGGCTCAGAAACATGAAAAGGACTTGGCTTGTTGTTGCTACATTGAAAGGGGGACCATGAAGCAGGGAATGTAAGTGTGCTCTAGAAGCTCTCACTTGACAGGAAGGAAATGGAAACCTTTGTCCTGTAACTGCTTGGAACTGAATTTTGCTAGCATCCTAAGTGAACCTGGAAATAGATTCTCTCCTAGAGCGTCTAGACAGAAACACAGCTTATCTGATACCTTGATTTCATCCTTGTGAGAGTCTAAACAGAGAACCACCTGAGCCATACTGTGCTGAGAGCCCTAACCGACAGAAACTGGAGATAATACATGTTTTTTCAAGCTGCTAAGTTTGTGGTAACTTGTTTGAGCAGTAATAGAAAACTGATACACATTTTATTGATTTTCTTCAAGATTGCCTTGGTTGCTTTTATATACATTCGACAGCCAAACAAAAACCAGTCTTACGAGCG
This sequence comes from Proteles cristata cristata, assembly GCA_017311185.1. Classification (NCBI taxonomy): domain Eukaryota; kingdom Metazoa; phylum Chordata; class Mammalia; order Carnivora; family Hyaenidae; genus Proteles; species Proteles cristata. The sequence goes on along the minus strand of JAESUZ010004073.1, from coordinate 578,320 downwards.
TTTGAGATTGCAGTCTGTTGATTGTATCTATACAATAATGAATATTCCAGTCCACGTAGATAATATAAATTCATCATTTCAGTAATATTTTTATACTTCTCTCGTAGTAATCTTGCATAATTTTATTATAGTTCTTGGGTTTTATTTTTATTTTCTAATATTATGATAAATAGTATCTTTTTTTTTTAATTTTTAATTTTTATACTAGACTCCGTGCCCAGCGTGGCTGAGATCAAGAGTTGGGATGTTTGGGGCACCTGGGTGGCTTAGTGCGTTAAGCATCAGACTCTTGGTTTCCACTTGGGTCGTGATCTCAGTTGTGAGAGCTCAGTATTCTGCTCTGCACTGGGCATGGAGCCTGCTTGTAATTCTCTCTCTTTTCCTGTCCCTCCCCTGCTCTTGCATGCTCATGCTCGCGCTCTCTTTCTTCTTTCTCTCTCTCTCTCTCTCTCTCTGTGTCTCTCAAAAAAAAAAAAAAAAAGTTTAACTGAGCCAGATCAAGGAAGTTCTTTTCTATCACTGGTTACTAGTTTGTTTTTGTTTGTTTAAATCATGAATGGATATTGAATTTTATAAAAAAGCATTTTCTGCATTTATTTAGATAATCATTTTAACTTTTCAACAGTTTTTCAAAGATGGGGAGTTATTTTATTGCTCCTTAGTTATTAAACTAACCTTGTATTCCTGGACTAAATCCAATTTAATTGTGCGTTGTTATTATTTTTTATGTGAATTACTTAGCTGATTTTTCATTTAGTATTTTCTCACCTATGTACATGAATGAGATAGGTCTGTAATTTCTTATAATTGTCGGATTTTGCACAAAGGTAACACCATCTTCATAAAAATAAATTAGGAAGTGCTTTTTCTTTTACCACTATTTCAAGAATTTGTGTAAGAAGAGTGTTAAAGCTACTTTAAATATTTGGTAGCAAGTCACTGAGGAAGCTTTCTAGGCCTGGAGTTTTCTCTATGGAGAAGTTGTAAATAATGCTTATTAGTGTTTTCTCTATTTGGGCCTTTCTGGTGTGGAATTCTCTGTTACTGCTTGTCTGATAAGTCTTTTCCCCATCTTTATTCTTGAGAAGTTTTTGTTTTGGCAGGACATCTGGAATCTATGTAGGTAGGTCTTTTCATTCATTCAGCGCATTGTGTGTTATCCCATTGAGACTTGATTTCTGTTGTTTTGTTCTGAATTCAGCTATCAGTCTTATTGTTGCTCTTTTGATGGTAATCTAGCTTGCAGCCTCTGGTTGCTTTTCAGGTTTGTGGGGGAGGGATGGTATTTTTGGCTTCAAGCAGATGTGTCTAGGTATGCTTTTCTTTTGATCTACTTGGTGTGTGTAGGACTTCTTAGATCTGAACATGTGGCTGTACTATCCAGTGCTGGTATTTATATGTGGCTATTTAAATAGTAAATGATCATTTAAGAAGTTAGAAGTTAAGTTCCTTGTCTATCTGAACACGTTTTGGGTGTTGGTGGGGTGGGAGTTCCAAGATGACCTGTCTTTGGTGCAGAAAGGTGATTTACTAAAGCATGGAGACAGGATTCTGGGCAGAAAGAGCTGCACTGGAGTTGTGAAGAGTTACTGCTTATATAAACTGTGGAATTGGGGGGAGATAAAGTCAAAAGGAAGTTTCTTGAGAGGATTTGCATATGCTAAAGAGGATTTAACAGATTACTGGAGGCCTAGCTAATAAGGTTGTTTTTCCCTGTAGCAAAGCACTGTAGTTAAGTTTAGTAGGGAGTTCCTGGAGATTAGGCCCTTGATAAAATATTTGTAAATTGATGGAGACTGTATCAGTTTAACAGATTGTTTTTGTCCTTTCCTTTGTTCTTAGGCACCCAGAAGTACCTGAGGATCATGACACTTAACCCACCTTAGGTGGGGGAGGAGAGTGGGGAGTGGTTTGCAGGGTATCAGCTTGCCTTATGGGTCTCCTCACATCATAACAGAAAATTCTTTGGACAGCATGGTTGAGGGACTTTATAAGTTTTGGGAAATTTTTAGTCCATACTATTTCAAATAGTTCCTCTGCCCTGTCTTCTCTCCTCCTGGGACTCCAGTTATACATGTATTAGATCTTCTTACTGTATGCCCTGTATTTCTTTTGCCTTTTTCTGTATTTTCATCTTTTTATTTCTAATTTATGTTTTAAAAGGTATATTTTTCTGAGATACCTTCTAGCTAACTCATTAATTCTCTTAAGCTATGTTTAATATGTGTCAGACTCATCTGCTCAGTTCTTAGGTCCTTTTACTGTTTAGTTCTAGAAAGCAATTTGGTTCTCTTTTTAGTTTCAGGTTCTCTGTCAAAGTCCTCAGTCTTACTTTTCAGCATAATTACTTGGAAATCTGTGCCTGGTGACTTCATTATCTAGATCCCTTTGAGTCTTGTTCTATGTTTTATTTGCTTTTCAGTCATGTGTTTCTTTTTTGTTTTACTCTTTAATTGCATATGGGACATTTTCAGAAAAAACAGAGATAATTTGAGACCTAGAATAATGGCAGTCTTCTATAACAGAGGATTTACATTAATTTTGGCAGAAATATAGGGGCACTGTAATTCTCAGATTCTCTTGATCCTCTTTTAAGGATTAAGATTAGAAGCTTGACTTTAATCCTATTCACTTTTGCTCCAAGATTGGGATCCCAATGCAGTGTTTGGGGGAGGCTCTGTAATTCACTTTTTTTTTTTTTTTTGCCTGGCTGGCACAGTGATATTGCCAGAGTTTTGCCTAGCATCTCAACTACTAAGTCAGTAGTTCTAGAATAAGCAGATGCTTCTAGAGGTAAGAGAAGCTTGGTGTACCAGACTCAACTCTCCAGACTTTCTTCTTTTCTTGAACTTTGTCCTCATGATTCTTCATTAACTGATATCTCTTAGTAGACTTAGAAAAATTTTAGTCCAATATTTCAAGTTTCCCAAGCTGGAAGATTGATCTGATTTATGTGATCACCATTATAGCAATAGAAAGTTCTTATTTGCTTTTATTTATTTTTTTAAGTTTGCTTATCTATTTTAAGAGAGAGTGTTTGCCATGTTGAGTGGGGGAGGGGCAGAGAGAGAGAGAGAGAATCCCAGTCTCCACACTCCTTGCAGAGCCCAGTGCGGGGCTCAAGCTGGGGTTCGAACTCACAAAATGTGAGTTCATGACCTGAGTGATAGAGTTGGAGGCTCAACTGACTGAGCCACCCAGGGGCCCCTGCTTTTATTTTTACTATTTCAATTGGTTTGTAAACTTTGGGTGAATTTAAAATTTTTTTCACCACCCAGGGGCCCTGCTTTTATTTTTACTATTTCAGTTGGTTTGTAAACTTCGGGTGAATTAAAAATTTTTTTCATCCTCTCAGTAGTAATAATGAGTGTATAATTGAGTAAATGATACCTGGGACTATTTTTTTCTTTTACTCTGAGAGGACAATGTATTGATTAACATTGTAAAATAACATGTGGTGTACAATTCTACCACTTCAATGCAGCTTTCTCTCTCTCTCTCTTTTTAATGTTTGTTTATTTTTGAGAGAGAGACAGCATGAATGGGGAAGGTTAGAGAGAGAGGGAGACACTGAATCCGAAGCAGGCTCCAGGCTCTAGGCTCCAGGCTCCGAGCTGTCAGCACAGAGCCAGATGGCTCAAGAGCTCAAGCCCATAAACCCTGAGATTATGACCTAATGTGAAGTTGGGCACTTAACCGACTGAGCTGTCCAGGCAGCCCCATAGTTGTTTTTAAAGAACATGAACAACCATTTGGGAAGATGAAGTACATACCATGTGACTGAAAAAGAAACAGGAATGATTTTTATGCATCATATAGAATTATTGCCTGTATACTGTAATCAAACAATACCTTAAGCAGGTAAGTTTAGAGAGTTGTTATTATGTTCTGTGGTATTCAGATACACATGGTGAGTAGTTCATAAAATTGGTTCTGATGTATCCAGCTAAAATCATTTCAAGTTTTTTTCTTTTATATTATTTGTCTTTCCCCTCCTTGATATTTTGAGTTCATAGTGTGAACACAGTTTTCTTTTAGGCCCAGTGACTTCTAGTACTGCTGATCATGTAAGTGATCCATAGTATGGATGAATTTTTAAATATCTGAAAAGGTCAGTGAAAACAGTTTTTCCTCATCCTTTGTACTTTTCTTGTTTTGTCCTGAGTTGGGCTTTATTTTGTACCTCTTCTTCCTTCATACTATCCCATACTCGTTGCTAATGATAATTGAACCATTGCCCATTAAATAGGCCTTAACTGGGCTTTAGTCTTTGTTGTCTGGTGACTAGATAAATAAGACCTGCAGGAAGAAACTCACTATTGTCCCTAAAACACACCAAATTCAGTGTCTTCAAAAAGGAACTCATGATCTATTTCCCCAAACCGGTTCCTTTTATAGTTACTGTTACTGCTAATTATCCATGTGTAAACCAGAAACATTCCCCTTTCCATTACTTTTCACATTGTCTACTACCAAGTCCTGTTGGTTTTTTATCTCCTAGGTACCTTTCTGATCTTCTGTGGCACTAGTTCAAGCTGGTGTCTTTTCCCTGAATCACTATAGTGGACTCCTACCTGGTGTCTGTGAATCCTCCCTGGAATCTCTAATTAGGTAGAAACGTAGAAACTGTAATACTTTCCAAGTGACAGTATTTGATATTCTACCCGACTAATTTTTTTTTATTATGTCGATTTACTTATTGAGCTATGTGAAACTGTAGTTCCTTGGCTTTCTTAAAGATGTTTTCATGTTATTGAGTATCTGTTATATGCCAGGAAGAGTAGTATTAGTTACATGGTTGTTTCATTTTATGAATGAGGAAACTGAGGCTGAGAGTTAACTGAAACAGTAGAGCTGATACAGATTTGGTTGTCTTTTAGACCAGGTTTCTTCAGTTTGAAATTTTGGGGATGCCTGAGAATATCCATTTATTCAAGAAATGTTTATTTAGAGGCTCTATGTGTTAGGGTATTCTTTTAGACACCTTGATATTTTAGTAAACAAACTCCCCCAAGTTCCTGATTTTTTGGAACTTATATTGTAGTAAGAGGAGGTATACCAACTCATTGATAAAGCTCCAGACCCAGAATGACTGTTTGCCAGGGAGTTTCAGAACTACAGCATTTGTCTGTCTTTGCAGAGAAAGGGAGATATGTGAAATTTAACTTTACCTGGGGTTCTCCATAACTTCACATAGCAGGATAATCTCTGGTTTTTACTTAGAGCCTATGAACATGGTGTCAGCCTGTTTTAGAGTAGTCAAGTAACCTGAAGGGGCTTCACAGTACAGTCAGTTGTCCTCAAGGCCACCTGTGTGTTCAGAGATTAGTTAGAAAGGCTAGTGGGCTCAGCATATAGTTGTATTCATCCTTGATGTGTATTATAACAACATCGTGCAGGTACACAGCTGGATCTTAAGAAGAAAAGCATAGGCAGAGTAGAGGAATCCAATTAGAGACTTCCTGAAGTTCTCACCCTCACTAGAGGGGTGCCACACAAGAGCACACACTCTTCCCCCATGACAGTGCAGCAACATGTATGCAGTGTGTCTATCCGGGGAAGTTCACTAGAGACTCTGCATTCAAAGTTTTTATTGGGGATACCTTCTCCTAGCATATGCCAGCCACATTGTTTCCACAACCAGTTCAGGCACTGTGAGCCACTCCTATCAATTATGAGAAGGTGGGAATTTCTTTGCAGCAGGTCTTACTAAAGATGGCATCCTTATGCATGGGTAATTCATTTCTGCAGTTACCTTTTGACTCCGGATGGAGATTGGTGAGATGGATCTGGGACGGATAAGTGAATACTTATGTAGTATTTTTCCTACCACACTTTGGGAGTCATTGTTTTAAGGAAGTCTAAATTCAAACAAAGAATTTTAGGTGGAAAGATGTTTGTTGCAGCACTGTTTTTAATAGCATTTGAATTACCAGTGGTAGAGAGATAATTAAATATATTACTGTACATCCATTTAATGCAGTGGTAGGTAGTCATGAAATAATGTTCATGAAAACATGTCATAGTGTGGAAAATTGCTTTTGTAAGAACTTAAGATACAAAATAGTAATTAGTATAGAATCTTGACAGTGATGGCTACCAATTCAGCTTTCTTAGTTCTGAAATTTGTGAATATCTTTAAGACAAATTCCTTCATAGGAATGTAGGAAAATATAAAAAATTGTTAACTTTTTGTTATGGAAACATCTTTTAATTTATCAAAGTAGAGTGAATATTACAGTGAACCTTAATGTACCCATCCTGCAGTTTGATAGTCATCAGTTTTAATACAGAAGTTTAAGTTACTTGTAGGAAATTTAATAAATTTCATTAAAACTTGTATATTGCATAGGATAGTAACATTAATTTGAAGTGAAATTAAATAAATAAGTTTATAGCTTATATGAAACTTTTTTTATGGCAATGAACTGTCACTGCCATTTTCATTATTAATGTTATTAATTGGGTTTGTTTAGGGGAAAGATTTTTCAAAAACAAATTAGTTTCTTGGTGGGGTAGGGAAGTTAGGATAACTGTATGATTTTCTAGATACATGACTGTAGATAAGGAAAATCAAACCCACACTGAGAATTGGATGGGTGGAGGTTATATAAGTTTCTCATTTAGCAGCACTTCAAAAATGATAATTTTATTATCTATTACTTTTAGGGTCTTTTGCAAATTGTTGGTATTATGAATATGGAAACATTTTTGAATGCCAGGGGCTACTATGAAGTATAATGTTAATTGTTGAATAAAAAGTATATAGAAAAAAGACTGGAAGAAAATAAATTTGAATGGTGTTGATATCGGTTATCTTTGGGCAGTAGGACTATGGGTGGGATTTTTAGTCTTTAATTTTTGGCATTTTTGTGTTTTTCTTTATTGTGGCAATTTGGGGTTTATGACCAATGGTAAAAAGGGAAAGAAGTGAAATTGCTGGGGTGCCTGCGTGGCTCAGTTGGTTAAAGCGTCAGACTTCGGCTCAGGTGGTGATCTCACGGTTTGTGCGTTTGATCCCCGTGTCGGGCTCTGTGCTGACAGCTCAGAGCCTGGAGCCTGCTTTGGATTCTGTCTCCCTGTCTCTATGCATCCCCCCTCATGCTCTGTCTCTCTCTGTCTCTCAAATATAAGTAAACATTAAAAAAATTTCTTTGAAGTGAAACTGCTTCTTGTCACTGTTTTATAAAGATAATGGCTTTTTCATAAGGCAGATAACTTGACATTGGGAAATGTTAAGTCAGAAAATTGGAATAATTGGAAGAAAACTTGGTGTAAGTCAGACTTTTTAAATGTTAGATTTGCTGGAAAACTATGGTATAAAATTTGAGGGACAGCCTTGTAAACCTATATCTAATAAGGCTTTGCATGTATCTCTCTGTTTTGGCAGCTTTGAGGTAATACACAAGTAAAAGATGTAAGACAGTGTTGTGACCCATAGTTTTTTTTAATCACTGAAAACTGAAAAATGACAGTCATAATCATTCGTAAAGATACTAGGGGACTGATTATACTCTAGGCCATTCAGGTCATCAAGTAAATAGGTTGAACCATATGAACCCATTTTATAGGTTAAAAATACTTGAATATAGATAGCGTCATGTGGTTCAATCTGTCAAAAATCATAATTTCTCATCCTTTGTTAAAACTGATTTTCTTGATAAAATTGATATATTTTACTGAAGTTACAGGTAGGTTTTTGTATTAAGGTTGCAGGTAATAGGAAATATTGCTAAAATTTAAAAATTTTGTTTCTTGAGTGGTTTGGTCTTTGGAAATGTGTCTTTCTAGACGAATATTATGATCTTAATGGGTTTATGCACACATTTATATATCTGGCACCTAAACTTTTGGCATATTCTGGAGTTGTATAGCAATTTAGAGTTGGGAATGATGGCTGAAGTGTGTTTTTATTTTAGTTGAGCAGGATAGTTCGTGTTAAACATGTCTGTGTGGGCAGTGAGAGCAGATAGGGTTCCTAGGCAGAGTGGTTTGTTTTGTAGGAAATCTTTTGGGTTTATTAATTTAAAGACTTCATTACTTTTTTTTCTTTATTTGAAAGGGTAGGCTAGAGAAATTGAACATGAGTAAATTGAAATGCTCCACTGTCTGTTAATATTCTTTTCTTTTTTAATATTTTATTGTCAAGTTGCTTTCCATATAACACCCAGTGCTCATCCCCACAAGTGCCCTCCTCCATGCCCATCATCTCCCTTCCCCTCCACTCCACCCCCATCAGCCCTCAGTTTGTTCTCGGCATTCGAATCTCTCATGGTTTGCCTCCCTCCTTCTCCCCCACTATTTTTCCCCTTCTTCTCCCTCATGGTCCTCCGTTAACTTCCTCCTAATCCACCTATACGTGCAAACATATGGTAGCTGTCCTTCTCTGCCTGTCTTATTTCGCTCAGCATAACACCCTCAAGTTCCATCCATGTTGCTACACACGGCCAGATTTCATTCTTACTCATTGCCGTGTAGTATTCCATTGTGTAGATAAACCACATCTTCTTGATCCATTTGTCCATTGATGGACACTCAGGCTCTTTCCATGTTTTGGCTATTGTTGAGAGTGCTGCAATGAACATTGGGGTCCATGTGCCACTGTGCATCAGCACTCCTGTATCCCTTGGGTAAATTCCTAGCAGTGCTATTGCTGGGTCATAGGGGAGTTCTATTGTTAATTTTTTGAGGCACCTCCACGCTGTTTTCCAGAGGGGCTGCACCAGTTAACATTCCTACCAACAGTGGAGGAGGATGCCCATTTCTCCACATCCTTACTAGCATCTAGAGTCCTTTGATTTGCTCATTTTAGCCACTCTGACCAGCGTGAGGTGGTATCTCAGTGTGGTTTTGATTTGTATTTCCCTGATGAGGGATGCTGGGCATCTTTTCATGTGTCTGTTGGCCATCTGGATGTCCTCTTTGGAGAAGTGTCTTTTCATATCTTCTGCCCATTTCTTCACTGGGTTGTTTGTTTTTTGGGTGTGGAGTTTGGTGAATTACTTATAGATTTTGGATACTAGCCCTTTGTCTGATATGTCATTTGCAACTATCTTTTCCCATTCCATCAGTTGCTATTAGCTTTGTGGATTGTTTCCTTTTCCATGCAGAAACTTTTAATCTTGAAGAGGTCCCAATAGTTCATTTTTACTCTTGATTCCTTTGCCTTTGGGGATGTGTCAAGTAAGAAATTGCTGCAGTTGAGGTCAAGGAGGTTGTTTCCTGCTTTCTCCTCTAGGGTTTTGATGGTTTCCTGTCTCATGTTCAGGTCCTTTATCCATTTTGAGCTTATTTTTATGTATGGTGTGAGAAAATGATCTAGTTTCATTCTTCTGCATGTTGCTGTCCAGTTCTCCCAACACCATCTGTTAAAAAGGCTGTCTTTTTTCCATCGGATATTCTTTCCTGCTTTGTCAAAGATTAGTTGGCTGTATACTTTTGGGTCCACTTCTGAGTTCTCAATTCTGTTCCATTGGTCTATGTGTCTGTTTTTGTGCCAATACCATACTGTCTTGATGATGACAGCTTTGTAGTAGAGGCTAAAGTCTGGGATGGTGATACCTCCCATTTTGGTTTTATTTCTTCAATATTACTTTGGCTATTCGGGGTCTTTTGTGGTTCCATACAAATTTTAGGATAGTTCTAGTTTTGAGAAGTATGCTGGTGCAATTTTGATTGGAATTGCATTGAATGTGTAGGTTGCTTTGGGTAGTAATGACATTTTAACTATATTTATTCTTCCTATCCATGAGCATGGAATGTTTTTCCATTTCTTTTGTGTCTTCTTCAATTTCCTTCATAAGTTTTCTATAGTTTTCATCATACAGATCTCTTATATCCTTGGTTAGGTTTATTCCTAGGTACTTTATGGTTTTTTGTGCAATTGTGAATGGGATCAGTTTCTTGATTTCTCTTTCTGTTGCTTCATTGTTGGTGTATAAAAATGCAACTGATTTCTGTACATTGATTTTGTACCCTGCAACTTGCTGAATTCTTGGATCAGTTCTAGTAGGCTTCTGGTGGAGTCTGTCGGGTTTTCTATGTAGAGTATCATGTCGTCTGCAAAAAGTGAAAGTTTGACTTCTTTGCCAATTCTGATGCCTTTGATTTCCTTTTGTTGTCTGATGGCTGATGCTAGGACTTCCAGCACTATGTTAAACAACAGTGGTGAGAGTGGACATCCCTGTCGTGTTCCTGATCTCGGGGGAAAGGTCTCAGTTTTTCCCCATTGAGGATGATGTTACCTGAGGGCTTCTCGTAGATGGCTTTTATGATGTTTAAGTAAGTTCCTTCTATCCCGACTTTCTCGAGTCTTTATTAAGAAGGGATGCTGTATTTGGCTAATGCTTTTTCTGCATCTATCGACAGGATCATATGGTTTTTATCTTTTCTTTTGTTAATGTGATGTTATCACATTTATTTGTGAATATTGAACCAACCCTTGTAACCCAGGAATGAATCCCACTTGATCATGGTGGATAATTCTTTTTATGTGCTGTTGAATTCGATTTGCAAGTATCTTGTTGAGGATTTTTGCATCTGTATTCATCAAAGATATTGGCCTGTAGTTCTCTTTTATTGCTGGGTCTCTGTCAGGCTTGGGAATCAAAGTGATGCTGGCTTCGGAAAATGAGTCTGGAAGTTTTTCTTCGATTCTGTTTTTTGGAACACCCTGAGAAGAATGGGTATTAATTCTGTTTTAAATTTTTTTGAATGTTTTTATTTATTTCTAGGAGAGAGAGAGAGGGAGAGAGAGAGAGCGTGAGCAGGGGAGGGTCAGAGAGAGAGGGAGTCACAGACTCTGAAACAGGCTCCAGGCTCTGAGCTGGCAGTCAACACAGAGCTCGATGTGGGGCTCGAACCCACGAACCGCGAGATCATGACCTAAGTGAAAGTCGGACGCTTAACCGACTAAGCCACCCAGGTGCCCTGTATTAATTCTGTTTTAAATGTCTGGTAGAATTCCCCAGGAAAGACATCTGGCCCTGGGCTCTTATTTGTCGGGAAATTTTTGATAATTGATTCAATTTCTTCACTAGTTATGGGTGTGTTCAGATTTTCTGTCTCTTCCCGTGTGAATTTTGGTAATGAGTATGTGTTTAGGAATTTGTTCTAAGTTGTCCAGTTTGTTAGCATATAATTTTTCATAGTATTCCCTGATAATTGCTTGTATTTCTGAGGGGTTGGTTGTAATAAGTCCATTTTCATTCATGCTTTGTCTACTTGAGTGCTCTCTTTCTTTTTGAGTAGTCTGGCTAGGGGTTTGTCAGTTTTGTTTATTTTTCAAAAAAAACCAACTCTTAGTTTCACTGATCTGTTCAACTGTTTCTTTGGTTTCTATATTGTTTATTTCTGTCCTGATTTTTATTATTTCTTTTCTCCTACTGGGTTTGGGGTGCTCTTGTTGCTCTCCTTCTAGTTCCTTTAGGTGCGCTGTTAGATTTTGTACTTGCACTTTTTCTAATTTCTTGAAATAGACCTGGAGTGCAATGTACTTTCCTCCTAGGACTGCCTTTGCCGCATCCCATAGAGTTTGGATTGTTGTATTTTCATTTTCATTTGTTTCCATATATTTTTAAATTTGTTCTCTAATTGCCTGATTGGCCTTTTGTTTCTTTCTCTTCTCACATGACTTATATTGGCATGTGATTTTGGGCAAGTTGTTTACTTTTCTAGGACTCAGTAATAGTAAAAATTGTGGATGCTATATATTCCAGGAACCTGCTATAAGGCTTTACAAATATCATCTCCTATAATTTTCATAAGAATACAATGAAGTAGGGTCTGTTATTACCAGGATTTTAGAACAGAGCTGGGATTTGAGCTCAGTCTGATTAAGCCCACGTTTTTAACCCTAAAGCTATAATGCTACTAGAAATGTCCACAGAAATCCATTTTAGGAGTCTTGTTGAGGATATCATAGAGATGATGTTGGTAAAATAATACTTACATTGAAATCACTGTGTAAACATTAAAATGTTTTATCCTTGTTTATTATAATATATTGCTTTAAGAAGGGTTTTAATGGGTAGGTAGTGTTCAACTTGGACTTCTTATATAGAGTGCATGGAACTTCCTTCCTTATCAGAGATTTATTTCCCTGATGTGGATGGACTATACGAAGTAACTTTCAGTAGCCCTTCTTTCACTCTGCCCTATCGGAATAGAATAGACCAAAAAGGAGTAGTGTGGGGCAGTAAATCATCAGTGTCCTTTTGAAGGTATATCAAAATGGTTACCTCAGAGGAGTGGGATTTGAGGAGATGGGAGTAATGGGCCTTTTTCTATATTATTTCAACCAGCATGTATTACATTAATAATGGAAAAAGCCATGAAACTATAAAAGATTCTGAAATAATTAGTACTTAGGTTAGGGATAGGCTAGCAATTGACTTTGTAGTAGTGAGAAGAAAGTGAACTAAGTCAAGTCTTCCCAAATTCCTACTTTGGAGATTTCTCAGAAAATATTCCTTTTTATATGTGCAAGCACATGTGTTCTTTCTCTTGGTCTCTGTCTCTTTCCCCTTTGCCTCTCCCTTTCCCGTTGCGTGTCTCTCTCTCTCTCTCTCTCTCTCTCTCTCTCTCTCTCACACACACACACACACACACACACACACACACACACACACACACCTTATACTCTTACTGCTCTTTGGGATAAGGGTGCTTAGCTGAGTGGGTGTAGGTTCTAACAAAAGGTATATGACTTAATCTGTCAATGTCCTTATCTTTAAAATAGAACTGTATGTTAAAATAGAGAAATAGCCTAGTATAAAAATACATATATATGTGTATATTAGAGAGATTGGTTTTAAAAATAGCAAATAATTATAAATGTGAAGGTAGAGGAATAGGAGTTATATTACTTTGACATTAACGGAAGGAATTTAGGCATTGAAGTATATGTCATTTTTCATACCAGGAATTCTGACCTCAGTTAGAAAGTTACAAGGGAGCATACACACACACACACACACACACACACACGATATAGATGTGTGTGTGTGTGTGTGTATATATATATGTATTATGTATGTATACATACATACATAATAGGCCAGTCTTTATTAAGCAGTTGTATTGTAGCATACATATATGCTCACACTTTATTGAATACTTACTGAGTGACAGATTTAGTTTAAAACTCTTCATATACACTTATTTTACTCTAACAACCAACAGATACATATGTATATTATCCATCTTATATATAAATAAGTTGAAACATGGTTAAGGAACTTGGCCATGTTTACACAACTTGTCTATCTCTGTGTTCATTTTTGTTGAAAAAAGAAAGCTGTCGGACATTTAAAAAAATGTTTATTGATTTATTTTGAGAGAGTGCCCGCGTGCGTGTGTGCACACATGTAAGCGGGGGAGGGGAAGAGAGAGAATCCATAGCAGGCTCTGTGCTATCAGAGCAGAGGAGCTTGATCGAACTCCGGAAACATGAGATCATGACCTGAGCCGAAATCAAGAGTCAGATACTTAAATAAAGTATTAAAGAATCTTAAAAAAACAGATACCCTGTTTTTTTATTTGTAAGAGTAAAATTGAAATTAAATTATTACTCATTTTCTAAGGTCATGACAGGATAGAGAAGCAAAACCCAGAACTCTGTGTTTTACCTCTAATATAAGCTGTATTTCCTTTTATGAATAATTTGGTCTCATTATATCTGAATTCTTTACTTTGTTGTAAGGGTTACAACAAAACTATTTAAAATGACTAAATATTTTAAAGGTGAGATATTAATCTGACTTGAAGTGATTCTAGATCAGACTTGTCTTCTCTTTATCACAGGCTTGTATAACTGAATGGTTGCACTAGATTGAGGAACTTAACTTTCTATACTTACTCTTTTAAAGTCATTCTTCTTGAAATATTTGGCATAAGTGTATTTATGTATATACGTACAGTACGTATGTATTTGTGTAGGTAGATGGATAAATGTATATGGCTCAGAAATAGTTTTGTGAAACAGAATGAAGTACAAAAACAGACACATGGTTATGTGAGAATATGATAGATGACCAGAGAAGTATTTCAAATCAGTGGGAGAGGTTGTATTTGTGAGAAATTATATGACATTTTCTTTTAGAGAAAAGTCTAGCTGTATATAATTAAATTCTAAATGGGTTAGATTTCAAATGCTAATATTTCAAATCATTAGAAAAAATGTGGGAGATATTTTTATTAGATTCATGGGGGGAAAAGGTTATGAAAGAAATTGGGCTACTTTTGTGATAGCTATTTAACATGTTGATTTAACTACCAAAAAATTAGGATATTTGGTTTTATTTGATTTTTTTTTTAACATTTATTTTTAGAGGGAAAAAGAGAGACAGAGACAGAGCATGAGTACGGGGGTGGGAGGGAGCAGAGAGAGGGAGAGTCACAGAATGTGAAGCAGGCTCCAGGCTCTGCTCTCAGTACAGAGCCCAACATGGGGCTCAAACTCACAAACCAGGAGATCATGACGTGAGCCAAAGTCAGTAGCTTAACCAACAGAGCCATGCAGATGCCTCAGGATATTTGGTTTTAAATTGGAAATCAGGCCATAGAATAAATGTTGAAATGCAATATACTCAGCAAAAATAATAATTGTGTTCACTAAATCTGTGATACAAAATACTGTATATGAAAATATATTCTATCAAGCATGTTAAAATTGATGTTTAGGGACGCCGGGGTGTCTCATTTGGAAAGAGTCTTACTTTTGATTTGGGCTCAGGTCACAATTTTCAGTGTTCCTAAGTTAGAGCCTTGCATTGGCTCTGCACTAACAGTGTGGAGCCCGCTTGGGACGCTGTCTCCCCCTTTTACTGCTTCCATGCACATACATGTATGTGTGCTTGCACTCTCTCAAAAAGAAAGAAATATTAAAAAAAAAATGGATGCTTAAATACAAGAGTCAGAGGTAATTCTGGAGTGTTGAACAGTGTAGATTTCTTACATTCTTTTTGTGTCCTAAACTTCAAATGCATTAAAAAATTAATGAAAAGGAATGACTTAAATGGAATATTTTATCTTGTTAAAATAATTTCTAACTTTATCATGGTATTTTTGTTTTTAATCAGAGTTCTTTGCCTTATCAGACATAATGTGAAAAGTATTAATAGAACAAAGACCTTAGTTGTTCTGTATAAATCAGCTTATCAGATGAAATATAAAAAGTAACAATTAAAATCTGGAATGAATTAAAATATTTTCAGACTTCAGGAAGTTTTAAATTTAAAAATGTGAGGCAAAGGCTTAGTCGCAGCTGAATCTATTAGAAAGGTCTAAGTGAACAAACTCATTTCTTTTACTTTTTAATAACTGGTATTAACCTTTTGAAAACATGCTTTCTAGATCCTGTGATTTTGTTTTGACTATCTGCCAAGGAAGATGAAGTCTTACAGTAATTAAAAAATGATACAATGAAAGGTAGATTCCTTGTCATAAAAAAGGTGATAGAACTATAAAGTAATGCTGACTAACCAGAACTAATACTGTGTGCAAATACATCATTTTTTTAGACTGGTCACCTTGGAAGACTATAGTTTTATAATAAGTAACATTGAATGAGTGAGTGACTGAGTGACTGAATGTGTCTCTGTGTGTGTGTGTGTGTGCGTGTGTAAGTTTAAGAGAGGAAGAGAGAAAATGTTTATTAGAAGGGTCTATGACAAATTGGGTAAAATTGTGGCTTTCATTTATTTCCCTAATTTTTTTCTTTATAGAATATGATGTGATCTCTAATTTGGGTAAGTAACATCTTGTTAGATTTTTTTTTATGTGAAATTTTGGGTTTATGATAAATTTTATTGAGTAGTTTAGTAAGAATAGTAGCATAGTTATAAGACATGGTTGTATTTAGAGATAGGTATTCTTTAAGGATTGTATGGTCTTTATAGTGGCTTTTTATTTCTTTTTCAAAAGTATAAACGTTTATCATATAATAAAGAATTTAATAGATTATTGTGAAATTACATATTCTTCAGAAAATTGCACTTCTTACAATTAGGACCAGATTTTTGGATAAGTGTCAGAAGTGATCATTTGATTCCATGAAAGATTAAAATCTTTGAAATGTGCTTGCTGTAACAAGTCTGCAAACTGCCTATTTTTGCATGGCTAAAAAGACTGAAAGAATAATACTTTGTGACATATGAAATTCACATTTTAGTATCCATAAATAAAGTTTTATTGGAACACAGCTGTTTTTGCATTTTAATGGCAGAGCTGAGTAGTTGTGACAGAGACCCTGTATGGCATTCTCAGCAATTCATATAGCTCTTGGTGAACTACAGATTTCAGTGCCGCAGTTACAACTTGATGGTGTTTTGAGTGCCATGTGTATTGCCAGCCTGCAATATTTCTTTTATTTTTTTATACCAGTGCATATCTATCATGTCAAAACAAGAAAAGAAAGAAAAATGGACTCTGAGTGGCATGCTTTTAAGGCACAGCGGAGTGTGTATTATTTTGTTGAATCAGAGAGCAAAACATTTTTTTTTATTATGCAGTGACACTGTAGCTGTTAGAAAAGAATATATGTTGACATTATTAGACTAAGCATACACTATTCTCAACTCTCAATTTTCTTTCATTCCGTATTTCTATATTTCTTTTTTTTTCAACCCTCAGTTTTCTTAAAGTAACAGTCAATTTAAAATGGAATATCTTATCACAGCATAATTTCTTCATAAAAATAAAAATTGAAAATGAGACTTCCACCAAAATAAGTCTCCAAGTGGTTCATTTGTTAGCCAAGCAAGGAAAGCCATTTACTGATGGTGAGTTAATTAAATTGTCTTTGACTGGAGCAAAGAAATGTGTCCAGGAAAACAAAACAAAACAAAAAAAACCAAACCAACTTGTTTTAGACCATAGTTTTTTGGGTTTTTTGTTTTGGTGAGAACACTTGATTTAAGAATTGATGACACTTGAAGTAACATTAGGAGTCCATTAAAAAACAAGGAAAGTAATTTATAATGGTTTTGCTTGGCTCTTGATGAGTCAACAGATGTTATTGATACTATTCAGTTGTTTATTCAAGGTGTCAGTGCCAGATTTGAAGTGGCAGAACAATTATCCTCTATGAATAGTCTGTGGAGAGCAACTACAGATGAGAATATTTTAAAGTTGAGAAAACATTAAGTATGATCTGAAGTGGAATCTGCTAAGATGTGCTACAGCTGATGGTGGTAAAAATATGTGTGGAACAGAAAAAGGCCTAGTTGGACAACTTTACAAGGCTTGTAAAAATGTGAGAGGTTCAAAGCTATGGCTGTTCGTTGTGTTATTTATCAGTAGGTACTTTGCAGAAAATATTTCAATTCATCTTGTGTTCTTGAATCAGTTTTGTCAGTGGTGAACTTCATTTGCTTTTGTGGACTTAACTAGCATCAGCTGCCTAAATTTTTGTTAGACATAGAGAAGCTGAATATCTTGACTGGGATATTAGCAGTGGTTTGTTGTTGGTTTGTTTTTTGTTTTTTGTTTTTTTTGCAATTTTTTGAGCTTAGGACTGAGATTGAAATTTTTCTGAATGAAGCATTTGGCCTTCAACCACTAGTCAAATACTGATTGGCTTTTGAAATTAGCTTTTTCTGGAGATTTGGAAATATTTTTAAATAAATCAAACCTAAAATTTTGAGGCAAAATAGTGCTTACATGTGAAATTTAGCTGCTGTAAAGTCATTTCAGTGAGAACTGATGTTTGAATCAAGTAACATCAAGCTGCTTTATACATTTCTCATACTGTCAAAGTGAGATCTTCATTCCCATGCATTTGCATGAATATATTTTTCATCATCAAACTCCAGCTCCAGCAGCGTTTTTCAGACATTGATGCAAGTGCAAAGAAAGTTTCCATATCTCAAAATCTATTTAATTGTGCATTTGAGGAGCTTCTACCGAGATTTCAATTGGAAATGATTAATCTGTGATGTAATGACACATTGAACAGCAAATATCAGAAGAAGAATCCAAGAGACTTCTGTAGCTGCCTTCAAAGTAATGAATATACTCAATTAAAATCATGCTTGTCAGTTGATCAGTATTTAGCAGTACCTAGCTGTCAAAAGAAAAAAAAAAAACCAGTTTGAAGATAAACACATAAAACCTGATCAACATTATCAGTTGAATGTTTGCACTAAATTTTGATAACTGGAAACCAATATTACCGCTCCCCAATTCCATTATTTTTCACTAGCTGACTTATATTTCATAATATTAAAAGATCTTATTCTTATATCTTGAATTTACCAATAAAACGTTTGTAGTAAATTTTGTTCTCCATTATTTAAGTGTCTAGATGATTTTGCCTATTGGCCTGCAAAGACTGAAATACTTATGATTGGGTCCTTTTCAGGAAAAGTTTGAGGACCCAGATTCTAAAGTAGTACTTCTCAAACATGAGTGCAGATAATAATTTCCTGAGGATCTTGTTAAAATGTAGGTTCTGATTTGGTAGGTCTGGTGGGGGACCTAAGATTTGCATTTCTTATAAGCATCTGAGGTGAAATCCTGATCAATTGACTGCATTTTGAGAAGCAAAGCTTTAGTATTCATGGTTACAGTTTTATTTAGATAAATACACCAATATTTGTTAAACATTTGTTATTTGTTAGGAATTATACCAGGATTTCTTGCATATATTGCTATTTAAATGTCATAAAAACTGGTTAGAGGGTGTTAAGGAATATAATGAGGTTGAGGCCCCTAATAAGGAGTTTTGGTTAGAAACAATTATTTGTTTGCTTTTCCTTGAGTGTGTAGCTTCTTGTAGGACCTCATGGGGGAGTGGTGAGGTCTAGAGGAAGCTGTATATCAGAAACAAACAGTGGGAAACAAAATACCACATTATTAGTTGGTTGGGTTCAGAGCAGGGACTTAGGTCCTCATCTTCCTTGCTAAATTTCATCTTTCTTGTTAAATGGCCATCAACCCATTACCAAGCCAAAGAGTATAAATAATATACAGCACGTAAATGTTTTGCAAATATTTTCTTCCTGTCTCTTGCTTGCCTTTTAATTTTTATAACGTTAATATTTTGATGAAGTCCTACTTATTTTTAAAAATTATAATAATTGTGGTATGGTGTACATAACACACCATTTACCATTTTAACCATTTTTAGGTGTACAGTTCAGTGTCATTCAGTATATTCACATTGTTGTACTATCATCACCAACGTCCATCTCCAGAACTTTTCTGTTTTCCCCAAGTAAAACTCTGTATGCATTGAACACTAACTCCTGATTTCATCATGGCCCTCTACCTCTGTCACTCACCATCTACTTTCTGTCTCTGTGAATTTGACTACTTAGGAATCTCATATAAATGGAATTACATAGTATTTGTCCTTTTGTGTTTGGCTTACTTCACTTAGCATAATATCTTCAAAGTTCATCTGTGTTGTGACTTGTGTCAAAATTTTCTTCATCTTAATGCTGAATAATCTTTTTTTTTTTTGCACATTTTGATTATCCGTTCATCAGTGGACATGTAGGTTGCATCTACTTTTTGGCTATTGTGGATAATGCTGTGCTATGACATTGCTGTACAAAGATCTAGTCCTTGTTTTGTTAGGTATATACTAAGGTGGGTTTTCTGGATCATATGGCAATTCTGTGTTTAATTTTTAAAGGAACTGCTATATGGTTTTACACAGTAGCTACACCATTTTACATTCCCACTAGCCATGCACAAGGGTTCAAATTTCTCCATATCCTTACTAACACTTGCTATTTTCTGTATTCTGGTAATAGCCATCCTAATGCATGTGAAGTGATACTTCATTGTGGTTTTGATTTGCATTTCCCTAATGATTGATGTAGAACCTCTTTTCATGTACTTACTGGCCAGTTGTGTATCTTCTTTGGAGAAATGTTTATTCACGTCCCCTGCCCATTTTTTAAATTGGGTTGTTTTTTATTGTTGAGTTGTAGGATTTCTTTTCTGTATTCTGGACATCAGTCCATTATGAGATATATGATTTGCATATAATTTTATTCCATTCTGTTGGTTGCCTTTTGACTTTTTTGATAGTGTCCTTTGATACACAAAAGCTTTTAATTTTGATGAATTACAACTTACCTATTTTTGGTTGCCTGTGCTTTCGGTTTTATATCTAAGAAATCATTGACAAATCCAAGATCATGGCACTTTCCCCTGATTTTTTCTGAGAATCTATAGTTTTAGGTCTGTACATGCAAGTGTAGTATCCCTTGGATATCGGGGCACCTGTGTGGTTAGTCAGGTAAGCATCCGACTTCGGCTCAAGTCATGATCTTGCAGTTTGTGAGTTCAAGCCCCTCTTCAGGCTCTGTGCTGACAGCTTGGAGCCTGGAGCCTGCTTTGGATTTTGTGTCTCCCTCTCTGCCCCTTCCCTGCTCATGCTCTTTCTGTCTCAAAAATAAATAAACATTTTTTAAAAATCCCTTGGATATCAAGAAGGAATAGGATCAAAAGCAAAAATTGAAGTCTTCAGCGTTTTAAACGTAGTTACCTCTTTGAGTTGGAAGAAAGAAGAGTGGGCAGGAAAGATATATTTAGGCACAGAGATGCAAGTAAACGTGATAGTCATTACCCATTTAGTCCTTTGTCCAGATAAAGATGAAGGGTAAGGAAAGGAATTTTAAAAGATAAGGTACTATAGGAGTAGTTCTTAGTCTTTGATATAGAGGAATGTCAAAGTATATGGAAGGGGTCTAGAGTAGTTTGAAAATGTCCACATGTGATTTGGGATTCTGATGGTATCTTCCTTGTCTCTTTTGAGAACCACTCATTTATATCAGTTCTAAGGTTTTATCAGTAGAGAATTGGCAGACATAAAATAAATTTTACAAGTTTAATTGAACTTTAGTTAGAATTTGTGGTGCTTTAATCTGCATAGTAACAAATACATGAGGATGTTAACTTTTCCCCCTTAATTCTGCAGTGATTGTTTAATAATGTTACCTCAATGATCTTCTTGATATATGTGTGTTTTTCATGTACTTGATAGAAACTGAAAACTATCCAATGTCCAAAAAAATCTTTGGGATGTGACAGTCATAAAACAGTTCTTCCTAGTTGAAAATATAGTCAGATATAAGGTATATATAAACAAAATAATTACCACTGTTACTTGGTGTCAAAATTCGTATAAGCTAAGAATAGAGAGATTATACTATCAGAGTGGTGTTTTCAGACTGTGGACCCATGGTCCATTAATGGCTCATGAAATCAATTTAATAGCTCACAACAAGTGGTTTTTCTTTTCTAATAGACAAATCGATAATATTAGAGTTTACAGCATGTAGTAAGAAGTAATTGTAGAATTTTTAAAAAATATATTTATTTTGAGAGAGAGAGAGAGAGAGAGAGAGAGAATCCCAAGCAGGTGCCATGCTGTCAGTACAGAGCCTGATGTGGGGCTCGATCTCATGAATTGTGAGAGCATGACCTGAGCCAAGATCAAGAGTTGGACACTTAACCAACTGAGCCACTTAGGCGCCCCGGAATTTTTCAATATATATATGTATGTGTCTGTGTACTGAATTATGTGGAAAATACGTTTCTAACTGTGGATTGCAGTCAGAAGTGTTGGAAATCCACTGTAGGTGGTTTTGCTAAATGAGCATGGGACATGACAATTTTTAAAGTCTCATCTGTTTGTAGAATTCATTCATTAAGTTTATATTGACATCTCAGCTAACCATGTCTATATATTTTGTGTTTGTGTGTATATGAAGACATATATGTGTGTGTGTTTTTTTCCTTAATAGGTGCAATGGATGAGCTTCATAGTCTGGATCCAAGAAGGCAAGAATTATTGGAAGCTAGATTTACAGGAGTTGCAAGTGGGAGCACTGGGAGCACTGGCAGTTGCAGTGTTGGAGCAAAAGTGAGTAAAATTAAAATTTTTATTTGCCATTCTTTCCTTGTATTAAATGATCTAAAATATATTTTGTAAAGGATCCCCACATATATGCCTAAATGCGAATTATTATTTACTATGATTTTTATAATGTGTAGGGAAAATGTCAGTATTTATAAATCTGATTTTTAGTACAGCATAACATGCTTTGGGGTCATTACATTATATGTATGTTATATATATCTGTTAATATATGTTATTATAGCATTATAGGTTTCAGGAGTGAAAATGAGTTTAGTAGATTGTAGTATTCTTTTTCCATTATAGAATTTTTATTTTTCCTGTTCTTTATCTTTTCCTTGCTGCTATCACCCTTGTTCCTAGCTGTATATGTTCTTACATGTACAGCAAATAATACAAATAAGTCTCTCTGGGGGTGCCTGGGTGGCTTAGTCAGTTAAGCATCTGACTTTGGCTCAGGTCATTATCTTGCAGTTGATGAGTTCGAGCCCTGGGTGGCTCAGTCGGTTCAGCGTCCAATTTCCACTCAGGTCATGGTCTCACAGTTTGCAGGTTCAAGCCCCGCATCAGGCTCTATGCTCACAGCTCAGAGCCTGGTGCCTGCTTCATATTGTGTCTCCCTCACTCTCTGTGCCTCCCCGATTTGTATTCTCTCTGTCTCTCTCTGTCTCTGTTTCTCTGTCTCTATCTCTCTCTCAAAAATAAACATTAAAAAAACAAAAAAAAACCCCTTAAGTATACCTGTTAGGCCTTCAGTGATAGAGATCAGGTTGTCTTCAGCTCCCCATTACCTCACACTGTAGTGAATTTCATGTACTTGTTCTCTTATGGATTTTTGGTGATCATTTATTTAGGTTATACTCCCAGGAACAGAACTGCTCGGTCATAGGGTATGTATAGAATTAAATTGAATAAATAGTATAAGATTGATATTCAGAACAGTTGTATAGAACTAATCTGCATTTTCAACAGAATGCATGAGCATTTATATATCCCTACATCTCAGAAACACTTGGCATCATCTGGATTCTTGATTTTTGATAGTATTTAACAGGTATCTCAGTAGTATCTCATTTTTTCACTCATACCACAGTTAGTTTGAGCATTTCTTTATATGTTTGTTGGCTTTTTGGAAGTCAGGATTAGTGATTACTTTTTCAAACTGAACTGATTTTCCCATGTTCCTTGTATATTCTACATATCAATTCCATGTTAGTTGTATACAGTGAAGATAACACCTCCTGTTTTGTCATATCTATCAACTTTATTCATGGTATCCAGCATTGTACAGGATCATTGTAGAGGACTCTTTAATTTTGTTGTAATCAAACTGGCCAATTTTTTTGCCTTAGAGTCTGTAACTCTAAAGATTTGAATAGCTCTTGGTATTCTACGAAAAATAGTCATCACCATGAACCATTTGGTCAAATAGGTCCTTTTGCTATTTTTATATTTTAAGTTATTTTGCTACTAATTTATAGCAGTAGGAATAAAAGTGTAATGAAAAACAACTTTATTAGAAATTTCGATAAGAATTTAAACATACTAGGGGCGCCTGGGTGGCTCAGTCAGTTGAGTGTCCGACTTTGGCTCAGGTCATGATCTCATGGTTCATGGGTTCGAACCCCGCATCGGGCTCTATGCTGACAGCCAGCTCAGAGCCTGGAGCCTGTTTCAGATTCTTTATCTCCCTCTCTCTCTGACCCTCCCCTGCTCACACTGTCTCTCTCTCTCAGAAATTAATAAAACATTTAAAAAATAAAAAATAAAAGAATTTGAACATACTGAAAACCTCTTTGTGTCACGTAAATCTTGGTGCACAAGCAGCACAGGGATCATAAAGGATGAAGGATATTGTCATGTATCCTTTGAGCATGAAGTGGTCCGGGTTCCTGTAGAAGAATATTATATGATGAAATTATTCGGTTAAATGACTAACTGATGAAAATTCTGTTACCTTTTTTCCTTAGAAATATGTTGTCTGATTAATTGATTCTTGAATTTGAGAAAATTCATCTAGGGTAATAACATTCAATGACTGAGATTTTATATAGTCATTGCCAAAAGTTTTAGAGTCTAGAGGTGTTACCTCTTTGTTTTCTGATTCATCTTATAATTATAAAATGTCTTCCTGTGTCATTTTCTTTATTTGACCATCATGGGTGGAAGATGAAAATTTCTTAATTCTCCACTGGAGTCAGTGCAATCTAAAATCAGTCTGCAGAAATGTCTTTAGTCTTTCATACATTATTGAAAGATGGTGCAGTACTTTGGACAAGACAAGAAGATAACTGAAAGATGATAATTTATTTCACTATTGCATCACTCTTTTAAGGTCATTAACTATTGTTTTTCTATTTTTAGCATAAAAAATTACCACAGAGTTCCTTAAAACAGCAGACATTTATTTTCTTACAGTTCTGAGGGTCAGAAGTTTGACATTGATCTCACAGGGTTAAAATAAAGGTGTGTGTAGAACTGGATTCCTTCTTTGGAGGCTCTAGGTGGGGATCGTTTTCACTGACTTCTAGAGGCTGAATTTCTTGGCTGGTGGTCTCCTTCCTCCGTCTTCAAAGCCAGTAGTTATATATCTCTCTTACTGTTCTTTGGAAGTCACATCTCCCTTGACCACAATCTTGAAAGTTTCTTTACTTCCAAGTACTCATTTGATTTGATTCGGCTCATGCCCATCTGGATAGTCTGGCATAATTTCCCCAATTCAAATTTCTTACCCTTACACATGCAGAGTCCTTTTTGCCATATAAAGTGACATTCACAGGTTTTGGGATTAGGGTATGAGCATTACTGGGGGTCATTATTCTGCCTGTCATATCATCATTCTATTGTTTTAATGGTTTTTGTTTGTTTTAGCATAGTTGGGAATAATTGATGAACAATGAAGAGTAATGATGAAGTAATTAAAGGATGATATAATAACAAAATATAGGAAAAATTATATCCATAAGATTCTGTAATGTATTTTAAATTTGTGAAAGGGTCCATTGGATATCTGGTGATTAATGGCCAGATACAATGTATCTTATTCTATTAAAAATAAATTTTATTTTTATGCTTTGGATGATCTCTAAGAAAGAATAAAAGTCCTATAGTATCAATCTTTACAAGTAGCTAGAACTACTCAAAAAAGAAACTCAAACATTGAAATTGGGTTCAGTGGACCCTGAGGTATTTTAAGAGTTAAATACATCTTCCCCACCCCTGGGCCACAAAGATATTCTACACATTCTTCTGTTAATTTTATAGTTTTACTGTCATATTTGCACTTTAGGCCCTGCCTTTTTATATAGTATTGATAGGGACCCAGTTTTATTTTTCTCCATCTAGTGAACCAGTTTTCTCCACAAGACTTCTTAAATTATCCATATTTTTCCACTGATTGGTGATGCCAGCATTATCGTATATATTAAGTTGTCATGCCTTTATGTGGATCTGTCTGAAATTTCTCTTACAATCTAGTGGTCTGTATTCCTGTCCCAGTATCACATTTGAAAAAAATACTGTTGTATCTTGGTATGTTTTTTTTTTTATATGGTAAAGTAAGTATCTTCTTTAATCTTCTTTTATAAGGTTAACTTAATTATTTATGGATCTTTATTCCCTCATAAAAAATTTGAGCGTCTCTTCATTTGCTTGTTAGCTTTTGGGAATTCTTCTATAATGGCTTATTTGTATCTTTTTCCTTAAAAGATTCAAGTAGAATTCTTATTTTGAATGTATTGAATTTATAGGTTAATTGAGGGAGTAGTGGAATCTTTATAAGATTAGGTTTTCTAGTCCAAATACATGAAATGTATTCGGTTCTCGTTTATTCAGTTCTCCCTGTAGAGATCTTAAGAATTCTTGGCTAGCTTTTATGAATTATTTTGGTTAACTCCTGGATACTTAAGTTCTTCTGGCTGAAGTATTTTTTTATTTTCTAGTTGGTTATTGCAAACTTATGCTTTTAATTTTTTTAAGTTTAATTTTTTATTTTTGAGAGAGAAAGCAGGGGAGGTGCAGAGAAGGAGGGAGAGAGAATCCTAAGCAGGCTCCACACTGTCAGTTTGGGAGTCCAGTAGGGGCCTTGAAATTACAAAGTGTGAGATCATGACCTGAACTGAAGTCAGATTGCTTAACCAGCTGAGCCACCCAGGAACCCTTAAAGGTTTTTGTTTTTCATTGTTTAATCTTAATGTAGCAGTCTTGCTGTTGATTTTTTTTGTTTTGTTTGGTTGTAACAGTTTGTTGATTCTCTAGGTTTCTCTAACACATAATATTCTTCCAAAAATGATCATTTTATTTCTTACAGTGCATCTATGTATTTTTTCTTTATATTGGTCATGACCTTCTGAAATGGAAATACTCTATATTGTTTTGTGCAGTATTTAAAGCACATAAACAGCTGTCAAATCTGAAAGGAAGGAAAAGCTTTATTTGTAATTTTCAAAATATTGTAAATAACCCAAATGTTCCTAGTCTAAGAGAAATGGATGAAAAAGAAGTGTGGCATATATATATTTATAGAATGGAATACTGTTTAGCAATTGATGACCTGCAACAACATGGATGAGTCTTAAATTAATGCATTATGCTAACTTCTGAAAGAAGCCAGATTCAAAAGGCTACATATTATAGTACTTATTCTACTTTTTTTTTTTTTTAAGTAAGCTCTATCCCCAATGTAGGGCTCAAACTCATAACCCCAAGATGAAGAGTTGCATGCTCCAACTACTGAGCCAGCCAGGCACCTCGCCTTTATTTCCTTTGCAACGCAAGAGTTATTAACGTGGGATATTTTGAGCTCTTCTTTTGTTACAGATTTCTAATTTATTGCATTACATTTTAAAAATATAGTTTGTATGACATTAATTCCTGAAGTGTGCCCTGTTTTATAAACATTTCATATCTAATAGCTATTAATTTTATTTGTTCAGATCTTAGATATTTCCTTGTATTGTCAGCTTGACCTTTTCCCTGAGTGGTGTATTAAAATCATTAGCTGTATAGGTATTGTATGGTGACAGGTGGCAGCTGCACTTATGGTGACCATAGCATAAGTATAGAGTTGTCCAGTCCTCTGTTGTACACTTGAAACTGATGTAATATTGTATGTCAACTGTACTTCAGTAAAAAAAAAGAAATCATTAGCTGTGATTATTGATTTATGTATTTCAGCTTGCCATTTATCAGTATTTTGCTTGATATATTTTGAGGCTGTATTTTTACATGCATACATCTTATTCTTTTCTTTTTATAACTGATTATTTTTGGCTTTCTTTTGGTTCATGTTTGTCTTAGATCTGTGGGTATATGTTTTTCTATTTCGTTTTTACTCATTTTAATTATATTTCTTTTAGACCACATTTTTTTTTTTAAGATGTTTATTTATTTTTGATAGAGAACAGGGGAGGGGCTTATAGAGAGGGAGACACAGAATCCGAAGCCGACTCCAGGCTCTGAGCTGTCAGCACAGAGTCCAGTGCGGGGCTCAAACTCAGGATCTGTGAGATCATGACCTGAGTGGAAGTCGGACGCTTAACCGACTGAGCCATCCAGGTGCTCCGGTCACATGTCTTTTTTGATAGAATATTAGTGTTTTTACCTATTAAATGGTGGGTTTAGTCCATTACATTTATTGTAACTATTGTTATTTTCTGACTTGGCCCTGCTATTTATAGTCCAATGTCTTCTAATTATACTTCATTTTTATTCCCTTCTACACCTTGCTTTCCATTGGACAGATGGAGTTTTTCCTGATGATTTAAAATTACATGTTCTGTTTTTAGTATTCTGATGATACTCTATACTCATGTATGTATTTATACTAATTATATTATTAAGTGTATTAATTATATTTATACTCAAACTGGTATTTATGTATTCCTACAGGACTTCCCACCCACCCCCAATTTTTTAAATAACTTTTCACTTTGAAAAAATATTATATATTATGCCTACAGAAAATTGAAAATACTGTACAAAGAATACTTGCATACTCTTTATCTAGATTTAAGAAATTTAATCATTTTTGTGAAATGTGTGTTCATGTGTATACATGCCCCTACCATCTATCTCTAGTATCACTGTGGTCTCTGCAGTGAATGTGAACAGACTTTTCTCTGAGGAGCCCTGCTTCGTTTTGGTGGGGAATGCTACTTAGGAGCCAAGCTAGGTATGCTTCTTGTTATGTGGTGAGTCTCTTGGAAGAACGTCAGCTAATGTAGAGGGAATGTGGAATCAGGAAGTCAACATTCAATATTCCCCAGCATAATTATTAATTAAGGCAAGGATCATCAGTGGATGTTAAAATCATTTAGTGAAATGTGTCAGAGACTAGTGTATTTTCAAGATCTCAAATTTCACCCTATAGATGAGTTATTTATTACAGAAGAGCAAATGGGTATTTAAAATGGAGAGACTTGTTAGTCACCACCAAAATCAAGGTCAAATTTTTTATTGGTAGTGACACAGATAGTCTAACATTAGACACACTCTGAGGAGATGCACAAGAGGAACCCCTATAGTTTTCATAGTGGAATTTTTTTTCCATGGTGGAAAAATTTGATTTGAATTTAGTCATGAGAAAATACTCCTGCCATATCCTGCTGAACAACTGGCCTGGACTCTCCAGAGTTTCAGTGCCAGGAAGAATGGAGAGAGAGAGAGGGACTGTTCTGTCTCGATTGATTGAAGTGAAAGAGACATAGCCAAGTGCAGTCTGAATCTGTGAATCCTGATTTGCTCCTGGATTGGAAGAAAAATAGGTACAAAGAATGTTTTTTGAGACGACTCAGGAAATTTGAGTATGGGCTCTGTATTGGATGATGAATTAATGTTGGCTTACTGTTCTTTGTGGGCAGACTTCTATTTTTAAAATACTTGTTTAAATTTAAAAACAAATACAGATGAAGCTACAGAACATAAGATACTGTTGATCAATGACGGTTATAATGGTTTTATTTAAATTGATGGTGATAATGTGCCTGTGAAATGCCATATTGTTGGGTAGGCAAATTTTAATAATGGTAAACTGTGAGTTTATACTGTGGAAGTGAAAGCACAAGGATCACAATTCTGAGAGTGATGGTGCTCTGGGAGAGGAAGAATGGGAGAAACATAAAGTTGTCTAGGAGTATAGAGTAATCATAAAAAATTTGTCTGTATTAAGGTATGTTGTTTAAAAGTAGGGAAATATAGGCCACAGAGATATTGTAAATAGAACTTTTAAATTACCGTGACAGTATAGAAGGTGGAATAAAAAGAAATAAGCCAATAAAAGTGAGAGAGAGAGAAAAAAGAAAAAATTCTACTTTAAAGTATTACATAATATGAAAGGAATAAAGCCAAGTATATATTATTGCAACAAATGAGACTCCGTCTATAGGCTATTGATAAGAAGCATTTCTCAAAAATGACAAAGATTGGAAATAACTGGAAGGAAGATATTTCAGGTAATCATAGAGAAAAAGAATTAAATACAAATTTGAGATCAGTTTCTCCCCAACTTGGAGACTTCAGGTCACATTTAAAATAAAATTAAATGTCTTCATCATGCTGTAATAAGACTTTCTGATCTAACTTTAGACTAAATACCCTATTCAGCTAACAGCCGTTCGACTATACCCACATTGTTATATTTCCCACTTGTCTCAAACATACTTCTCCCATGCTTCATTCAGATGTTTGCTCAAGTGTCACCTCTTCAAAGAGGCTTTCTCTGTCCTCTCCGTGTAAGAAGATAGCTATATCTCACTCTGCCCCTTTTTCTACCTAATTTCTGTAGAAGTACTTCGTGGTTCCTTATACTGAATTAAAGTACCAAATATTTGTTTATCGTGTTTCCTTTCTTGTACAGTGTAAACTCCATAAGCCCTTGGAGTTAAGTCTTTTTTTTTTTCTACTGCTCTATTTCTAGCATTAGCAATAGTACTAGGCCCCTCAGTACTTATTTCTTTCTTCAGAAACAAAAGCCTGAATATTACAAAGATAGATACTTTTAGGACTAATATCCATAAGGAAGATTTAACAGTTAGAAACTTTTATATATCATACAGTTCTAAAAATACATGATGAATCTATTAAAGTGTAATTATAGCAAAAGATTTTAATTCTTTTAAATTTTAAATTCTTTGAAAATTCGTTCACTTATATAACAGCAGGCTATAGAGGATTTGCAATTTGCACAATATAATCTATGATTTGATAGATAATACATATACAATAGTCTTTATTTGAGGATTTTGTAATTGTAAATTCACCTACTTGCTAAAATTTATTTGTAAGTTGAAAATCAAAACTCAGATAGCTTTTGCTAGTCATTCAAGGAACTGTGCATGTGCGGTGTTGGAAGATTTGAGCCGCCTGAGGCTGAACAAAGCAACACTGTTTCAGCTCTCATACTTTAAACAAGTGTTCTTTTCACAGTTTACTTAGTGCCATGTTTTCCACTTTTTTGTGCTTTTTGTTGGTAATTTTGCTGTTTAAAATGGCCCCCAAGGGTAGTATTGCTGAGTTGCTATCTAGTGTTCTAGGCACAAGAAGGCTGTTTTGTGCCCTAGGGAGAAAATACGTGTGTTATGTAAACTTTGTTTAAGCATGAGTTATAGTAGTGTTGGCTGTGAATTCAGTGCGAATGAATCAACAATATGTATTAAATAAGGTATCTTAAAACAGGAACACACTTTGATACAAAACAAGATTATGTATTAATTGATTAACAAAAAATGATGAGAAGTTTGTAGGATCCTAACTGTATTTCCCCAAGTGGCGATGATTCAGCATTCACTAATTCAATGTTCACAGCTAATAGCAAAAAATGACTGGAGAGAGAGAGAGAACTTTTATTCCATCATGTTCCACTTCTTTTATCTTAGCCCAGGCCTGCTTCACCTGCTTATTTTACTTGTCCCCAGATCCTTGTGGCATGAGTTTGTGACTCTGTTTTAGGATTACAAATAGAAGGTAAAGGTAAACATTATAAAATGTACTGATGTAAAAGTTATTGTGTGGCTGTCATGTCAGGAAAAGGAGCTAAATGTAAAGATTTATTTTCTTATTTTATATAGTGAGTAGTTATACATGGCTTAAAAAACTTAAAAAATGTGTATATTTAAGGGTAAGGTAACCATTTGAAAAATATAAAAAATACAATACAAACATATCAGGAAAAAGGAGAAGCTGTGGTGCCAGTGAACTAAATTCTTCATTATTCATGGCAGAGTCAATAAAGGACTTCTCAAAATAGAGTACATAGAGTAGAATACTCTGCCCTTGTTTGAAAAAAAGAAATTAGCAAAGGAAAAAAGGAATGAAGAATTTATTATGTATTGATTTGGAATTTCTTAGTCTCTGTCAAGAGAAAAGAAAGAAGTGCAGGGCAGTCTGCATAATGTTATTTTTTGTTTGAGAAGGAAGGAACCAAGTTTGTATGTCTAATTTGTTGTAGAAATATACCTTTAGAAAGATAATAAGAAAGAAAGTAAAGTAACCTGTTCGTATTGCTTATTCAAAAATTGCATTAAAAACAGTTTTTAGGGGCGTCTGGGTGGCTCAGTCAGTTAAGCGTCCGACTTCGGCTCAGGTCATGATATCACGGTTCGTGGGTTCGAGCCCCACGACGGGCTCTGTGTTGACAGCCAGCTCAGAGCCTGGAGCCTGTTTCTGATTCTGTGTCTCCCTCTCTCTCTGACCCTCCCCTGCTCTCTCGCTCTCTCTTTTTCTCTCTCTCTCTCAGAAATAAATAAAAACATTAAAAAACTTTTTTTAAACAGTTTTTAAAAAAATGGTTGCCTCAGTATTGGGACTGGTGTGAGAGGGAGAAAATTATGTTTCTGTAATGAAATTTATTTCCATGTGCCTGTGTTGTTTTCATATTTTAAAAAATGTTCCATAAGTGTATGCCCTCCACCCAAATCTGTTTTGAAGGCTTCGAAAGCCTGAGTGTGTGCTTGCCATGTGTACATAACTGTGTATCTGAGAGTATAAGTGATCATGTACTACGTTTTACCAAGCTTTCTTCCTCCTGTGTTCCTTTGTCTCAACAATTTGAAACATTTATAAAATCTTTTTTGTATTGAGGTATAATTCAGATACCATACAGTATCTGTATGGCACATTTAAAGTGTACATTTGAGGGGTTTTCAGTATATCACTAAATTGTGCAGCTATCCTCACATCTAATTCCAGAAACCCCACACACGCTAGTGGCAGTTCCGCATTTTCCTGCTCTCCTATCCTACACTTAGCCCCTGGCAACCATTAGTTTGTTATCTGTCTCTATTGGTTTGCCTCTTCTGAACATTTTATACAAATAGATTCATACAAGTGTGCCATTTTGTGTTTACTTTCTGCCTCTGTGGACTTGGCTATTCTGAACATTTTCTATAAATGGAAACATACAATATGTACCATTCGTGTGTAGTTTTTTCACCTAGCATGATGTTTTCACAGTTCATGAATAGTATGGTATATATTAGTACTTCATTCCTTTTTATGACTAAAGATTCCATTGTATTGGTGTATCACATTTTGTTTATCCGTTCATCAGTTGTTAGATATTTGCGTCGTTTCTATTTTTTTATGTGAATAATCTTTGAATTCACACTGGTACAACTGCTTTGAATACATTGGTACAGGGTGGTTTTTTTTTTTTTCAGTTTTTTTAGGTATATATCAAGGAGTGGAATTAAGTCACTGTGATATTAGCACAGGAAAAGAAAAACAGACCAATGGAACAAAATGGAGTCCAGCATGGGGCGCCTAGGTGGCTTAGTCGGTTAAGCCTCCGACTTTCGCTTAGGTCATGATCTCGCGGTTCGTGGGTTCGAGCCACGCGTCGGGCTCTGTGCTGACTGCCAGCTCAGAGCCTGGAGCCTGTTTCAGTCTGTGACTCTCTCTCTCTGACCCTCCCCTGCTCACGCTGTCTCTCTCTCTCTCTCTCCTAGAAATAAATAAAAATATTAAAAAAAAAAAATGGAGTCCAGCAGTAGACCTATTTATACAGTAACTTGATATATGATAATATCACAGTGCACTGGGGAAAGGGATAGTCTTTATAATAGATGGTGGATCAGTTAAATATCCATATTCCATATGGGGGAAAATGGTTCTTGACCCTCAATTCTTGCCATTCTACAAAAATCAGTAATAGGTGACTTGCAGATCTAAATATGAAAGATAAAACAGTAAAGATTTAATTAGAATAATGACAGATTTCATAAATGTGCCACAAAAGGCACTAACCATAAAGTGAAAACATTTAATAAATTTAACTGTGTTCAAATGACACCAATAAGATGAATGAAGAGGCAAGTCATAGAGGATTCGTACTGAGAATTATGTGAAGATTTCCTACAAACCAAAAAGAAAAAGACACATAATCCATGGTCAGAGTCTCAAAAGCCAAATTGTTCTTTCAGGCCTATAATGAAAAGTAGTAGAACTATGTCCTGTTCTTCCAACCTTATATTCATTCTTCATAGAAGTAATCCTTATCTTACAGCTTTTTATTGCATGCTTTGTTTTATTTGCATTTCTAAGTAAGATTATATAGTAAATATAGGTTCTTTGTCTTTTTCTGTTTTAGGTTTTTATTACTTTCTTTTTTGTTTTTAAGTTTATTTACCTGTTTTGAGAGAGGGAGAGCAAGCACGAGGCAGGGGAGAGGCAGAGAGAATCCCAAGCAGGCTCCCCTCTGACAGTGCAGAATCCAGTGCGGGGCTCCATCTCACAAATGGTATGATCATGACCTGAGTGGGAATCAAGAGTTGGACTCTTAACAAACTGAACCCACCAGGCGTGTCTCCTGGCTTCCTACTAGAAAATGAGGCGTTAATTCTTTTAAATGGGCCAACCTACTACCTTTATAAAAATACATTTCCCAGACTCCATCCTAATTTAGATAGACAGTACTGCAATTTTGGGGTTGATTGTGATTTCATTATTTACATTATGACTAAATTTTATTCAAAGCTGTGAAGGCTCCATGATTACATTTCTTCTTTTGTGCAACCCTGTTTTCACTGGATTAATAGTTGATTTATGTCTTTAGTTTTTTAGTATTTAGTGGAAGCATCCAAATACTCTTTAGCAGAGGCGTGCAAATCTCTCATTATTTTCAAATACAAGTTTTTATTATTATTTTTTTTTATATTTAGACATTCACCCTGGAATTCTGTAGTTCTCTTGTAATTTAGGATAGTTGCTTTCTCTTTCTCCTGGATGGATGCCTGTCATCCTGGAATCTACTTTCTTGACCGTCATGGGAATTCCATTTGTGTCTGTCCTGTGTTTGAGCTCTGCTTTCATTATGCCATCTCTTCCTCTTTCTTGGTTTATTCCTTTGTTTTGGTGGAACAGATTCTCTAGTTATTTCCTGAGGAAAGGTACATGATAGTCAGATTTTTGAGACCTTGCATATTCTCTTCTTCACTTTGGTTTGTCTGCACGTAGAATTCTAGGTTGGAAATCATTTTATTAGAATTTTGAAGGCATTGTTCTGTTGCCTCCTAGCTTCCAATGTTACTGCTGAGCATTCCAGTGCCATTCTGATTCCTGACCCTTTGTAACTAACCTGTTTATTTCCCCCTAAAAGCTTTAAGAATCTTTTCTGTCGTCCCTGGCATTTAACATAATCCCTGGCATTACTTTAATATGTCTTGGTATGGATCTTCCTTGAACCAGGAGCTTGGTAATAAGTGTGTCCTTCAGTCCAGAAACTCATATTTTCCAGTTCTAGGAAAATTTATTGAATTATTTCTTTGATAGTTTCAGCTCCTTGATTTTCTTGTCCTTTTTTCTGGAACTCCCATCATTTGGACCAGGACCTCTCAGATGGATTCTCTAGTATTCTTTTTTCTTTGAACTTTTTGGTCTCTTTCTGGAAAGATTTCTTCAGCTTTATCTTTGAAACCATCCATTTTTTTTTCTTTCATTTTAGCTATTGTATTTTCTTTTGCCAGGAGTTTGTTTTTTGGTTTTTTTTTTTGTTTTTTTAGTTTGCTAGTCTAGGATATTTAATAGTGGTTTTATTTTTGCATGAAGTTTTTTTCTGCTACCTTTGTTGTCTTTATTTCTTACCAATTTAAAAAATTTTTTTGTTTGTATTTCTTCAGATATGTGGTGATACTGGGCTTTGTTCATGTACATGCGTTAGATACTGAAACACTTATTTTATTCTATTATGTTTATTTTTGAGAGAGAAAGAGACAGTGTGAGCAGTGGAGGGGCAGAGAGAGGGGGAGGAGACATAGAATCCAAAGCAGGTTCCATGCTCAGAGCTGTCAACACAGAGCCTGACATGGGTCTTGACACAGGGCAGGGACTCATGAACTGCGAGATCATGAGCCAAGTTGGATGCTTAACCAACTGAGCCACCCAGGCGCCCCAGACACTGAAACACTTAATTGGAAGCTTTGTGTGAGTAGGGAGGATTTATTGACCAATAAGTTTTTTTTTTTCCGGTTTCTTTTTCTTTTTTTTTTTTACAGATAGTTTATTGTCAAAGTGTCCTCCTCCATGCCCATCCCCCCCCTCCCCCCCACATCCATCAGTCCTCAGATTTTGTCAGCATTCAAGAGTCTCTCATGGTTTGCCTCTCTCCCTTTCCCCCACCATTTCCCCCCTTCTTCTCCCTCATGGTCCTCAGTTAAGTTCCTCCTAATCCTCCTATACGTGCAAACATATGATATTTGTCCTTCTCTGCCTGACTTATTTCGCTCAGCATAACACCCTCAAGGTCCATCCATGTTGCTACACATGGCCAGATTTCATTGCTTCTCATTGCCATGTAGTATTCCATGGTATAGATAAACCACATCTTCTTGATCCATTCGTCTGTTGATGGACACTTAGGCTCTTTCCATGTTTTAGCTATTGTGGAGAGTGCTACTATGAACATTGGGGTACCTGTGCTCCTATGCATCAGCATTTCTGTATCCCTTGGGTAAATTCCTAGCAGTGCTATTGCTGGGTCCTAGAGGACTTCTATTGTTAGTTTCCTGAGGAACCTCCACTCTGTTTTCCAGAGGGGCTGTACCAGTTTACATTCCCACCAACAGTGTAGGAGGGTGCCCGTTTCTCCACATCCTCGCCAGCATCTAGAGTTCTGATTTGCTCATTTTAGCCACTCTGACTGGCGTGAGGTGGTATCTCAGTGTGGTTTTGATTTGTATTTCCCTGATGAGGAGGGATGCTGAGCATCGTTTCATGTGTCTGTTGGCCATTTGGATGTCCTCTTTGGAGAAGTGTCTGTTCATATCTTCTGCCTATTTCTTCACTGGGTTGTTTGTTTTTCGGGCGTGGAGTTTGGTGAGTTCCTTATAGATTCTGGATATTAACCCTTTATCTGATATGTCATTTGCAACTATCTTTTCCCATTCCGTTGGTTGCCTATTAATTTTCTGGGTTGTTTCCTTGGCTGTGCAGAAGCTTTTAATCTTGATGATGACCAATAAGTTTTGTAGTAGGATGACATGGCTGGGTCATTTTTCTGAGAGATTCTTGATTCTTCATATCTATAGGTCTTATGTCTTGAGATGGTGTTTTTTAAGAGAAAAGTCTATAGTCTTCTATCTGTGGAGTATAAGGATTTTATTTTTAAGTAATCTCTACATCTTGAGGCTCAAACTCACAACTCTGAAATCAAGAATCACATACTATACCAACTGAGCCAGTCAGGCACCCCAAGATTTTTTTCAATTAAAAATTTTTAGTGGATTAATTTTTTATTGAGGTGTAATTGACATATAACATTATTTTCATGCATACAACATAATAATTTCATATTTGTATGTATTACAAAGTGATCACTGCAGTAAATCTAGTGAAAATATCACCATACAGTTATAATTTTCTTGTGATGAGAACTTTTAAGATTTAATCTGTTAGCATTTCTCAAATACATAATACAGTATTATTAAGTATAGTCCCCATACTGTACATCCCATCATTTATTTTATAAATGGAAGTTTGTATCTTTTGACTTGTTTTGTCCATTTCACTTACTCCCATTCCTTGCCTCTGGCAACCATTCATCTATTCTATGTGTCTGTGTGCTTAGGTTTTAGGGTTTTTTTTGTTCGTTTGTTTTTAAATTTATTTTTTAAAATTCCACATATAAGTGAGATCATAACCTTGGTCTTTCTTTGACCTCTTTCACTTAGCATATGCCCTGAAGGGTCCATCCATGTTGTTGCAAATGGCAAGAATTCCTTCCCCACTTTTTTTCTAATGACTGAGTATATTCCTCTGTATATATGTATAGCACATTTTCTTTATCTAGCCATCCATTGATGGACACTTAGGTTGCTTCTATGGCTTAGCAGTTATAAATAATGCTGTAGTGCACATGGGGTGCAGATAATTTTTTTTTAACCAAAGTTTTAATTCAAATTCCAGCTAGCATCCAGTGTAATATTAGTTTCAGGTGTACAGTTCGATGATTTAACACTTTGATACAACACCCAGAGCTCATCAGTACACTCCTTTTTTTTTTTTTAATTCAAGTTTGTTAACATAATTTCAGGAATAGAATTTAGTGATTCATCATTTATATGTACATCCAGTGCTAATTCCAACAAATGTCCTCCTTCATGCCTCTTGCCCATGCCCCCACCCAGCGCCCCTCCAGCAACCCTCAGTTTATTCTGTGTATTTAAGAGTCTCTTATTGTTTATCTCCCTGTTTTTGCATGTTTTGCTTCCTTTCCCTTATATTCATCTGTTTTGTATCTTAAATTCCATACATGAGTGAAGTCATATGATATTTCTTTCTCTGACAAGTAATACATTAGCATAATTCACTCTAGTTCCATTAAAGTTGTTGGAAATGGCAAGATTTCATTCTTTTTGATCACCGAGTAATATTCCATTGTGTATATAGATAGATAGATAGATAGATAGATAGATAGGTAGATAGATAGATATGCCACATCTTTATCCATTCATCAGTTGATGGACATTTGGGCTCTTTACATACTTTGGCTGTTGTCAGAATTGCTGCTATAAACATTGGGGTGCATTTGCCCCTTCAAAACAGCATAACTGTATCATTTGAGTAAATATCTAGTAGTGCAGTTGCTGGGTCATAGAGTAGCTCTATTTTTTATTTTTTGAGGAACCTCCATACTGTTTTCTGGAATGGCTGCACCGATTTGCATTCCCACCAGCAGTGCAAAAGGGTTCCTCTTTCTCTCCATCCTCGCCAACATCTGTTGTTGGCTGCATTGTTAATGTTAGCCATTCTGACAGGTGTGAGGTTGTATCTCATTATGATTTTGTTTGGTGTTTCCATGATGATGATGATGAGCTCCTTTTCATGTGTCTGTTAGCCATCTGAATATCTTCTTTAGAAAAGTGTCTATTCACAACTTTCTCCCATTTCTTCTCTAGATTGTTTTTTGGGGTGTTGAAGTTGATAAGTTTTTTATGGATTTTGGAAACTAACCCTTTATCATATGTCATTTACAAATACCTTCTCCCATTCTGTTGGTTGCCTTTTGGTTTTGCTGATCAGATCACTTTTTTCATTAGTGTTTGATTTTCTTTGGATGAATACCCAGAAGTGGAGTTGCTGGATCATTTATTTATTTATTTTGAGAGAGAGAGTGTGAGTGGGTAGATGGGAGATCAGGGGAATGGCAGAGAGAGAAGAAGAGAGAGAATCCCAATCCTGCCTCATGTTGTCATTGTGGAGCCTGACATGGGGCTCATTCCCAGGAACTGTAAGATCATGATCTGAGCCAAAATTAAGAGTTGTGAGCTTTAACCTACTGAGCCACCTAGGTGCCCCTGGTAATTGTATTTTTTAATATTTTTGAGGAACCTCCATTTTTTTTTTTTTTTTTAAGTTTAAGTAATCTCTATACCCAGCGTGGGGTTCGAACTCTTGACCCCTGAGCTGCATGCTCCACTGACTGAGTCAGCCAGTTACTCTACTCCATACTATTTTCCGTAATGGCTGTACTTGTTTACATACCCACCAACAGTGGCCAAGGGTTCCCTTTTCTCCACATCTTCACCAACATGTTATTTCTTGTCTTTTTGATAATAGCCATTCTTAACAGGTGTGAGGTGATCTCTTATTGTGGTAAGATATTGTTCTTTAGTTTTGGTTTTCAGCAGTTTGACTATAATGTACATAGTTATGGTTTTCTTTGTATTTCTGTTTGGTGAAATCAGTTAGCTGCTACAATCTGTAAATTTATGTCTTTAACCAAATTTTGGAATTTCCTGGCTATTCTTCAGATATTTTTTCTGCTCCTTTTTTTCTCCTGTGACTCCAAATAAATTTTTGTTAGACTGCTTCAGTGTCCAGCAGGCAACTGTTTTTTAATATTTTTTTCTCTATATAGTTTAATTTTTTTTTTAGCTCTTCAGTACTTTATCCATTCTGCTATTTTTTAAAATGTGTATTTATTTTTGAGAGAGAAAGGCGGACGAAGGTGAGCAGGAGAGGTGCAGAGAGGGAGGGACACACAGAATCTGAAGCAGGCTCCAGGCTCTGAGCTGTCAGCACTGAGTCCGACGCAGGGCTCAAACTCATGAACCGTGAGGTCATGACATGAGCTGAAGGCAGACCCTTAACTGACTGAGCTACCCAGGTGCCCCTCCATTTTGCTATTAAGCCTATCTATTGAATTTTTTATTTTAGAAAGTGAGTTTTTCAGTTATGGAATTTGCATTTGGTTCTTTTTTATAATTCTCTGCTGAAATTTCCAATTTGATCATTTATTACAAACATATTTTCCTTTGTCATCTTGAGCATACTTACAGTAGCTACTTTGAAATTGTTGCCAATTTCAATATCTGGGTTATGGTTGCTGTCTATTGATTGTCTTTTCTCTTGAGTATGTGTCACATTTTCTTGTTTCTTTGTATGTTTAGAAATTTTGTATCTTTCACACTGTGAATGATACATTATAGTGACTGGGATTTGGTGTCTTCTGGAGAAAGTTGATTTTTTTTTTTTTTTGGTCATTATTTGTATTACCAAGCAATTACTTTGGTTGGATTAAACTCCAGTCCTGTATTTCCCTAAGGAGATAGTGGCTGACTGTTGTAGCCTTATTTAGACAGCTCAGAGTCTGTTTCACCCATGTATATATTAGTGACTAGCTGTACACATGGGTAGAGTTAATATGTAGAATATGGGATTCTGTTTTTGTGATTATTTCTTTTCTAGCATATGCTCTCTCACTTTCCAGCTGTTGCAGTAGCTCCAAACCCTGGTTTTTCAAGCTGGTAAGACTGCATATTCTGATCCAAGTTCCAGCTGTTCTGTGCTCCTCAGACTAGGATCTTGCTTCAGGTGAAAGCTGTAGAAATAGGAAACCCAGTTTCTATTCCTTTCTTCCAGATGTTATCTTCTATTCAGATTCTGCCTTTTTTTGGTTGCTCTGATACCTTCAAGGAGTTGTGTTTTATTTTTTTCCAGAATATATAGTTACTATAGGAATGTTGGTATGATGAGATACTCTATTACTTGTCACCGAATCTCTGTTATATATTTTTTATTGTTTGTTTTAAATGGGAAAAATACCTTGTGAATTTATATTTATATTTCCAATTCAAATCAGAACTTACAAAGTTTTTACTTACATCTCTATCTGCTTTCTTCTGTACTAAAAGTTTTAGTTCTCAAGGACATAAAGCAGGTGATAGAAGGTCACATAATTATTTATCCCTTTCCATATCTTACACACAACAGTCTCAAAATAACAATAGTTGTACTATCATAGTGACCAGTGATTACCAAAAACAGTTAACATTTTTGCTTGTGCTTTGTATCCTCTTCCATCTCCTATTTTTAAAATATTATTAACAATTTTGCATGCTTTAGCCATTATATTTTATGTCTCTTCCTTGTACTTCTCATTTAATCTTTATCAACAAGTAAATGTTGTTGTTTTCCATTAGTTCTTAGGTTGAAGCTCTGTTCATTTTGGTTATCTAATACTTGATCTCTAGATTTATTTGGAGGGCTCTTGGGAGCAGTATTGATTTCTGGCATTTTGGTAACAGTTTATCTGTGCCTTCTATGTATTACAAAAATCAATGAAAAAATGTAAGTTTATTTATTTTGAGAGAGAGAGAGCGCGAGCGAGCGAGCATGAGCAGGGGAGGGGCAGAGAGAGAGAAAATCCCAAGAAGGCTCTGCACTGCCATCACAGAGCCCAGTGATGGGCTAGAACTCATCAACTGTGAGATCATGACCTGAGCCGAAATCAAGAATCAGGCACTTAACTGGCTAGCCACCCAAGTGCCCCAAGAATCCATATTACTGAATACAAAACACTTCATTTATATTTTCTTAAATATCTTAAATATGTTACTCTTTTTTGGGGGATATAGTGTTTCCTTAGGAAAAAAATTTGATATTGGCTTTCTGGGTTGTTATTCTCAGGTGTACAGTGTGCTTTTCAGTTGGTAGTTTCAAATTTATTTTTAATTTTCAAGGAGATTTTCTTGAATTATACTTTTTAGTATTTATTTTCTTATGGTTGTGTTCTTTAAGGACTTATTTTACCTGAATGTTGATTTTTTTATTGCTTCATTAGTTGTTGCCTTCCTGAAGTCCTTTTTATCCCTTCATTTGAATTTCAGAAATGTTTTTCCTTTTTACCCTCTAGTTCTCCTAAAGCATTACATGTATGTATGTATTTTCTCTTAGGTTCATTTAGGCTTAATCTTCATTTCTGAAACTTTTTTTTTCTTATTTTTGATGCTTTCCTGAGTTCTATTAACCTTAAATCTCAGTTTTTTGAAATCAGATTTATGTTCTTTCATGTCTTGGAGTCATTTTTGTAACTTTTTTTTTAGCTCATTTTGAAATAGTAGGTTACAGTTTTCACCTCTTTTGAGGGTATGTGTTTCTGGTATGGTTTTATTATCAGAATGTTATCCTGTATTTTCTTCTTTTGTTTTCTTATTATAACTTCATGGGATTGGCCTACATCATTTTCTGTTGTTTACTTTTTTGTGGTTTAGAATGGCTTTTCTTACAGGGCTCCCTCTGCTATTGTTTTTGGGCACTCTTCAAAAGTGTGGCATTTGCTTTCTGAAATTTCAAGCTTTGCTCTCTTCCTCGCTTGTATCTGAATATTCTCTTTCCTTTATTTTCATTGTACCTTTTATGCTCAGTTTTGATTCTGCACCCAGTAGTTTATCCTCATTGCATCCTTATGAGAGATGTGTTACGAGTTCGTAGCTAGAAGCCAGATTGCTCCAATTTCAGGTTTCACCATGGGCCTTCCATACTTAATCTCAATTTGAAAGGACAGAAACCCTTCCGATGATAGCCCTAGTACTTAAATTGCTGTTTTCAGAGTCTCTTTTCTCAGATCTGTCACTCTTTCCTTTTGCTTCCTCTCCTATGATGTAGTTCCTGTGGTTATTGGTGATTTGTCCCCACCATCTATTTTGGGGGAATTCATGGAGATTCCTTGTCAGCCCGTTTTGTTGTAAATATTGTCTATGGGTTTCGGGTTTATATTTTTATCTGAGGATTTGGGGATATTCAAAAACATTGGTACAGCCTCCATTGTCCCTGAATCTAATTTATCACTTTCTAATGGCTGTTTATGGTGCTTAATAATCCTGCTCTAATTATATTATACCTTTCTCCAAATAGTGCCTGAATCTTAATCAGTTTGACTGCTGGTTTGTGTTGAAAACAGCCTTTACATTGCCCAGCATAGTACTAGACATGTATGCAATGACTCAGGAGTCCTCAGTTTAGAAGTTAGCCTAAGGGTAATTGTAGGCCAACTTCCAACCCTTTAACGGTAGGATTAGCTCCTACTTTTAACAGATTGCAGGAAAACAGGGATATCAGCCGGCCTGCCTCTACATGTAGGTCATTCATGCATCCATCATCTTTGATAAATATGCCATCGCCTGTCATCCTCTGATCTAAACACTCCTGGAAGACACTGATTTAATGTTGATGGTCCAGAAAAGTGTACAAAATAATGAACATCATAGAAACATTTTGGAAACATAACAAATGTTATCCTACGAAAGGGTGGCTCACTTCTCTTTGTCACTGTTTAAAAATACTATAAAGGAGGGGCGCCAGGGTGGCTCAGTTGGTTGAGCATCCCACTTTGGCTCAGGTCATGATCTTGTGGTTTGAGTTTGATTCCCCAGTCGGGCTCTGTGCTGAGAACTCAGAGCCTGGAGCCTGTTTTGGATTCTGTGCCTTTTTCTCTCTCTCTGCCACTCTTCTGCTCTCTTTCTCTCTCTCTCTGTCTTTCAAAAACAAATAAACATTTAAGAATTTTAAAAATATGTTATAAAGGAGAGGTGCCTGGCTAGCTCAGTCATTTAAGTGTCCGACTTTGGCTCAGGTCATGATCTCATGGTTTGTGGGATCGAGACTTGGGTTGGTCTGTGTGCTGACAGCATGGAGCCTGCTTGGGATTCTCTGTCCCTCTCTCTCTGACCCTCCCCCAGTCTCTCAAAATAAATAAGTAAACTTAAAAAGATATTATAAAGGAAGTGTAGAAACTCTTGGGTGAAACAATTAAAATGGTAAAGATGGGAAAAAATTTTCTTTAAAGACTAAACCAAAACAAACCCAAAAAAACAGGGATTGTCTAGTTTATTAGTATAAAGAAAGGCAAAGGGGTGTGGATGGTATATGATGGAATTTGATAAGATTGTGAAGGAAATTAAGAAGCACATACAATACTTTTCTTTTTTTAAAGGAAGTGTCAGTTTTTATATGTCGGGTATTAATTTTAGGGATCTTGTTATCCTAGTAATAGCCCAGTGCCTTTGCTCCTGAATTTGGTATTCTAAAAAGTCAGCTAAAACAAGTCAGTTCCTGAAATACAGATCTTTATTGACTTGATAAAACTTTCCATGATATTTATAGTGTTAAGTTGATATTTCTTATTCTTGCTTCATTTAACTTCCTTGCTTAAATCATACTTTACTTTCACTTATGAAGATAGTTTACCTTGTATGTTTCACTTGAAATGACTCCTCTAATTTTTACCTTTTTAAAAATCTTTAACAGGCCTCAACAAATAATGAAAGTTCTAATCACAGTTTTGGAAGCTTGGGATCTTTAAGTGACAAAGAATCTGAGGTAAGTAACTTCATTTAAAATATGTTGCTATTA
Source organism: Proteles cristata cristata (assembly GCA_017311185.1). Classification (NCBI taxonomy): domain Eukaryota; kingdom Metazoa; phylum Chordata; class Mammalia; order Carnivora; family Hyaenidae; genus Proteles; species Proteles cristata. Next base: position 534,321 of record JAESUZ010004073.1, on the reverse strand, counting down.
AAGTAAAAGCTGGAATCACCTTTTTTCTTTTAATAGTTCCCCACCCTCCCAATCCTTAAATTTATAAACATTAATGCTAAAGTTTCTGATAGGAGCATTTTTGTTCTGCCTTGGGAAGCACAGTATTCAGACTGAAGACTGTTTGGCATTAGACAGAAAATACCGTTTCTTTGGTTATGTAGCTGAACTTGTACATTAGTGTTATAAGTATTCTTAATGGAAGACAGTTACTGACCATAATTCTAGTAGATGAAAGTGGTTTTTGAACTATGTTCCAGACTTTTCTACTGTTTTTTGTTATATTCCCCTCTTAGCGTGGTTTTGAGGAAGGGTTTATTTGCTGAGATGTAGATACACATATTTTTTCTCTTTTTGAAATTTCTTGTGGAATTTCATACTGTTGTTTTTCACTTTTCATATTTAAAACTACCTGGAAAATCGTCTCCCTTCCCATCCACTTACTGACCCCACTAAGAAAATATATGGGATTTTTAAGTAGGCATTTAAGATCCATGGTATAGTTAACAATGAGCATAATATGCTTGATAGCATCTTTCTCACATATGTAGATAGGAAATTCTTTGGTTTTTAGCATTCACTTCCTGATACTACAACATCTTTTTTTGTGGATACAGCCTCTGTTCAGATTATAGCTAGCGTTCTGTTATTTTCAATGCGCGCGTTTGTGTGTGTGTGTGTGTGTGTTTGTGTTTTCCCTTCATTGTTAACTTAATTTCTCTTTGATCCATTTTAGTCTTTTTTCTACTTGGGTTAGTGTAGATATATCCCCTTGATAATACCAGTAGGTCGTTAGCATTATTTAGCAACTATTAAGAGTTTTGGTGTTCCGTGGAAAGAGAATATCTAAGGTGGCATCTTTTTTTTTTTAAGTCCTCTGTTACTGAAAACATCTAGGAATCTCTAGGTAGACAGTTTTGTGCAGTTCTGTGCAGGCACCCTGACACTCCAGAGGAGTGTGGCATAGGGTTTTCACTCATCAGGCTTTCCCTTCCACAGAGACAACTGGCAGGCAGCTGAAAGGACTGTGCAAGTGACGGGACTTTATCTGCAGTAGGTTCCCTTGAGGTAAGCGTTAGTAGCCCCTATAGCACCAGATTATCACAGTTTAGTTTGTTCTCAAATTACCACACTTACATTAAGTCCTTATAAAGTGTAGGTTTAGATTTAGTCAGAGTATAGCTTTTCAGAAAACTTCATCAAGAATGTTTTCACTTTATATCTCCTGGACTTTGGAACATTTCTTGATATTTCCAGATTTTGGTCTATTTAGTAATTTCACATGTCTTTCCTTTCATAGGCTGTTACATTATGAAAGGTAATAAAATAGTTTTAGATAGTTCCCTTTTTCTCTTCACCACATCTGATGTTTTTGAGAGCTTTTTTTAATAGCAAAACTTAGTAAAAGTTAGATCACCTATAATAGTTATATATTTCTATATTCTTTATAGGTACTCATGCTCCAGATATAAGAGAGAGAGAGTATTTTAATTCTTTCAAAAGAATCCATCTATAAGAAAGTACCACTTCCCTTTAAAGAATTGCAAGATCACTTTTGGCTGTATTTTTAGTTAAAAAAAATTTTTTTTCTTTTAAGACCATAGTGTAATTTACAGTGAACTACAGTTTGGCTAACCATTGCATATACTTAATATAATTTGTATAGAAAATTTGACATTTGGGGCAGCAATGGAGAATCTTACAATTTTAGAACTTTTGCTGTTCTGTGTTCTATATCTGGAATTTTTACAAATTAATGGTTAAGTCAAGTGGCATAGGATTGTGGAAAGGTCTAAATCTTATACTTTTTAAGATTTGAAGACGCACTTTTTTTGTCTTCTCATTTAGGAAGCTACTTATCTAGAAAATGATTTCCAGATTTTATTTCCATATTAAGATACTTTAATTAATGAATGTTCTTGGGATGAAATTTTACACACTTCGGAATATTTGTAGGACTTTAAGCGAAGTTGTTGGGAGTAAACGATTGTAGGGTGGAAGTACTACTTTTTTTTCCCTGGTACACCTAGTAGTAAAGTTTATGTAGTATTTTATTGTCTCCTCATGTCATTTTATTCTTTTGATAATCCATCTCTTCATCCGTTACATTTTCTTAAATAATAGTTTTGGTTTAATGAACAATTAGTACTAACAGTTTATTTAAAAAAAATTTAGCAGTTCTCTGTCACCCACCTCTACCCCACCCTGCCCTCAGTTTGTCAGCCCTTCTTCCTGTCCCTTATTTCCATATTTTATTTATGCATATTAATGCATATCTTGAGCTTTTGCTTCTTCAGTTGGGCTTTTTCCTCCTACCCAATACTCTTTTCAGACACCCAGAACCTTCTGTTTTCTATCCATTTACTATTAAAACTGAAAGCATCTGATATTCACTGTTAGGCTGATTTGAGTCTACTTCAACTGAATTTCATTTCAGTTCATATGTGAATTACTTCATACATGGATTTTCTTTTTATTACTAAATGTAGAATTTAGAACAAAGAGATCTTTCTCTTTGTTAATGCCTTCATAGGCAGGAAGGTATTTGTCTTGTTTGTGCTTTATTATTATTTTTTTTTACGTCATTCTAAGGTCAATTCAATAAGCCTCCAAAATTTGCTGTTTTCAGTAAGCATTTATTACATATCTATTATCTTCTAACCTCTGTGTCCAAGCACAGAGAATATAAAAGATAAATACGGTACAATCCCAGTCTTCACATGAGGTTGTTGTCTAGTAGAACAGACTGCCTCATAAATAGTGTAGATAATGGTATAATAGATAGAAGAAGTACAAAGTACTGTGGGAGCAAAGAGCAAGAACCCCTAATTCTGTCTGCCTGCAGAGGAGAAGAGGGGAAAAAAGAGAAGTCTTCCTTTAAAGAAGAGATAGTGGTTGAGTTGTTAGAAAGGCTTTGAATTCATCTCAGAACACAAGGGCAAAGTATGAGAAGACGGCAGGCAGAGAGACTTTTTGGATTTGCATGGAAGCATGGCAGATAGTTTTGTTCAAGACATGGGTCAGTGATTCTCAACCCGAGCTGCACTTTAGGTCACCCAAGAAGCTTAAAAACCATAACAAACTGCCTGTGTAATTCACCTGGTTTGCAGACTTCTGGTATAGGTAGGATATGCAAGATGGTGAAAGATTGGTAGGAATGAGGGTTTGAAAGCCCTTGTACTTTATAGTGAGCAATCTGGACTTTTGTCTAGATAATGGAGAGCCATTTAAGCAGGAAAAACAAATGGCAAAGTAGAGATGAGGAAGGCTCCCTCAGGTAGCAGTGGAGCGGATAGAGTTAGGAGGAAGGTGAAACCTAAGTTGGGAAGATCAGTTGGTTATGGGATACTGCCATCTTTACGAAACTGCTAACCCCCACGGTTTAATAGTAGGAAAAACTTCCAAGTGGTCAGGGTGCTAATTAAAGTGTTCTCAAGTTTACCTTTTGGGTTCTTCCTTCTCCTTCAGGTTTTCTAACTTTGGTTATTGATTTTATCACCTCCCAGGCTTATGCTTCTCAAATTTTAGTGTTGCAAGTGAATTATCAGTGGTTCCTTAAGTCTTTAGGTCTGGAGTGGGATTTGCATTTCTAACAGGCTCTCAGATTCTACTAGATTATAAAAATAGAATCAGTAGGGTTCGATGACTGAATGAGGGTAAAGAAGGAAAGAGAGGAGCCTAGGGTTATTTAGTTACCTGGCTTTAGGTGAATATTAGTGCCTTTGATAAAGGTAGACAACACAGAAGGAAGATACATAGATTTGGTATAGAGGATAATGAATTAAATTCTGGACAATAGTGAGTTTGAATATCTGTGAATTGACCAAATGAAGATGGTACTTCAGTTAGGCAATAGGAACTATCTGGAGCTCAGGTTAGAGATGCAGACTTAGAGGAATTTTTGGCACAGGTGTTAAAGGCTTGAGTGATCATAGGATTCCTAGGCAGGGGAGGGGCTTGGGGGGTGTCTCTTAAGACTCAGAGGGTTCTGAAGGTCAAAAAAATTTTTATAGTAATGCTAAGACATTATTTGCCTTTTCTAAGGTTATTTTATCATTTTAAAAATAACAATTTTTATAATAATGCTAAGATGTATTTGTCTTTTTAACTTTCATTTTCTCATGAATTTACAGTGAAATTTTCTAGTCTGTAATGACACAGGATGACATCATCACTCTGATGACTTGTATATTCTAGTGTCTCAAAACCTTTTTAGTTTTAACTTCTAGAATAGTAAATATCGATAGTTGTAGCCCACATAAATAAAAGCTCTTGGGGTCCTCAACAGTGTTATTTAAGAGTTTGTGGAGGAGTCCTGAGACCCAATAGTTTAAAAACTGCTTCTGTATGTGAACTCATCTTGATAGTATGTGTAATGCTAGGAAATGTTAGCAGGCAAGATAGGCCTGCTAGAGAAAGAGTGGCAGTCTGGTGAGGAGGTAGATAGTAGGACGAAAAAGAAGAGAAAGTGGAGGAGACGAATAATAAAGTAGAATCAAATGTCACAGAGGTCAATTAGGATAATGACTATAAAAAGTGACTAAGAATTGTCACTTAGGCTTAATTTTAGTGGACTAATGGTAGCAAGATGTCAGATTGTAGTCTGTCAAGGAGAGATTGGATAGTGAGGAAATAGTGACAGCAAATATTGATTACTCTTGGCAGAATCTTGATGATAAAGGAAAGGAGATGGTATCTAGAGTCTAACAGGCTTGACATATTATGTGCGAGGGAAGGGTTCATAGCAGAGCTGTGACGTAGGACAAGAAAAGTGCTGTAAAGAGAGAGAATAGAATCAAACTTAACACCTTTTTTTTGAGGTGGTATGAAATGTCAAGATCCAAACCCTGAGTTGGTTGGATTCATTGTGGATAGAATTGACCGGATACATCCTTTCCTCTGATGGCAAACTTCCATCCTAATGGCCTTTTACTTACTTCACAGTGAGGTAGAGGTTACCAGCTGAAGGAAAGAATCATGAATGGGTTGTGGGTGTGAGAGTGATAAAAAATTTATGGGACAGACCAGAAAAAGAGATTGTAGAGGATGGAGGAAGATGGCCATTCATCTTATTTTAAATGTTTTAGAATGCTTGAAGGAGTTAGAAACAGGATATACGTGCATTATCTGCTGGCTAAATGTCCAGATTATTTTATGAGAGTAAGAGAAGGAGCCCATATTCCTTGGTTACCCGTGTTTTCTAAGTTTTAAAATCTGCCTTCATTCACCTATTTGCAGTTCTTTTTGAAGGAGCCTTCTCTAAGCACAAAGACCTTTATTATTTATTACTATTTTCTATTAATGAACACTAATGACATAATTCTTCTCCCTCCCTCTCCTTTTGGATGACCTAGAATGTGTTCCTTATATTTCTCTAATTTTATTTCTTACTAAGGTTGAAATATCTGTGACTGAATATAAATATAATTGAATTATATCATCTTTAATAATTTTGGAGCACAGTGTAAGTCTGTTTATACCTGTGTGCTTGCATACAACATATTACATAATAATGTTGGTAAAGCAAACACACATGTCAAATGACTTTATTTTTGCCTCAATTTAATCTTTAATATTCATCTTTTATAGTACTTCTATATAATCTGAACCAGAGTTGATCATTTTAAAATAGATTATTTCTCTTTTCTAGAACTGAACTTCCCCCCCCTCCTTCCTCTTGAGGAAGATTAATTCTTTAACTCTTTGTCCACTGACATTGAATTACTGTTTACTTTTGGTCCAAGTGCATTTGATTTCTAAGTTATTTAGGATTAAGGATTTTAAGTTATAGATATACAGAAGCTGTGACAGCTATTGCATCTAGACGTTTAAAGTTACATGCACTTTTTAGAATTGCAGTAATTGTAATGAAAGATAAATATGATATAGTGCCTTTATTGTCTTAATCTACCTCTGATGTTGATTAATGAAGGTCATTTTATGAAAGTTCTGATTAGTTTCATCATTTGAATTAATTTTATAGAAGTAGTCTTGAAACTGAAATGAGTTTTTTTTTCTCATTTGAGTTGAAATGATAGCATTAAAGATATTTTGAAACATTAATGGTTTGTTTTGTTCTTTTTTAAAAAGAATTTACAAAGAACCACATTATGTGTGGTTTCTTATTTTCATATTTGGGAGGAAGTAGAAGTTAACACTAGGGAATTAGACCTAAAGCTAGATTGAACCTGGCTTTAGCAGGGCACAATTTCCATTTCTAGAGCCAGGGACATTGTGTATTGAGTATTTTTTTTTTTTTTTTATGTTTTTATTTATTTCTAGAGAGAGAGAGAGACAGCGTGAACAGGGGAGGGTCAGAGAGAGAGGGAGTCACAGACTGAAACAGGCTCCAGGCTCTGAGCTGGCAGTCAGCACAGAGCCCGACGCGGGGCTCGAACCCACGAACCGCGAGATCATGACCCAAGCGAAAGTCGGACGCTTAACCGACTAAGCCACCCAGGCGCCCCAAGTATTTTTAATATAAAATCTCTTATGTTGAAGAAGCTACTTAAAAACTGCACATGTAATTTATACACATGTATGAATTATTTAAATGAGTTATTTTCTTATATTAGTAGATGGCTAGATTTGGAGAGTGGTAAGAGTATTTCCTGTTTTTACTTTGTTTTTATTCATTCCCATCTCTATTTTTCATACTTCCCTTTTGCCCTCTTAATAGTGTTTGGCTTAAATGTTTCCCCAGTGAATGCTTAAGTATCCTAGACTGGAAATTATGGTTCTCTTGGAAAATGTAGATTACACTGGCCTTAAATTTTAGGTTTTAGATTGATTTTTTTAATTCATTAAAGTTTTACTTGTCTGTTTTTGTTATAACCCAGAGAATTCCTTAATGACTTAGTCTGAACACCTAGTAAGAAAGAAGAAAACTTGAAAAATGAATTCAGTTATGTATAGTTAAGTATAACTGAAAGTTACATTTTCATGCCGATTCCTCCCTAAGGTGAATTACCTGGTTTTTCACTTTATTCTGTTTAAATCTGTTAGCTCCCAAAATTGTTAGACACCTAATTTAGTACCTTCTTCAGTTTTAAGAAATATTCTTTGTATCCTGCTGCCTACATTATTTTCTAAAATATTTTAGCCCGATAAATAATTTTTGTGGTGTTCTACTTGATTGGGTTCCTCTGTCTTTTCTTATCTTTGTGCTAGTATTTTCCTATTACTTCTTACTATGTTAGGAGGCCAAACCAAAACAACTGTGTATAACAGTTTTGCTACATAAGGTATGTAATATGTATAACAACATTGTCATCTTAAAGGGGAGAGTACTTTGTGTGCATGCAAACTGGTGTATTTTATAACATTAATGAAGGCATTTTCTCAGAAGAGTAGGTCTTATATACTCTGTTTAGATAATCTTCCAGTTTCTTATAAATCATGAAATCTTGAAATAATGATTCTGTAACTTTTATTTAGGAAGCAAATGATGAACAACTGTTAAATGTTTCTCTTTGTACAAATGCATTTAGTGTCATTGATTGGTTGTTTTAAGGACAAGAAAATTTTAAGCTGATTGATGAAAATAAGATTGGGAGAGAAAAATTCCAAGTCATTTTAAGACTAAAGACCTACTTTAAAGTGAAACCTGGCCTAGTGCTTGACCATAGCATATGCTCAGTGAATATTTTTTGAATGAATAAATTTAACACCACTCTAGTTGTACCGTACTATACAGGTAGCTTTTGTGTCAACAACTACAAATCATTCTTACGTATTCATCAAAGCAAGGCTTCTCTTAACATTATTGACATTTGGGGATGGAGAATTCCTGGGCTAGGGGTGGGGTTGTCTTGTGCAATGCAGGGTGTTTATCAGCATCTCTGCCTAGATCTATGTAGCCCACTCCCTCCCCCTTCCTACCTTCCCCCCACTTGTGGCAACCAAAAATATCTCCAGGTATTGCCAAATATCCTCTCGTTAAGTACCACCCCAGTAATGAAGGAGAGAGAATAGTTTTAGCATGTTACCTGTGGAGCTAGATGACAACTCTGTAAGTTTCACAATTCCTAAGTATGAAAACAGAAGTCCAGACAGGTTAATTAGTTTGCCCACAGATAGTAAGTTAACAGTCAAAATTCTAATTCCAGAGTATGTTTTGTTTTAAAGTGATACTCTCGACTACTGTGTCTACACTTTGTAGAACTAAGATAATGTGTAACTCATTAGTTAGATAAATGATCCTAGCTAGTCTTTTGAAGGAAAAAAAAAGGTATTCTTTTTTGGCAATATTTAGATTTAAAATGACTTAAAGTAACATCAGATTTGCCAATCCAAGATATGCCTGGACTAAAAAGCATTTCACAAATACCATATCTGATAAACACTGGTTTTAGTCTGGATTTTAAGGGCAGTCAGCACAGGCTGACATTACTGACAAATTTGGTTTCACTGTGATATACTATAGTAGTGTTTTAAAAATATTAGATGTATTTTTATGTCAGCAACACACAGTTAAGTATAATGATTAATTCTCATTTTCTAAAATAACTGAGTAACCATGACAACCCATTGGACTTATATCCTAATGAGTTTTCTGCTAAAGCTATATGTCATTATTTTGATCTTTAAGTTTTAATAGAAGAGTATATTAAGAATAATTTCTTAATTTTTGACAATTTCCAGTGTGGAATATGCAGGACTTATTATTATATACATAGATTGCCTATTGCTAATCCTGATGATACATTGGCATCACTTTTGGAGCTCTTTAAAAGTGAGGATTCCTTTGGTCTCTCTCCAGAGATGGTTAAATTTGGAACAGGGGCTACAGCATGAGCTTAAATAAAAGCTTTGTAAGTGGTTGTGATGTATAGTAACATTGAAAATCAGGGTTAATAGTTGAATGATAGAAAGATTTCTTTTAAAAAACAAAGTACTCACTTTTTTGGGTTATAAATGTAGTATTGCTATAGAGAATAACAATGGAATACTACCTTTTTTTTTTTTTTAAACAAATCAAGTAGACAGATATTTGGCGATTGGTTAAATATTGGCATTCTCACAGTGTTGGTGAAAGTATAGATTGACATTGTGTCTGAAAATGCACTTTGGCAAAATGTTTAAAATTTTCAGTGTGCATATTCTGTGTCCTGAAACTTACACTTAGAAGTGTCTATCCCAAAGAAATTGTTTAAGAATCTAGGGATTCATGTTCAAGGAAATGTCTATAGGGCTATTATACAGGAGTTTGTTACTCCATCATGAGTGTCACACCGGGGGAAAAGTTGTGAAATCACTGTTCTAAATTTTACTATTGTAAGCACTTTCAAAATGCCAACATTTCCAGAATAAGTTATCTTGAAAATTTGCTTTTTCCTCCCACGGCAGTTGCTCTATATGGCTGTTTTATTCTGATTGTATGATTTGAAAACTTACAAGATCATATGAATAGGGGAGAAAGTCCAACTTTATTTTAATTTTTAGTCTATACTGTTCAACAAATAAAGCCTTAAAAGGAAAGCCAGAGAAGGGAAAATGCCAAGAAATAGTTATGCTATGTAAATTGTAAGAAAATGGGAGATAAAATTGCATTTCATCAATATTGAAGACTTGGTATACTCCTTTAAACATATGTGAATGTAAATTGAGATGGGTCCAGATGATTGGAGCTTAAAAGTCAGACTGTGAGAATGGCAAGTTAAGGTAGTTTTTAAAAATTGACAGTAAGACTGTTTTAGTATTATAGTTCTTTTAGGTGCTAATGCAATTGTAGGTACTGTATATTTGTGAGCAGAGTAAAAATCCTTGAGGCTTTAAAAAGTGTTATGAGCTGGCATAGTTTAAGTTACCTCTAAGTGAGCACACATTTTTGGGGTGCCTGGGTGGCTGAGTCGGTTAAATGCCTGACTTCAGCTCTGGTCATAATCTCACATTTTGTGAGTTCGAGCCCCATGTCATGCTCTGTGCTCACAGCTTAGAGCTGGAGCCTGCTTCAGATTCTGTGTCTCCCTTGCTCTCTGCCCCTCCCCTGCTCTCACTCTGTCTCTGTCTCTTTCTCTCTCAAAAATAAGTGAACATTAAAAAAAGAACCACACACACATTTTAGTTGGGCGGTTACTCAAGTTTATCTTCTTGGCTCTCCACCATATTTGATAGTACATATTATTAAATAATAAAGACAATACAGCAGAAAATAGGCTACATTCAGAATTGCTGATTTGTTGATTGGATTTACTTCAGACAGCAAGGAAGTGCTCTTATTTCATAATAGAATCCCCAAAATGTTGCATATATAAACTTTTTATACAAAGTATTGAAATCAGCAGTATAACAACGATCTTTTAGGTGTCAAAGTTTCAAGCAAACATTTCCAGAGAATATTAAAATTTTGACTCTTGGGCAGCAACAACAGACTGTGAATTTCAGGTCCTGCCAGCTCAAAAATCATCCTTGAATTAGGATGTACATATTTCATGATAGTTTTATCTAAATGTAAATTTGATGCAAAGCAGCAAAGAAATTTTTACAATAGAATTTTAGTTTTCTTATAGCGCATTATTCTAACCAAGTTTTTATAGCAAAAGGTTGGGAGAAACATATCTTGTACATTTGATATTCTTGAATAGAACATCTATTTTACATTGACTATTTTTATAAAGCTCCAGATTTTCCTTTCTAGTTCAGTGCTGTTTTGATATATGCCATTAAAGTAACAGATTTCTCCAGCATTTTCCTGACTTACATCTAGTTCAACAAATTTTGCCTAGAAATGTGGAATAAAATTGAACATTGGTATTACCAGCTTCAAGCAAAAAAATTTGTCATACCATTTGTTCAAAGTACAATGACCTTAAATTGGGTACCTAAGTAACTCTATGATTAGAATAGCCAGTGAGTTGTATTTTTGAAACCAATCTTTAGCTAAATGAATTGTTTGGAGAACATTCATTCTGACATATCTGAGGATCGAATATTCTGTTATAGATATTATTTAACAGTAGAGTAACTTTTTCTTTTTAATTATTTTCTCATTTAACAGGAAGAGATTAAATATATCTGTGTTAATTGTAATAATTTTATTAGAGATGATGATACCTGATTTTTGTTGTTGTCTAGTCAGGGCTAAGGTGGAGGTGAAGAATAAATTTTAATATCCACTCTTCTTTTGTTGATGTTATAATGGTGTTTTTTCACATACTGTTAAAATCTCCTGTAATGCATTTATGCCAATTTTGAATATCTCTAGTTGGAGACTGATAGAGGTAGTTATCTGTTTTCATGGCATAATCCATACTGATGTATCTCCCTCCTCTGTGACAGTGTTAAGATTCTAGTTTTCTTATATTTTGTCTTAATTGCATTGAAGAAACACACACGTATTTTTATCTTAAAAATATGTCGGGGCGCCCGGGTGGCTTAGTTGGTTAAGCGTCTGACTTTCGCTCAGGTCATGACCTCGCGGTTTGTGGGTTCGAGCCCCGCGTCGAGCTCTGTGCTGACTGCCAGCTCGGAGCCTGGAGCCTGTTTCACAGTCTGTCACTCCCTCTCCCTCTGACCCTCCCCTGCTCATGCTGTCTCTCTCTCTCGTAGAAATAAATAAAATATTAAAAAAAAAAAAGAAGAAAAAAAATATGTCAAGGAGCCAGGTAAAACAAGATCCCTAGTATATGAAAACTTTGTTTAATAATCAATGGCTTATATTCCAAGTAAAATGGAAGCATTAGTTCAGTTATGTCACAATCATCTCTGGAGTCCTTTAGATTTGTCTTTGTTTTTTGAACATACTTTCAAATACTGTGTAAATTCTCACTAATGTCTTAGAACATTTAAATGCCAAAGTAATCACTCAGGTTTTGGTATGATTACAAATTAGCATTTATGAAGCTAAATTGATTTAAATAGTACCAGTCTCTCCTTTCATCATTTTCTCATACCTACCGTTCCGTTGTATGTCAGAATTCTTTGACTTTATAATTGCTGTAATCTTTCCATCTTTGCTTTAAAGCCAAATCATATTATTTTGCCTTCCATATTTATTTTGCCTTCTTTATAGTGGTCAATTATAATGCAACAGTTGAGAAAAAACAGAGAAGAAAAGAATGAAATGACAGCATCCACAAGAGCAATAGCAAACTTGAAAATATTCTGTATAAAATGCTTGATATGAGCAAATTTTATGCCTTGTGCAAATACAAACTGGCCTGGTTGATGTCCCTTGGATTTTCTAGGAAATAACTGATCAAGATTGGTTGTTTTTCAAATCTTTTTTAAGCCATAGAACTCTTTCTTCAAAGTAAGTCTAATATGGAATCTCCAGTGTTAAAATGAGAAATGCAGTGTTTGCAGGCACAGAGCCGGAGATGGAGGATGTGTCTCTGATAACCTAGAGCCTTAGCCACCTGCTTCTTCTTTCCTTTCTCCCTCCTCTTTAACATTTTGAGGCACAACCTCCTTTCTCTTAAGGTGTCTCTGGAGTACCATTTGAAAATTGCAGATAGCATTCTGAATTTTTCTTCACTGATGAGCCATTTTAGAGATTAAGTATTTGGCAAGTTTCTGCATGTACTACGATTCTCAAGGTTCTAAATTTCCAGCTAAATCCGTATAGAAATGAGTGACTCAGGAGAACTGGCAGCAATAGCCTTCACTGAGAATTTTTGTTTTGTTTAATATAGGTATTGTGCAGATTATTTAAATTTAAAACCAAAATAACTGATGCACACTGTCCCAAAGGTTAGTGATACAATACTTAAGGTCTAGACTGCCAGTTCTGTGGCTTGTAGTTGAGAACAGAGTTGAATGGGACCTTAGAGAGGAAACCACTTATTTTGTAATCCCTACAAGTGTTTGTAAGCTATTAGGGCAGAATCTGCTAATCATTTAACAGATGACACATGATTGAACTTTTGAAATATGAAAGTACACAGATATTTGTAATAATAGGGTAGCTACTCAGATAAGAAAATTTATTGAGTACTTACTGACATTTATAGAGTACATACCTATTCCAGATGCTGTACCAAGTATGTTTCTGGTATGTTTCTCGTTTTAATCCCCACAATCTTATATCTGTATTATTACATTTAAAATTGATGGGAATAGGGTGCCTTGCTGTCTCAGTCAGTAGAGCATGTGACCCTTGATCCCCAGGTCCTGAGTTTAAGCCCCACATTGGGCATAGAGATTACTTAAGAAAATTTGATGAGAAAATTTGAAACTTGGGTTAACAAGTAACATGCTAAGAGTTAGGGTAAATAATGGACCCAGAGTTTGAGTCTTAGTCCCAGTCTGTTTCTTCAGAGACCCATGGTACTTGCTCTTTAGAAAATTACGGTTCATTTGGCCTGACAGAACAAGCCTAAATAAAATAATCTGAGGTGAGAGTGACGAATGAGGTGGTCATACTACAGCATCAGTGAAAAAAGATTAAGGTTCACAGGAAGGGATAAAATGATGGGTTTGTAATGGAAGTATTTATGGGCAGATTTAGTTATATCTAGGTTTTCCTTTCTTGTTTTTTATTTTGCTTAACTTTCCTGTTTTTTATTAGCTATTTCCAAGTTCTTACCCCACATTAGTCATATGTTACAGTCTTAAAATTAATTTTAGTTCCTTAGTCCTTTAGTCATCCTTTTTTCTCCTCCTTCCTCAAATTCTTCTCTGGTCTGAAGAAGTTGTGTGTGTGTGTGTTTTAACTATAATAATTATTCATTTGGGCTTTTTAAAATATTTATTTATGTAAAATTTTTTAATGTTTATTTTTTATTTTTGAGAGAGAAAGACAGACTCTGAATGGGAGAGGGTAGAGAAAGAGGGAGACACAGAATCGGGAAAAGGCTCCAGGCTCTGAGCTGTCACCACAGAACTCAGTTTGGGGCTCCATCTCACAAACCAGATCATGACCAGAGGCGAAATCAAGACTCAGCTACTCAGTGTACTGAGCCACCCAGGTATCCCATAATTCATTGTTAATGGTTTTTAACAAAATGACATTTCCCTCCACGGACTGTCCCATTTTTCCATTCCATCATATTTAAATTTTAGATAGGGAAATGTTACCTCAGAGAAAAGAAGATTTTACTACGTAATCTATAGGTCTTTAAAAAAAGAAAGACCTTAAATATCTTCAAATATATATCCAGTGAAGTGTTTAATAAATGATACTCCAAATAAGGTTGAGAATTTCTATATAAACTAAGCCTCTCTATCCCATTCCCTTTTTGTAGATAGCCAGTGAATGTTAGCATTTTTATGGTTCTTAGTAGCTTTGTGGTAAATAAATCTAACTTTGGTCACCCCAGTTGAACCATCCCAGTGTCGTCTGCATTTAAAATGTAGCCTCTCATCTAACTGATCCAGTGTTTCCTGTAATGTATTTTAGAAAATGATGTGGAACCATTTAGGTAGACAATGTTTCCAGTATAACTTTTAGAATTGTATTATTCTGCGTGGATTTTTTGTTGTTGTTTATTCAGAAGTTAGCTAGTCAAGAGTTAAGATGGAATTCAAATGGGATCCTGTCATGCTTAAAAATCAGTGTAACATTGGGGCGCCTGGGTGGCTCGGTTGGTTGAGCATCCAACTTTGGCTCAGGTCATGATCTCACAGTTCATGTGAGTTTGAGCCCCATGTCGGACTCTGTGTTGACAGCTCAGAGCCTGGAGCCTGTTTTGGATCTGTGTCTCCCCCGCTCATGCTTTGTATGTATGTCTGTCTCTCAAAAGTAAATAAATATTTTAAAAATTAGTGTAACATTAAACTTGTGAAAAAATGTATTTTTCAAATTTTAAATTATATTTTTTACACAGATTAAGTTGGGAAGGATATGAATACGTATTATTTGGGAATCAGTTCCTTTTTTGCTTTAAGATAGATTTCAGGGTTCTTTATAAAAATGTTAACTTAGAATTTTTAATTTGGTGTTATTTTGAAGAAAATTGGTTATTATTTGTCTGAGTTTGATAACTAAACTAATGAACTGTTTATCCTAAATTGCTGGTACATCAGTCTGTCTTTTGAGTAGATTGTCAGGGTGGATTTCTTTTCTTTTCTTTTTTTTTTTTTTTTAATTTTTAATGTTTGTTTATTTTTGAGACAGAGAGACAGAGCACGAGCAGGGGAGGGGCAGAGACAGAGAGAGACACAGAATCTGAAACAGGCTCCAGGCTCTGAGCTGTCAGCACAGAGCCCGACGCGGGGCTTGAACCCATGAACTGCGAGATCATGACCTGAGCTGAAATTAGACACTCAACCGACTGAGTCACCCAGGCGCCCCATGGGTGGATTTCTTTAAGATCTCTGTTTTGGTTTGGTTTGGTTTGGTTTGGTTTGTGAAAACATTGGCAGTTTATTGGACATAATTTTATTTACAAACCTGATAAAATTTTGAAGTTTTCTTGTATAGTTGATTCATTCAGTTATTGACATAGGGCAGGTAGCATGGCATATAGAGGGGGAAAAAACCATTCAGGCCTTGAAAGTACAGAATTGAATTTGATTTAAATCCTGGTTACCTTGAATAAGTTATTTAATATTCATGTATTTATCAAGTGATAGCTGTATGCAGGAATGGGGGAATGGGAGGGTTAGGTGGGAAGATGGTGTCACTCCTGTTGTGAAAGACTTCAGATTCTAAACATTCACTTCACCCTCTCAAAATCTGTTGTCTTGTTGACAAAAATGGGAGTAAGAGAACTTAGAGCTCCATGTTACTACTGAAGAGGAATCATAGATGCTCAATATGAGTTAGGTTATGCATTGTTATCCATGCTGTTTAATCATAGACTACTCACACACAGCAGAATATGGAATATGTTCCTTCCTTGTTTGGGGAATGCATTGCCTTTAGAGATTTATTTTAAGTTGCCTCGATGTTTCATTCATTCAAACATTCTTTGTTCTGGCACCAGACATACTTGCCAGGCTTCTAGAATTTGAGGGCCTTGTGCCATTGCCTTGTGCTTTTGCTCTTAGTTTTAATCTTTAAGCACAACAACAGCCTGTCAACACTCCACGAAAATTACTTGTCATTTTAGCCCGATGAAATTACTAATTTGACAATAAGCCATCATCTAGGGTGGGGTATCTGCAGACTTTTTCTGTAAAAGGCCAGATATTTTAGGCTCTGTAGACCATAGAGTCTTTGTAGGAACTAACTGCTATTGTGGTGTGAAAGCAACCATAGATAGCACATAAGTGAATGAGTGTGGCTGTGTAAAACGTTATTTATGGACACTCAAAGTTGAATTTCTTAAAATTTTCGTATCATAGTATTTAATTATTTTTTTGGTTATTTAAAAATGTGAAAGTTATGCTTAGATTATGGGCCTTACAAAAACAGGTGTCTGGCCAAATCGGCCAGTGGGCTGTAGTTTGCTATCCCCTGATTTAGGGCATAATCTGTGAATTTGCTCTAATTGTTGTTACATAATAATTGTTAGACATTTAGATGAATGGTTCTTTTTAGTAGGGATTGTATATATATATATCAGAGTTTGTGTTTGCTCTTTTCTTTTTCATTTCTTGGGGGAAACGAAACCCTCCCATTCCCCCATTTCATTTCTTTTACAGACTAAATATGTCTGAATAATAGAAAGCTAATAGGAAAAAATAGGTTTTTATTGTTTATTTATTTTTATTGTCTTTTGCCCAACCCAGTTAAGAATTTGAAGAGCATCTTTTAAAAGCTAATTACTGTCAGATTTTTCATCCACCTCAAATCAGATTCTGTAAATCTGAATTTCAAGTAATACATACAAGTCTTCTATGCTTTGAATTTTAAAAATTTACACAATAGAAAATTGTATCTTTTAATAAATTGTATGTTAATAACTATACATTTATATCACATGAGCACTATTGAACAAAATCATTTTTATTTTGAAAATAAAAATAATTTATATAGTGACTGTAATAATTTTGCATGTAAAAAGTTTAATTTTAAATTCTTTTAACTTGCTTTCTGTAGACACCAGAGAAGAAACAATCGGAATCATCTAGAGGAAGAAAGAGAAAAGCAGAAAACCAGAATGAAAGTAGTCAGGGTAAGTGAAACAGAATCTTCTTTCAGAGCCAAATGAGCATTTACAATTAATTATTCATATTTTTAATCAGTAGTTTAATTGGACAAGTGATGTTATTTTTTTTCTAATTTCTATAGTTATTATGTAATTTATGCATTACTAATAGTATGGGAATATACTTCCTATAAGAAATAATGATATGAAATTGGAATCTTTTTGTACCACAGATAGTTAGTATATGGTTACTATTTTTACGCTTTTTGACATTTCCCTGATTTTTTTTAATTTGAGAATTGAAAAGGCAGACCTGGCAAACATTACCTTACTCCTTTTCATTTTTCTTTCTTTATCTAAATTATGGTATTGAAACGGCTTCTTGTCTTTGAATAAGAACATTAGATGTCGCTTTAAAGTACAAGTACCCAAAGCTTGCTTATTCTTTTTATTTAAAAAAGAAAAAGACTATATAAAAATGATTGGGGGACTTTTATTAAAACACCAACTTTTTCTTTCCAAAACTGTTTTGTCTTCATTCTTTCTTGCATATCTACCCTTTGTGATGGTTTTCATTAGACTACACAAACTTTGTAAGAGACAACAAAATAGTATTGTCATTTAATTTGGCCACTCAAAATTAAATACAATAAATTGGTTCTTTGATCACATGTAAGGACTTCATACATATATTACATAGAGCCACTCTTTAGCTTATAAGGACTAAGGCCGTGAACCCATAGTACACTAGTATTTACATGTGACACCGGCATCAAGGAATATACTTGCAGCAACTGTCTGTGTGGATGGAAGGAGTTAAATCACTTCAGCATCTTTCTGTAGATGTGTGGTACTTTGTATCTCAGTCTGCTCTGAGCTTGCTTTTGGTCTTGGTATAGTTCTATCAGGTTGTGATTAGTGGACTTGGATTTTGATTTAGTGTAAAAATATATTAGTTATGATAGTTTCAACTTTTGATTTAAAAACTCACTTAAAAGTACGTCCTAAATTAGGGTAGGACTTCTGGGTTGGTTGATCCAACCCAGATCCTATGTTTTTAAGAATCCATGTTTATTCCTTTGTCATCTGCCATCCACAAAATTGTGGATCTGATTTTGATGGAATTTACTTGCTTCAGCTTTCACACTTGTATTTGCTTTAGAGAGAGTTGGCTTTCTATGTTTTTTCCCCTCTTTCTTTGAAGATTAGCTTCTTCAAGTCCAGAGCAAACTTCTCTTATAATCTTGTCAGCCAGAATTGGGTCATGAGTCCATTCCAAACCCAGTTATGTCCACTAAACGTACTATTGTTCTTTAAAAAATCAGATCCATCTCTGAAATTGAAAGTGGGTAAAGTCCTTTTAGAAATGAAGGCCTTGTGGATAGGCGATGGTACCTGAACAAAATTGGATTTCTAATCAGGAGGGGAGGGAACCTAGGATGAAGGCCAGGGAGGAGTCAGCTTCTTCTGAAATTACATGTGTTATGTAGGGGAGGGAATCTTAATAGAGCAAAATTTGTGTTCAGTTAGGGAAAAAGGATTAGGGAAATAGCTTCTGGATAGACAACCAAAAATGTCTCTGTCTTCATTAAAGAATAGCAGCTTCTTCAGAATCTGCAGGAAAGTTGTTATAGGAAGAAGGAAAATTTTTGGGGTATACAGGCATACCATAGAAATACTTCAGGTTTAGTTCTAGACCATCACAATAAAACAAATATCACAGTAACAAAGTTAAATGAATTTTTTGGTTTCTCAGGGTATATAAACATATACTATTAAGTATGCAATAGTGTTATATCTAAAAACCATCATACATTTTTAAAATTTTTTTTTTAATGTTTTTATTTATTTCTAGGAGAGAGAGAGAGAGAGCGAGCGTGAGCAGGGGAGGGTCAGAGAGAGAGGGAGTCACAGACTCTGAAACAGGCCCCAGGCTCTGAGCTGGCAGTCAGTACAGAGCCCGACGCGGGGCTCGAACCCACAAACCGCGAGATCATGACCTAAGCGAAAGTCGGACGCTTAACCGACTAAGCCACCCAGACGCCCCTTTAAGCAATATTTTTAAATTAAGAAATGTATGATGGGGGGGCACCTGGGTGGCTTAGTCGGTTAAGCGCCCGACTTTCGCTTAGGTCATGATCTCGCGGTTTGTGGGTTCGAGCCCCGCGTCGGGCTCTGTACTGACTGCCAGCTCAGAGCCTGGGGCCTGTTTCAGAGTCTGTGACTCCCTCTCTCTCTGACCCTCCCTGCTCAGTCTCTCTCTCTCTCTCTCCTAGAAATAAATAAAAACATTAAAAAAATATTGCTTAAAAATGCTGTCATTTGAACTTTCAGTGAGTTGTTATGTTTACCATAGCATATAATAATAATAAAAAAGCTTGACATATTGCCAGATTTACCAAACTGTGACACAGAGACATGAACAAATGCCGTCTATTGGCAGAACGGTGCCTATGGACTTGCTCAGTGCAAAGTTACCACAGACCGTTCAATTTGTGTTAAAAAACAAAAACAAAGAACAGTATCAGTTAGGTGCATTGAAACAAGGTATACCTGTAAAACTGTAGTCCTTTCCAACCTCTAAATAAATCTGTATAAAACTATTGTTCAGACTTTCTAGATAGCATTTATAGTTGTGAGTACTTAGGTTTTCTTGTTAAACGAAAGAATTTAAGGTTGTTAGGGTGCATGGGTAGGTCACTTGGTTGAGTGACTTCGGCTCAGGTCATAATCTCACGGTTCGTGAGCTTGAGCCCTGCATCAGGCTCTCTGCTGTCAGCATAGAGCCCACTTCGAATCCTCTGTCCCCCCCTCTCTCTGGTCCTATTCAGTGTTCTGTCTTTCTCTCAAAAATAAGTACACATTAAAAAAAAATCGAATTTAATGTTGCTGAACTTTAAAATCATTATTTATTTATGAGAGGGAGAGAGAGAGATTGAGCAAAGGAGAGAGAGATACCGATCCAGGGGGAGGGAAGTCGAAGAGAGAGAGAATCTTAAGCAGGCTCTACGCTTAGTACAGAACCTGATACAAGGTTCAATCTCACAACCCTGGGATCATGACCTGAGCGAAAATGATGAGTCAGATGTTCAACCGACTGAGTCAACCAAGCACCCCTTAAATGTAACCTTGTTCATCTTAGTAATGCCTAGAACATAGTAACCACTCAAATATTGTTATATAAATAAAATAAATGAATAAATTAATATATGTCAGTGTTGATTTGATAATGTGTGTGTTTATATTATCCAAAGCTTTGACTTCATGGTATCATCAGGTTTTATTTGTATTGAAGAAATCCTGCATTCTGTATAGTTCCAATGAAGGGTGGGTGCCTCTCATCCAAAAAAGTATCTCTAAACACAGAATTTCTTAGCACCTTCTTAATTCAATATATTTTTTTTTTAATTTTTTTTAATGTTTTATTTATTTCTAGGAGAGAGAGAGAGACAGCGTGAGCAGGGGAGGGTCAGAGAGAGAGGAAGTCACAGAGTGAAACAGGCTCCAGGCTCTGAGCTGGCAGTCAGCACAGGGCCCAACGCGTGGCTCGAACCCACGAACCACGAGATCATGACCTAAGCGAAAGTCGGATGCTTAACCGACTAAGCCACCCAGGCGCCCCCAATATATTTTTTTATTTCAAGTTTTTATTTTAATTCTAATTAGTTAACATATATATTAAAATTGATTTCAGGTGTGAAATTTAGTGATTCAACACTTAACACCCACTACTCTTCACAAGTGCTCTATTTAATCCCTATCACACCCACTTACCCTATCCCCTGTCCTTAATTCAGTATTTATAAAATTGATTAAGAGTCTTTTAGAGCAAAACTTTTAATCAAAGAACTGTAATATGAAATGATTTAGACCACTTTACCAATATGGTCATAAGAGCAATATTTAAAATCTAGTTTATTAAAAAATATCCTATGGGGGCACTTGGGTGACTCAGTTGATTTAGTGCCCAACTCTTAATTTCAGCTCATGATCCCATGGTTGGTGAGATCAAGCCCCACTTCAGGCTCTGCACTGACAACATGGAACCAGCTTGGGCTTCTCTCCCTCCCTGTCTTCCTCTCCACCACTCCCCTGCATGCGTGCACACTTTTTCTCTCTCTCTCTCAAACAAACTTGAAAAAATAAAAAACACCCAGGGTACCTGGGGTGGCTCAGTTATTTAAGTATCTGACTCTTGGTTTAGGCTTAGGTCATGATCTCCTGGTTTGTGAGATTGAGCCCCGCATTTGGTGTTGGACTGATAGTGCAGAGCCTGCTTGAGATTTTCTCTCTCCCTTTCTACCCCTTCCCTGCTTGTATGCTCTCTCTGTCTCAAAATAAATAAATAAACATAAAAAGAAAGAAAGAAAGAACATCCTGTTAATTGGGGGATACTTTTTTTTTTTTTTTAGTTTATTTTGTTTATTGAGAGAGAGAGAGCGGGTACATGAGCAGGCAGAGAGAGACTCTCAAGCAGGCTCCACACTGCTAGTGAGAAGTCCGATGCAGAACTCGAACCAATGAACTGTAAGATCACGACCTTAGCCTAAATCAGGAGTTGGACGTTTAACTGACTGAGCCACCCAGGCACCCTGGGAATACTTTTCAAAAAATCCAAACATTTTACAAAATAACATTCATATTAAAGCATGTTATTGTCCATTTGTTAGGGTTTTGTGTTAATCAAAACTTTTATTTACAGGTATGAATTGGTTTGTTAGTTATACAGTTGCTACTTGTCTCTACTTTTTTTATTCATTGATTTGCTTTTATGAAATTAGTGGCCATTAAGCAATATGAATAATGTAGTTTTAAAAACAAAATACTTTAATGTCATTTATATATTTGATTCTCCAGTAATTGGGACTTTAAAAATTGACATGTTACTACTGAAATGTCATTTGATTTTTGGATTTCTGAAATTGGCATCTAACCCTCTGAGGACTCTAAATATAATTCTTTCAATGTCTGTCACTACCCAATTAAAATATCATGTTCTTTTTATCAAAGAATGATTTTATTTGTATTAGGGAAATTAAGTATGATACATTCTTTCTGATATAGTATGGTAAGTAGTCATGACTAAATCTGTAAAAGTTTTTTACTTTTATATTCTAGGAAAAAGTATTGGGGGACGTGGCCACAAAATTAGCGACTATTTTGAAGTAAGTTTATCGACAGATATCTCCAGTTCTTAATATTATTTTGCTATGGGCTGAAATAATTTCTTTGAAGCACAAGGTCAACTTTCGACTATCTACTTAGTTAGAGCAGAGTGTCAGTACTATGTAATGTCCTGTCTTCCTAGGAACATTAAAATTTACTTTTATGTTTGCATATTATTGTCATTTTCAAAGTACTTTTTCACATACTTGCTTATAACAGTCCAGGAGATAGGCACAGGAGGCATTAGTGTTTCTGTATTACAGATGAGGAAACTGAGGACCAGAAATATAAAGCAGCCTATTTAAAGTCTAACTCTAAATGGAAGTATAAAGAGAGAACTTTAATAACCTCTAGTTTAGAATTGTTTTTGCTGTCAGTGCAGCCTTTGTGGCACCATAGCAACATTTGAGCCTGTAGATGGAAATTAAATAATGATAGAAATATGAAACTAAGAGCCTCTGAAAATAATAAATGTGGTATATTAACATTTTTATGCAATTAGAATATTTCGTTACTCTTCTACATAGAAATACTTTTGGCTACCAGTTATATTACAGTACATTGATATGATTGTTACAACAACAAACATGATCTACTCAGTTGAAAAATATTTATATTTACTTGAGTATGAGAGTGGAGTTTGCCAGTTAGGGGAAGCGCTACATTAAAAGTTTGTGGTTTTTTGTTTGTTTGTTTTTTTAAACCATCCATTGTTTTTCTTAATTGGATATACAGAATCTAAAGTAAAACTATTGCTACCCATGTTCTTGTATTGCTAACCTAGTGCTTTCTGTTTAGTTGAGTCCCTCAGTGTTAATAAGAATTTTTGCCAAAGGTTGGATCAATTCAAATTAACAAATTTCAAGTCTGTTGAATGCTTCTTATGTGCCACAAGTTCTTCTAGGCACTGTAGAGTAAAAAAAAAAAAAATTAGACCAAGTCCCTAGGTTGCAGGAAGACACATTAGGTAGGAGGTCCCTGTCTCTGCTCTGCTCCTAATATCCTGAGAGGAATCCAGTAGCAGTTTTCTCCTCCCATTCTTGGTAGAGAAATGTGAGAAATGAGAAAGGTAGCTGTGGAATAGATTTAGGGGGCCTCTCTTATTGGGACCTAAGTCATGCAGTGTAATTCATGTCATACATGAAAGAAAGGATTGATTTTTATTAGATATTGTGCTGTTAAAGGGAAAAGACATTTATATAATTTTTTATATTAAGTGCTACAAACATTGGGATTTTGAACAGATCTTGAGAATATTGATTCTGTTTTAGGATGGTTTATTATATTCATTGACGTCTACTTGTATATATGTTAATTTGGGGGCATTAAGGATTATACCAGTTGAACATTTATAAGAGAACTATTAAAATTTGAAGGAAAAATAATACATGTTCATTGTTGGGGAGGTTAATTACTCGAGTCTGCTGCAGTAACACATTAAAGCCAGATCGTTAGAAAAAAAATAAAGGTCTTTGCTAACCATGGTCTTTTCATATTCCTGTGATCAGTATTTTCTCTTTAGTCTTTTAGGGCTTGGCTGTAACTAACCTTAGTTTTGCTTATCTTGACCATTTAAATCACTACTGAATTTAATTTAAAAGAAAATATATTATCATGTCTAAAATAACATCTGTCTAAACCTATTTTCATAAAGTGTTTTCTTTTTTTTTCCTTAGTACCAAGGTGGGAATGGCTCAAGTCCAGTAAGAGGCATACCTCCTGCGATCCGTTCTCCTCAGAATTCACATTCACATTCCACTCCTTCCTCATCTGTAAGTTTTGACATGTGTAGGGAGTCTTACGTTTACTGAACATATATATGTATGTATACTGAATATCTTTTCATTGAGAACTTCTGTATTTATTTATTTGTATTTATCTTCTTAGAAAATTATTTTGTGAGGTAGGTTAAATTCTTTTTAATGATTTGATGCTGTTAGAACGTTATTTCTCAAAGTAAGATCCTTAAGGTAATGACTTCCTGAATTGATTATATCCGAGAAGTAATGTTTCCATAAAAGACTGGTGTCAAACCTAGGAGACTAAAGTGAATACTCTTGTATCAGTCTATATTCAGTTACTGGTATCTAATTTCTCATTCTCTTAGCAATTAAATTTCTTAACCACTAAAGTGATAGCATAATGCCTTTGTAGGAAAGGGTAGGCAGCCTTTAGCCCTAGACCATTTTATTTCAGCATAGGAGAAGAATCTTAGATCTAAAAATTATCTTATACCTTTTTGGTTTGTTTCTAGTTTATTAAGTCCTAGTCCTTTTTATATGCATTGTTTTGTATATTGGATTTTATTTTTCCTTATATTTTATTATATGAAAGTTTAATGTCTAACCAGAAAAGTAGTATTGGCTTTCAGTAATTTAAAAATGAATCAAAAAAAAAAAAATTGAAAAAAAATGAATCGAAGGTTTTTTAAAATCACAGTATCTCTTATTTATTCAAGTAAATTGTTTTTATTTCCAGTGTTCCCTTCTGGTTCTTGCTGGTAGACATATACTTAGTCGTATCTTACTTATTTTGTACCTTGGACACATTATATTGCAATATGCAAAATAAACTAAGACTCAATAATAATTTTGAGTTGTAGTGAAAGTCATGATACAATGATGCAATCTTTCAATGATGTGTTTTAAAACTAATAACTAGATAAACTCTGAAACTCAACAGGAAATTGATATTATACTATATATGGGCATGCATTTTTGTCCCTAGTATAAGAGTTCTATATTCAGATCTTTTCAGTGTTACTTTTTGAACCATCATCATCTGTTTTTAATACTTTTGTTTTGAAATAATGTATTTGGCCTTGTTTTATTTAACAAATTAAAAGCATTAAAATTTTTTTGATGGTTCTAGAATGTAAGCTTCTTGAGGGCAGGGAATATATGGTTATCTCTTTCAGTGCACCTTTATGTAAGGGAGGGTACTCTAAAAATGAATGCTTGTTGAATAAACGACGATAAAAAGTTTTAAGTCAATTATGTTTTAATTCAGTTATTATCCTGATAAAAGCTTAAGAAGTGTTAAGTATTGTTGCTGAGCATAAGCCTATTTTCTTCTTGCTAATGTAAAAATTTTAATGTATTTTTTTAAGGTTCGACCGAATAGCCCTTCTCCTACTGCATTAGCTTTTGGGGACCACCCTATTTTACAACCAAAGCAGTTATCCTTTAAAATTACTCAGGTAAATAGTAATTAAAATTTCTCTGTATGATTTGTAAAGAAACTAGTGACTTATAAGAAACTTAGTACAAACAACATAAAAAACTTAGTATAACGTAGAAACTTGTAGACATAGTCATATAGTAAAATTATACATCAAGAAAGCTAATTACTAAACAAAAAAGTAGTTTGTAGGGAGTGAGAAACTGAAATATCCAATTTACTATCAGCTTGTCCTTTGTTACATGCTGGTTAAATATGTAGATATTTTGGGTGCCTGGGTCGCTCAGTCAGTTAAGCGTCCAACTCTTGATTTCTGTTCAGGTCATGATCTCATGGTTTGTGAGTTCGAGGTGCTGGCAGTGCGGAGCCTGCCTGGGATTCTTTCTTGCTGCCTCTCCCTTTCTCTCTCTTGCTCTCTCTCTCAAGATAAATAAATAGACATTAAAAACTTTTTAAAAATCTGTAGATATTTAAGCATATTAAATAGAACAACCACAACATGTCAGTTTTGTTTACTGATTTTTTTTGAACATACCATCCGAATACGTATAATCATTGCCTTCCTGAAGCTATTACATTTGTCATAAGTGGACATTAAAGCAGTTCATTTTGGGTGTCTATATATATATATTCATATATGCTATATATTTGAAAATTGAAAATCAGATATCTTTTATGCTTATTTGTTTTTATGAATTTTGATTACTGAATTTTTCATTTTAACTTTTTACGTATAACAGTTTTGGGATGATACTATCTTATACCAGGGGAATTGGAAGAGTAGATCTTTTTGCTTAGCTATCTTTATTACCCAATTTATTGCCATTAGACTTTCCTGTTAGGTCATGTGCAAGCTGTTGTACATGCATCAAATCTTTAGTATTACGAGTACATTGCTTTCAGTCATTAAATAGTTCATGAAAGTTTTGGCCATGTTCAAAAGTCAGAGTTGATAGCAGAAAGAGTGGTTATATTGAATTTTAATAAAGAACATAACAGTATTCTAAAACTTTTAGTAAGCAGTCTTTTAAATATTTCTTTATAAGCTTATTGAAATTATACTTCTGAAGGTATTAAAACTTAAAACTATACTGAGGCTTTTGGGATAACTTTTATAAACACAAACTCAAACATTTTCTTTGCTTTTTAGAACCCGAGTAAAATCTACTTTATATTTGCATGCAGTGGTATATATAATGAAGATAATCAAATAGCTTTCTTTCATTTAGACTGATCTCACAATGCTGAAATTAGCAGCATTAGAAAGTAATAAAAACCAGGACCTGGAAAAGAAGGAAGGTCGTATAGATGACTTGCTCAGGGTAAGTAATCAGTCATGGAGGGGAAAATATTGAGTAAATTATTTGGCAATAGTAAAACTTGAGGAAATACTTAGCATTGTAAAAAAAAAATTGTAGCTGAAAGAAAATAAACTTTTTCTGATAGTTTTAAGTACATAAAATAACTGTTTTAAAGTGAAAATTATTAGTTCTTTAAATGTTAATAGAGAAACAGTTGGAGAAATGGAGGGAAGTTTATAAAATTTATTTTTATTTGATGAACTATCCTAAGACAGTCATTTTGTGTCTTAAGCGTGTAATTGATTTTGTCTTAAACCTCTGACATTTGGTTAGTATACAAAAAGAAGTAACTGCTTCAATCCTGTGAAATTTTTAATGGAAGCCATACAAAAAGAGACATCAGAAAGTATTATAAAGTAAAGTATGAAGCAGTGGTTCTCACTCCTTAATGCTCTTTAGAATCACCAAATGGGAAAGGTGGGAGGCACTTTATAAAGGTACCCAAGCCAAAACTTCAACCTGAGGGTTTCTGATAAAATTGTTGTGAGTTGGGAAATTGAACACTGATAGATTTAAAAACTCCTCCGGATAATAATAATTTAAGCCAGCATTAAGAACTGTTGGTATAGAAACTCCGTGAAACCAGCATCTATGATCCTACAATAATGACCTATATGTTTGAAATATCCAACTTACCTTTCCTGACCCTATCCCAGTCACTCTCTCACATCCCTTTACCATGAACTGTTGTTCCAAGTTTTATTTATTTATTTATTTTTTATTTATTATGCCTTTGTGTTTCTTTATGGTTTTATCACGTGTCTGTACATTCTTAACATATTTCAAGGTTTTTGAACTTTACATAAAATTATGCTGTATGTACGCGTTTGCCCTGCTTGTTTTCAGTAAACGTTATATGTGGAGTTGTCTTGTACTTTGTTTCATGTTATATAGTAAGGCATTATATGAATATACCATAATACATCTTTTCTGTTCTTGGTAGGCATTTTGTTTCTATTTTTTGCTAATATGAACAGTTCTGCTAAGAATATTCTTATACATGTCTTCCAGGGCAAATGTGGAAAAATTTGTCTTATATGCTTAAGAGAGACATGGCCAGAGTACATGGCATGCACATCTTCAATTTTAGGTTATAAGATGCCAAATCTTTCCTAAAGTGGTTGGATTAGTTTACACTCCTACCAGCAGTGAGCAAGAACTAATCTTGTTGCTTATTATTTTTGTCAAGGCTTATTATAATCAGATATAATAAATTTTTTGGCCAATTTGATGAAAACAAGGTGTCTTTTATTGTGCATTTTCTTTTATCATCTTTTTAAATATTTATTAACTGTTTCTTCTGTGAAATAACTGATCATGTTTTTTGCTCATCTTTCTTAGTGGGTTGCTGTCGTTTTTATTATTGATGTCAATTTCTTGTTCATATATTTTTATTTTCTCCTAGTGTGCAAATTGTCTTCTTATTTCTTCATGCTGTCTTTTGATGATTAGATGCATTTAAAATTTTTATATGATTAAATACATCCTTTTGTTTGTAGTTTATGTTCTGTTTGTACCAAATTATTATCAAAGGTATACCAAAAGAACTAATTGTTTTTTATTTCTAAGATCATAAAGATATTCCTCTCTATTTTCTTTTAAAGCCTTTATATTCTAGCTTTTCAATACAAGTTGTTAACCTCACTGGAATTTGTTTTTGGGTATGGTGTAAATAGGGTTTCATTTTAATTTCTTTCTATAGAGATAATTAGTTGCCCAGCTCATTTAATTGAAAGTCCACTCTTTCCTGCCAGTTTCATCATGTAATTATGTTTCATATACAAGTGAATCTATTTCTGTATTCTCCGCTGTGTTCCATTTTCTATTTGTGTATTCCTGTACTAGTGTAGCATCTTTTATCATTTAGCAGTTGTCTTTGTTATTATCAGAGAACATAAACAGTAATAGCTTAAATGAGACACAGTATTAGTTTTTGGAGAAGAACAGAACTGGGCAACCCAGGTTTGATGTCTTCATAGAGTCTCATGGGATTTGGGCTCCTTGAGTTTTTTTGCTCCTTTATCCTTAGTGGATGGCTTTCATCTTGAAAGTCATATCAATGTATAAAATACTTACTAGAGTCTCACAGTTACGATAGTTTAGATAGGTACATAACAACCCAGAATAAAATGTTAGCTTTCATTACTAATGAAGAAAGAGAAAATAGATTTGGGGGATCATAATTACTATAGCTTCATATTAAATCTTGATTTGTGATTGAAGAAATATTCTTTCTTCTTTGCTATTTTTGGTCCTTTGTAGTTTTAGAGAAATGTTAGAATCAAATTTTGAACACACACACACACACACACACACACACACACACACACACACACACAGTTTGTTGGGGTTTTGTTTGAATTGCACCTAATGAGGAGGGTTTCTTGGTACTGACTTCCATTTGTGTTCCTCTGAGAATCTCTTTATTTTACCCTTTTCCTTGAAAAGTAATTTTATTAAGTATGTAATTTTAGATTCGTAGCTCTTTTCTCCCAGCATTTTTGATATATTATGTCTTTTGGCTTCCACCAATATTGGCCTAGAACTGTGAGAATTTGATTCTCAAAGTATGATTCCCAGACCAGAGGCATCAGCATCCCGTGGAATTTATTAGAAATAATTTTCAGGCCCTACCCCAGACTAACTTATATAGAAACTTTGGGAGTGTTCCCACCCAGGAGTCTGTATTACAACAGACCTTCCATGTCATTCTGTCACTATACTAGACTAATCTGACTCATCGCCTGAACTTGTAGAAAGGCCCTTTTCATGAGCGTATGGCTGCCTAGAAAGTCAGCAGAATTGGTATCTTGTTGCCAAGAAAGGTGGGGGAAATAGTTAGCTATTGGGTAAGCATCTGTAGTGTCAGCCCCAAGTTTAATGGAACACTTTTATTAGTTACAAAAGATGGAAGAGACTACATTCATTTTTAAGTATTAGGGGCTTTATATGCTATATTTTAGTTATTTTTAAGTAATTGAGGTAGATGGTATTACCCCTGTTTAAGAAATGAAAAAGAAATAAGCTAAGGTTCAGATAACTGACTGAATTTAGCCAAGATTATAAACCTTAGGATGTGGATTTGAACCATGGAATATGCATACAAATTCCGTGTACTTTCCACTGCACAGTTAAACAACATTAACAGTATTATGCCACAATAAGTAGATGTTAAAATAATTTTGTTTAGGGGCACCTGGGTGGCTCAGTTGGTAAAGCGTCCGATTTTGGCTCAGGTTATGATCTCACGGTTTGTAGCTCTGGAGCCTGCTTCAGATTCTGTGTCTCCCTCTCTCTCTGACCCTCCCATGCTCACACTGTCTCTTCTCTCTCTTTCTCTCAAAAATAAATAAAACATTTTAAAAAATTTAAAAATAAAATTTTTTAATATACTCAGATTCTTAATTTATTAATGCTTTCTTTTTATATACTTTTTTCAGAATGTTAAAAATATTCCTAAGTGTCTCGTGTACACAAATTCTAGACCATTTCCATTTTCTCATTTTATAGGCTAATTGTGATCTCAGACGGCAAATAGATGAACAACAAAAATTACTTGAAAAATATAAAGAACGATTAAATAAGTGCATATCAATGAGCAAAAAACTGCTTATTGAAAAAGTAAGTTTAAAGTTCAGTGAATTTTCCTTTTCATTCCATTTGGCCCCTTTATTGCCTTGTACAATTTTAAATTTTAAATGAATAAAATTGATGATTTTTTCCTCCTTTCAGAGTACGCAAGAAAAACTGTCAAGCCGAGAGAAGAGTATGCAAGACAGATTACGCCTTGGGCACTTCACAACAGTTAGACATGGTGCTTCATTCACTGAACAATGGACAGATGGTTTTGCGTTTCAGAATCTTGTGAAGTTAGTCATTCTTACATTTTAAAAAATGTAGTGTTCCTTTGGGTTTTTATTACTTTCAAAGATTGTACATTTGGAATTATGTTCTACATCTACTCCTTACTACTCTTTGAAATCACAGAATTTAGTACATTTGAAAGGAATGTAAAACAAAAGTATGCAGTGCCTGGGTGGCTCAGTCAGTTAAGCATCCGACTTTGACTCAGGTCATGACCTCACGTTTCATGGGTTCAAGCCCCGCGTGGATCTCTGTGCTGACAGCCAGCTCAGAGCCTGGAACCTGCTTCAGATTCTGTGTCTCCCTCTCTCTCTGACCCTCCCCTGCTCATGCTGTCTCTCTCTCTCAGAAATAAATAAAACATTAAAAAGAAAGTATTATGATTTCAGGGTTAGCAGATTTCTTGATTAGTTAGCATTCATCCATATAGTATGATATGTTATTTTAAACATGACTTTCCAAAATATAAATTGACCTTCCAGCTTTATAGATGATTTGAGAGGAAAATTTAATTGTCATTGGAAGATTTACATCTATATATATTATCTTGGGATTTTTCTACTTAGTTTTTTCCCCCATTCTCCAATCCTTATTTCAGTATTAATATTCAGCCCTTACCTGCTCTCTGTTTCTGTGGAAAAGGCAGGAACGTTTTCTCTTCTGCTTCAGATACAGTAATTCATAAATCACTTGAACTGAACATGTGGCTTTAGCGTGTCTGAGGTAAACTTTAAAACAAAAATTTTTGAGTTTAGATGATTGACTGTGTGTTAAGAAGCCAAGACCTCTGCTGCCTTATTTTCACCCATAAAAATTTTTAAACCTGAAAAGCAGTAGTAGTGGCAGCATTTACATCAGATTTCCTAGAGCTTGTTCAGGTACATGCAAAATGGAGGCAAAGCTTTTCTCTCATATTATATAAACATCGCTATTTTAAACACTCATTCCCAGAACTTAGCACAGAATGGCCTTCTCTATCTCAGTTGGTTTATTTAGCTTTTGTTCAACACCAGCCTTGCTGGGTGAAGGATGTTGTTCTTGTGATGCTAGAGAGTTTGGCTTTTAATTCTGTGGATAATATGGAGCTATTAAAGGTTTGTATATAGTGTGTGCGGTTAGAATTGGGTTTTAGAACGATAACTCATGATAATTTGGGAATAATATTGGAAAGAAGGTAAATTGTTGGCAGTTGAGATGGAGAGATGTCCAAATGAAAGATGATTAAGCTTGAGCTAAAATATTGACAGTGAAACTAGAGATACGTTTGAGAATGAAGCCATGATTTTTAAGTATTTTAAAAGCAAGAACAACTGCTGCTAAACCCAGACCTACAGTTGTCCTAGTAATGAATAAAATAGGTTACATAGTATAACCTTAAATATAAATCTAAAATACAAGCTCTGTTAGTAGTTAGAATTTCACCATTGAGCTATCAAAAAAGAGCAAACTTGGAGCTTCTGGGTTGGTGAACACATGGAGGTCTGGGGAGAGTGGTGCACATGGAGGGGGCATGGGAGCTCTGCCCCCTTCCCTCCTGCCTTGCCCTATGGACCTCTTCAGTCTGGCTGCTCCTGCTTTGTATATTTTTATGTAAACAAGTAATCTAATTTTTAAAAAATTGCTTGCATTTCTTGAATTGAGGGCCTGTTGGGTATTTACACTTACATATTTTATATCAAGTGACTTATCAGTGTATATCAAGTAGTTTATCAGTGATAGAACCCAAAGTAGTTGGAAGATGAGAGAAGTAAATATTAGCAATGTTAAATTAAAAATCTCTAAATTGTGTGGTCATTCCTGAATAATCAGATGTTTGCTATATATTTGCTCCAGTAATTCTTTATTTTCCATTATGATTTTGATCAGTAGGGTTATTAGTATTTATTTTCATTTATAACATCTTGATTGTGCTCTAAACTAGCTTTAAAAGTTAACTTTTTAAATAAAGTTATTTATTCCTACTTCCAAATGAAAACTGGATTAAAGTCCTGTTCTAGCTTTGCTATTCTTGAATTTTCTCCACCCTTTTACTCTTCTACGTGGGTGGTTAGTGATTCTTTCATTCTGATCATATTCTACTACCATCTGGCTAGAACCATAGGAAAAGGCAGTGTGCATAAAGTCAATTTTTCATCAGCAGAGTAGTAGTTCTGTAGTTCTGGTT
This sequence comes from Proteles cristata cristata, assembly GCA_017311185.1. Classification (NCBI taxonomy): domain Eukaryota; kingdom Metazoa; phylum Chordata; class Mammalia; order Carnivora; family Hyaenidae; genus Proteles; species Proteles cristata. The sequence goes on along the minus strand of JAESUZ010004073.1, from coordinate 501,592 downwards.
TGAGTGGGGGTGGGAAGCCAAGGAATTGAAACATTTGTCTTGTTTTAAACCTTAGTGTCATAACCATGTAGAGTTTTTAAAACTTTTTCTTAATGTGGTGAGGTGACCTAAAAGGGAACCGGTTACTATGAAAACAAGTTTGTGTGGATGGGTCAGTTGGTTAAGCATCCAACTTTGTCTAAGGTCTTGATCTCATGGTTCATGGGTTTGAGCCCTGTGTTTTGGGCTCTGTGCTGACAGCTCAGAGCCTGGAGCTTGCTTCAGATTCTCTGCCTCCTCTTCTTCTCTGTCTCTCCCCTCCCCTTCCCCCTCAAAACTAAACATTACAAAAAAATCTTCACTGTTAACCTCTTGCTCTGGTCAAATTGCTGAAATCTCTAACCCATATTTTTATAGTAATGATATTTAGTTTAGTTTAGTTTTTTTTTTTTTTTACAATTAATAAGCTTTAGATTCTTGAATGGGAAACAGTAATATTTTTACTTTTTTTAATTGCTCATTTTTCAAAGCCATGCTGATATTTCTTGTTTCCTTCAGATTGTGAAAATTTCCTTTTTCTTTATAAATTCCTTAAACTGAGTATGATGTGTATGTATGTGAGAAAGAGAGAGCAGTCATGGGTATATGTGTGGGGAGGAGAGAATCTCAAGCAGACTCTACCCTCAGCACAGAGGCAAATGTAGAGCTTGATCCTACAGCCCTGGGATCATGACCAGAGCAGAAATCAAGGTTCAGATATAGTCAGATTCTTAACTGACTGAGCCACCCAGGCTCCCTTCTTCATAAATTTCTTATATTCAGATCAATTTTTATTTCAAGATAGCACTTGCACATCCCCCAAATAGTTTTAACAGAGGTAAATTTAGAAAATAATACTTCATTAAATTCATATTTGTGGGAATGCAAACTGGTACAGCCACTCTGGAAACTAGTATGGAGGTTCCTCAAAAAATTAAAAATAGAACTACCCCATGACCCACCAGTTACACTGCTAGGTATTTATCCAACGGATACAGTTATACTGTTTTGAAGGGACACGTGGCACCCCAGTATTTATAGCAGCACTGTCAACAATAGCCAACGTATGGAAAGAGCCCAAATGTCCATCGATGAATGAAAGGATAAAGAAGATGTGGTGTGTGTATATATGTATATATAAAACGGAGTATTACTCAGCAATCAAAAAGAATGAAATCTTGCCATATGCAACTACGTGGATGGAACTAAGAGGGTATTACGCTAAGCGATATTAGAGAAAGACGTATCGTATGACTTCACTCATATGAGGACTTCAAGATACAAAACAGATGAACATAAAGGAAGGGAAGTAAAAATAAAAACATGGAGGGGGAACAAAACATAAGAGAGTCTTAAATATAGAGAACAAACAGGGTTGCTGGAGGGGTTGTAGGAGGGGGGGTGGGCTAAATGGGTAAGGGGCTCAAAGAATTTACTCCTGAAGTTATTGTTGAACCAGGTGCTAACTTAGATGTAAATTATAAGAAATAAATAAATTATAGAAAGTAAAAAAAAATAATAGTAACATTACACATTTTAAAATTCATATTTGTCTTTTGTAAGTTTTTCTTTCTGCAAACAGTAAGTGATGAGATGCATGTTTAAAACCTACTCTGTGCTTGCTTCTGGTTTTTTTTTTTTTTTAATTTTTTTTTAATGTTTATTTTTGAGAGGAAGGGACAGAGAGAGTGGGAGACACAATGTGAAGCGGGCTCCAGGCTCTGAGCTGTCAGCACAGAGCCTGACGTGGGGCTCAAACTCACTAACCATGAGATCATGACCTGAACTGAAATCAAGACGCTTAACGGACTGAGCCACCCAGGCACCCCACCTCTGTTCTTTTTTTAATAGCCTATTTATGTCATTCAGCAAATATTCACTGAGTACGTAGTATGTGCTGATTACTATTTTGGGCACTAGGGATACAATAGGGTAGAAAATAGATGCAGTCTCTATTCCCATGGAGTAATGTAGTCTACCTAGAGACATTCTAATCAAGTATCTGTAAGAGTAATGCTTATTAGAAAGAAGGAAGTGGAGATATACAGGCTACCGTGAGATTATAATGGCAGCACAGCTTTCCATAGTTCAAGGGATTTAGGGAGTTTAGAAATGAATGCTTCAGATTAGACCTAGAAAGTGAGTATGTTAGTTTAGAGTAGAACCATATTTGATGTTATATGATTTGTTAAATGATTTTTCATGTTTATCAGTGTATTTTCATATTTCAACTGTTAAGAGTAATAGAAAGTAAATATGGTTTTTTACATTTATCTTTATACAGGCAACAAGAATGGGTGAATCAGCAAAGGGAAGATATTGAAAGGCAAAGGAAACTTCTAGCCAAGCGCAAACCTCCCACGGCTAATAATTCTCAGGCACCCTCTACCAATTCTGAACCAAAACAAAGGAAAAACAAAGCAGTCAATGGAGCAGAGAATGATCCCTTTGTTAGACCAAATTTACCACAACTGTAAGCCTCCATTTTAATTTTTCTTTTTTTTAAATTGTTGCCATTGAGCATGAATGTTCTTGAGAGATGAAATTTGTACTTAAAATAATACTTAAATACTAAAAATAGTTATGGCCAGGGATAAAGGCAGTGTTAAAATTTACCACTAAATTAATAATCTCCAAATACCTGAATTCTGCCTTCTTAAGTGGAGATTTATTAATCCTCTTTTAAAATAGAGATTTAGGTACCTAAGAGGAAACTGGAATCTACTCTTTCTATCATGTCTGAATGATAGAGTCACTTATCAGTTTTATTATTTCAATTCAGTGTTTCCATTGTCTTTTTTCTGAGAGAACGTTAAGTGATATAACTGACATATATTTTCTTAACCTATGAAAGCAGTATGTTGGTAAGTCATAAGTATTGTTTATTCCCTTTCTGTTTTTACTTATTTTCTAAATTTTCTGCATTTATGATGATGTTCAAGGAACAAAGATATTTTTACATAATTACTTATCATAGAAAATTGGGAAAATATGAAAGAACACAATAAAACAATATAGACCATAATCACATCCCACAGAGAAGACCATTGTTAAAATTTTGATTTACAGATATATCCATACTTGTATAATTTTTCTGTTCTGCAGGAACTTAAGTTTATGTGAGTAGAAAATGCACCCCCATCCATCCCTGTTTGATATTTTTATGTGGATGTATTCTTTTTCTCCTTTGTTGGAAGATCATGTTTCATCTGTGCTCTGATTCCCATCCCCAGCTACATGTGGTACCTCTTCTATGTTATATTCCTTTATCTCACATTGTTCACTTCTTGTACTTCCCATGTTCTATCATCTTTATAACCGGGTTTCCCAAAAGACTTACTTTTGCCAGTCTCTTCTGCCTCACCTTATTTTCTCCTTTCTTAAGTGAAATTGCCTTTTAAACATTAACTGTCTTTTTGATGCTCAGTGTTAATGGACATTTGAGTCTTTTAAGTTGGCAACATTGAATATTGTTGACTTATTTTTTCCCAAGACCCTTTCTTGTTACGGTTTTTGAAATACCTTGTTATCCTAATTTTCATTTTAATTCTTCTGGCTCATCTTCTCAGTCTCTTCTGTAGACATCATTTACTGTATCAGTTTGTAAAATGTAGGTGCTTTTTAAGGATCTGTCTTGGCCATCTTAACTTCCTACTCTACGTATTCTTGAAAACTAGCTACTCTCAGAATTTTAGTTACCACATATATGCTGCTGACATCCAAGTTTTGGCCCCTAGCCCCACTTTTCTCTCTCGAGTATTAAATATTTATATCTCAGTTTTGAATGTCATATCCTTGCATAGTTGATATTGATATTTAAGTGCTTCACAGGAACCTCTAATGCAGCCTTTTCAAAACTGTATCTACTAAAAACACGAAACATTTACTGTTATCATTCTCAATCTAGTCTGTCTCTCTCTCTACGTGTGCACACGCGTGCACACACACACACACACACACACACACATCCATACCCCTTGCCTTTTCCTGTGTTCTGTTAGTAAATTGTACTACCATTCTGTTTCACATGCCAGATGTTGATTATCATCCTTAATACTTCAGATCAAGATTCCATTTTTTAAATTATTTTTTATTAATAAATAGGTGATAATAATCTTTTCAAAATCCATCTCAAAATCTACCTCCATCTTCAAGCCTTTCCTGTTTCGGGGGTAGCAGAGGGACATTTGGAAATTGGAATTAAAACATTCAGCTATTGATAATTTTTTAAATTTCGCAAATGGTTTACTTTTTGTAAAGCAATAAATTTGTTGCTTGATAAAAGGTAGTGGGTAGGTAAGTGGTTACATAGAATACAGTATGTGTTGTAGACACTAGTCCTTCCAGATCTCAGTTATATCCACCTATGCAAGTTACCACTGACACCATCATTCTGACTCAAGTTAGTCATCTCTTACTTGGGTTATTTTTTACCCCTACTTCTCCTTTCAGCATTGGCTCAGCAATCCAGTTCATTTTCAGTTTTCAGTCAGAGTCATTTTTGCAAAATTCGGTCCTTTTGTTCTCTTCCTTATCACCCCAACATAGCTTTCTGTTACTCGAATGATAAAATCCAAAAGTCCTAAGATGACTTTTTTTTTAAGTTTATTTATTTTGAGAAAGAGCATGAACAGGGGAGAGTTAGAGAATGAGAACCCCAGGCAGGCTCCAGGCTGTCAGCACAAACTGTGCAATCATGACCTGAGCCAAAATCAAGAGTTAGATGCTTAACCAACCGAGCCACCCAGGCGCACCTAAGATGACTTCTTCAGAGCATTTTTGATCTGGCCTCCTCTTTTGTCATTAGCCATTGCCTACCCTTCACTGCCAATTTTCACACTCCAAACCATTGTTTTAATTTCTGTTCATTGTTTAAATCCCATACTAGGTATTTCCTCCTAAAAGCTTTTCCTTGATCCCTGAAGAATAGGAGTTTAATGATCACTGTAATGTAAACTGATAGTGCCCTCTGTCTCATCAGTCACAGCATCACCAATCACTCAGTCAATGAAACTAGAAATATTGTAGATGTTTCCCTTTGCCTCGTTCTCTGTGTCTATTTCTATAGAATTTTGTATTTGTCTGTCATTGCCACTGTCTTAGTATTGAACCTCATCGCTTTTTTTTTTAACCTAGATTACTGTTAAAATTGATTCTCTTCATGTCAGTTTAACCTCCTTCACTGGCCTTCAGAATAAAAGTCACCCTCATGAAGGACTGTTTGTAGGCCTTCTTATTTTTCTCATTTTTCTCTTTCACTTCACTCCCAGTATCTGCCTTCTGTATCTTATTAAGTCTTTTAGTTCTCTCAGTGGGTTGAGCTTTCTTGTTTCTGTGCCTTCCTACATCTTGTTCCTTACTTTTCTTCACCTGTCTCATTTTCTATCCATCCTTTTAAGGTTTGGTTCATGTACCATTTTCAATAGGAAGTCCTCTCTAACTTTTTTTCTTCCCATTTTCTCTCCCCATTTCCCTTCAGGTTAGGTGCCAATAGCCTTTTATATGTGCCTGTGTATATACTGTAGCATTTATCTCACCTTTTTAACTCTGTATTCCCAATATGTAGCACAGTTTCCTGGCATATAGAAAGTGGTCGGTGGTCGGTAAATGCTAAATTCCAGTACATAAGCATTTGGTTGAATTTCATTTTCTCCTTCTCAGTAGACCATTTTTCTGGTTTGTTACAGTTGTTTTGCTTACTACTTGTCCTCCAAGGTGCTGATAGCACTAACTATAGTTTAATGATCATAGACTTGTCTCATTTCCACCACACTTTATTATATATGTTGACTAAGAACTAGCCCTGAAATTATACTCCTCTGTGTTCTTGGAATGGCAGATGAAGTGATACTACATAATAGTTTGATTGCATCTTTATACAAATGCAGATTTAAATAGGGAAAAGAAGCCAATGAAGCACTTTGATTCATACATTATTATACTTTGATTTTAGTGGCTATACTCTGCAACTGCCTCTTTTTTTTTTCTTTTTGAGAGAGAGCGCGTGCACGCACAGGGGAGGGGCAGAGAGAGAGCGGGAGAGAGAGAATCCCAAGCAGGCTCTGCACTGCCAGTGTGGAACCCAACTTGTGGCTCTGTCTCAACTGAGTCATCCAGTTGCCCAAGTCTCTGCAACTGTCTTCTTTTTTTAAAAAATATTTTTATTTATTTCTAGGAGAGAGAGAGAGAGACAGCATGAGCAGGGGAGGGTCAGAGAGAGGGAGACACAGACTCCGAAATAAGCTCCAGGCTCTGAGCTGGCAGTCAGCACAGAGCCCCACGCGGGGCTCAAACCCATGAACCGCGAGATCATGGCCTAAGTGAAAGTCGGACACTCAACCGAGTAAGCCACCCAGGCGCCCCCTCTGCAACTGTCTTCTAAAAATTCCTTTTAATTCACTGTTTAGTGGTAACTAGAACATCTAGTGTATGTGCAAAACATCTGGTATAATTAGAGTAGAGATCTTGAATCTTTATTCTTTTATCAAGAAGTTAACCTAGAAAAAGAAGTTATATAACTTGTGGTTAACCACTGCAAAGTATATAAGCCCTGTTAGATGGACAGATGTGGTTATTTTTTGTAAGCTGTTTTACATCTTTGAACCTACGTTTGTTCACTTTTGAAAGTACCTGCAGCATAATGTTGAAAGGATGATAAGAGGTAATACATGTAAATGTAAAGTACTTGCATGGCTCTTGGCTCTTCACAAATTTTTAACTACCAGCAAGATTCAGTCAGGTTTTTTAGGTGTAGTTTCTAATTTTAGTCACAAAGACTTTTATTATGTAGTTTACATAGATAGTATTATCCATGGATGTCTAAATGACCCTTGGATTAATTAATGACCCTTATAATTAATTTTAATCAAGATTTTGACCTCATGTTAAATATATTTTAAATTATGTTCTGATTTTATTTATGCATTTCATGTTTCACAGAGGATGATTGCAAAGTAAATAGTAATACTTTATATGTTACATTAATGAAGTTTTAGAGGTTACTGTTTTTTTCTTATTAAAACTTTAATTTTAACTGAAGATTATATTTTATATAGCATAAAGTTATTTAATGGATTACTTGTCTTTTATAAATAACAGACTTTTCTTAATTAAATTTATTTTAGAGCAGTTTTAATGTACAGCAAAATTGAGCAGACAGTACACAGGTCCCATATACTCCTTAGCCCCACACACACCCTCCCTCACTATCAGTGTCCTGCACCAGCATAGTACATTTCTTACAATTGATTAACCTGCATTGACACATTATTATCATCCAGAGTTTATAGTGTACATTAAAGTTCACCTTTGGTAGTTTACATTTTATGGGTTTTGACAAATATTTAATTGATTTTTTAAAAAAATCATGTCTGAAAAATCTTTCATTGGAGCATTTAATCTATTTTCATTTCATGTGTTATTTATTGGGGCTTAAATCTGGTCTTTATTTGTACTGTTGATTTAGCCTGCCTCGTCCCTGACCCTTTTTTTTTCCTTTTATTAGATTGCTCAGTTTTTGTTTACTAGACAAGTCACCTGACGATAGAAAAACCATCTTGAATAGAGCAGAAGCTATATTTGAAGATTAGATAACTGAGAATATTTTAAAACAGATTAACAAAATAAATCTATAGATTTATAGAGGCCAAAGAAATCCAACTAAGATGTATAAAAAGAAATACTCACCTAGAAACATAAAGATATTTCAGAAAAATCAAGGCAAAGGGGAAAAAATTCTTAAAAGTAGCCAAAGGATAATAAAAAGATATTGGGAATAAATAAAGTGGTTATTTCATAACTATAAATAAAAGTTCAAATATAGTAATTTGAATTACTGTTTTACAGGAAAATATAGTAATTCTAAATTTGCATGCATGGCCTCAAGATAAATAAAAAATTGACTACTTTTAAGAGATATAAACAGATCACAAATCATAATAGATTTCAGCATACAACATTTTATAGTAATTGAACATATAGAAAGAATTTAAAAAAAACACACAGTGTGGGTATAGAAAATTTCAATGAGATTGACAAATTTGACACTTATAGTATATCCCCTAACATCTACAGCATGGACTTTTGTATAAATTTACCATATTAGGTCATAAAGTTAAGTCTCAACAAATTTCAAAAGATTGAAAGAGTTTGTATAAGACTGGCATTGTTTCTTCCTTAAATGTTTGGTAGAACTCATGGGTGAAACGTAAAGAATTAGAATTATAGAATATAACATCTGATCACAGTGGAATGAAACTGGAAATCAGTAACAAAAAAAGTAGTGAAAAAAATTTCAATGGAAATGAGAAAAATATTTTTGGATGACTAATAGTGAAAGTGCTGCATAGCAAAATTTGTGAGATAACTCTGACAGAGTATCTGGGGGATATTAATAGCTTCATGTACATAGATATGAAAAGAAGAAAAACTCAAACTTTATAAATTAAGCATCCATTTCAGTTAGTTAGAAGATGAGCAATAGAATTAACCAAAGAAAGAAGAGGGAAAAGATAAGCAGAAATTAACAATACAGGAAATATATACAATACAGAAAATCAACCAATCCCAAATGTGTTTTCCCCCCAGTAACTAAACTAATAAACTTGAAAAAAAGAGAAGACAACCATTATCAGGAATGAAAAAAGGAATATTACTATAGAGTCTACAGATATTTAAAAGAAAACAGTACATATTATAAATGGCTTAAGAGGTGTCTGCGTGGCTCATTTGGTTAAGCATCTGACTCGATGTCAGCTCAGGTCATGATCTCATGGTTCCTCAGATAGGGACTCTGGCTCTGCCCTGACAGTGCAGAGCCTGCTTGGGATTCTCTCTCCCTCTTTCTCTGCCCCTCCCCTACACATGCTCACTTTCTCTCAAAATAAAAAAAATTAACAAATAAATGGCTTAAATTTGAAGTTTTTTGTGAAATGGATTAATTTCTAGAAAAAATCTAACTTAACAAAGTTGACACTGGAAGAAACAAAAGTCTAAATAGCTCCGTAACTATTCAAGAAATCGAATCTGTAATTGAAAACTCTTTGGACAAAGAAAACTCCAGGTACAGATGACTTCATTTATGAACTGTAACATCCATTTAAGGAAGAAATAGTGCCACTCTTTTCAAGACTTTTTTTTTTTAAAGAATAGTTAAGTCAAATACTTCCAAATTATTTTATGGGACCAGCATAATCTAGGTGTCAAAATTTAATAATGATGATACAAAGAAGGAAAATTATAGGCTAATATCACTTATAAAGCCAAATGTAAAAATGTTAATTAAAATACTAGCAACCCAACATATAATATGCACCAAGACCAAGTTGGGTTTATTTTAGGTATGCAGGTTGGTTTAACATTTAAAAAAAAAAAAAATCAGTGTAATTTTCCATGTAAGGAGAAAGATCATATAATCTTAACAGATGCCTAAACAAAAAATTTCAGACAAAATTCAGCATTGATCTTTGATTAAAACTGTTAGTAATCAGTAGAAAAACTTCCTTAATCTACACTATAACATTCATTTTTCTTTTGACATGCATTATCTATATGCTGTGCTCTTGGGTCATGATGGCCATTTCCTTTTCCTGGTTTCCTTCTCCTCCTCCTCTTCTTTAATCAAGCCCAGATATTACCTTTTCTGTGTCTTTTCCTAGTTTCCTTCAGATAAAATTTTTTTTTCTTTTCTCTGTGTACTTATAGCTGTATTATCCAGGATAATCACATTATGCTAAGGTCAGCTTATTAGCAACCTTAATCCCATTTAATCTTTTGCCCTGTTAGGTAACATGTTCACAGATTCCAAAGATTAGGATGTATTTACTTTGGAAGCAATTATTCTGCCTGTCAGTCGGACCTCTGACCCAAGATTCATATTTTTCCCACATGTAAAATACATTCATCCTATTCCAACATCCCCAAAAGAATCAACCCCATTACAGCATCAACTCAACATTCAAAATCTCATCTAAATTTCATCAGCTCAGATGTTCTGAATCTCATTGTCTAAATCAGGTATCGGTGAAAATCTGTATAATCCACTCCAAAACACAATTCCTCTTAATCTGTGAACCTCAAGAAGTGGTTATCTCTTCTCAAAATAACTCTCTATTTTAAGGTCAACTCATTCACTATCTTAATTCTCCTATGCTGTATAATTTAACATATTCACATTTCCCAGGGATTAGAACATGTAGACATCTTTGGAGGGCCATTATTCTGCATACCACATTAGCACTTATGGTATAAGTTTTTGGTTCTCAATTCAGCTATTAATTGTATTGAGAACATTAAGGCTCTTTAGAGGCAGACTAGTTTCATCCTTCCCACACACCTCCATTCTTTTTCATGATGATCCTTTTTAAAAAATATTGAGGTGAAATTCGCATAACATACACTTAACCATTTAATGTACAATTCAGTGGCATTAAGTGTGTTTAGAATGCATGCAACCCTTTTAGTTTCAAAACTTTATTAACCCAGAACACCTCATACCCATTAATTACTTCCTCTTTGTTCCTCCTGTCATTTTCTGGTAACAGTCAGTTTTCTCTATGTATTTGCCTTTTCTGGATAGTTCACTGGCTTTCACTTAGTATAATACGTTAAGGATATTTCCATGTTGTAGCATGTATTAGTACTTCATTCTTTTTTATGTCTAACTATATCCCATTGTATGTATATGCATGTACATGGGCACTTTGTTTATCCATTCATCTATTGATGAACATTTAGATTGTTTCCACCTTTTGGCTATTATGAGCAATGCTGATATAAACATTTATGTACAAATTTCTGTGTAGACACGTTTTCATTTCTTCTGAGTATATACATAGTAGAATTGCAATGTTTTATGGTAATTCTATGTTTAAATCTTGAAGAACTGCTAAACTTTTTCATATCTGCAATATTTTATATTCCTACCAGCAATGAACAAGAGTTCCTATCTTTTTTTTTTTTTTGAGAGAGAGAGAAAGAGCAGAGGAGGTGCAGAGAGGGAGGGATAGAATCTCAAACAGGCTCCACACTGTCAGTGAGTAGTCTGATGCCTAGGGCTCTATCTCACAAACCTAAGATCATGACCTGAGCCTAAATTAAGAATCAGAAGCTTACCCAGCTGAGCCACCCAGGTGCCCCTATTTTCCAATTTTAAATTATAATCATCCTAGTAGCTATAAAATGTCTTCTCATTGTGGTTTTGACTTATATTCCTGAATGACTAATTACATTCAATGTCTTTTAATGGCGTTGTTGGTCTTTGTATAGACATTCAGGTCTTTTGCTCAGTTTTTAATCCAGCTGCTTATCTTTTTGTTGTTGAGTTATATATTCTGAATACTACACCCTTATCAGATACATGATATGTAGATATTTTCTCCCATGCTGTAAATTGTCATACTTTCTTGATAATGTCCTTTGATTTTATGACATTAAGTTTATTGTCCTTTGATTTTATTTTTATGACATTAAGTTTATTGTTTTGTTTTTCGCTCATGGTTTCGGTATCAAATCTATGGTCATGAAGATTTACCCCTGTGCTGTCTTCTAATAGTTTTCTAGTTTTAGTCCTTTTATTTAAATTACTGATTCCTTTTGGTTAATTTTTAATATAGAGTGAGGTAGGGGTCCAACTTCATTCTTCTGCATGTGGTTATCTAGTTGTCCCAGCACCATTTGTTGAAGAGACCATTCTTTCCCCCATTGAAAGGTCTTGGCACCCTTGTCAGAAATCAACTGGCCATGGATATTTGGGTTTATTTCTGTACTCCATTCTATTACTTTGGTCAGTGTGTCTGTCTTTATGGTAGTACCACACTGTTGTAATGACCATAACTTTGTAGTAGTAAGTTTTGAAATCGGTAGTGGGAGTTTTTTGTTGTTTGTTTTTCAATATTGTTTTTTCTATTTGAGGTCCCTTTGCAGTTTTGTACGAATTTGAGAATTAGCTTTTCTATTTCAGCAAAATAAGCCATTTGTATTTTGATCAGGATTATACTGAGTATATGGATCACTTTGGGGAGGACTACCTCCTAACAATATTAAGTCTACTTATCTGTGAACACAGAGGTCATTTCATTTAATTAGTTTTCATTAATTTCCTTAGCACTGTTTTATAGTTTTTAGTGTACAAATCACTTCCTGGATTAAATTTATTTCTAGGTATCTTATTCTTTTGGATTCTGTTAGAAATGGAATTGTATTCTTAATATCCTTTTTAGATTGTTTGTTGCTATTGTATAGAGACACAACTTATTTTTGTGGGTTGATCTTGTACCCTGCAACTTTGCTGAATTTATTAGATCTGGTGGGTTTTTTCTTGTTTATTCTTCAAGATTTTCTACATCTAGAGTTATGTTATCTGCAAATAAAGATAATTTCACTTCTTTTCTAATTCTCATGCATTATGTTATGTTTCTTTTTCTTAACTCCTCTGGTAGGACTTTCTAGTACAATATTGAATGCCAGTAGTGAAAGCATCATGGTCTTCTTCCTCATTTTAAGGGGAAATCATTCACCACTGAGTATGATGTTAGTTGTGGGTTTTTAATAAACTCCCTATATCATGTTGAGGAACTTCTGTTCCTAGATTTTTGGGGGCTTTTCAGACTAGTCTTAAGGTTCCCGGGTGGCTCAGTTGTTTAAAGCGTCCATCTCTTGATTTGGTTCAGGTCATGATCTCATGGTTCATGGGATTGAGCCTCACGTGGGCCTGGCTCCTACTCAGGATTCTTTGTCCCCCACTCTTTCTGCTCTTCCTCTGCGTTTGCACGTGTGTGCACATTCTCTCTCCCTAATAAATATACTTTAAAAAAAAAAAAAGGCAAGCTAGTCTCATATCCCACCTTTGTTCATTTAAAAAATCTAATCCTCAATGCATGGCTCATAGCCCATGTTACTAAATTATACAAATAAATGGGCTTGCTTTTTTTTTTCCTTAAGTGCCTGTAACAGTCTTCTTTACCACAGCTTGCATTCCTTAACTTTGAGACTTAAGGTTAATTTCCTTCTTAAACAGAATGTCTTTGAAGAATTGATTATCAAATTTGTTTGAAATGAGTATTCCTTGTTTTCTGTTATCTGTTCTAGTTCTGTCGCAGTCATCTCACATTTCTATCAAATTACTATAGGGGCGCCTGGGTGGCTTAGTCGGTTAAGCGTCCGACTTTCGCTTAGGTCATGATCTCGCAGTTCGTGGGTTCGAGCCCCATGTCGAGCTCTGTGCTGACTGCCAGCTCAGAGCCTGGAGCCCATTTCGGAGTCTGTATCTCCCTCTCTCTCTGACCCTCCCCTGCTCACGCTGTCTCTCTCTCTCTCTCTCCTAGAAATAAAAATATTTAAAAAAAAAAAACTACTGTAAACCAGTTCCTTGAATTACAAATAAAATTCTCATCCATTTTGGGGCACCTGGTTGGCTCAGTCAGTTGCGTATCCGACTTTGGCTCAGGTCGTGATCTCACAATTCATGAGTTCAAGCCCTGCCTCAGCCTCACTGCTGTCATTACAGAGCCCACTTCACATCCCGTTCCCCTGCCTCTCTGCCTCAAAAAAACATTAAAACAATTCTCATCCATTTAGACTTATTATGGAAGATTATTATATGTTTGAGGTTTAAATTTCTTGGCTTTTAAAATAAAGTTTTATATAAACCTACTCTAGAAGCTTTAGCATGCCCCTAAATAAACACACATACATATATGTGAACATAATAAAATATTAATCATTCAGGCTATAATATCAGGTATGACTCATATAGGGAGGAATTGGACTTTATCTTCACATTATCTGTGAATAAAAGATTTGCTAAGTAACCTAACCAACAGACTTGCCTGATGTGACTTTTTTTAGGATCTATAAAAATAATTATGTAGCCATTAAAAATCAACATTATCCTAGCTTCCCTCTTTTCATTCTATATATGAAAATCTTGTTTATTTTAAAAGGATTGTCCTCAATTTTCTCTAAATTAATTTTATGTTTTTTTTAAATTTTCAAATACTTTACATTTTATCTAAAAACATTTTTCCTTAATGGAAATAGACAACAGAGATATCTAAAAAGTTCTAATATGTCAGGTATTTCCTGTTAGGGAAATTCAGAGAAGTGTAAGAAATGTCTTTTTTGCATTTTATTTGGTGAGACAAGACCCTGGGATAGAAATTCTCAAATGGAGATCTGTGAACCCCCAAATTTATGTATATGTGATATTTACTGGAGAGAGTGTTTATAAATTCCCTCATTTTTAGATATCCACAGTCATAAACTGGTAAGAATCACTGTCTAGAAAGTCAGTATCCTAATATTTAATGCTTTCTATAGAATTTGCTTATTAATGTGTCAAAATCAAGCAGAGAAAAATTGGTAAATATATATATTTTACTGTCTTTTTGAAACTTGGTGGTAGTTATAGTAGTATTCATCAAAATGCAGGAAGTAAATAGCCAAATTTTTCTGCTGATGAAAGTTACCTTTAAGCTTTAGTGAGAATTGTATGTGTTTCACAGTAGGAGTAGACCTATGAAATAATGCTCTGAGGTCCAAGTTTTTTAAATCAGTTAAGAAATATTACTAAGTGGGGAGGAAGTATTTGTATGCAGTTGCTTTAGCTATGGGGATGTGGATGATTTGAACCACAACACAAAACATATTAACAACTAGAACTAAGTGCTGTTAAATAGCAAATATGCATTACATTATGCTATAAGATAAACCAGACAAAATTCAACAAACTAAATCATCATGGAGCTAAGTGATATTAATTTATTATTGACTCATAAGAATAGTAGCTATTGAAAACTACACCAACTAAAGACAACAAAATCTCCTTACCTCCAAATTACAGAAATTCCCAGCCATCTGTACATGTAAAGGCTTTGCAAGCTTGCATGAGAGCCAAACTTCTTAGTAGAATACAGTTTGAAAAATTATAGGAAATTCAAATTGTACCAAATTTTCACTGGTGGCGTATATGCCTATCCAGAAGCTATTTGCCAAAAGTTCTTACTGCTTTTCTTTATTGGATTAGTAGAGATTTTATCAATTTTTGTTTCCAAATCCTTTTCCTTTAACATCACCTTTCCCTCTTCTCCCTCTTTCAGTCCATCTGTATTCACACTGCAACACTTACTTCTCTAAATTTACTTTAAGCATCTGCTACAGCTATCCGCTGTTGTTATATTTGGTATAACAAAATCCAGCAGTTGTGTTAACCTAAGACTGATTTAATTTTAAATGTTTATTTTTTCACTCTTAAGATATTTCTAGTGGAATACTAACTGAATTTCTTGGAGGGTTTTGTTTCCTTTAAATACCCTTGCTTTAGAATTAGTAAATTTAACTAACATCTAGCTAAAGGAGGGTAACATTTATATTAAGTGTTGCTGAGAGACCTGAATGAAAAACATAAATAAATCATACCTAGGTTGGAAGCTTCACCAAGTACCCCCAGAACATATAAGTAAACGAATAGGCCTAAGTATGATGGATAAAAGCAATTCTTTCCATGTTAGGGTATGAAATGGAAGTTTTTTTTATTGTAGAGTAGTTTTTCTTCTTTTACTTTATCAGAAAACAGAGTCATTTTTCTTTAGGAAATGTTTTAATGTATGTCTTATTATGGCCTTATATAAAGCTGGTTATTTTTTAGTGTTAATACAGGAATGTTTGAAATTAATAAAATAACCACACAGTACTTTCAAGATTTAAAGTCTTATATCTGTTTATATTTTATTAAGAATCTGTGCTTTGACTATACTTTTAGCATTCCTTTTTCTCACTAACACATGGAAGCAGAAAATAGAAAAATGTCTTAGTTTTTTTTCCTTTTTTTTTTTTAAACCAGTACCCAACTGGACAGACTGTGTAGTAATTTTCTAGTACTCTTCAAATAAAATGAAATTCATTCCTTGGTCTGAAAGTCCATTCGTAAGCTGGCCCCTGCTTATCTCTCCTACTTCTCACAGCCTCTTTGACTGTTTTAATCCTTACATTTTCTTCTTCTTACAGTACACCAGCCTGTGTCCATCTTAGCATCCTTGCACTTGCATTTGTCCTGTGTCTATGACATACTCCCCCAGGTTCTCTTGTAGTTGTCTTTTTGATTTTTAGATCAAGACCACCTCCCTAACACTCACTGCAAATAGTGTAATATAGTTAGTCAGTCGTCATCGTTCCACCCTTTTTGTTTTCTTCATAGTACTTACTGCTATTTGGGATTATTTTATTTCTTTTTTAAGTTATTTTCTGCCTCCTTATCCCCCCTCGAGTGTAAGTTCAAACTAAATAAAAGGAGAAAATGTCTTTTTCATTGTATCCTTAGGATTTAAATTCTAGAACATCACTTGATACATAGCACTCACTAAATAGTTGCAGAATTTATCAATTTAGGTGCTCTATCTATAGTAATAGATGTATTGTGAAAAATATTTTAAAGGACTTCTGGCTTATTCTAGGCTGAATGTTGTCAACAATGTAGTATTTTGAGAAATATTAATTTTATCTTCTTTTGCTGGTTAATAAGAAGTAAATATTCATCTTAATATCTAGAATTACAATTTCATTTTTGACAGGTTGACTTTGGCAGAATATCATGAACAGGAAGAAATTTTCAAACTTAGACTAGGACATCTCAAAAAGGTATGTGAAGCATATGCTGGAATTTTAGTTTGTTACCAGAGGTCATGGAGAATTGTTACTGTAAGTCTTTAATTGGAGAAGTCAGCTTCAGAGAGGAAATATCCAAAGCTCAGACAAAAAAAAAAAAAAAGAGCATTAAAGGTGTACTTTTAAGTTGAATATATTAAAGTAACATTCCTTTTACCTTGTGGCAGCTTACAAAACATTGAAATGCTGAAATACCAAGTCCCTGGAGTAGAGAAGTGACTCCTGGCCAAACTTTCAGGGTCTTAAGATTACTCTATTTAGGTACTATTTTTGTAAAAATGCTTCATTTTTAAGATGAAATGTAAATTTCCATATTGTTTGTGTCCATTTATAATAAACTTAAATAATTATCAGTTAAGAACAAACCTGGTTCTTTTGCTTAACTTTTAAGCTATCAAATGCTTGATTAAATGCTTCAATTAAAATATGTACACTGGCAAATTTAGAAGAGCCTTAATCATCAGTAATAATATAAAGTGATATACTTTATAAAAATGTTGCTATGTGTTATAGTAAATTTTTAAAATGAATAGCTTTGTACTGATTTGTAAACTATGAAATTGTAATCAATTCATTGTTTTTACAGTTTTTCAGTTCAAACAATTTCAAATAAATAGTAGATTTTCCCACTCAAAATGAAGTTATGACAGATACAAAATTCTTTTTCTTTGACCCAGTTTTTTTATTCTGCTTTTTGCTTGTCACATTACTTACATATTTTTTTAATAGGCTGAATAATTGCTAAAAGTGAGTTAGTGAACTAATGGAAGATAGCTTCTGTGAAGTTGTCTTCCTGGCATAGGCTGAGGTAGGACAGAGAAACCTGTCCTGGTAGCAGCTGCTGTCATATTGTATGCTGTTTTGTTTTTGGAATGCCATTAATGTGCTTTCAGACCCCTGCCATTTAATTACAGAGAATAGAAAAAAATGTATAAATGTATCTACATATATGTGTAATTTGCATTAGTGTTTTTAACTATGCCGTATCTGCCTATGCCCCTACTCAGAAAAGTTTCAACCCCAAATACTTTAACAATAAATTGTGAAATGATTTATTCTGGTCTTTTTTTTTTTTTTTATGGTGTATTTTGTTCTGTTGTAATTATTGACTATTTTTCCTGTTCTTTGAGTTAAGTAGACAACTTCAGTCTATTCTAACAGATGGAGTTGTAATAAGACTGTTGGTGGATTTTGTAGTACAGAATTAGTATAAGTATTTGTGTGCCCACCTAAGCAGGTGTCTTAATGAATTCGTAGAGACGTATGCTTGATGTCCTCTATAAAGATTTATCAATTATTTTCAAACCAGCCTTTCATGATAATGGCACACTTTAATTGGAGGGTTATTATTTTTACATATAATAGTTCATTTTAAATTACTCTTTCTAATAATGAGGTTGTACATGTGTATCTTATTTTATGAAAACCTGTTACATAAAATCTGAAATGACAAAGCGGTTATATTAGGAATCGGCTATTTATATTACAAAAATACTTTACTTTTTGAAAAGCTTCAGAGAAGGTTGGTTTTTGGGTTTGGTTGGTTGTGCTTGGTTGCCTTTAAAGCTTTCCTGGTACTCTGAAAATATTTGGTTTCTATGAAACACTTCTGTTTTAAGTATTCTAAAGGGAGGTATACTTACTATCTAAGTAGTTGCAAGCTGTTGTAGAATACTACACTTTGTCTCTAACCTCCATATTAGCCACTTTCCCTCTGTTTGACTTCTCCATGTTTTGTACTCATTCTTTCTAATAATTGTCCCCTTCATAATCATTTTCCTACTTTATTTTTTCAGCTTTTATCAGATTTACTGAGCAGTTCTAGATTCCTAACTTTATCTTCTTAGCTACTTTACAACAGTACTTTTCTTTGACCAACATCATGGAATATTTTGGGAGAGTGGACAAACTACAAATGCTGAAATATGCTCTCATGTCTTGAATTCTCATATTTTCTTCTAAAAGGCTATTTTGGGTGAGAAGAATGAATGCATTCTTCTTGTTGTTGGTAGTACATACAGAAAACAAAGTTGAGTAAGTAGTGTCATCTTAGAGTAGAAGTAAACAGCAGTTGCCTGCTTACCACTTGAATATAAATTTTTGAGTTGCACAATTAAATAATAAGTATTAAGTCACATGTTTTAAAAATAAGTTATTTGGTACTCCAAAGCACAGTTGGAATATAGGCCATTAAAATAGGTCATTCTGTTTTCTAAAAAAGTAGATTGGACACTTTTAATACATAAAGAACAAGCTTCAGTTAAGAGAAAAGATGCTATGACCTCTATCTTAGCAGCTCCCTTTTCTCCTGGGTTTATTAAGCTGATATAACTGTACCAACCTTGTAACTATATAGTTTCTACCATAGGCTGGATCTGATCTTGTATATTTGAGGTCCTTGTAACCTGCACAGGAATTAACCTATAGTATGCCAGCTTACGGTTTAGATTTGGAGCCCTCTATACTCTTGCTTTCATTCTGTCTTTAATAAAAACTCTTAAAGTTCAGTAGAATTATTAGATTACATTTGTGGGCACCGAAAAGAAAACTTATTTTATTGAGGAAGCCCTTGTTATTTGGACATATATGAGACTAGAAGACCTACTTATTTTTTCTTGAAACAAAAAATTTATGATGTGCATTGTATTTTATAAAGATCATCATAATAATTGAATAGGTAAACTGAAATATGAAAAAGTATATTTACCATCGAATAAATCATAAAATTCAGTTCACATTCTGTGCTGTTCTGCAGGGTTAGAAATATAATAAATCCAAAGCTGTTCACGTGATAGAGTAAGAAATGAAAGTTAAGCAGAAGTCTCCAAAAGTAAGTCCATGGATAACAAATAGATATCAGGGGCTTATTAGTTTTTTCTTCTGAGGTTAGGAAAATTGCTGTGCAGCACACTTTTTTTAATATATATCAAGAATTCTTCAATATTTTCAGTTATTCTCAGTTTATGAAATCATTGCTCACTCATTGACTAAGTGATTTATTTCCACACTCTTCTGCCTGACACAGGCATGATTCATATCCCCATTTCAGGAGAATTAACATGATAACTACTCTTGAAGGACTTTGAAGCTTTAACCAGTCTAGAGTGAACATTAATGTTAACTTTTTGAATGCCAAGATCTTCTCTCTATGTTTTGTAAAAATTAATAAAGCTAGTAGCCGGCAAAGCCAAACAGGAACCTTTTTCCACTCCCATTTCAGTGGCAATACCTGTACACTTATTCCTACTATTTTTTTGTTGTAGTTAGGATAGCAAGTTGATTCTTTGTATTCAGAAGAATTAATTCACTTGTTGCTTTCTTTGCATCTGTCTTAGAATAGTGATGTTGGGTTTTTGTTTTTTCAGATACATGCTTCATTTTCATTGCAGATAAAGGAGAGCAGTTAAGTTTTTCCACGCACAAATACTCTTTCCCTCACATATTACTTTCCTTGGGTATTGTTAATGACGATTATATCACCTAAAATATTTCTCATTAGCTGATGTGTTGCTTTTCACTCTAAATTTTTTTTAAAGGTCAACTGAAAAAGCACATGTTTAGTAAAAAGTGTAAATAAGTTAATCTTACCTTTTATGTAGCTTAAGGATTTAACAGAAAAGAACTATATAATAAAATGTATGGAGACTATGCAAATTATTCCCAAAACCATTTTTTAAAAAATGACTTTTCGCTATTAGTAATTATGTACAAATTTACCCAATTGCCACTTATTAAAAGCTTGTAGTTGCAGTGGGAATAATTTGCTATCTTTAAGAAGTTGGTTCTTTGAAGCTAGACTACGAACTATCCCATTTTATGTACCTGTGCCGCATGTGGAATATGGATTTAAGGAAACTAACAAACTCTATGCCAGTTAGCTTTCATGGTTGATCCTGTTTTGATACCAGTCTTTGATAAATTCTAGTTATGGGAAAGCAGTTTATCTTTTTGCTTTGAGGAGTTCTGCTAGGTTATTGTTTGTATTGTTCAGATCATTCTGGAATTGAAGAAGACTACATGGATATGCTTTTCTAGGATTGTTAACTAAATTAACACAAATATATATTATATATTTTTTAAAAAGTTTTAGTTTATTTTTTTGAGAGAAGGAGAGCAAGTAGTGGAGGGGCAGAGAGTGAGGGAGAGCATATCCCAAGCAGGTTCCACACCAGTAGCACAGAGCCTAATGGAGGGCTCGAACTCACGAGCTGTGGGATTGTGACGTGAGCCAAAATCAAGAGTCAGATGCTTAACCAACTGAGCCACCCAGTTGCCCCCAACACAAATATATTTTTTAAAAATCCCTGAAAAACTATCATCCTTGTAAGATCTTCATACTGCTATTTAGTGATAACAAATTACTCATCATGGCATCCCAAAATGATGAGGAACTAAGAATTTTGATGGTTATTAGGACTAATAACTGTGTCTTGCCCCTGCTGTTACTTAAGTTTGTGATGTAAACAGCATGCATATATTGCTCTTTATTTTTTAGTCTTTAAGTTTTGTCATCTTCTAGATTTAAAATACTTGATTAACTGATGAAATTAATGCATATAGAAAATTTGACATCTCAGTATGGAATATTACATAGTGTTAGTAGGGATTGGCCTTAATGTATGTGTTTTGGGTTGTGTGTGTGTGAGGGGGGACAGAGAGGGGGAGATTGATTGATTGGTTGATTGATAAGCCCTGAATATAAGTGCCGGAAGTTTATTTTGAAAAACATAACCAATTTGTAATTGAAACAGGATTAGTCAAGAATCCTCAGCACCAACACAAATGTATCTTTGCAGACCGAAGGAATCAGCTAAACAATTTGCAGTCATCTCAATCTCTACTAAAACAAAAATCACATCCAACATGCCACCTGACACCATTTCTTTCTCTCTCTCTCCTTTGCTCCTTGCGATGTGGCATTCATCTCTCCTTGTGCCTCCGTTCTGAAGAGATAACAGTATAGCAACAACTCTGCCACTGAAATCCTGTTCTCTGACCGATATTGGCACCTGCAAAGAGAAACAACCAGTAACAGGCAGCAGCAGCATCAGTATTAATCTTCCATGATGAAATCTTTACAGGTCAAGAACAAGCACACAGCTTTTTTCTCACTCCTTCACAGTGGACCATGCATCTAGTTGAAATGGAAGACAATGGATTGTCTACAAGCCTTTTGAACAGTGGAGAATACAGGGCATTGGTTTTAGGTGAATTGACCCCCAAATATTCTTGAAGTTTGGTATCTTCTTTGGTCTTTCTAGAATACCATTGTCATCTGATTTATCAAATCCTTAGTAGTATAACCATAAAGAATAAATTTGCGCATGTGACATTTCTTGTCACTTTAGGTTTGAATAAAAATATGAAAGTAATGAACAATAAATAGAATTCTAGAGGACTTAATCTCTAAATTTGTATGTTCACCTTTCTATTCATGGCCATGACTAGAAGAAATCTCTTGGGAATTCTTCTCTCAATTAAAGCCAACCACATTGTACATTATATTTCTATAGAACATAAGAAAAGAGGCTACCTGTGTAGGAAGTAGTTTTCAGTGGAAGTCTGATGAAAATGCACTATAGTAGAGAAAATCATGATTGAGTCCATGAAGAATATTATAAGGTTCTTGACTTATTGGCATGTGTGGGCACGAAAAGTGCCAAAAGGAGTTAGAATTCTAAACTTGACACTTTGTCCTTACTACTGCTTCCCTCTTAAGAGCAGGTGGTAGTCTATAAAAGACGAATGTGACTATGCAGAGAGAATATGGAACTGGCTGTCGATCGGAGAACTCCCAGTGTTTGTATTTTACCTCCTGCGCTTACTGCAAAACCATAAACATTCCTTGCCCTGTGTTTCCACATTTGTAGTCATATATCTTAACTTGGTAGTAGATGTTCAGTGACCAAAATAAAACTTTAGAGGTAAAATGTGCTTTGCTTCTGTAATGTTTGCTATTAATCCAGGTGTTTTATAAGCAGTGGATTTTTTTTTAATTTTGGAAAGAATTTTCGGAGTCATATTAGCAATTAGAGCAGAGTATAATTCAGGTTTGTAAATTCAGTCTAAAAATCATTGTTTCATAAAAAAAGAAAAAACAAATTCCTTGACCACAGGCTCTTCCCAGTGAGAACTATATAACTCCATGCCATTTACAGTTGACCCTTGAACAATGTAGGGATTATGGGCACCAACCCCTTCCTTTGCCCCCATGTTCACAAAAATCTGCATATAACTTTTGCCTCCCCCCAAATTCAGCTATACTAATAGCCTACTGTTAACCGGAAGCTTTACCAATAACATAAGCAGTCAACTAACACAAACTTTCTGTTATATATATTATAATACTGTATTCTTACAATAAAGTGAGCTAGAGGAAAGAAAATGTTATTAAGAAAATTATGAGGAAGAGAAAATACATTTACAGTACTATACTGTATTTGTTGGGAAAAAAATCTGCCCATAGATGGACTCATGCAGTTTAAACCTATGTTGTTCAAGGGTGACCTGTGTATTCATGTGGTATTCATTCTAGAAGACTAGGCTCTTCCCATCATTGTGCAGAAAGTTAAATATTTTCATACTTTAAAAAAATGTATGAATCCACCCAAATCCCGAAAAAGGTTAAAAGGAGGCAGGCAGTGGGGAGAAGGGCTACAATGTGCCGTAGTAGGACATGGTGCTTATACATGCCATGGTGCGCTGGCAGCACTTTTGTTGGTGCTTAACATCAAGGAATTTCACCCCTAGTCTAATACAGCGGCTGTAATTGCTTTCTCAAGAAATGTACTAAATATTTAAATTTTGCCAATCAGTTGAATTGTTAGATTTATTTGCTGCTGGGAAGGGTTTTATTTTGTTTAAATAGAAAGGAGGAACTAATAGAATCAAAACCTGCCTATTTCAACAGCTATTCTCAGGGGCTTTAATGTATGTATTTATGCATTTGAAGAGAGAGTAAAAACTACCAGCCCCATTGCCATACTCCATACCATCCCCCCAAAAAAGGAAATGAAGTACAGAGGAAAACATTAAGGTTCTAAAATAATTATCTAAGACCGTGAAATACACCTGAAGGAGATATAGTATTCTCCCATCAGTAATAACCAGCTGAGTGACTGGGAATAGGAGTGAAGGGATTTATGTAGTTAAGAATGAAACCCTCCACTCCCTCAGGATTTTCATAATTTTTGTCCCTTCTCCTACTCCAGTAGGAGGAGAATACAATATACTCAAGCAGAAATAGGATTATGGGCAATAGTTTCAAAACCGATCTCTATAAATTCAGACTTGCTTTATCTGCGTGGTTTTTTGGTTTGTTGGTTCATATTTCCAATGGTTCATATCTCTGACATCCATATATAGGGTATTTGAAAGCATGTAATAGAAATAATCTGGAAACACACAGTAGGGATAAAGTTGAAGTGAATTGGTAATGATTATCTTCTTAATTCTTTTTTCTGCACTTCTCTCTTTCCATTAGCTTTTAATGGTACCTTTTGTTAATTTCTCTTTTTCCTTTCTTGACGATAAACTTTTAGAATGGTATAGTTTATGATATTAAAAATATTGAGGACCTGCAGATACTAACTTTTGAGGGATTAATATTTGTTCACATTACTAAAATGAATCTGGAGTCAAACTTTTTGAAGCCTCATTCTGAACTTGTCTTCCTAGCCCAAGCAACGTTTGTAGTGCTGTTGGATAGACTGTTTGAAGTGATAACGCTTCTCTCTTCTACAGTCTTCATAATACACTACACAGAATTTCTTTTTTATCAACCCTCTTAGAAGATAAGCAAGCTGAGAATGATACATTAAAATACTTTCTATCT
Source organism: Proteles cristata cristata (assembly GCA_017311185.1). Lineage (NCBI taxonomy): Eukaryota > Metazoa > Chordata > Mammalia > Carnivora > Hyaenidae > Proteles > Proteles cristata. The sequence continues at coordinate 477,081 of JAESUZ010004073.1, read as the reverse complement.
TGGCTTTATAGAAAAGCATCTCTTCAAAAAGAGGTTTTTCTGTGTGTATAGCATGTAACATATGCAAAATTTGTTAAAGAAATACAAACTCAGATTTAAATATAAATATACTCAGGTATAAATAAATATAAATAAAAACATAAATTTTCAGAAAATGTATTAGTGTTACATGTGATAATGCATTTTGTAACTCTTAAGGCTTTATACCTTTTAATGCCCACATACCACACCTTTCTTTTAGTAATTTCTCTCTTAAAAATTATGATTATGGGAAATACTCAAAATTTCACTCAGCAGTTTTCACCTGGCATTTTCTAGAGATTCTGTAGTGCTTTGATTGACTTTTGGCTTAGAATGTGTAGCCAAGAAGACATTAAGTTATGAGAAAAGACTTTGATTACAAACAGAAAGCATTTTTATGTCAGACTTCTGCTGAGAGACATTTTTGGTTGAGTTGCTGTGGAATTTACCTTCCATATAAAAATTTAAAAGTTATAAATTTTGGAAGGTGGTGGTTTGCAGGTTACTTAAACAGTGAGGCAGTATTAAGATCGGTTGTTGTATACTTGTATGACTTGGTTTTTAATTCAGAATATTAAGAGCTTATTTTAAGATACTGGTAAAATGGCTGTAGTATAAACTTAAATTGTCCATTGCTATAGCTTTCTGTTTAAATGGAAGAGCCATGTCCTTTTATTGTATGTGATCACCAAATCTCTCTCTCTAAAACAGTCTCTTCTTACTCATGTCCCTTCTACACTGTAATTGCCTACAGAGACCAGTTCCTTTCCAGAGATGCTGTTTCTTTGTTTCTTCTAGCTGCTCAGCTAGTAGATGACTCGAGGATTGAAAGTTGGTATTCTTATCAAGCTATCTTGTTGGATGATCTCTCTTGTATTTTAGTAAGCTTGCCTAGTTTTGCCATGGTTTTGAGGATTCTATTCTATAATGAATTCAGGTCAGTTGTGAGCCTAGGTCATACTTGCTTCTCCTGCACCCTCTGAAAATGATTAATTCTGAGAATGGCCCAGAGAATAATGTCTGTCTCAAGCAAGGAGAGTATAGTCTGTAGGATAGATCTGCACTAAATATAAATTACTTACATTTGAAAATGATCTGCACTAAATATAAATTAGTTGATATTCTAGACTGTTTTACCCTGGGGCCATACCAAAATTGGGTCTTGCTTTATATAAAGAAAGGATATTAGGTAGTATTGCCCTAACATTTGCCCATAAGTATGTGTATTAATCATGCTTGGACTGTAATAACAAAATACCACAGACTAGGTCTCTTAAAATTTTTCTCACATTTCTAGAAACTGGAAATCCAAGTTTAGGGTCAAGCAGGTTCAGTTTCTTGTGAAGATCTAGCTCTTCCTGGTTTTAGATGGCTGTCTTCTCAAGTCCTCACATGTCTTATTCGATGCTGTCACAAAGAGGGAACAGGGTGGGGAGGAGAAATATCTCTCTTCCTGCTTATAAAATCACTAATCCCATCATGTGGGCCCCACCTTCATGACCTAATCTAATTCTAATTACTCCAGATACCATCACATTGGGGTTTAGGGCTTAAACGTATGGATTTGGGGGGGACACAAACCTTCAGTCCATTAACAATACATATATATATCCTTTTTTCAGTGGGGTTTAAGAGAAATTATTTATAAGAGTTGCAGAATTATCTTTCCCCCAAAAGTAGTGTCACTTTGGTTTAAGATCCAAGATACTATGTAATAAATAGTAAATTAGAATATGGGAGCTGTAAATATATTTCACTGACTATGGAGGATTTATATTTATCTGTATGTAATACTTGGTTATAATTCCTTCCCTTGACATTTCCTCTTAAATATGTAGGATCTGGCTTTTTTTTAGTGCTTCTGACATCATTTTGTTTTTTCCTGTAAACTTTATAATTCAAACCAAATGCAGCTTGCCTGAGCTTTTTGTATTGTAAGATTTTATGGGACATACTTGTCTTGTTTTATAGAGGATAAAAAAGTTTGCTTAACTGACACAGATAGACATTTTACTTTCTTTAATAAGTATTTTGTGATCTTGGTTACTGCCATTGGATAAACCTCTGAAGATTACCAAGAAATATTAAGCACATGTATTGTTGATGTGTGTATGTTGATACATGTGTGTATCAACAATCTAGTTGAATCTCATACATATTTATTGATTCAGTAAGATTTAATTTCTGTAAATTCACTTTTGAAGTCGTATCCCCATACCACAATTTCAAATAAAAGTTAAAACAAATTTTTCAGCTGGTATCCTAAAAGACATTTCATAGATTTATAAGATATTTAAAGTTTCACCAACCTACCAAGTGTTCAGTAGCTTCCTACATGTGTAAGTTAATGGCAAGATTTAAGACCGCAAATACTAGTAATATGAAAGGAAAAGGTTGCCACTTTCTATGCTCTGTGCCTGAAATGAATTTGAATTTTTTCATGATCCTGGACATTTTCTATAGCCAGTCTTTTACTCTACTTCATATGACTAAATTAAGACAACTGTGATTTCAGTATTGTTCTAAAGGTTTTTAATCTATTTCCTGTCCTTATAATGAGTTTTCAATTATTTAATCCCCTAGACTATTACCTTACTTTCTTCTTGTCATTAAAGTATGGGATATTTGTGACTGAAGCTGTATTTAAGTGCATTAGTTTCAGTTAAATTAAGACGGTCTGTTTTATGTGTCTACTTTTTAAAAATCTTCAAAATTCTATAAAGGTTGATCTTCATTTAAATTTATTTTTAAACTTTCTATTTGTCATCTTTTGCTTACTTTATATCAAATATTTCTGCAACAGGTAGTGGTTGAGTTTAAAATAATTTAAAAAAATAACCTCAAGGGTCAAGTGGAATACAAAAAACATACTTAGATTTAGTGTTTTTTTTTGTTTGTTTGTTTGTTTTTTATTTCTAGGAGAGAGAGAGAGAGAGAGAGAGAGAGAGGGAGGGTCAGAGAGAGAGGGAGTCACAGACTGAAACAGGCTCCAGGCTCTGAGCTGTCAGTCAGCTCAGAGCCCGATGCGGGGCTCGAACCCGCGAACCGCGAGATCATGACCTAAGCGAAAGTCAGACGCTTAACCGACTAAGCCACCCAGGCGCCCCAGATTTAGTGTTTTTAATCTGTGAACATTTGTTTTTCTTTATCATAATTAGAATATTCTTTTCAGTTTAAGCCTTAGATATTGTAGACTTTATACCGCTATTTGCTTTTGAATGAAATACTTAATATTTTCAAAGTAAACTTCATAATTACTTTTTAAAGGATTTTTCAAATCAGATAAATAATTAAAAGAAAATGAGCTAATATAATACAGAAATACGTAAGTGTAATACTAAAAACCAACCCCTGTTCCATGTGGTATAGATTTATGATAGCAGGTGCACATTTAGGACAAGGCAATTTGTATTTGTTTAGTCAGATATTCAAAAAGACTATAAAATTGGGCATTTCTAGAATTTTCCACTGAAATTTGATATATTCTTATCTGTCCTTTATGTAGTATTCAAATGTATATTGACAAATAGATATGTAAGATGGGTGATTGTGTCTTATTTTTTTAATGTTCTCAAAATCGAGTATTTTGAGACATGAAAATATTTTCAAAATTTTTATATTAAATGTTAAAGGAAATTTCTTTAGGATTTGCCTCTATCTGCTTTAATAACTGAGGATCTGCCACAGCTATCCATATAGTTTTTATTTTAGAGTCTCTTTAGGATTACAGTGAGATTTACTTGAGTGAGTGGTCACATTGTATGTGTGTGCGTGTTTGTGTGTATCAAACACTGTAAGGCCTAGAAATAATCAGTGGTTCTGTCTTCTTCCTTTCTTCTTTTTTTAACTATTGTAAAGTAGCTTCATTTCCTTTGTTTTGTATTGCCAAAGTATTCTCTCTAAAATTATCAGGATGTATCAGAAATAAAGCTCTCATTTTGTCATAAGTCAGTTTCAGACTACCTTGTAGTCATTTTCAGTTTAGATGTTATAAAAATAGATTTCTTGTAGTACAGAATAAAACTCAGCATCTCATTAGGTATAGATTTTTATGTGGAGGATGGTTTCTTGAAATAGGCTTTTTTGCCTTATCTCTTTCCATCTTTCAGGCATTGAAAAGTGCACTTTGGTCTTTTAACTCGGTGGTACTTTATAATGTACTATTCTTCCTGTCACTGTAAAAAATTGATGCATGGGTAAAAATATCTTTTTTATATTGCAAATAAATTGAGCTTGTTATAGTCCCCTCTCTTCACTTTCAGGAAGAGGCAGAAATCCAGGCAGAACTTGAACGTTTGGAAAGAGTCAGAAATCTTCACATTCGAGAGCTCAAAAGAATAAATAATGAAGATAATTCACAGTAAGTCATTATTCATATTTTACAGTTTTACATGATAAAAGTTTTTTTTTACATGATAAAAGTTTTTTCCTCCTCTATGGAGAGCATAAACACAGTATTTCCTTGTTGGGGAGCTTCTCATCACACTTAGAATATAATCCAGAGTCCTTCCCATGGCTCAGAAAACCTTGTATTATCTTTTCTTTGGCCACCTCACCACTCCCATCTCTCTCCTCCTCCCCTCATTTGTATGTTGTAGATAAGCTGGCCCCCTCAAACGTGTCTAGCACATTTCCACCTCAAGGCTTTTATGCTTGCCATTTCCTCTGCCTGAAATGTTCTTGCTCTGAATATCTTAAGTGGCATACTTCTTATTTTGCTCCAAAATGATCATTAGAGAGGCTGTCCCTAGGCTGCCCTCTAAAATAGCAGTCTTTGCGTCACTCCATTCCCTTTCTCAGTATCATTACCTTGCTTTATTTTTTCATAGCATCTGTCACTACCTGGATTTACAGATTTATTTTTCAGTTCTTATCTGTCTCCTCTAGTTAGAACATAAGCTACAGGAGAGCCGAGACTTCGGTTTGTTCTTGCCCTGTCCCCGGAACCTAGACTGGTGCCTGGCACATATTCGGCACAAAATAAATATTTGTTGACTGAATACCAAAGTTAGTATTACAGTCGTGAAGGAGAAATTATTTAACCAATGGGATTTAACCAGTTGGTAAGCTGTGTGGTCAGCAGTATGCAAAAACCATAGAAGAAACAGAAAAGAAGTTTACGTTATAGCCGCTGTCCTTAATCCCTGCTTATCAGAATGAGTGCCATAGATATTAAATGCTAAAGGAATTCAAAAGAGAAGATAACTGGACTCATGGGAATTTTATGAAGAAGATGGAAATTAAGCAAGGTACTACTCGGATTCAATTGGTGTATAGGAGAGGAAGGGTGTCTTTTTATCCTTTATCTGTGAGATTTGTCATGTCATTTAAAGCTTCATGACCTAATAGGTATATCAGAATTGTAAATGGCCAGTTTCTCTTGTGAACTTTAAATAACCTTGCTTAAAAGAGGCCTATTCATGATCATTGTATATGTATAATTCATAAATACACAGATCATTCCTGTGTATAAGGTGAATGAAATAATAGTTATAGAATAACCCAAAATGTACCAGATAAAAATTTTAATAAAGCAAGTAGGACAAAACTAATTTACAGTTGGCTGTTCTGAAAATTATGTTCAAACTTGTTTATGGATAGGACTTAGTCCACTTGATGAAAATCAAGTAAATTGTTACAGTTTTATCAAGCAGATGGGTGCCTGGTTGGCTCAGTCAGTAGAGTGTGCAACTCTTGATCTCAGGTCGTGAGTTTGGGCCCACGTTGGGGGGTAGAGTTTACTTAAACAGAAACAAAACCCAAGCAAAAATCTCTTTGATTAACAAGTTCTTCAAGAAAAGAGATTGTCAAACTTATATTCAGTTAATTATGAACAAAATATAAGGTATTTTTAAGTTTCTTTTTAAAGATTCCTTTTTTAAATTGAGAATTGAAAGTTTATTTATATAAATCCGAAGAGTAAAATTTAATCATGTATGAAGGCCAGTTTATAAATATAATTATTTTTTATCATGTCAATACTACTATAAAATCTGGATTAACTATCCTCTCAATATAAAAGTGTATTTCTCCAAGGGAAATAATTTCTTCTGAGTAGTTACAGGATTTCATAAAGCTCTTGGAAATAGAATAGTTGATAAGTCTTTATCACAGTGCTGTAATTTTGGTCGTTGAACCTGAATATTCAGCTATAAATCTTCAGCTTGTGAACAACAGAGTTAAGATGGAAAGTAGGCAGGTAAAGAAAAGTAGTATGGAATGGAATTGGAAATTAGTAGTAGAGTAACTGCAAAAGAAATAACTCAGGGTAGTAGAAGAGAGAGTGGAACTTTATTGTAGAAGGAATCTTCTTGTGTGTGTTTTTATACGCCTAAGTGTTTTTTTCTCCCACCTTTAAGGTTCAAAGATCACCCAACGTTAAATGAAAGATATTTATTACTTCATCTGCTTGGTAGAGGTGGCTTTAGTGAAGTGTATAAGGTAATGTAAATTTTTTTCTGTTTTTCACACTCATAAAGCAAAGATGCAGGAGCATATGGTTAAAGAAATACTTGTCTTGTGGCGCCTGTGTGGCTGAGTTGGTTAAGCATCCAACTCCTGATTTAGGCTCAGGTCATGATCTCATGATTTGTGAGTTCAAACCCCATGTTGGGCTCATCAGCATGGAGCCTACGTGGAATTCTCTCTGCCTCTCCCCTGCTCCTGCGTGTGCTCTCTCTCTCTCTCTCTCTCTCTCTCAAAATAAACTTAAGAGAGGTACTTGTCTTTTATTGATTGACTTTTTGACTGATTTTATGTCACAGCTCTCATTACAGAATAGTCTGGTGGCTTATGTTGTCTTATCTCAAGAGTCTGGAGACTATCCTTGTGGCATGCTAATATCTGGCACCTGGTTGCCAGTAGCCAGTCTGATACAGATAACAGTCATTAGACTCAAGAGTGGCAGGTAGCCATCTAATATAGTTACATTTATGGAAAGATTGTACCCCTTAAACATGTGTCACAAGCCTTACATGTCCTGAATTTACCCAAATTTTAAGGCCAGTGTTTCTTAAATGTGTCTATATAAATGTAGAAAAATTTTTAGTCACCACGTTCAGTGTTCTGTATCTTAACCTTTTTTCACTTTACATTGTATCTTTCTGTCCAGCCTTTAAATTTTGTAGTTCCTAAGGTCTTTTATCAGTCTATATACTCCTTTTCAAATACAGTTTTCCCCAGCTATCTAGAGCATTACTATGAAACCTTTCATAAGCCAAAAGTGGCATAAAGGGAAACATATCTCCTGCTTTCTGAAGTTTGTTAGGCTTCTTTGCTCTTCACAAAAGCCCTATTATAGAGGGGGCTCCTGGGTGGCTCAGTTGGTTAAGAGTCTAACTTCAGGTCAGGTCATGATCTCACGGTTTGAGCCCCTCATCAGGCTCTGTGCTGTCAGCTCAGAACCTGGAGCGTGCTTCAGATTCTGTTTTCCTCGCCCTCTGCCCCTCCCCTGCTTGTGCTCTCTCTCTCTCTCTCAAAAATAAATAAACATTTTTAAAAAAATAAAAAAGACCTATATTAGTTCCTTTTCTCCTTAACTGAAAGATACCCAGAGAGGATTTTCACTTTTACAAACACAGCCATTACTGGGGGCACCTTAGTGGCTCAATCAGTTGGGCATCCAGCTTGGGCTCAGGTCACGATCTCAGTTTGTGGGTTCAAGCCCCACATCGGGCTCTGTGCTGACAACTCAGAGCCTGGAGCCTGCTTTGGATTCTGTTTCCCTCTCTCTCTCTGCCCCTCCTCCGCTTGGGCTCTGCTTCTGTTTCTCTTTCAAAAATAAACATTTAAAAAAAAAAGCCATTACTGTATTAGTGTACAAATAGCTGTTCTACACCTTCCTTCTGCGCTCCATACCTGTTGGTGTACGTACATAACTTAGTCTCTTTGCCTCCCTTAGATGCTTCATAGATCTTCCTCTTCTCCATAACCTTTTTCTTCTAACACTGCTCCCCACTTCAGTACATAGCATTGCCATTCATCTGCCCAAATGAAAAACACAGAAGCCATTCTTCATTCCACCTTTCCCTGAAGTCCCTTCCCTCAACATAAAACCAGTCCCTGATGCCCACTGCTACTAATGTCATTAAGCTCTCTCAAATCTAGCAATGACCCTTCTCTCTTAGCTCAAGGCCTCCTTGTCTCTTACTTGCATTGCTGTCTGAGCCTCCTACTTAATCACCTTCTTGGGGGCATTGAGTTTCTCCAGTTTATTGATGTATGCTATAGCTGGAGTGGCCTTTTCATAAAACGCAATCTGATCATCTCACTCTCCTGCTTATAAGCCCCATTGGCTTCCTATTTGCTCATAGCTAGGATGAAGTCCTATTGAAGGCTGTACTCTCACCTTAAACTTAATTGTTAGAGGAGGGTTCCCAGTTGGTCTGCCTTTTATAAGCTCCTTGTTGACACTTTGTGCTTTGTTATATATTGGTATAGTTGGTGGTTAAGAGCTTGGGTTCTGATGCCAGGCAGGCTGGATTTGAATCCTAACTAGCTCGTGACTCCTATTTACTAACTGTATATACTTGGCCTTATGACACCATCCTCTGCCTCCGTCTTCATTTATGAATAATAACAGTACCTACATCATAGAATTATTGTAATGATTAAATGACCTATCACAGGGAAATCACATAGAATATTAGTGCTTAGCAAACGGAAACTCATCAGATTATTATTAGTAATCCTCTCTGTTCAGTGAGACAAGGACTATGCCTTCTTGGTTTACTGAGGACGAACCTGGATTCTAGTTCTGACTTTGAGAAATAATATGGGATTTTGATTCAGAAAACTTCAGTTCTGATCTTGGTTCAACTGTGAGCCATTTTGTTTTTGTTTTGTTAAGTTGGACGCGTTAAGCCTCATATGCCTAACCGTCCTCACCCATCAGGAGTGATCTGTGAGCTCTCTTTGAATTGGTGGTTCTCTAGCAGTAGTTCATCCTCAAGCACTTAATGGTTCAAGTAGGCATACCCGGGCCATGAAGTAGGAAAGAAAATCATAGTAGCTCACTTTGGATCTAAAAATCACCTAACTCAGCCCTAGAGTTGCCCAATTTTTGAACCGGCCAACACCTTTCATGACAACCTTCTGCTACTGCCCTATAGTATTTATTTGCACCGTTTTTAACACCACAGATAGGGGCTGAAAGGGGCTTTTCTTTTTTTAAGGAAGGCATATATAGAAACTAGAAAATGCAGATTGGGCCTAATAACTTGAATCTTCAGTACTTACCTAAATACTAAACACCGCTCTTTCCAGCGCCTTCAAAGCCTTTTCATGGTTGCCAGGTCCACTGGGAAAGACGCAGACTGTGAACCAAGAAATACAGACTTTTACCTATACCAAGATGGAAAATACTGAATCAGTTGCTCAGTAATTACCACATTAGCCTTATGGGAAGGGTATACTGTATTCACCTCATCTTGGGAGAAAGATGTGTCATATAAAATTATAAGTCAAATATATTAATAATAATTTTTATTAGGGTACTTAAATTTTTATTCTATTATCCTTCATGCTTTTTTGCATTCTTTCACTTGAACTTCTTTTATTTTTATTCTGTTCTATTTCTTTAAACTTTTAATATTGTAATTAGTTAATGTTTAACACTTTATATGCTTTACCATATTTAATCCTCTCAACAGTCCAAACTTTACAAATGAGACTGAGGCTAACAGAGTGTTAGCACAAAGTTCTATAGTTGATGAGTTCTGACTCCAAAGTGAATATTCTTAATTACTGCATCCTATAATATTTCTGATCTCATGCTTTTATAATTTTGTGACAAGCAGTTTACCTTTCCTGATTATTTTTAGGTTAAGTTGATTGAAGGAGTAGGGACTGGGACCTTCATTCTTATAAATAGTAAATTTTAAGTGTTTTTTTAAAGGAACAGTTTTAGGGGGACCTGGGTGTATCAGTCGGTTAAGTGTCCAACTTCAGCTCAGGTCATGATCTTGCGGTTTGTGAGTTCGAGCCCCACATCAGTCTCTGTGCTGATAGCTCAGAGCCTGGAGCCTGCTTCAGATTTTGTCTCTGTCTCTGTCTCTCTCTTTCTCTCAAAAATATTTTATAAGGGACGCCTGGGTGGCTCAGTCGGCTAAGCGTCCGACTTCGGCTCAGGTCACAATCTCATGGTTTGTGGGTTTGAGCCCCATATCGGGCTCTGTGCTGACAGCTAGCTCAGAGCCTGGAGCCTGCTTCAGATTCTGTGTCTCCCTCTCTCTCTGACCCTCCCCTGCTCACACACTCTTTTTCTCTCTATGTCAGAAATAAATAAAATATTTAAAAATATATATACTTTTTAAAGTTTTTAATAAAGGGATACTTTTAGATAAGTCAAAACAGAACCTAAATTAGTAGATCTCTCTTTAATGACATTCAGGTGTTTTTTTATTTGTAAATTACCTAAGACCTTAAAAGAATATTAATCATTTTTAATTTTTTTATGTAAGAATTAGGGTGATAATTCAAACAAACCAGTTTAAGAACCTTTCTTTTTTTTTTTTTTTTTAAAGAAAACCAGTGAAAATTGAAGACAAGTTGGGTATTAGAAGAGATTTTAAGAAATTATTGATGCAGTTAGGTGTGATAAAATGGTATGTGGTATGGCTATGTTTGAACAGTTTCATAAAGTTTAGAATTTTGTAAGCAGTTGGAAATTGTTAGGAACCTGTTTATTTTTAAAGAAGTGAGCAGTTGCTAGGAAAAGGTAGAGGAGAAAGGTTTACTTTGTCTTGCCCATAAAAAACTCGGTACACCCATCTGTTCTGTTGGCTGCTTTCTGCTATTGCCAGTATAGAGGAGCCAGATCCATATTTAAAGAAAACAAATAATTATTGTTTTATCTTGATTCAGTATATTGGTATTTATGAAACTTGAATATGAAAGTTCACATTAAAGCTTTCTCTGATTTAGTGTGATGGGATTTGTGTCTTGTTTCCAATAATAAATGTGTCATTGAACTGCATACAATCAAAGCAGAGATGATCACCAAAAACTGTAGTGTATATTCTAATTTCATATTACTGCAGAAATGATCACAAAACATTTTTAAAACTCTCTTCAGCTATTCAGTTGGTCTGTGGTCCTAACTCTGCTGTGCCTTGAATTCTAGGCTTTTGACCTTTATGAACAAAGGTATGCTGCTGTGAAGATCCATCAGCTTAATAAAAGCTGGAGGGATGAGAAGAAGGAAAACTACCACAAGTAAATATTAATACTTTGTGGCTTTCATCAAGTGAAGTACATTTAATAGTCATGGAGAATAAATATACTCTCTTTTCCCATAGACATGCCTGCAGAGAATATAGAATACACAAAGAACTGGATCACCCTAGGATAGTTAAACTCTATGATTATTTCTCCTTGGATACAGATACGTAAGTGAATAGAAGGATTTAGTTTTTAAGAAAAAAATGTTTGCTTTTTTTGCTTTCCCTATTCTGTGATGATACTTCATTTCTCCACTGTCATAATGAATTCTTGGATAATATTTTAAATCTAATTTTTTTTTTCTCTTCATTGTAGGTTTTGTACAGTGTTAGAATACTGTGAAGGCAATGACTTGGATTTCTATCTGAAGCAACATAAATTAATGTCAGAGAAGGAAGCTAGGTCTATTGTAATGCAAATTGTAAATGCACTAAGATACCTAAATGAAATCAAACCTCCTATTATACATTATGATCTTAAGCCAGGTAATTAATAAAATTTATCAAACTAATATTTTTAAGCGTTAAAGACTATGGTTTTTATTAAGTTATCTGCAGCTATGCTTTGTGGTTTAGTTTGTGGAATACTAGAAAAATTTAAAATGTTTATTGTTTGACCACACTTTAAAATTATAATTTGCTTACATTTTTAACTATGTATTTAAAATATTTGTTTGTTCCCCACAAGTCAGCTAGCATAGTAAATGTTTTTCAACTATGTATCATTGAAAATAAAACCTTATGTTTTGTTCTTAGGAAACATTCTTCTGGTAGATGGCACAGCATGTGGAGAAATCAAAATCACTGATTTTGGTCTGTCCAAGATTATGGATGATGATAGTTATGGTGTAGATGGAATGGATCTAACTTCTCAAGGGGCAGGCACTTACTGGTAAATGTATAATTTAAAATATTGAAATTGTCTAGATTACTTTTTGTGAGAGTTTAGTTTTTATTTTCATGTATCTTGGAGATTGTGGTGAGGGTACTAATACAAAGTTTGAATCAAGAGGGAGACAACTGTCATCAGCCTTCTTTTCTCATCTAGTCTTAACTATACATCTCAGTTAAGTGAAGGGAGAATGACTTGGCATCAGTGAGTGACTTCAGTATCTACCAGCCAAAAACACCTCACATGGAGAGTTATGGATTTTCTTTCTATATATTCAAGTTATGTTTATTATAAGTAAAAATACTTCGATAAATATCATATCATAAATATTACAAGCAGTAGTCATAAGCATGAAGCCCTCACTATAGAAGTTTTGTGGTTTTTGTTGGAGATGAAGGTTGCATTAATCTTAACATGGAAAGAAGTTTGACATATTCTTGGTCTTTGGACTTGACTCTCAGAAACCCCTTTTAATAACTTCATATGTATAAACTCTGAATAGAATTGTAGACTCACAGATCTAAGTCTAAATGAGTGTCATTCCCTTCAGAGTACCAAGGTGTTGACAAAAATCACTTCTCTATGAATTTTCAAACTTAGTGTCAAATTTACCAAAGGAGAGAACACCGACTATAAGATTTCAAAACAAACTTACTTTAGCAAAAGGAGTAAAATTTTAATTAGATAACTTTACACTTCATTGAACAGGATGGAAACTATAAACATATATATGACATTGGGGTTTCTAGAATAGTCTTCACAGAATTAGAGCACATAATAACCAGTTCCACAGGATGTCCCCAGTCTGTATGAACTTTAACTTTGCATATATTCTTTTAAAACCATTTTACTTTCAAACTCTGCTTGTACCGTTTTCTATCAATATGGGTAAGATAGTAGGTCATGGATTTTTTTCCATAGTTAAAGAAAATTATCATTCAAACTAGTAACCCCCTAATAGTTAAGTATCCTCAGTCAGCAGTCTGAGCTGACTTGCAGCATCGAGTCTCCTTTATAGAACCCTGAATCTGTGGAAGACAGCCTGAAGTAGTAGATTTACACAGTTCTTTTTTTAAAAGATTTTTTTAATGTTTTTTTTTTTATTTCTGAGAGAGAGAGAGAGACCACGTAAGCAGGGGAGGGTCAGAGAAAGGGAGATACAGATTCCGAAGCAGGCTCCAGGCTCTGAGCTAGCTGTCAGCACAGAGCCCGATGCAGGGCTCGAACCCACGAACTCTGAGATCATGACCTGAGCTGAAGTCAGATGCTCAACCGACTGAGCCACCCAGGCACCCCAGTACAGTTCTAAATAATAGATCGTTCTTCCTCTGCAGAGGTTCCCGCCGTGTGGTTTCCCTTGCACTCTGGCTTTGCTAGTGGAGGGCTGGGCAAGGAGATTTACCTCTGACAGGAGGGCGGGAGCATTTCCACGTAGTAGCCCAGAATGTATTTCCCATAGAAATGGGCTTCTAACAATGGTTAGTTTCCTAGTCATCTTAGTTTTTTAACTGGGATGTGTGTAAAGTCTTTTACAATACATATATACAGTACTTTCACAAATTACCTCTCATCCCCAGAAATGTGTGAACTATTCATCAGTTATCACGTAGTAGAAAATCAGTTTTGTCCTCCCCTTCTCAGGCCTCAAACACAATTATTCACTAAGTCCTGGTGGTTGTTTCTCTCCAAACAACTTTAGGTCTCTCTTTGGTTCTACCCTTTTGCCCAAAGAGACAGTGTAGCATAGTGTTTACAAGCCATTCTTGTTTCATAAATCTATACAAAATCTATTTTTTACTCATAAAACAAGTCTGGCTTTATACTTTATTTAGGGGGTAGAAAAGGATTTACATTCCAGATAAATTATTGGTCATCTTTGTTGATTCTTTTTCAAAAAGTTGTTTGTTTTTTTTTTAAAGAAATCTGTGCATTTCTGCTGAAATATAAATGATTTTATCATAGTATAAAACTAAAGGAAGAAAGATTCCTGTTTTGCTGAATTACTCCTTTTCAGGATATTTTAGTTTGTCTAAATTTTAAGGTGAGAGCTGGATGCTTGCATCCCTGATGGATCTTTTTACTTACAATCTAAAGTGTGACATATTTATTTTTACCTTTCCTTTATATAAAATTATGAACTTAAAAATAGAAAACAGTGTTTTTGAATACTTAATATATTTCGATGCTGCTCGTGTTCAAAAACTACACATTGACTAATAAGAGCTCCTTGAGCTGCTCACAGTTTAGTGTGATTTTAGTACCATAACATCTGCTGGTTACATAGGGAGGAAGCAAAGCTCGGCCCGGAGGAAACAGAGGCGGCTTATGGAGGTCCAGTGGGTCTTAAAGAAGAAGAGGTACTCACCAAATGAATCGGAGTGGTCAGGGAAGGCATCAAAGATTGCCTTGGAGATTAAAGATTCATATTTAGAAGCGTGGGGGGCAGGTTGCAACAGAGGACAGTGTGGGGATGAGGGAGAAGAGGGAGTACAGATTTTGGAAATTTAAATTGCTTCTAGATAAGGATGGGTCTGTGTTTGTACAAACAAGAGCTATAGGAGTTCTCTTAGCTGGTCGTTTGTGATGTTGCAGTCTTTTTTTTTTTCCAAAATGTTTTATTTATTTCTAGGAGAGAGAGAGAGAGAGAGGGAGTCACAGACTGAAACAGGCCAGGCTCTGAGCTGGCAGTCAGCACAGAGCCCGGCGAGGCTCGAACCCACGAACTGCGAGATCATGACCCAAGCGAAAGTCGGACGCTTAACCGACTAAGCCACCCAGGCGCCCCGATGTTGCAGTTTTTTAAACAGAAGAACCAGCTGGTCAGATAGGTGCTTTAGGAAGAGAACTGTCTGCAGTTTGAACGCAGGTGAAAGGACATAGGAAAGCATTTATTATTGCTTACTCCAATTAGAACATTGTAATTCTAATGATAATATACATATATTGTCTACAGAAATGAAAAATCTGGGGCGCCTGGGTGGCTCAGTCTGTTAAGCATCCGACTTCGGCTCAGGTCATGATCTTGCAGTTCATGGTTTCGAGCCCCATGTCGGGCTCTGTGCTGACAGCCAGCTCAGAGCCTGTTTCAGATTTTGTGTCTCCCTCTCTGACTTTCCCCTGCTCATGCTCTCTCTCAAAGCATTAAAAAAATTTTTAATTAAAAAAATGAAAAATCTGTCAGTATATATGATACATATACATAATATGCATATATTGCAAACTTCTTCGCAAAGTTGTAGGTTTTGACCCCAGAGTCAAGTGACACAAGGAAGTAAACACTTCAGAAGTTCTGGTGATTTTCATTGATGAAAGTCCTAAGGATTTATGTATGGATAACATGTGTTTGGAGTATTCTAAATGTACATTGAGAAGGCTTTAAGTTACATATTCTTAATAGTATCCTTTCCTGTTTTCTCCCCCCAAAAAACTGTAGGTATTTACCTCCTGAGTGTTTTGTAGTTGGAAAAGAACCACCAAAGATTTCCAACAAGGTTGATGTATGGTCAGTTGGAGTCATCTTCTTTCAGTGTCTTTATGGTAGAAAGGTAAGTTAAAGTCTGCAGGATTCTGTATGGAGATAAGTTGAATTTCCTTTCTAAATGCAAAGTTTAACTACAAGTCAGTGTAGATCCTTCTAAGGAAAGCCAGGCAGCTTGCCTAAGTTACTTTTTGCATCCCCACTTTTTTTTTTTTTTTTTTTTTAAGTAAAAGAAGCTATCTATCTGTTAATAATGCTAATAACATTTTCTGCTATTAGGGATACTGGAGTCAAAACATTCTCCTCCATTCTCTCTACTTACATGGTATCCCCTACTCCTACCTCACCCCACATGTACTCAGTTTGTCTTCCTCCAGGAAACTTCATCAAACTTATTAGCCTTAATTCTTTTCAAACCTCTCTTTATATTGAAGTCAGAACTGTGTACTGCCACAGACACTTTTCTGTCCCTGAGCTGTCATTAAAGGGGGTGTGTCGTGATCAAGTATTTTATTCTTTGGAATTTTCACTGCTTCTTACTCCTAATCATGTTTCAATTTTTTGAAGAGTCATAATTTAGATTTCTTTTTATATTTTTATCTTAATTATATTGTAACAGCATTATTTTCTGTGCTTATTCACAATGTTTAAACTATGTCAAAGATTGATTAGATAGGTTTACTCATCCTGCTCTCAATTAGAACCTTGTTTTATGAAAATGCATCCCAAGTTCCAAATAACTGAGGACAAGATTTTTTAGAACACAAATCATTTGTATCTTGAGGATTCACTGATAATTACTCTTGGAAATTTCTCACAAAATATTTAAACATTTTGTTCTTTTTTTTTAAGCCATTCGGTCACAATCAATCTCAACAAGACATTCTTCAAGAAAATACAATATTAAAAGCCACAGAAGTCCAGTTCCCTGTAAAACCGGTTGTAAGCAGTGAAGCAAAGGTATTAAATTTATGTAAATAGGTTTTGTGAAGTAAATTGTGCTTAAAGTACAGTGGACTATTGAACCACATGGGTTTGAACTGCACAGGTCCACTTAATGTGGATTTTCTTCAGTAAACAGTACTGTAAATGTATTTTATGCTTTTAACGTCTTTATTGAAAGAATACATTTAACATGTATAACCTACAATATATATATTACTGTCTGTTGCTGGTAAGGCTTCCAGTCAACACTAGACTATTCGTAGTTATATTTTTTGGGCGTTTAAGTTATATTTAGATTTTTGGTTGTGCCCCTAACCCCCACATTGTTCAAGGGTCAGCTGTACTTATTATTAGTAAGGTAAAAGGGATAGCTGCCACAGTGAAATCTGTCCAGTCGGGACTGGTTACTTGCTCTGGAAAAGAGTTTCCTAGGTCTTTGGTTTTGATAGTTTTAAAAACCCAAATACAGTCCCTGATGCTTTGATCACACCAGCTTATGTTAATACTGAAATATTTAAGTGTATAAGAAGTAATAAAAGTAGTAATATTAACTACCATTTACTTGGTGCTTCTTATGTGGCAAGCATCGTGTTGATACATTATCTATAAACAACCTTGTGAGGTGTAGATCAGTTTCTTTGTTATTCCCATTTTATAAAGTAAGAAGCCAGCCAGGTGACCATAGAAGTATGTCATCCAGAAGCAAACCAGCTAGTAAGGAGAGCTATGGACCAAAGCATTCACTTATGCTAGACTCCAGAATTCACTTGTGATTCCTCATAGCAGTCTGTGAATCTGTAATAGTGGCTTTCTGTAGTTCTAATCCATAGGTCTGTGTGGTAACATGGAATAGCCATTTCTAATTAATAGCAGAATGTTTACAGTGCTTATTATCTTCCCACCTTCATCCTTTAGGCCTTTCACATTCTATTTTCACTCCTGCTTCGTTATACCCCTCACAAAGCTCATTTCGCTATGAGCCCCATTGGCATCTTTTCCTTTTTTAAACCCTAGAAAATTGCTGAGAGAAACACATGTAGCTCCCATTTTTTATTCTGGTGTGAATAGTCTACACCATAAGGATAATTCATAAACAGGCATTGTGTAGTTTCTTTATCTGAGAATATAGATAAAACACTGCTAGATGTTGCCATTGATTGAGGTCATAGGGACCTTCATAATTGAAGATATGCTCCGGTTTTTTTTTTAATCTCAGTGTGTTTTCTGGAACCGTCTTGTATTTCATTTTGTCTGTTACATCTTAACTGGTGCTTTAGCAAGTTATTTGGATGACTTTTAGAAGATAATTCATTATGCTTCAGAATAAGAACATCACATGTTTTTTATAAGGTAAATGTGTCTCCTTTAAAAAGAACTTGACAGTACTGGCATCTAAATTTTGCCTTCATGAGAACAGAAACTAAATGAATCAACTGGCAGAAATGACCAGGAATGAATTTAGTGTGCCCTTCCTCTAGGCTCCCCCACCACAGATCTGGGGTGGGGAAGGTCACATTGTTTTCTGTGAGGTTTTTGTAGGTGGTGTTTTTCACATCTTGTCCTTACAGAGTACACCTTTACCAAGTACATCCACTGACCTGTTGTGGGCATCTAAAGTACATTTAGTCCTTATAGACTTCTTAACCTCGCTGTCAGCAGCTTTTCATCTTTTCAGGCTTTTCCTTTAACGTATCTATCACTCCATCCATCTTAGGTTTCAAAGATCACTCTGAAAATGATTAAGACCTAAGGATTCAGAAAAGTTTTTGATAAATATTAGCTAGCTAAGGTATGATGATGAGAAAAGCTAGGTTTGTTTTTAAAGAAAAAAAACAATGAATTTCAAACAAAGAAGGTGCAAAGTACTTTTTAAAGTTATGTATCTTAGTTGTAGTTTCCCTGCAAATGCTTTAATTCATGAATATATGTGGAAGTTGGGAATTTCAAGACAAGCTGCTAAAGTTATTTCTAGAGTCAGGATTAAAAGAAAACGATCAGTTATCCCTTGAGAATGTTTTATCTGTTGCAAAAATTGGATGAATGGCTCATATATAATATTGAGTGAAAGAAGCCAGGCAAAAGAGAACATAAGCTATAATTCCACTTAAGTTCAGAACAGCCAAAACTCAACTGTAGTATTAGAAGTCAGGAAACAGATTTTTGAAGACAGAGCCAGTGCCTGGAAAGGGGCATAAAGAGACTAGAGGTTCTGGTTGCCAGTTACATAGATTTGCTTTGTGCTGTACACTCAGGATTTGTGTACTGTCTTGTAAATGTTAGATTTTTAAAAAATAAAAGGCCATTCTGAAGAACAAAATATATAAAACCACTTTGAGAAGGAAAAAAAGATACTGATTATATTCCATTAGTTTTTTCAAAAGTGCACTGATAACCTAGGAAACAAACCCCAATAGAAGTAGCACTTCAGTGTTCCCTTCATCTAAAGAAAGTTGTTAACACTTTAAGAAGGAAAGAAATATGGCCCAAAAAAAAAGCATCGTACCCTCTGGCCAAAATAAACTAATAGTAAAATGGAATGAGGGTGAGCAGAGTCTTTCCACAGAAGAAAAATTCTAGGAGTCTACAATTGTATACAGAAAAATGCAGCTTTCCATATTCAACATAATATTTGGAATTTCTTGCCAGAGCAAACAGGCAAGAAACAGAAATAAAAGGTATCCAATTTGGAAAGGAAGAAGTAAAAAGGTCAGTATTTGCAGATGACTATATATATAGAAAACCCTAAAGACTGTACCAAAGCTAATCAATCAAAAAATTCAGTAAAGTTGCAGGATACAAAGATCAGTACACAAAAATCTGTTGCATTTATTAAGAAAACAGTCCCATTTATGGTTGCATTCAAAAGAATAAAATACGTAAGAATAAATTTAACCAAGGGAGTGAAGGATGTGTACACTGAAAACTTAATAAAACATTGATGAAAGGAATTGAAAACAATACAAATTAATGGAAAGATATTCTGTGCTCATGAATTAGAATATTAAAAAGTCCATACTACCCAAAGCAACCTGCAAATTGAATGCACTCCCTATGAAAATTCCAGTGGCATATTTTACACAATCCACACAATAGGTCACACAATCCTAAAATTTGTATGGAACCACAAAAGACTCTGGATAGCCAAAGAACAAAGCTGAAGGCATCAAATTGTTGATTTTGAGCTATATTTAAAAGCTGTAGCGATCAAAACAGTATGGTATTGCCATAAAAAATGAAAAATCAGTGGAACAGAATAGAGCGCCCAGAAATCCGTGCAAAGATGATTAATTTGTGACAGAAGAGCCAAGACTATACAGTGGAGAAAGAACAGTTTCTTCAACAAATGATGTTTGGAAAACTGGACCACTGTCTTACACCATACATGAGAATAAACTCAAAATGGATGAAAGTCTCGAATGGAAGAAAACATAGCCAGTAAGCTCTTTGACATCTGCCCTGGTGAGGATTTGTGGATCTGACCCCAAAAGCAAAGGCAACAAAAGCAAAAATAGACAAGTGGGAGTACATCAAATGAAAACCTTCTACAGAGCAAACAACAAAACGAAAGGGCAGCCTGCCAAAAAGGAGAAAGTATTTGCAAATCATGGCTGATACAGGGTCAGTATCCAAAATATATAAAGAGCGTACACAACTCACTAGCAGAAAAATAATCTGATTGCCCTGGGCAGAGTATCTGAATAGACAAAGTAGACAGACGTATGGCTAGCAGATACACAAAAAGCTGCTCATCATCACTAATCGGGGAAATGCAGATCAAAACCACAGTGAGATACCACGTCATACCTGTTATTTCTTGTCTTCCTAATAGCCATTCTAAGTGTTGGCAAGGATGCGCAGAACAGGGGACTCTTGTGCACTGTTGGTTCCCAGGAACAGTGTAAATCGGTATGGCCACTGTGAAAAAAGTATGGAGTTTCTTCAAAAAATTAAAAATACAATTCCCATGTGATCAAGTAATTCTACTTCTGGGTATTTATCCACAGAAAACAAAAACACAAATTGGAAAATATACCTGTACCTCTGTGTTCATTGCAGCATTATTTACAGTAGCCAAGACATGAAAACAACATAAATGTCCATCTGTGGATGAATGGATAAAGAAAATGTGTGTGTATACACACACACACACACACACACGGAATATTACTCAGCCATGAGAAGGAAGGAGATATCACCAATTGCAACAACATGGATGGACTTTGAATGGATTATGCTAAGTGAGATAAGTCAGAGAAAGACAAGACATATAATAGCACTTACTTATATATGGAATCTTATTTTAAAAAAAAATCCAAGCTCATGGCTACAAAGAACAGACTGGTGGAAAGCAGGGGGTGGGGGGTGAGCAGAACAAGTGAGGAGGGTAGGGTCAAAGCTTCCAGTTACAAAAGAAGTCCTGGGGATTTACTCATATAAGGAATTTAAGATACAGAACAGTTGAGGGGCACCTCAGTGGCTCAGTTGCCTAAGCGACTGACTGACTCAGGTCATGATCTCATGGTTTGTGAGTTTGAGCCCGGCGTCGGGCTCTGTGCTGACAGCTCGGAGCCTGAAGCCCCCTTTGGATTCTGTGTCTCTCTGCCGCTCCCCCACTCATGCTCTGTCTCTCAAATGTTAAAAATTAAAAAAAAAAAGACAAAAAAACAAAAAAAACCAGATGAACATAAGGGAAGCAAAAATAAGGGAAGGGGACAAAACATACGAGACTCTTAAATGTAGAGAACAGACGGTTGCTGGAAGGGTTGTGGGAGTAGGGATGGGCTAAATGGGAAAGGGACATTAAGGAATCTACTCCTGAAACCATTGTTGCACTATATACTAACTTGGGTGTAAGTTAAAAAATAATTAAGTCATGGGGATGTAATGCACAGTATGGTGACTATAATAATAATACTATATATTTCAAAGTTGCTATGAGAATAGATTAAATTTATCAGATGAAAAAAAAAATTGGGCCCCTAGCACAGTCAGTTAAGTGTCCAACTCTTGATTTCAGCTCAGGTCATGGTCTCATGGTTCATGAATTCAAGCCCTGCTTGGGATTCTCTCTCTGCCCCTTCGCCACTCATCCTGGCTTTCTCTCTCAAAGTAAATAAACAGTTGTGGTTTTGGTGATAGATGTTAACTAGTCTTTTTGTGCTGGTCATTTTGCAATATACAAATATCAAATTACTAAGTTGTACACTTAAAACTAGTATGTTATAAATCAGCCAATTATACTTCAGTTTGTAAAAATAATTACCATGTCATCCAGCATTTCCACTTTTAGGTATATACCCCCCAAAAGGCAAGGATCAAATGGATATTTATATACCATTGCTCACAGCAGCATTATTCACAGTAGTCAAAAGGTAGAAACAGTGCAAATGTCAGTCAACAGATAAATGGATAAATACAGTGTGGGCATTGCACGTAATGGAGTATTCCACCTAAAAAAGAAATGAAATTCTGATGCATGTTACAACATGGAGAACTCTTAAGCGTTAAGGGAAGTAAGCCTTACACAAGAGGACAATTTTGTATGATTCTACTTGTAGAATAGTGGTTACCAAATGCTGGGGGAAGGAGTGGGGAGTTCTTGTTTAACGGGTACAGAATTTTGAATACTGTTTTTTTTTGTTTTTTGTTTTTTTTCTAGGAGAGAGAGAGAGAGACAGCGTGAGCAGGGGAGGGTCAGAGAGAGAGGGAGTCACAGACTGAAACAGGCTCCAGGCTCTGAGCTGGCAGTCAGCACAGAGCCCGACGCGGGGCTCGAACCCACGAATCGCGAGATCATGACCTAAGCGCAAGTCAGGTCTGGCTAACTGGCTCAGTCAGTTGAGTGTCCAGGTTCCCGCATTTCGTGAGCTTGAGCCCCACATCAGGCTTACTGCTATCAGCATGGAGCCCGCTTCCTATCCTCTGTCTCCCTCTCTCTCTGCGTCCCCCCCAAATAAGTAAAACTTTTTTTAAAAAACAAAAATTTTAATTTCTGAATTTTTTTTTTTAAAGGCCTTTATAAGACGCTGTTTGGCCTACCGAAAAGAAGATCGGTTTGATGTGCACCAACTGGCAAATGACCCATACCTTCTCCCGCACATGAGAAGATCCAATTCTTCAGGAAACTTACACATGGCTGGGCTCACAGCATCCCCCACACCCCCCTCTTCAAGCATAATTACTTACTGATTTTCCTCCAAAATTGGCATGATATCTTTGAATTGCTTCCAGATACACACTTGAGTTTGAGAGCATTTGATTGTTTTTGTTGTTTTCTTTTTCACACAGACATGGTTGTTTGTGAACTGAAGTTCTTCATAGCGTCATTTGTATGAGAGTGGATCATGGACAATGAATAAAATGTATACTTTGACTATAACCTTGAGCAGTGACAGATGACTGCCTGTTGCACAGAAACAGGAATACCATATTAAGAAGAAGAAGAATTGTTTGGGGGAACACTGTAAATAACGTTTATAATACTTAAATACATTTGGTTGTTACTAGAGAGTTCTAATATGAAGGGTAGTTTTTCATTATTTAAAAATACATGGAAAAAATATTTCTAACACAAGAACTATAGTGCCTGGATACATTCTTCAGCATTCAGCAGTTAACCTGCTGAAACCAAAGTAAGAACTGAATGACAGTGACAGTTGTGTTTTGTAGTAGTAGAATGTGAGAGTTAGAATCTTTGGACAAAGTTAGACTTTGTCACTTGCCTATGCTGGCTTTTACCAAGTTGTACCTCGAAATCCCAAGTCCGTTCCCCCCCACCCCGCCCCCCACCCCCCACACTAGTCATGTTAACAGAGCTGTTATTTCTAGATACTTTACACCCTTGACAAAATGAGCTGCTTGTTTTGAAGTCAGTTGAATTCACTAAATTGTATTCTCTGGTGTTTTCAACATGTTAGAATTAAGATTTCCCTTTATTACCAGGCCTTGTTCATAAATCAAGTGACAGTATGTAACCAAATGCGGACCAGACCAGTTCTATGCAGGATGATGATAAAGCTCCCTTCTAGCTCTATTGTAAATTGTTGTACAGATGTTGTATTTCAATTACCAAGTTTCAGCAGCTTATTCTTGTACAAATGTTTAAAAATATGGCTTTTCTAATTGGATATTGTATTTTTTTTAAGTCTTCTTGAAGGCGCTTTAATTGCTGCTAAATGATGTTGCTTCTTTGCTAAAAAATTTAATGACCTCCTTAAAGGTGCAAGTTGACTGTACATCATAGAGAGATATTAAAGGCTGGCATTCATTAACAATCAAGGCATGTAAAAATGATCCTTCTTGGACATATAGGGTTCACTAAATCAGTTTCTTGGGTTCTAGGGCTGTGGAGCACAGAGATACTAGATTTATAAATTGTTCATGTTTATCCTACATTTCTAGAAGGTTCTTATCAGCAAGGTGGGATGCTGGTCCCATAAACAAGTTTCTTGTGGTTTGTACAGATTTGTTAAAATGTGAACATTTTCTAACTGCCTTGTATGGTAGAAACCATTATTTTTCAGAATGTTGTATTTTACTCCTGTAAGAATTATTTGTCACATTCATAATGCTGATACTTACATGTAAGTTGTCCCTGTTGCAGAAAAAGGAGGTGATACCACAGATTCTCCTTAATATTGTACAGTTAAACTGTGGCTCTTATTTCTCATGTTGCAAGCCATTTTGTTTTTTCATTGTACATATAGACACATTGTCTCTTTAAGATGCTGCTGAAATTGTAGAGAATGTAGCCAAAACAGTAATAAACAATGACAATTAAAATTTAAGGACTATGAAAATTACATTTGAAGGGAGCTTTCAAGATTTAGGATATTAACTGACTTGGCTCCTTAAGAATCAGCTCAGTAAATTCTTTAAGTATACTTCAAGCATCAAGTGCTTCAAGCTGTTTAAGTAAACCTAATAATCAGTATCAAGGCTAATCCTGGGTAAGTAACATTTAGCACTGTGAGGAGTGGCCTGAGTGCTATATCTGCTTCTGTATAGATTGACAGAAATCCAATTTTTAAAAAAATACTGATATGGTTAATGAAATGTTAACATTGATTGAGTGCTTTAGATGCTGCCTGCAAATTTTTTAGTTTTGTTGAGTTTTCATCTTTTCAAATCATAAAGTACTGTCTTCGCCTAGTAATTGTCATTTAAAGTCCTGAATGAAAAGGCCCAGTTTTCTAAGTTTTAGTGAGATGCCAAGTGGGCATGTCCCTCCAATACTAGGTCGAATAAGTGGCATGGACTAGATCACTGTGCCCTCATACTATTTTCAGGTGAGTGAAAATGTCTAGTAGTGTGGAAATGTAGGAAAACAAGCCATGAAATGAAACTGCTTCCCTGACCTGCGTTTAGGTGGTCATTTGGAATCAAAGATGAATCAACTTACACACCGTCTCTTCCTCCTAAAGTATTTCCCAACAAATGCTATGGCTTTTGGGTCATATGCCAATAACTCAGCAGGTACAGGGTGGCTAACTGAGCCAGACTGCATCACTTACTGTTACCTTCACATGGGATATTGGTAGCTAGCACTAAAGGGCAGTT
The DNA here is from genome assembly GCA_017311185.1 of Proteles cristata cristata. NCBI lineage: Eukaryota > Metazoa > Chordata > Mammalia > Carnivora > Hyaenidae > Proteles > Proteles cristata. The sequence goes on along the minus strand of JAESUZ010004073.1, from coordinate 451,967 downwards.
GATGGCTCTAATGTCTTTTGAAGCATATGTTGTTGCCTGGCCTCCAGGATTCTGTCAGAATTAACGTATGTCTTTTTCCCCTGAGACAGAGCCAATGCCTCCCATTAGGGGTCAGCACTGATAAAGGTAAAATGTATAGGTTTTGCATATAATTTAAATATCTTTATGAATTAGCTTTAGTGTATGCATGTGGAGAGGAAGTGTAGAAACCACCCTAATAATCTAAATTGGGAGGTGGGTAGAGCTTTGTTTTTTGTCTTTCAAAAATTAATTAAGGGTTTATTTCCTTACCACCATCCCTTTCTGCTAAAAAAACAAAACCCAAGTCAGTTTAAATGTACGTAAAATGTGACCACATATTCTACAAATACCTCATTACATGAAGCCAAAATGGTGGAGCATTTCAGCAAAACATTTAACGAGTATATTGTTTGTTTTGCTGTTCATTACTTATCAAATACAATGTTGATTAACATCAGATGTTATCAGCTATGCTTTAGTGCTAATGTAGAATGGCAGTCTTTTTAACTTAAGAATTTAATTACATTGCTGTTTGCAATATGGAAAAAGCCTTGTATGTTGATACTGGCGGGTCTTTCTGCAGTCCCATTTAAATTTTAATATGTTACCTGAACATTTTCTTCCCTAATACAATGGAATTTAAGTGTTCTGAAGGCTTACTCTAACTCAGAAAGTGCTCTAGCAGCTAATTTTCAAGATTCAGCTGGGAAGGAGCACCTGGGTGGCTCTCTGTTGGTTGAGCATCCAGCTCTTGATTTCGGCTCAGGTCATGATGTTGCAGTTTGTGAGATCGAGCCTTGCATTGGGCTCTGTGCACAGAGCCTGCTTGGGATTCTCTGTCTCTCTCTGCTCCTCCCTTCCTCACTCTCACTGTCTCAAAATTAAATAAATAATACAACTGGGAAAATGGTATATGAAGATGCTGCATTCCTCCCCTCTAAGAGGCATACCAAGTCGACAGGCACATACGGATCATTTCCCTCTGAAAAAGATCTGACAACTAGATGAACTGCCCTCACAGCAAAGGATATAAAGGATCACACTGCGAGCGGAAGAGGCAGAGACATGGTCTCAAAAGAAAAAAAAATTAGGTCCCAGTGTGGCAACCTAATGGGGAGAGATCTCACTACAGAGAGGCTTCTCTAGGAAAAACAAGACGTTGATGCCCCACACTGGGCGCTCCAGACCCCAAGGTCTGCATCAGATAAGCCACCAGACCTGTGGGAGTCCCAAAGTGCTATAGGAAGCAATCACTGCTTGGAGGGCCTGCATGCAAGTTGGCTCACCCTAAGACCTGGTGGAAAAACAGCAGTTTGGAAAGCTCTTAGCAACCTGCAAGCAGAAGAGGATCACAGGTGCAGAGGTTTTTCCTGAGGAACGAGAGGCTCAAGCCCATTGGGTCCCCCTCCCTGTCCTGGGGATCTGCAGCAGGAAGATAATCCCCTATAATATCTGGCTTTGAAATCAGCCAGGTTTAACTCTGGGAGAGCTGTAGGAAAGGAGTCTCTGCTCTTAAAGGGCCAGCCCAGAAGCAGCAGATTGAAAAGCACTTAGGTTCTATGTAAGTGAGATTTATTGACTAATTTTAAGGCAAGTGCCAGAGGAACACAGATCTATAGGAACTTTCTCTGGGAAGGCCAGCGCTGGCGGGCACGGTTTCTCTTGCCATCCTTCAGCCTAGGTACCCCAATCCTGGCAGGTGCCAATTTAGGACTTTTCATCTACATCGCTAGCACCACTTACCCAATACTAGCATTTCTCTGCAGGTCTGACCCGCCCAACCTACCTCTCTCAGTAAGCATGCCTCCACCGTAGCTGCCGCCTGCCCCACCACAGCCTGGTGGGAAGCCTTGGTCAGGACTGGCTCTCCTCTTTTTTTAAAAAATTAACTTATTTAGAGACAGTGTATGTGAGCAGGGGGAGGGGCAGAGAAAGGGAGAGAGAATCCCGAGCAGGCTCCACGCTGTCAGCGCAGAGCCCAACACAGGGCTTGGACTCAGGAATAGTGAAATCATGACCTGCACTGGAACCAAGTCGCGACGCTTAACTAAATGAGCCAGCCAGGCGGCCAAGGCTGCCCCCTCTGGCCCTGGGGATAAGGGCAGCCCTGCCTAGCAGCACGTCCAAGAAAATCAGGGCAGGGGCTTACAGCCATCCACACTAGGAATCCACCCAGCTATCAGCACACCCACAAAAGACAGTTTGGTCACGCCTGGAGGGTATGTGTAGCCCACAGGGGACTGTAGAACACCTTATTCTGGTGACCATGGGGGACTGCTTCTGGACCCCACAGGCCATCTACGAACTATTGCATCTAAAACCAGGAGATGTAGCAGACCTACTTATTATGTAGAAATAGCCAGACAAAAAGAGACACATGGATATGGTCCAAATGAGAGAACAAGACAAAACTGCAAAGAACTAAATAGAGATCAGCAATCTTCCTGATAAAGTAATGGTCATAAAGATGTTCACAGAACTTGGGAGAAGGTGAATTCATATCTTCAACAAAGGGGTAGAAATTAAATAATACGCGCCCACACACACACACACCAGAGCTGAAGAATACAATAACAAATGAAAAACACTAGAAGCAATCAACAGCAGATTAGAGGATACAGAAAACAAAGTCATCCAAGCTGAAAATTAAAAGGAAAAAAATCTTTATGAGACTAGGTTAAGGGACCTCTGTTGGTATGCAACAAACATACCAACATTCATATTATAGGAGCCCCAGAGGGGGAAAAGAGAGGGAGAAAGGGACAGAAAACGTATCAAGTATTAATAGTAATGGAGAAAGAAACACATCCAGGTCCAGGAATCACAGAGAACCTCAAACAATATGAACCCAAAGAAGTTCACAGCAAGGCAAAATAAAAGCGTCAAAAGTTAAAGACTCTTAAAAGCAACAAGAGAAAAGCAACTAATTATATATAAGGAAATATTTATAAGCCTATCAGCTGAGTTTTCAGCAGAAACATTACAAGCCAGAAGAGAGTAGCATGATGTATTCAAAGTGCTGAAAGGGAAGGGTGCCTCTCTGGCTCAGTCAGTAAAGCGTGTAACTCTTGATCTTGGGGATGTGAGTTCAAGCCCCACGTTGGGCATAGAGCTTACTTAAAATAAACTGCTGAAAGAGAAAGCCTACAACCAAAAATACTCTACCAGTCAAGGTTATTCAGAATTGAGGCAATATAAAGTGTCAAAAGAGTTTAACACCACTAAAATAGCCTTCAAAGAAATATCAAAGGGTCTTCTCTAAATGGAGAGAAAATGGTATAAGAAGAAAATTATGAAAAAAATTTCACTAGTAAAAGAAAACCTATAGTAAAGGTAGATCACTTATAAACCTAGGATAAAGCTTATAAAAGACAAAAGTAGTAAAAACTATATTGAAAACAGATATGAGACAAAATTAAAGATGTAAAATATGTCAAATACATACATCATAGAGGAGGGGGATGAAGAGTAAACACAAAAAAATGCACTTTTAAAATGTGTCCAATCTTAAATATCCATCAATTTTAAACAGACTGCTATTTACATAGGTGCTATATATGAACCTCATGGTACCATAAGCCAAAAATCTATATTTAAAAAAAAAAAACGGGGGTGGGAAGGTGGGGGGATAATCCAAGCATAAGACAAAGTCATCAAATAACAAGACAGGAGAAAGAACAGAGAACTACAAAAACAATCAGAAAACAATTAGCAAAAATGGAAATACATACCTATCAATAATTACTTTAAATGCAAATAGACTAAATGCCCCAATCAAAAGACATTAGGAGAATGCATAGATAGAAAAACAAGACCCATCAGGATGCCTGGGTGACTCAGTCAGTTAGCGTCCAATTCTTGGTTTCGGCTGAGGTCATGATCTCAACAGGTTTGTGAGTTTGAGTCCCCGTGGGGCTCTGTGCTGACAGCATGGAGCCTGCTTGGGATTCTCTCTTGCCTTCTCTCTCTGTCCCTCCCCTGTTCTCTGTCAAAAAATAAACTAAAAAAAAAAAAAGCCATTTATATGGCTTCAGACCAAACAATAGAAACCAAAAGTAAAGGGATGGAGAAAGATACTCCATGCAAATGAAAACAATCAAAAGCCAGAAGAGCACTACTCCCATCATAGAAAGTAGACTTTAAAATAAAGCCTGTAATAACAGACAAGGACACTACATAATGACAAAGGGGTCAATTCAACAAGATGACATAACCAACTATATGTATCTATGCACCCGACACTGAAGCACCTAAACCTTTAAGACAAAGATTAAGAGACATAAAGGGAGAAATTGTCAGCAACACAATAATAGTAGGGGACTTGGATAGCCCCTTCACATGAATGGAGACATCCTCCAGACAGAAAAATCAATGGGTAGCTTTGAATGACAGATTAGACCAGACGGACTTTGCAGATATATACAAAACATTCCATTCAAAACAGCAGAATACATTCTTTTCAAGTGCATATGAAACATTCTTCAGGAGAGATGTTAGGCCACAAAATAAGAGGGGCGCCTGGGTGGCTCAGTCAGTTAAGCGTCTGACTTCGGCTCAGGTCATGATCTCACAGTTGGTGGATTCGTGCCCGCGTCGGGCTCTGAGCTGACAGCTCACAGCCTGGGGCCTATTTCAGATTCTGTGTCTCCCTTTCTCTCTGACCCTCCCCTGCTCATGCTGTCTGTCTGTCTCTCGCTCGCTCTCTCTTTCAGAAATAAATAAAACATTAAAAAAAATAAAAATAAAATAAAATAAATTTTAAAAAAGAGAAAAACATGCTATTAGTTTGGGGATACTGGGTACAGACTGAAAGTAAAGGATGGAAAAAGATATTCCATGCAAATGAAAGCAGAAAAAAAAAAAGCCAGGATAGGGTACTTCTATCGGACAAAGACTGTAATAAGAGATAAAGAAGGGCATTACATAATGATAAAGGGGTCAATCCAACAAGACAATATAACAATTATATGTATCTATACACCCAACATTGGAGCACCTAAATACATTAAGCAAATATTAAGAGACATAAAGGAAACATTTAACAGCAATGTTAATAACAGTAGGGGACTTTAACACCCCAGTTACATCAATGGCTATATTGTCTAGGCAGAAAACCAACATGGAAAGTGTCGCTGAATGATACATTAGACCATATGGACATCACAGATACAAACAATATTCCATCAAAAAAACAACAGAATATGCATGCTTTTCAAAGGCACATGAGGAACATTCTTCAGGACAGATCATACATTAGGCTCAATAAACTGCAAAATAAGTCTCAATAAATTTCAAAAGAATGAAATTGTATGCATCTTTTCTGACCACAACATTATGATATTAGAAATCATTCACCAGAAAAAAAATTGGAAAAAGAACAAATGTGTGGAGGCTAAAAACTGTGCTACTAAACAACCAATGGGCAATGAAGAAATCAAAGAGGAAATTTTTAAAAATACATGGAGACAAATGAAAATGAAAACATAACAGTCTTTAGGACACTGAGAAGGCACTTCTAAGAGGGAAACTTACAGCAAGTTACATGCCTACTTCAAGAAACAAAAAAATCTCAATCTAACCTTACACCTAAAAGACTAGAAAAGCAAGAACAAAGCCCAAGGTTAATAGAAGAAATGAAATAATAAAGGTAAAAGCAAATGTAAATGATAGACTAAAACAAAACAATAGAAGAGATCATTAAAAGCAAGTACTGATTCTTTGAAAAAAAAGAAAAAAACAACAACACATGATAGATCTCTAGCCAGATCTATCTCCTTAGGATCTACTCCTTAAGAAAAAATAAAAGGACACAAATAAATAAAATCAGAAATGAAAGAGAAGTAACAACCAACACCACGGAAATAGAAAGGATTATAAGAGAGTACTACAAAAAATTATAGGCCAGCAAATTGGACAACCTCAAAAAAATGGATACACTCCTAGAAACATACAAACTTTCAATCAGAAAGAATCAGAAAGTAATGAAAATCTGAATAGACCAATTACTAGTAATGAAATTGAGTCAGTAATCAATAAACTCCCAGTAAACAAAAGTCCAGGACCAAATGGATTCACAGGTGAATTCTACTAAACATTTTAAAAGCGTTAATAATAAAGTCTCCTGAAACTATTCCAAAAATTAGAAGAAGAAGAAAAGATTCCAAATGTATTCTATAAGGCCATCCTTATTACCCTGATACCAAGTCCAGACAAAGACACTACAAAAAAAGAAAAAAAAGAAAACTACAGGCCAATATCCCTAATGGATGTAAATGTAAAAATCCTTTTAAAAAATTAACAAACTGTATTGAACAATACATTAATAGGAGGTTCCTGGTTGGCTCAGTTGGAAGAGCATATGACTCTTGAGCTGAGGGTTGTGAGTTCGAGCCCCATGTTGGGTGCAGAGACTACATAAAAATAAAATATTAAACAACAACAGCAATACATTAATAGGATCATTCATCAAAATCAAGTGGGATTTATTCTAGGGATGCAAGGATGGGCTTAATATTCACAAACCAATGTGATACATCACATCAACAAAATTAAAAATAAAAAATCACATCATCTTGGGTTGCCTGGGTGGCTCAGTCGATTCAAAGTCTTGGTTTTGACCTGAGTCATGATCTTGCAGTTTGTGGAATTGAGCCCTGTGTCAGGGTCTGCACTGACAGCACAGAGCCTGCTTGGGATTCTCTCTCCCTCTTTCTCTGCCTCCCCCACTCACACACATGCTCTCTCTCTCAAAATAAAAATCAACATTAAAAATCCTATTATCTCAATAGATGCAGAAAAAGCATTTGACAAAATTCAACATCCATTTATGATAAAAACTCTCAACAAAGTGGATCTAGAGGAAACATACCTCAACATAATAAAGGTCATATATGGAAACCCCACAGCTACTGAGCGCCTGGATGCCTCAGTTGGTTAAGCATCTGCCTCTTGGTTTAAGCTCCTGTCTTATTTCATGGTTTGTGAGTTTAAGCCCCACGTTGAGATCCGTGCTGGCAGTGTGGAGCCTGCTAAGGGATTCTTTCTCTCTGCCTCTCTCTCTGCCCCTCCCTCCCTCCCTCGCTCTCAAAATAAATAAATAAACTTTAAAAACAGAAAACCCCACAGCTAACATACTCAGTGGTGAAAAACTAAGTGCTTTTCCTCTAAGATCAGGAAGAAGGCAAGGATATCTATTCTTGGCACTGTCATTCAGCACAGTACTGTAAGTCCTAGCCACAGCAATCAGACAATAAAAAGAAATAAAAGGCATCCAAACTGGTAAAGAAGGAAAACCTTCACTGTTTGCAGAAGACATGAGACTGTATCTAGAAAACCCTAAAGACCCTATGTAAATTACATCTACTAGTTTTTGGTACCTACCTTTAGCCAGGGTACAAAGTTAACATGCAGAAATTGCTTCTTTTTTCTTTTTGGTTGTTTTTCTATACATTAATAACAAACTAGCAGACAGATATTAAAACAATTCTACTTATAATTGCACCAAAAAGAATAAAATACACAGGAATAAACTTAACCAAGTAAGTGAAAAACTTCTACTCTGAAAACTATAAAACTCCAATGCAAGAAATTGAAGATGACACAAACAAATAGAAAAATATTTCATGCTCATGGAAGAATCGGTATTGTTAACACGGCCATACTACACAAAGCAACCTACATTTTCAATGGAATCCCTATCAAAATACCAACAGAATTTATCTTTTTTTAAAAATTTATTTATTTTGAGAGAGAGTGGGTACGAGAGAATGGAGGTAAGGGAGGGGCAGAGAGAGGGGAGAGAGAATCCCAAGCAGACTCCAGACTGTCAGTGCAGAGCCCAAAGTGGGGCTCAAATGCACGAACTGTGAGATCATGACCTGAGCTGAAACCAAGAGTCAGACACTTAACTGACTGAGCCACCCAGGTGCCCCCACAACAGCATTTTTCATATTCTTCAAACAATTAATATGAAAATTTATATGAAATCACAAAAGACCCTGAATTGCCAAAGCAATCTGGAGAAAAAATAGCAAAGCTGGAGGTATCAAAATCCCAGATTTCAAGATATAATACAAAGCTGTAGTAATCAAAATGTATGGTACTGGCCCAAAAACAGACACATAGATCAAAGCAGAATAGAGAGCCCAGAAATAAACCCACGCACAGATGGTCAATTCATTTATGATAAAGAGCCAAAAATACACAATGCGGAAAGGACAGTCTCTTCTGTAAGTGTTGCTGGGAAAACTGGACAGCCACATACAAAAGAATAAAACTGGACCACTATATTATACGATGCACACAAATAAATTACAAATGGATGAAAGTCTTAAATGTAAGATCAGATACAATAAAAATCTTAGGAAAAAACATAGACTGTATGCTCCTTGACATTGGTCTTAGTATTTATGGATCTGAAACACAAAGCAAAAGAAACAAAAGCAAATATAGATAAATGGGACTATACCAAATGAAGTTCTGGATACCAAAAGAAACCATCAACAAAATTAAAAGTCATTCTCATAGCAACATTTTTCTAGATAGGTCTCCAAAAGCAAGGAAAATGCAAAAATAAATGACTAGGACTACAGCAAAATAAAACCTTATGCACAGAAAAAAATCAAAAGGTAATCTATTTGTAAATGATATGTCTGATAATATCCAAATCCAAGATATATGAAGAACTTATACTACTCTAATCCAAAAAGACAAATAACCCAACTGAAAAATGGGCAGAGGACCTGAATACACATTTTCCTGAAGACATACAGATGGTCAACAGACACATGAAAAGGTGTTCAACATCACTAATCATCAAAACCACAATGAGATGTCACCTTACATCTGTCAGGGTGGCTAAAATCAAAGACAAGAAACAACAAACAAGTGTTGGTGATGATGTGTGTGGGGGAGGAAAGGAACACCGGTGCACACCCGGTGGGAATGCAAACCAGTGCAGCCACTGCGTAAAATAGTATGGAAGTTCCTTTAAAAATTAACAATAGGGGCGCCTGGGTGGCTTAGTCGGTTAAGCGTCCGACTTTCGCTTAGGTCATGATCTCGCGGTTCGTGGTTCGAGCCCCGCGTCGGGCTCTGTGCTGACTGCCAGCGCAGAGTCTGGAGCCTGTTTCAGTCTGTGACTCCCTCTCTTTCTCTCTCTGACCCTCCCCTGCTCACGCTGTCTCTCTCTCTCTCTCTCCTAGAAATAAATAAAACATTAAAAAAAATTAAAAAAAAATTAACAATAGAAAGACCTTATTAGGTACTTACTATGGGGTATTTACCCAAAGAAAATTAAAACACTAATTCAAAAAGACACACGCACCTTTGGAGCACCTGGGTGGCTTAGTTGGCTAAGTGTCCAACTCTTGATTTTGGCTCAGGTCATGATCCCAGGGTCATGGGATCAAGCCCCATGTCAGGCTCCACACTGAGCATGGAGCCTCTTTAAGATTCCCCCCTGCTCCCCCCACCTCACCCTGCCCCTCTACTCTGCTCATGCTGTCTCTAAATACAACAACAGGTTATACGCACCCCTGTTCACTGCAGCATTGTTAATAATAGCCAAGTTATGGAAACAACCTAAGTGTCCATTGATAGGTGAATGGATAGATCCATTCCTGTGTGTGTGTGTGTGTGTGTGTGTGTGTGTGTGTGTGTGTGTGTGTGTGTGTGTAATGGGAACATTACCCATTTTAAAGGAATGAGATCTTGCCATTTAGGACAATACCCAGAGGGTATTATGCTAAGCAAAATAAATCAGACTAAGACAAATACCATATGGTTTCACTTACATGTGAAATCTAAAAAACAAATGAAGGAAGCAGAAACAGAACCATAAATACAGATAACAAACTGGTGGTTGCTAGAGGCAAAAGAATTGGGGGGTAGACAAAGTAGGTAAAGTGGCTTAAGAGATGCAAACTTCCAATTATAAAATGAATGAGTTGGGGCACCTGGGTGGCTCAGCCTGTTAAGGGTCCAACTCTTGACTTTGGTTCAGGTCATGATCTCATGGTTCATGGGTTCAAGTCCCACATCAAGCTCTTTGCTGATAGGACGGAACCTGCTTGGGATTTCTGTCTCCCTCTCTCTCTGCCCCTCCCCAACTTGCTCTCCATCTCTCTCTCAAAATAAATAAAAATAAACTTAAAAAATGAATCCCATTCATTGGGAGGTAATGAATGCCACAGAGAAAATAGTAATATCCCAATGACTTTCTATGGTGACAGATGATAACTACGCATATACTGGTGAACATTTCATGTAAATGTCAAATTGATATGTGGCACACCTAAAACTAATATAATAGTGTATGTCTATTGTACTTCAGTTTAAAAAATAATCCAGATAGTAAGTGTTGGCAAGGTTGTAGACAAATTGATACACTTGTGCACTGTCGATGGGCATGTAAAATGGTGTCTCCGCTATAAAAAAAGAGTGATTTTTCCAAAAAATAATAGAATTATCATACTATCCAGGAATTCCACTTCTGGATATCTATACAAAAGAACTGATAACAGTGACTTGTCAAGATATTGGTACATTGATGTTCATAAGAGCATTATTCACAATAGGCTAGGAGTGGAAGCAACCTATTGTCCACAGATGAATGGATAAATGCAGTGTGGTATGTGCACAATGGAGTATTATTCAGCCTTAAATAGGTAGTAAATTCTGCAATATGCTACAAGTGACCTCATGGTGCAATGGTAGTGTGTCTGACTCCAGTATGCTACAACGTGGATAATCCTTGAGGACATTATGTTAAGGGAAATCAGCCAGTCACAAAAATGCAAATAATGTCTGGTTTCACTTATATGAGGTACACAGAGTAATCAAATTTGTAGAAAGTAGGATAGTGGTTGCCAGGTACTGGGGCAGGGGAAATGGGTAGTTTTTGTTTAATGGAGAGAGTTTCAGTTTTGTAAGATGAAAAATTCCAGAAATAGATTATAGTGATGGATATGTAACAATGTGAATATATTTAATGCCATGAAACTATACACTTAAAAATGGTTACAACAGATTAAATAAAACTATTGTTTAGAAAAATAAAAAATCAAAGTATTTTAGAGGCTAGTTTTTAAATCAAATTAGTAGAATTCTAGTTCCTATATTTCAGGCACTCTACAACAGCATTAGAATTGAAATAATTTGTCTACTTGAATTAGATTTTCTGGAATGTACACATCTTCATTTACCCTACTCTTTTTTCACTTATCTCCCCTACCCTTTTTTCTGAGGATTCCCCCCCCCGCCCCAGGAATTCTTTAAGTTTCGAATAGGAAAGATTTGAGTAAATGTGTATAAACCAACTTCAAAAATGTACGCAGAACCAGAGAAGAACTTAGAAGAGTTATTTTTAGTTAGGACGAAATGCATGGTTTTCACCTAGAAATCCTCACTTAAAATATGAGGAATATGGATTATCTACATACCCATGACTGTTTTGAGAAAGGCAACACAGCATACTGCAGATTTTGGAACCAGAATTTTTGGGTCTAATTGTCAACTGTCATTTACTACCTGTGTTTCAGATTCCTCATCTGAAAATGAGAATAGTACCAACCATGTTGTGTTTATAAGGTATAAAAGAGTTCACATATATAATGTACTTAGACCCATGCTGAGGACATTGTAATACCACAAAGTATAGGATATTATGATTTTTTTTAAACTCACAGACTATTCTATTGCTTTTATCCTACATATATGATGCAGCCTGCTTTGCTTCCTGTGATAATTTAAACTCTTTTAAGAAATAGTTTATAATGCTTCACTCAAGTTTCACATAATGATTAGATTACCTGAAAATGGAAGGTAAGAAAGTATAGGATTTGCGGGGGGGGGAAGTAACTGTAAACTGCGATCTCCATAAGGAGCACACCCTGGCCACTTGTGCTATTTCATGAGAGGCAATTCTACCATACTTTCCAGTTTTCCTTTCTAGTAACAACCAACTAGAGTAGATCAAGCAGTATTATCCCAGTTTTATAGAGGAAGAACCAAATTTGTAGGAAAGAAGTTACTAGGTAAGGCCACATACATAGTAAATGACATCAGAACTAAAGCACAGCTTTGTGAATCCGAGGGCAAAGCTCTGACCACACGAAGATCTTGCCTACTTATTCTAAAACTTGTTTAGTGTGTTAAATCTTCATGATGCTTCAAAGGTGACACCAAACAGAACAGATTATTGTTAACGTAAAAGAGCAAATCTAGATAATTCTTCACCTGTTAGATCAGAACGCCATCTGAGCTGTGCCTTGGTGGCTGTCATTTGAGAAGGGCTTCTGTCCCAGGCTCATTCTAGGTAAAGGGGAGAAAGGGTCGCAAAGCTTTTCTTGTCCTCTCATGTATTCATTGTCACATTGTCATGTGAGCCAAAGGTCAGATCTGGTTCGCCTAACTTGTCGACATCGGTTCACCTGCCTCGTCCTTGGCCCACTTTTATGAACACAAAAGATATATCCTGTCTTTTCTCCCTGCAGTGGTACCAGGTAGTTTCTAATTTTAAAATTTGTAAAATTGACTCGATTAGGACAGTTACTTTCTCAAAAGTAGGACGTGAAACTTTAGGGAAACTTCATTAGTTGCCTATATATGGTCCCTGAACTTTGCGTCTAAAAGTCTTTAAATCTGATGACATTACCCATGGGTGATGCTGCTCCATCACCAAGATCACAAATGAGAAATCCTGACTTTATCAAGTGACTCTTCCTTTGGTTTAAAAAATCTGTATGTAATTGAATTTAAATTTTTCTTTGAATATATGATCCATTTTCATCTGAAAGACTTTAGACCTTAGGCTACTCCCATAACCATACATCTGATGTAGCTAAAGAGTAGATGGGCATGATCAGCATTCCGTTTTTCTTAATAGAGTTTGTGGTGTGTTGCATTAAATACCATTCATGTGACAAACGAGATATTGAGGTTTTATTTCTAGAATATGACAGACAAGATACAAAAATTAAATACTAAAATTTAGGTACTAAAATAACCTGATCCAAAAAAAATGAGTATGGTCAATTTGTTCTGAATATTAGTCATTTTTGGTATTCTAAATTATGTTATTCATCTTGTTATTCATCCTAGAACATCTTTCTTTGTCTGCTAATGACCAAATTTAATACTGTCCTTTTAAGAAGTATTCAAAAGACAATTAAAAGTTGGAAAGTATTGGTTTTGAAGTCAGACTTGGCTCTTCATCCCATCTTTCATTTTCTTTTTTTAATGTTTAGTTTTGAGAGAGAGAGAGTGAGAGAGAGCTAGAGCGACAAAGAGAAAGAGAGAGTGAGAGAGAGCACGAATGGGTAAGGGGCAAAGAGTGAGGGAGACACAGAATCTGAAGCAGGCTCCAGGCTCTAAGCTGTCAGCACAGAGCCTGATGCAAGGCTCAAACTCAAGAACCATGAGATCATGACCTGAGCTGAAGTCAGATGCTTAACTAACTGAGCCACTCAGGAGTCCCTGCGTCCCAACTTTCTTAACAATTGTGTGACCTTAGATAAGTCACTAACCTCTCTAGGCTTACCTTCTTTATCTTTAAACTGTTTATACTACAAGCACCTTCTGTGTAGGCACAGGGCACCAGAAGTGGGTTTACAAGTTTCTCCAGAAGATACGGCACGGGTTCTGCCAAGTCACAACGAATACTGGCCACAGTGCAGGAGAGGGTCAAGAGGCCCCTATCTCAGAGACACTGGAAAACCCTGAAGAAGGGATGAGAGCGGTTGGGATGAGGAGCTCAGGAGATTCCAGGAAGCAGCCATTTATCAACCAATGTGGATGTATTTCTGTATTTTAATTCTTATCTGTGCATAACTACCTAGCATGAACCCTGCCTGTCACCAATGACATACAGCAGTTTCCATAAATGACTTCCTTCTCCGTTCCAGTACCTACAGCTATTCTGGAAGTTTGCATATGCAGTGACTTGCACATCTAAGGCACATGACTTCTGTAGGTCACAGACTTTACTGGTGTCTGTTTCCAGAGTTCAGTCCTTTTTTCTTCACTTTAAAGATGCTGTTTGGATCTCAAGATTTTTTACGTTCAAGCCACTGTGAATATTAACTAACACCATGGTGGTTGCTGAACTAATGTAACACAATTTATTAATGTTTCTGTTTGACAGTTTTAACTTCATCAGTAAGAATATGTTAAAATTTTATGCCTGTGAGCTAGCTTCCTTCCCAGAAATATAGAATATATATTCTATATATATGTATATACACACATGCATACAAAGTAAAAAGCTTTATGAGAAATTGAGCTTGCCTAATGGTAACCACAAAGCAAAAACTTATAGTAGATACACAAAAGATAAAAGAATCACAACACCTCAGAAAATCAAATCACAAAGGAAAAGAGCAAGAAGAAAGGAACAGAGCAAAACAGCCAGAAAACAATGAACAAAATGGCAATAAGTTCATACATTTAAATAATTACTTTAAATGGAAATGGACTAAATTATCGAATCAAAAGACATAGAGTACCTGAATGGATAAATAACAAGATTACCTAAATGCTACCTAAAAGAGACACATGTCATTTATGACACACACAGCCTAAAAGAGAAAACATGGAAAAAGATATTCGATACAAGTGGAAACCATAAATAAAATGGGTCGCTCTACTTATTTATTTTGAGTGAGAGAGGGAGAGCACATTCATGTGAGAGTGAGTGCACAGGTGGAGGAGGGGCACAAAGAGGGGGGAAAGAGAGAATCCCAAGTAGGGATTCTCTGTCAGTGCAGAGCCTGATGCATGGCTTGAACTCATAAACTGTGAGATCATGACCTGAGCTGAAATTAAAAGTCACTTAACCAATAAGCCACACAGGTGCCCCCAAATGAGTAGCTCTACTTAGACAAAAGTAGAGGTGCCAGGGTGGCTCAGTCGATTAAGTGTTGACTTCAGCTCAGGTCATGATCTCACAGTTCATGGGCTCAAGCCCTGCATTGAGCTCTGTGCTGACAGCTAGCTCAGAGCCTGGAGCCCGCTTCAGATTCTGTATCTCCCTCTCTCTCTGACCCTCACCTGCTCACACTGTTGTGCTCTGTGTCTCTCTCTCTGTCTCTCTCTCTCTCAGAAATAAATGAAACATTTAAAAAATTCTTAAAAAAAAAAGTAGACATTAAAACAAGACTATAATAGGAGACAAGGGTATTATGTAATGATAAAGATTACTCCAAAAAGAGGATATAACATTTTAAATACCTAAGCACCCAACATAAAAGCACCTAAACATATAAAGCAAATATTAACAGATCTAAAGGGAAAAATAGGAATACAATAATAGCAGGGGACTTTAATGCCATACTTTCATCAATGGATAGATCATCCAGACAAAAATCAAAAAGGAAACATCAACCTTAAATGACACATTAGGCCAGAAGAAATTAACTAATATATACAAAACATTCCATCCAAAAGAAACAGTATATATGTTCTTCTCATGTTCACATGCAATATTCTCCAGAATAGATCATATATTAGACCACAAAACAAGCCTTAATATGTTTAAGACTGAAGTCATATCAAGCATCTTTACCAACCACAATAGCACAAAATTAGAAATCAATTACAAGAAAAAAAACCTGGAAAATTCATAAATACATGGAGCTTAAACAACATGCTACTGAACAACCTATGGGTCAAAAGAGAAATAAAAAATACCTAAAGACAAATGAAAACGTACATACAGCATACCAAATTTATGGGATGCAGCAAAATCAGTTCCAAGAGGAAAGTTCATAGTAATAAATGAAGTAAACAACCTAATTTTACATTACAGGAACTAGAAAAAGAAAAAAAAATTATAGAAGGACGAAAATAACAAAAATCAGAGTGGGAATAAAAGAAATAGAGGCTAAAAGGACAACAGAAAATATCAATGAAACTAAGATATTTTTTTAAAAAAAAATTTAATGTTTATTTATTTTGAGTGAGAGAGAGAGAGAGAGTGAGCGAGCGAGCATGAGCTGGGAAGGGCAGAAAAAGAGGCAGAGAGAGAACCCCATGCAGGCTCTGCAGTGTCAGTGCAGAGCCCCCTGCAGGGCTCAAACTCAGGAACCATGAGATTATGACCTGACCCAAAAACCAAGAGTCAGTTGCTTAACCAACTGAGCCACCCAGGTATCCCTTTGAAAAGACAAATAAAACTGACAAACCTTTAACTGAAATCACCAAGGGGGGAAAAAAAAAAGATTCAAATAAAATGAGATATGAAAGAGAAGACAGAACCACTGATAACAAATGTACTAAGAATAATAAGAACCTACTAGGAATAATAACATGCCAACAAATTTGGCAACCAGAAGAAATGGATAAATTCCTAGAAACTTACAACCTATCAAAACTACTGAATCATGAAGAAATAGAATATCTGAACAGACCAATTACTAGTAAGTGGTAATCAAAGTCTCCCAACAAACAAAATTCCAGGACTGGATGACTTCACTGGTAAAGTCTATGTGACATTCAGCAACACTTCTGAACTCATTTTATAAGGCTAATATTACCCTAATACTAAAACCAAAGGAGGACAACACAAGAAAAGTACAGATCAGTATCCCTGATAAAGACTTCTCAACAAAATATTAGTAAATCTAATTGAGTCATTAAAAGATCATACACCATGATAAAGTGGGATTTATTCCAGGGCTGCAAGGATGGTTCAACATCTAAAAATCAATGTAATACACCACATAAATAAAATTTAGGATAAAAAATAAAAAAATCATCTCATTTATAGAAAAAGTATTTGACAAAATTCAACATCCATTTATGATTTTTTTTAAAAAATATTTTTATTTATTTCTAGGGGAGAGAGAGAGAGAGACAGCATGAGCAGGGGAGGGTCAGAGAGAGAGGGAGACACAGACTCTGAAATAGGCTCCAGGCTCTGAGCTGGCAGTCAGCACAGAGCCCGATGCGGGGCCCAAACCCACGAACCGCGAGATCATGACCTAAGCGAAAGTCGGACGCTTAACCGACTAAGCCACCCAGGCGCCCCATTTATGGTTTTTTAAAAGTCTGAACAAAGTGGGCACAGAGAGAATGTACCTCAGCATAATAAAGGCCATATATTAAAAGCCCACAGTGAACAATCAACAGTGAAAACTTAAAAGCTTTTCCTCACCACTTTATCCAAGATAGTATTAGAGCAATTAGACAAGAAAAATAAAAGACATCTATATCAGTAAGGAAGTAAAACTATCTCTATCTGCAGACGACATATTATATTTAAAAGCCCTAAAGACTTCACCAACAATTGTCAGATTTAGTCAACCAGCAAAGTTGCAGGATTCAAAAACAATATACAAAAAACCTGTTGCATTTCTATTCAGTAATAATGAACTGCCAGAAAGAGAAATTAAGAAAACAATTCCATTTACAATTACATCAAAAAGAATACCTCAGAATAAACTTACCCAGGGAGGTGAAAATCCTATACTCCAAGAACTATGATGCTCATTTGTGAATGAAATTGAAGATGACATAAATAAATGGAAAGATATACCCTGCTCATGGATTGGAAGAAGATTGTTAAAATGTCCACATAACCCAAAGCAATTTATAGATTAAATGCAATCTCTGTCAAAATACCAACAGCATTCTTACTGAAAAAAAAAAAAAATCCTAAAATGTATTCGGAGCCATAAAAGATTGTGAATAGCTAAAGTAACCTTGAGAAAAAGAAAAGGCTAGAGACATCAAGTTCTTTGATTTCAAACTCTATTTCAAATCTATAGTAATCAAAACAGTATGGTACTGGTATAAAATCAGACACATAGGTCAATGGAACACAATAGAGAGCCCAGAAATAAACTCATGCACAGATGGTCAGTTCATTTATGACAAAAAGCCAAGAATAAACAATGGGGAAAAGACAGTCTCTTCTATAAGTGTAGGAAAGTAGGAAAAATGGACAGCCACATACAAAAGAATGAACCTGGACTCCTGTGTTACACCATGTACAAAAATTAACTTGAAATGGGTGAAAGTCTTAGATATAAGACCTGACACCATAAAAATCTTAGAAAAAAGCATAGGTATATGCTCTTTGACATTGGTCTCAGTGAGCATTTATGGATCAGATTACTAAAAGCAAAAGAAAGAAAAGCAAACATAGGGGCGCCCCGGTGGCTTAGTCGGTTAAGCATCCGACTTTCGCTCAGGTCATGATCTCGCGGTTCGTGGGTTCGTGCCCCGCGTCGGGCTCTGTGCTGACTGCCAGCTCAGAGCCTGGAGCCTGTTTCAGTCTGTGACTCCCTCTCTCTCTGACCCTCCCTGCTCACGCTGTCTCTCTCTCTCTCCTAGAAATAAATAAAACATTAAAAAAAAAAGAAAAGAAAAGCAAACATAGACAAGTGGGACTGAATCAAATGAAGAAGTTCTGGACAGCAAAACAAACCATCAACAAAATTAAAAGGCATTTCATAGCCACACTCTTCTAGATAGGCCTCCTAAGGCAAGGGAAATAAAGCCAAAAATAAACTATTGGGATCACATCAAAACAGAAAGCTTCTGTACAGTGAAGGAAACAATCAGCAAAACAAAAAGATAACCTACTGAATGGGAGAAGATATTTGCAAGTGATATATCCAATAAGGGGTTAATATCCAAAACATATAAAGAATTTACACAACTGGGGCGCCTGGGTGGCTAGGTTGGTTAAGCATCTGACTCTTGATTTTGGCTCAGATCATGATCTCACATTTCAGGAGTTCGAGCCCCACACTGGGCTCTGCACTGTCAGTGCAAGTCCTGCTTGGAATTCTCTCTTTCCCTCTCTCTCTGCCCCTCCCCTGCTTTCTTTCTTTCTAAATAAATAAACAAACTAAAATTTTTTAAAAAGAATTTACAGAACTCAACACCAAAAAAAACAAATAGTCCAATTAAAAATGGGCAGAAAACATAAAGAGGCATTTCTCCAAAGACATACAGATGGTCAACAGATACACGAAAAGATACTCAACATCACTCATCATCAGGAAAATGCAAATCAAAGCCACAGGAAGATATCACCTCACATCTGTTAGAATGGCTGTTATCAAAGAGAAAAGAAGTAACAAGTACTGTTGGGAATGTGGAGAAAAGGGAACCCTTGTACACTTTTGATGTGAATGTATATTAGGGGGCACCTGGGTAGTTCAGTCAGTTAAGTGTCTGACTCTTGATTTCAGCTCAGGTCATGATTTCAGTTTGTGAGTTTGAGCCCTGGATTAGGCTCTGAGCTGACAATGTGGAGCCTGCTTAGGATTCTCTCTCCTCCTCTCTCTGCCCCTCCCTCACTCTCTCTCTCTCCTTCTCTCTCAAAAATAAGTAAATACACTTTTAACAAGAATGTAAATTACAGTGCCCATTATGGAAAATAGTATAGAGATTTCTCAGAAACTTTAAAATACAACTACCATATGATCCAGAAATTTCATTTCTGGGTATATATCCGAACAAAACGAAAACCGCAACTCAAAAAGATATATGTACCTCCATGTTGACTGCAACATTATTTACAATATCCAAGACATGGATACAATGTAAGTGTCCATCACTGGATGAATGGATAAAGAAATGCACACACACACACACACACACACACACACACATCCATACACAGACATGTACATAACACACACTAGTATCTTATTCAGCCATAAAAAAGAGAAAATGTTGCCATTTGCAGCAACATGTATGGATAGATCTAAATGGTAAAATAAGATAAAGGACAAATACTATGCAATCTCACTCATACGTGAAATCTGAAACAAAACAAAAACAGAAAAACAAACAAACAAACAAAACCCCAAGCTTATAGGCACAGAGAAGAGATTGGTGGCTGCCAGAGACAAGGAGTTGGAGGGTGGGCAAAATGAGGTCAAAAGTACAAACTCCTGGGTATAAAAAAAATTCAAAAAAAAGGATGTTGATATGTGTAATACTTTCAAACACTGAGACAAGAGTCACAAGGTAGGACGTAGTAGCAAACCCACTAGCAACCTTGTTGACAGTAATTTTATAGAGGTGGCAAAGATAAGTGCAGAAGAGAGTCAGGTGGTGGAGCACAGACCAGTGTTTCCACATGTATATATTTGAAAGCTAAAATGAAAAATAATTAAAATGGAAGGAAATAGAAGACTGAAGGACGTTGGCTTTCTCTTTGAACTATGAAAATTGGTGCACGACATTAATAGAAGAGAAGATAAAAATCAGGACCTTCTCAATAGATGCAGAAAAAGCATTTGAAAAAATTCAACATTCTTTTCTGATAAAAATTCCCAACAAATTTGAAGCAACGTACCCCAGGATAATAAAGGTCGTAAGTGACAAGCCCACAACTAACATCGTATTCAAGCTGAAAGGCTTTCCTCTAGGAACAAGACACGGATGTCCCCTCTTGCTACTTATATTCAACATGGTACTGGAAGTCCCAGCCAGAGCAATTAGCAAGAACAATAAATAAAAAGCATGCAAAGTAAAAAGGAAGATGTAAAATAAATTTTTGTTTGCAGATGACATGATAGAAAAACAAATACTATATGATCTCACTTATATGTAGAATCTAAAAAAAAAAAATGGTTCATCTCATGTAAACAGAGAGCGTAGCATAGTTACCAGGCACCGGGGGGCTGGGGAGATGGAGAGGTCCTTGTCAAAGGA
Source organism: Proteles cristata cristata (assembly GCA_017311185.1). Taxonomy (NCBI): domain Eukaryota; kingdom Metazoa; phylum Chordata; class Mammalia; order Carnivora; family Hyaenidae; genus Proteles; species Proteles cristata. Next base: position 431,273 of record JAESUZ010004073.1, on the reverse strand, counting down.
TACAAGCCTTCAGTTATAAGATGCATAAGTACTGAGGATCTAATGTACAGTATAGTAACTACAGTTAGTAACTATATTGTAAACTTGAAATGTGCTAAGGGAATAGACCTATTATTATTATTATTATTATTATTATTATTATTATTATTATTATTATTTTGAGAGGGAGGTGAGGGGCAGAGGGAGCAAGAGAGAGAGAGATTATTTTTTTTAAATAGTTTATTGTCAAATTAGTTTCCACATAACACCCAGTGCTCATCCCCACAAGTGCCCTCCTCCATGCCCATCCCCCCTCCCCCCTACATCCATCAGTTCTCAGTTTTTGTCAGCATTCAAGAGTCTCTCATGGTTTGCCTCTCTCCCTTTCCCCCACCATTTCCGCCCTTCTTCTCCCCCTTGTTCCTCCGTCAAGTTCCTCCTAATCCTCCTATACGTGCAAACATATGATATTTGTCCTTCTCTGCCTGACTTATTTCGCTCAGCATAACACCCTCAAGGTCCATCCATGTTGCTATACATGGCCAGAGAGAGAGAGATTCTTAAAGAGGAGCCAGAGGCATGGTTCAATCTCACGACTGTGAGATCATAGCCTGAGGTTAAACCAAGAGTCACTCAACTCACTGACCCACCCAGGCACCCCTGCTAAGAGAACAGATCTTAAGTGCTACAAAAAAATAAATTAACTATATAAGGTGATGAATGTTAAATAACATGACAGTGGTTGGGGCACCTGTTTGGCTTAGTCTGTTAAGTGTCCGACTTTCGCTTAGGTCATGATCTCGCGGTTCGTGGGTTCGAGCCCCGCGTCGGGCTCTGTGCTGACTGCCAGCTCAGAGCCTGGAGCCTGTTTCGGTCTGTGACTCCCTCTCTCTCTGACCCTCCCCCTGCTCATGCTGTCTTTCTCTCTCTCTCCTAGAAATAAATAAAAATCTTTAAAAAAAAAAAAATAACAGGACAGTGGTAATCACATCACTAAGTATACATATATCAAATCACCACAATGTACACTTGAAATATATACAATTTCGTCAGATATACTTTAATAAAGCTAGAGAAAAAATGATCATTTTCTTACAGTTTTGTGCTCAAGAGTCTTTAAAATCCCCAACACACTATTCACCAGCCTTTCAAGTGACAAAAATAATAGCAGGGCAAAATCTTCAATTAATTTACAGTGGAATATCTAAGAAAAATGACATTTGACTTCCACAGATTTTGACATAAACTTTTTCAGATTTATAAAGTTATTTAGTGAGATAATTATCTTTAAAAAAGTTTTTTTATGTTTATTTATTTTTTGAGAAAGAGAGGCAAGCCAGGGAGGGGCAGAGAGAGAGGGAGAGAAAAATCCCAAGCAGGCTCCACAGTGTGAGCACAGAGCCTGATGAGGGGCTCAAACTCATGAATTGTGAGATCATGACCTGAGCTGAAATCAAGAGTCAGACGCTTAAACAACTGAGCCACCCAGGCGCCCATAGACACCTAATTATCTTAACAGAAAAGCAGTTGTATTATACTGGGGTATTTGAAAGGTTTTGCTCTACCACTGGGGAGCTAAGACCCACTTGAGTAAAAACACAGGCGTCCGCTCCAGTTCTGAAAGGAGTCTGTATGACGCGGAGGGAAAGCCCTATTTCTTTATTCTGTGGGTAAGAAATTCCAGTTTAAAACAACATTTTTCTGGGGTGCCTGGATGGCTCAGTCATTAGAGTATGGGACTCTTTTTTTTTTTTCTTTTTTTTGAGAGAGAGCACATGTGCATGAGCCCAGGAAGGGCAGAGAGAGAGGGAGAGAGAGAATTCCAAGCAGGCTCCACAAAGTCTGCACAGAACCGGAGGCAGGGCTTGATTGCATGAATTGTACGATCATGACCTGAGCCAAAATCAAGAGTTGGACACTTAACCAACTGAGCCACCCAGGTGCCCTAGCGCATGGGACTCTTGATCTTGGGGTTGTGAGTTCAAGTCCCACGTTGGGTGTAGACATTACATACATACATACGTACATACATACATACATGTTTAAAACAAAACAAACATTGTTCTTCCTTTCCAGCCAGAGCCTGGTTCCTTCAAGGAAGGGTGGGGAGAAGAGGAAAGGCTGTCTATCAATGAGGTAGTGACCAGAGAACATTCACAACTGCATCCATGGAGTGGGCTTCAAGAAGCATGCCCCTTGGGCTCTCCAAGAGTTCCGGAAATTTATCACGAAGGAGAGGGGAACCCCAGATGTGTGCATTGACACCAGGCTCAACAGAGCTGTCGGGGCCGAAGGAATAAGGAATGTTCCATGCCGTATCCATGTGCGGCTGTCCGGAAAACGTAATAAGGATGAAAATCCACCAAACAAGCTCTAAATGCTGGTTACCCATGTACCTGCCACCACTTTCACAAATCTACAGACAGTTCATGTGCATGAGAACTAATCACTGATTGTCAAATAAAGGTATAAAACTGCAAAACAAAAACAAAAACAAACCCCACATTGTTTAAGAAAAGCTGACCTTTTTTTTTCTAATATCGGGAACAAGACAAGAATGGCTACTCTCACCGCTTGTATTCAGCACAGCACTGGAAGACCTAGCTGGAGCAATCTGGCAGCAGAAGAAATAAAAGGCATCCAAACTGGAAAGGAAGAAGTAAAACTGTCAGAAGGGTTCCTGTCCAAGATGGTGACCTAGGAGCATCCTGACCTCCCTTCCTCCCAGTGCCTCTGAAAAATACTGAAACCTAGCTGGGCAACTGCTGCATGTGAGGCGAACAAAAACACTCCTCACCTCAAAGCTGGGACAAGAGGCTGAGACACAGTATCACCATAAACCCCAGCCCTGGCACAGCGGCGTGCCCTCTGGAAGGGATTCAAACCCCAGCGCTTCTCCCTAAACAGCAAAGCGTGTTTAACCTGACAATGGAGGTCCCAGGTGTTCAAACCTGCACCTGAAAGACGAGGCCCCAAAGCGTCTAGCTTTGGAACACCAATGGGGTTTGCGCCCTCGAGACCCACATGAGACCCATCCATGAGACCTACACTGATCTGAGAGACAGCTCTTAAAGGGTTTGCCTCCTCAGACTCCCTGGCCCCTGGGACCAGAGCAGCAGAAGCTGATGGAGAGGTGCCCTGACTTTATGTGAAAGAGGATTATTTGTTTATCCTCAAGTATCTGCCTGAGGAGCAGGAATCTAATTTAATCCTCATCTAGGGGCCTCTGGGGCCTGTGGGGGTCGGAGGCTGGTGGGCACCACCACTGCCCTCTCCTTCCTTGCTCCAGCCAGCAGGTACCATCTTCACACTGTCTCCCACTCACCCAGCTCACCACTATCCCATGTGAATGAGCTTGCACCCTCCCCAAGCCCTGACTTTTGCAGCCGCCCCTCTCCCCCAGGGGATACCTCCAGACCACCTGACCCTGGTGGCCAGCAGGACTTAGGCTCGAGGGTCCCACCAACTGTAACCAATGGAGAAAGAGCTCTTAAATGGCTACCACCCAGAGGGCACACACCAAGAGGCAGCAGTCTCAGGATCCCAGGCTTTCTGTGAAGCAGGTCATTAATTAGCTCATCATCAGGGCTACAGGCTGTGGGACAGGCTTCCAGTTAAGGATGCATTTAAGGATCGTGATCCCTTCTAGAGACCTGGCAGGGTGGGTGCCAGGCTGCGCTCGCTCCGCCATCCTCCCAAGTGCCACCATTTCCTGGAGGGCAGTTCACACTCACCTGGTGACCTGGTTTGGTGGCTGCTGCCCAGGGGGAGCACTTGATCCCTGGGCTTCGGTGGCCAGCGGGTCTGTGCTCCTAGGCCCCACAGGACTATAATATCTAGAGAACAGTTCTTGGCAGGCTACCAGCCTCAGACAGCAAACTGAAACACACTCCAAGGCCTTCTGTGAAAGAGGCCCGTTTGCTTTTCCTGAGGGTGGGCTCTAGGTGTGGCGCACATGGAGAGAGGCCCATGGAGGGGCTCCTGGGCAGTGGGGACTGGTGGGTGGAATCCCGGGCTCTCCCTCTGCCTTGCTCCAGCTTACTGGTATCTCCTCAAAAGGAGCTCACACCCTTCTCTGGCACCCCAATTGCTGCCGCTGCTTCTAGGGGACACCTCTAAATCACAAGGCCCTGGGGGCCAGTGGGGCTGGCACCCATGGGTCCTACAGGGCTATGACCAACAGAGAAAGGGTTCTTAAGTAGCTGCCACCATCAGGGCACAACAAGAGGCAACAGACCCAGGAGCCCAATCTTGGTGTTCAAGAGGCCTATGAGTGTATGATCAGAGCTGCAGTCTGATGGGGAGGCTTCTAATTAAACACACAAAAGGGCTGACTGTACTCCTTCTGAGAGACCTCCCAGAAAGGAAGTGCACGCTTGTCTGGTGCCTTAATTTTGGGGCCGCTGCCAACGCACCCCTCTGGATCATCTGGTACTGGTGGCCAGTGGGACTCGTCCCACAGGACTGTAGATTTTTGTATACTTTAATGGCAGCGGCTTCAGGGTCTGGCTTCCAACCAGCCTGAATCTAGGTGCTAAATGAGATCCTCCCCTTTATGGGCACTGATTCCCAGTACACCTTCACCTACTAGTCGCCATGAAAAATAAAATAGACTGCTCGGAAAATTACAAAGGTTTGAGGGACAATGAAGAGCTGGGGCAGAGTTGAATGAGGCTCATCTCCAACACTGGGAGAGGTGGCTGTTTTATCCAGTGCACAGAAGCCAACACAGCATGTCAAGGAAAATGAAGAAACCAAGGGTACATTCCAAAGGACTGAACAAGATAAATCCTCAGAAAAAAATTCTTGCTTAAATGGAGATAAGTGACATACCTGATAAAGAGTTCAAAATAATAGTCTAAAGAAGCTCACTGAACTTGGGAGAAGAATAGACGAGCACAGCAAGAACTTCAACAAAGAGGGAGAAAACATAAGAAAAGTACCAAACAGAAGCTTTAATTAAGGCAACTAGGCAAGGAAAATAAAAGGCATCTATATCAGAAATTGAAGAAAGTAAAACTGTCACTGTTTGCAGATGACATGATGTTATTTGTAAGAACTCTAAAGGCATCACCAAAAAATTGTCAGAACTAATCAACAATTCAGTAAAAGTTGCAGGATTCAAAATCAATATACAAAAAAAAAACCTGTTGCATTTCTATTCAGTAATAATGAAATATCAGGAAGAGAAATTAAGAAAAAAAATCCCATTTATAATTACATCAAAAGAATAAAATATCTAGAAATAAATTTAATCACAGAAGTGAAAGACACAAAATACAGAAATATATTCTGTGCCTACAGATTGAAAGGACAAATATTGTTAAAATGTCCACACTACCCAAAGCAGTGTACAGATTCAATGCAATCCCTATCAAAATTCCAATGACCTTTTTCACAAAAACAGACCACACAATCCTAAAATTTGTATGGAACTGCAGAAGACCCTGGATTGCCAAAGCCATCTTGAGGAAAAAAGTAAAGCTGGTGGCATTATACTTTCTGATTTCAAACTACATTACAAACTATAGAAATCAAAACACGATGGTGTTCGCATAAAAACAGACACATAGGCCAATAGAACAGAACAGAGAGCCCAGACACAGATTCACGCAGAGATGGTCAATTCATTTATGACAAAGAGCCAAGAATATACAATGGGGAAAGGACAGTCTCTTCAAGAAATGGTGCTGGGAAAACTGGAAAGCAATATGCAAAAGAACAAAACTGGACCACTATGTTACAGCACACACAAAAATAAACTCAAAATGGATAACGTCTTAAACATAAGACCTAACACCAGAAAACTCCTCAGCAGAAAACATAGGTAATCATCTCCTTGAAATAGATCTAGAAGAGGACTTCGTGGGTCTGACACCAAAAGCAAAGGCAATAAAAGCAAATAGAAGTGAGAGTACCTCAAATGAAGTTTCTGCACAGCAAAGGAAACAATCAGCAAAATGAAAAGGCACCCTATCAACTGGGAGAAAACATTTGCAAATCATATATCTGATGAGTTAACATTCAAAATATATCAAGAACTCATACAACTCAATAGCAAGAAAACAAACAATCTAACTTTAAAGTGGGAAGAGGATCTGAAGAGATATCTTTCCAAGGAAGACATTCAGATGGTGAACAGATCCACAAAAAGGTGCTCAACATCACTAATCACCAGGGAAAAGAAATCAAAAGCATAATGAACTATCACCTCATACCTGTTAGAACGGCTACTAACAAAAAAAGGGCACCTGGGTGGTTCATTCAGTTAAGGGTCTGACTCTTGATTTCAGCTTAGGTCTTGATCCTGACCTTGACTGTGGCATCAAGCCCCATATTGGGCTCTGCACTAACCATGGAGCCTGCTTAAAATTCTCTCTCTCTCCCTCCATTTCTCTGCCTCTCCCCTATTTATGTACACACACACACACACACACACACACTCTCTCTCTCTCTCTCTCTCTCTCACACACACACACACACAAACACACACACAAACACAAGACAAGAAAAGTAAGTTCTGGTGGGGATATGGAACAGAGGGAATCCTCATGCACTGGTGGAAATGTAAACTGATATAGTCACTATGGAAAACAGTACAGAGGTTTCTCAAAAAATTAAAAATACAACTACTAGGAGCACCTGGGTGGCTCAGTTAGTTAAGGGTCTGACTTCAGCTCAGGTCATGATCTCACCATTTGTGAGTTTGAGCTCCAGCTCAGAGCCTGGAGCCTCCTTCTGATTCTGTCTCCTTCTTTCTCTCCATCCCTCCCCTGCTCAGGCTCTGTCTGTCTCTCTCAAAATAAATAAACAAAAAATTTTTAAAAATACAATGACTATATGATCTAATAATTCCAGTTCTGGGTACTTATACAAAGAAAATGAAAACATTAACTTGAAAAGATACTGCCCCCCACCCATGTGCACTACAGTGTTATTTACAACAGCCAAGGCATGGAAGCAACCAAAGTGTCCATCAATAAATGAATGGATAAAGAAACTGTATATACCCAAGGGAACGGTACTCAGCCATAAAAACAGAAGGAAATCTTGCCAGTTGCAAAAACATGGATAGACCTTGAGGACATTATGCCAAGTGAATAAGTCACACAAAGACAGAACTGCAAGATCTCACTTCTATGTAGAATCTAAAAAACCAAAACAATGGGGTGGCTCAGTTGGTTTAGGGTCCAACTCTTGATTTTGGCTTAGGTCATGATCTCACAGTTCATGCGATCGAGCCCGGAGTTGGGCTCTGCACTGATAGAGTGGAGCCTTCTTGGGGCCTTCTCTCTCAAAATAAATAAACATTAAAAATTTTTATTTAAACAAGACAAAACCCCAAAAACAAAAGACAGAAACAAAGGAACCTCAGGCTCACGGACACTGAGAAGAGAGTGGTGATTGCCAGAGGCAGGGAGTAGGTAAAATGGGGCCAAAGGTAAAATTGTAACATAAACCAGTCATGAGGATGTAATGTGCAGGCTGGTGACTATAGTTAATGCTATATTGTATACAATACAGTTGTATATATAATACAGTTGTTAACAGAGTAGATCTTAAAGTTCTCATCATAAGAAAAAAAATTGTAACTACATATGGTGACAGATTTTAAATAGATAGACATCTTGGTGATCAGGATGTAATATATACAAATTTTGTAATATATACAAATATGAAATCATTAAGTACACCTGAAACTAATGCTATTGTCAATTATATCTCAATAAAAAATTACTTCACCCCAGTTTCTTCATCTGCATATAAAGGCAAAAGTGTCTGAGATATGTTGTTTTATTCAAGGAAAAATGTTGAGAAAATTAGACAAGAAGTCAACATATATAAGTGTTTTTAGCTAGGAATACATTAAGTAAATCAAAGAAAGTTTCAAAATGGGAAATAGTATTATTTAAAAGCTATAGATTGCTGGACGACAATTCCATCTATTACAATGCTTTCTTTTTCCTTCCTCCCTTCCTCTCTCTCTCTCTCTCTCTCTCTCTCTCTCTTTCCTTCCTTCCTTCCTTCCTTCCCTCCTTCCTTCCTTCCTCCCTCCCTCCCTTCCTACAATGCTCTCTGAACATTTAGAAAATAATGCAATCAGGAATACCGTGAAATGATGTCCTGATCTAGCTTAGCCTAAAAATCCCTCATAGGCCCTTTGACTCAACCAATAAGAATTTATAGAGCATGTATCCTATGCAAGACACTCTTTAGGCTCTGAGGATACCGAAAGAAGCAGAAAAGCATCCTTGTGGAACATAAAAAGTCCAATAGTAGAGACAGGTGTTAGTTAAGAGAATCACACAAATAAATGTGAAGTTACATTGTGGTAAGACAATAACCTGATAAATGCTACTAAAAAATTAAAAAGAAAAAAAAGGTCCATAGAAAAAGTCAGAGGTATATGTTACTCTAGCATAATAATTTCCACTATAAAAACTCTTCATTTTGGAGATGAAATAATAGGACACAGTCATACCCCCAAAGTTTTCAGAAGCACAATAGTATACCTTAGGCTACAGACTGAGATTATCTGTGATAAAACCTGGCAATACTCAAGGGATTTAGGGCATTCTAATCTGAAGAAGTTAATAGGTTATATTATTATTGATACTACAATAGTATTCTTTTAATGCTTTTGCCAGTATTTTATCAAATGCGGTTTTTTTCCAGATACCCTTCTGTTCTCCTAAGATAAAGCAGAGCTGCTAATTTCTGACATGCTCAGATATTACAAGTATTTTATATTTTTCCTCAGTATTGAGAACTTTTGTTAATCCCCCCGACTAGTTTTAAGTAAGAGAATAAAGCTCTGGGGCACCTGGGTGGCTCAGTTGGTTGAGTGTCTGATCATGATCTCGGGTTTGGGGGATTGAGCCCTGTGCCGGGCTCTGGACGGCCAGTTTGGGATTCTCTCTCTCTCTCAAAAATAAGTAAACTTAAAAAAAGAAAATCCCATATGGGCGCTCACAGGACCCCACACTTACCTCCCCCATCCCAGCCCTCCGCTGCCTGTGTCATCTGCCATGTCCACAGGCTGTGAGCGGCCCCCCACCCTCCAGTGGCCCAGGGTGTGGCCTCGCTGAAAGAACAGGCGAACCGTTCCTATTTCCACCTGGACACCAGGCCCAGCTCTGCCACCTCTAGCTGCGATACGGGGGAGAGTCACTCAAACTCTCCGGATTTCACCATCTTCATCTATAAAATGAGGAACTGGGGGAGAAGAACTCCAAGATCTGCGAAGCTGCCTTACCGGGTCCAGAGGCATTGGTATACACTTTTTAAAGCAAACCAGGCAGAAAGGATTGCCTTGGCTGGAGAAGAGGAAGGGGGCTCACCCCGTGGGCTTCTGGCTCTTCCCAGACCTCTACGAGACCAGAAGTTGAAGGTGCTCGCCAGCCACACGTAGAGTAGGGTACTGGGGGTATGCAAGGGGGCGGACTGGAAGGCAGGAGACCTGGGGCATCACAGCACCTCTCTGGACTTCCGTTTCTTTGGAAGGGGAAGATGAAATCTTAAAGTTTCCCTGGCGCATCCCGTTCTGGGGTGACTAGCGGCTTTCCCAAGGGGTGCCACCCCTCTCCCTCCTGCTCAGAGGCTCCAGCAGTTACACTTTGCTCTGATTTTGAAGTCTATGCTCCATATGATATTTCATCTTCAAAAGGCGATCTGCTTGCTCAAAACTGGATTTTTTCAAACCACTGATCTTTATAAAGGGCAAGCTCTTACCCTGCCAAAACCAAAATAAAACAAAAAACCATTTGTTCAACTCTCCATTATGGTGCATTCTCAGCTCCTTGGCACGGCATCCAAGGCCTTTCGTGATCTGGCCCTGAACCCCTCCGCGGCAGCTGCGGCCCCTACAGACGGCGCCCTTCGGGTTCCAGCCTCCCAGAGCAGTCCGGGGTTCCAGAATGTGCCGTGTGCTACCTACCTCAGGTCAGCTGGGCTGCCGGGCCCCCCCGCCTGCAGGGCCGCTCCGGGGAGCTGCAGCCAGCAGTCAGTCAGAGCCTCCCCCGACCTCCCCAGATAGACGTTGCCCGCTGCCGTGCTCTCTCACCCTGGGCCGCCTCACACCGGATACTAAATCGCTAACTCACAAGCGGTGTGGTGGAACGACTTGGGCTTGAGACACCTGGGTCCAAACCCACCACTTACTTGGCTGCACTTGGGCCTGCCTGTGAAGCGGGAATAACCGCCTCTGCAGAGCTGTGGGGAGGATTCGACTGGGGTGGGAGCACCCAGCCCGGGGCTAGGCCCCCAGGCCCGTCTGCCCACGGAGGAGGCGCAGCTGTGACCCCCAGAGCCAGGCTCTAATCTCAACCTGGGGTTGCGGAGCCAAGGGGAGGGTGGCGGTGGGAATGGTGGGAAGCAAGACCCCCCACCCCCTCCTTCCGCACCAGGTGCTCAGACTCTTGATGTTTCTTAAAGTACTGGAGGGGTGCACAGACTTGTGAAGAGCTTTTCCTTTTTCTCTTAACAATCTTCAGGTTGACACATTTACTTCAAAATTGTGTTGAAGACTCCTTTTGGAGAACGCACCCAGGCTTTTCTGCATCCCCACCCGGCTAAGCGTCCGCGGTGGAAGGGAGGCAGCGGACTACGTCCCAGAGCCCCTTTCCAACAAACAAGCGCCCCCACCCTTGGGGCCGCTCCGGCAGCGCTTCAGCCCCGCCCAAGGGCCCTGCGAGGCTGGCCTGGAGACCCCGTGGCCTCTGACGCGTCGCGGCTTTCCCAGGTTCGTGGCGCCACCTGGTGGCCTCGGCGCGTACTGCGGGCCGGGCTCCCTCTCCTAGTGGGCGATTGAGCGACCGGGAATCCCTGGGCAAAAGTCAACGTTGGGCAGTGCAACGTTGCCAGCCTTGTGAGGGCAGAACAGGCCTGGGACCCGATGGACCTACCCGGAGTCAGTTCCCTATCCCAGAGCTTTCCGGTTGTGCGAACTGGAGGAGGTTTCTTAACGGTTAAGTGGAGATATCAGTACCACTTGCTGGATGCCCAGAATTAATATGAAAATTCGCTCAACATGGCGCCTGGCACTTGCTGTCAACTCAAAACTTCTCTTTAAATTTATGCCTTTTTCTTACTGAAGTTTATTCGTAAAGGAAACTGCTTTAGCCTCATCTGAAGCAACTCTATTTTTTCAAAAACATGTTAACTATATAGGTATTAGCATTAAAAAATAAAATTTTTCTCCATGTATCAATCACACTCAGCAACACCAGTCCATGGGAGCAAGTCCAGAATCTGTGTTTGCCCAAGGCCCCCTTCTTTTGTCTCTTCTGCCTCTTTCCATGTTCCAACCACGGTCAACCCTCACTTATCCCCTCCTGGAACACAGCAACACCAGGGTGCCAGAGATTCCGATGGGTCCCACCCCCCCCCAACCCACTCAGGTTATAAGATGGGCCTAGTAGAGATTTGAATTTGGAAAAATGAATTTTATTGCCTCATAGTTGTCATGCCCTTATTTCTGGTCATTCCAGGAAAAGAAAAACAAAAACTTGGCAGAGACCAAGGTGGGTAAATGCCTTGTTTATTAAATGCATCCTGAGCCCCTGGACTCATGCAACAGGAGCCTGTTTCAGCTCTCTAACAAAACACAGCATGCTCTCCACTTATGTTCCCCACTGCCCCCAAAGCACACAGGTGTGCAGCTGCTGATGTCCAATGAAACAATGTTAGAAGGTTGTATGCTTATTGTATCTGACAGCTAACATTATTTCCAGAGATCTAAATTTCAAAACAATGTGGACTCTTGCCATATGTATGGGACTTTCTGCTCAGCGCGGCGGTCTGAAGACATAGGAACATTTCTGATAAAACTGATTTACCAACACAACATTGTAGATCAGTCACAGGACAAGTCTATTACGGCTAGACTGATTAATTCTAACCTAGGCCAGTGTTAGGGGTTTCTTAGTAGAGAGCTCTGGGTGTATATGACCAGCCATGCAGTCCTTTTAAATATTGCTGGAGATCACCAGCCCCACCCTCCAGGCTAGGCAGCCCTGGGTCCATAAGTCTCTCATTTCTCCCCTATGTGAAAACAATCCTATTGTTTTTAATTAAGAGGTCATTCAAATGTTTTTAAAGATTGTGGCAATACTCAAGTGTGTAAGAGAAGAAAGAAGTTCCTATCACTCTACAACCAGCCCCCTAATACAAGTGCTCCTCAAACATGTTTCCCCCACAGCCTCAGGCAGGCTTAATTAGCTCCAGTCTCAAGCCAGGCCAGCTTGGTCAGAGCTGGGCAAATGTGAGCCACTTTTCGGGCACCAGGATTTGAGTGGAGGGCCCATTTAGAGTGGAGGGCAAGGAGGCCATTCAGGAATTCAGGACCTCTTATAACCCACTCCTTGGTACCTAAAAAAGAGAACTGATGATAAATTCTAAGAGATAAGGTTGTTAAGGTAAATACCTCATAGGCTTGGGGTCCCAGAATTGGCTTGAGGAAGAGGCTGTTGAAACCCAAATCCCTGTCACTGTCCCAGTCATTGTCCAGACCTATTTCTCCCCCAAGTTTATTATAGTTTAAGGGACTGCTTAACATTTTGTAAACCTTAGCGTCCATTCTACCATGGTTCATGGCTCCAAAATAACATTCTGGCTTTCTGATCCTGGATCCCCTGGGCTCTGGACCATCTAACTCTTCGAAGCTCCCTTCCAAGAGAAAACTTGAGACATTGCAAACTCAGATGCCCGTGGGCCAGGTGAGGACCATGGCAAACTGAAGAGTTAGGCTCACGGGGGTGGGGGGTGGGGGGGATAGGGAGACAACTTATGTGAATGAGGATTTAATGTGCTGCCAGATCTTGGGACTTTTTGAGAAACCAGAAATCTGGATTTATGTGAAACTTTCTGATTTTTCAAGTTGGCAATTAATTCACATTTTAATATATACAGGGCAGTTCAAAGGAACCATATCTGGGGGGGAGGCAGGGAGGCAGTTTGCTACCTCTTGTTCACCTGGCAGATTGTCCTGCGAAAGGCTGGCTCAGTACTTTTTTTTTTTTTTTTAAAGAAAACCAAGAGTTCATTTATTTATTTTTTTTTAAATAATCTCAGCACCCAATGTGGGGCTCGATCTCATGATCACAAGATTAAGAGTCACACGCTCTAGCTACTGAGTCAGCCAAGCACCTCTATTCACCCTATCAGCAGTGACCATGTACCTGAGTCCCAGTGGCCTACACAGACCAGGGTCCTGTTTCTGTTGTCAGGAAATACTGTGCAACCCCAACTCTGATAACAATGAAAGTCCGAGGGCCCACCCCCACTGGTGGATGGCTCCCTTATGTTATGTTTGAACTGAAGTGGCCAGGGGGCACCCATATTCACGGAACTCCCTGGAGAGGCAGCTTTTTCTGCACCCAGACCTCAGATCCTTTGTAACAGATACAAGCTCTGTCCCTGTGAACAGTGCATTCCCTCTCCCTCCCTGCTCCCCCCTCCCAACCAGCGCCTAGGATGCAACCAGCCTGAGGGCAGTCCCACAGGCTCATCCGCTGGCCTGTGGTTCTGGTGCTGGAATAACTGGCCTTGGCATTAATCTTCCACTCTTCTATTTAGTCAAACTCGCTCATATGCAAAAAGCCTATAAAGGGATGTGTTGGTTAGCAATACGGGAGGCTCTTCTTCCTAGACCTAATGCAAAAACTATCAGCAATAAGCAAGTCCCTTAACATGTGCATTTTGCTAAGGGCTAAAATATCTTAGTAACCAATGACGTTTGTGTTGTCTTATTCCATCCCCAGTTCTGGACAGGTTAAGTGTGGAAGAGAAATGTGTTTAGCTGCTCTCATCCCCTGGGAAGCTTTTCAAAACTCCCAAGGGCCCAGGAATTCATTTTCTAATGGAGGTGATTCTAATTGTAGCCAGGGTTGAAATAATATGCTTACCAGGTGGTCAGATAAAGGGAAGGCCTTGGCCTTCGGGTCAAGGCAGAGCCATCCCTGAACGTTTAACTGGTGTCTCACAAATAAGGAAGGTCTTTTTCATTGCATTTCCTTTTTCAATTGTCAGGCAATGAGCTACACTTGGCTGTTCCTGGGAAGTGTGCTTCATAATGAACTAAGGATAAAACAGGAATAAAGCCCAAAGGGGAAAGGTGAAATCCTGTTTTAGCTACCAAAGATGCCTCTGGGTGACAGTAGCAGGTCAATTTCTTCCATCTACCCTGAAAAGACAGCTGCAGCCCCCACCAGCCTCCCACCGCTAGACAAACTTTCTCAAATGCAGATCTGAGCTTGTAACCCACTGAGACCCTTCAGTGACCTGTTTTTAAGGCAAAGACCTAGCTCCCCAGCCAGGCACTCAGGGCTCCCTGTGGACTCTACTCCTGGCCATTCCTCAAACACTTAAAGACACTCCCTAACCTAGAAGGTTTCTGTCCCCTCCTTTGCCAGAGTAACTCTTCATGTCAAATGCCATCTCAAGAACCTTCCCGCCCAAGTCCCCAGCACTTTCACCAGACTGCCTCTTCTGGCTTCACCAAACCTTGGTGCCATGGGCTCAGTCCAGCCCCACAGGGCGCAGCAGGGCTGCTCATCCGGCCTCACTAGTTCCTCCTCAGTAATAGCTGGCACAAGGCAGGATGAAGGCTTCATTTCTTTGCTTCCCCTTCAGGGAGCAGTGACCATGTAAGTCCACGCTGGCCAGGAGGATGCAAGCCACAGAACTGTGTGAAACATCTCTGAATTGTCCCCAAAGCAAAGCGGGATGTTCTCTCCTACTGGTTGGAAGGCAAAAGGCATGGCTGGGACTCCACCAGCCATCCGGGTACATGGGATGACCGTGGAAATGGAAAGGATACTCTGGAGAACTACAGATAGGAACGGAGGTCTCTGACATTGTAATGGACCAATTCCGCCTCTGCAAGACTACCTCGGGCTATCTGAACTCGGAGAAAAACTTTTTGTTTAAGCCACTGTTGTTTTCAGAATATTTGTGATAACTGAGTTTCTTCAAAACAAACCTCCAGCACCATCACTGACTCATGTGTGTTCTCTCTTGGGTGAACATGGGAATACTGAGGGATACACAGGGAGTTCAAAGGTATTCTTGACTGCATGTGATCCTTCCACCAAGGGCTGGTGAGAACACTTCTGCTGAAGTGCCCTGAGGCCTGACACCCCCCACACCCCCAGGCTCTCTTCCAGCAGCCATAGTAAGTGGCCTCCTGGCAGGGACACTTATCTTTCACATGGACCCAGTACAGGATCTACTACTTCCATAAACATTGAAACTTGTTTTCCTGAAGGAAGCAGGGAATATATAAAGTAAGAGTTTTGCACCTCAGGAAGATCCAATGAGCCAACATACACCAACTCTGTGCCTGTCTTCCAGGCCAGTGCTAAGAATCCTGCTCTCCCCAGAGCTCAGTGTTTTATAGATGCTTACATTTTTAGATATATAGTTATAGTTATAGATGCGTAACATTTTTCTGAGAAGATGGTCCAGGGCTGTCGTCATTCTCAAATGAGAACTGTGACCTCACAAGAATTAAGAATCACTGCACTGGAAGAGCTGCTGCTTCTGTTTTTGTTTTTGTTTTTGAAATCATTTTTTAAGCTTAAAACTTACTTGCTTTCCATTTCCACTAAAGTATCTCCTTGACATTTTTAAAAAATATGAGCATCTTTTGGAAAGCAGTAACAACTTGCTCAAGTCTTCCTATCTGGAAAGTAAAAAATCATATAACATTTAAAGATGCTTGTGAATATTTTTCCTATCAGTTACAAGCTCTTTTTAAAAAAATAGAATTGTTAACTGAAATATTCTAGAAATATTTACAATGCAAACAGAAGAAGCTATGCTCAGAGCCAGAGGCTTCTTATCATTAAGCTTTAAGTACAAACCTGGTTCCAGAAACGAATATATCCTAAAAATAGGCTGGTGCTGGGCCCCCTGTTACAGGCACCAGGTTGGCGCTGGCAAGTCTACTTTCCGGCTGAGCGGCTGCAGATTGATTACATGTGCTGGTCCCTTAGCAACACTCATGCTACTACCAGGTCAATAACCGATGAACCTCTTTTGTCTTATTTAAAAAACAGATATAATATGCATTTAATTTCATTCAATAAATCAATTCCACTTAACTTACCATCTTTTAGAAAACTTCAGAGAGAGCAAACAAAAGACATTAAAAATTACATTAAAGATGCATGACATATTTGAGTGTAACAAGTGCATACATGGCAATTAGGAGTTGTCATTTAAATGCACCACAAGAAGAAAAATAAAGTCACTGTAATTTATTGCTGTATCTATGCTTGTCCAGTATAGCTATATTAGAAGTAGCCACAAAGTGCCACCTTCTGGTTTAAAACTGTGCAGCATTTCCTTTATTTCTTTTTAAATGCCATTTGATGGTGGACGTATAAAGCAACAGCAGCAGTTACAAAATGTTGTCTGAGTAATTCGGAGAGCTCTAAACAAAGATCTGTGAATAGGCTGAATAAAAAGATGTTCAATTAATAGTGCACACTGTGTAACTTTAACAAACATCTTTAGTTGGAATTTTTGTGTAAACCTTTAGAGATTGACTCACAGAGACCAAAAAGTAAAATATCTTTTCCTTTCACAATTGCGTGAGGTGGTCTGCATTCTCAAAAACGATTTACAAAATACAAGAAATGTTGCGTGTGAGTACTAGGCATAAAGTATTTCATTTTCTTACAGGAGGAGCAGCAGGGGGACAGGGAGCTCAGTGGAAGCCCTGCCACCACCCTTCCCAAAGATGTGTACCCCCACGAATGGCAGTGGAAACCTGGCAGCAAGCCACTCTTACAATTCTTTTTGGTTGTTTTTAAAATACAAGCACTTTCTGACATTTCCCTCCCAGCCTCTGAGCCCCACCCCGACTTGGCAGGATACAAGCCCACGTCCTCTTCCTTAGTTTTCCCCTTAGGATTATTTACAGGATGCCTACAGATACGGTACAAACTAGTATGAAATTAATGAGAGTTTGCATTTCCGGACACGCTCCCATGGTTGGACGAGCCCACCACGCCAATTCCGAAGACCGGTTCCAAGTTAAGGTGACTCGGAGGCACTTGCATCCGTAATTGCAGAAACAGGCTTCTCGCCGGCGGGGCTGGGCTCGCAGACTCTGTCCTCAACAGTGCTGGGGGCCTCGGGAGTGGGGGGCATCACATCTACAGTGGGTGCGGAGGCAGCGTCTGCCTTTGCAGTGGTCGTGACGGGGTCAGAGGGTGGGCTGCTGGTGGGTGCGAGGGAGGACAGCAGGTCCCCTGAGCCCGCCGCGGAAGACACCTCTGGAACCAAAGGGAATGACGGGAGGAACCCGGATGGCACAGGGAGAGGTGCAATGCCAGGTAAGTTTCGGGGAGGCAAGGAAGGAAGAGGTGGCAAACCTAGGACAAAAACGGCACAGATCATACATCCTCCCGGGACTGAAAGAGCAGTGATCATCACGGGACTGTTTTCATTTGCATTTCATTAAGGAAACTGAAGCCGAGCGGAGATGCCACAAATGGCGACCTCTGCTTATCCTCAGGTGGACACCAGGGCAGTTGGGGTTAAATATCCACCGAATGACCAGCTGGCCGGAAGGAAAGGTCCTTCGCGTGACTCAGCCGGTGGAGGGAAGAAATGATTCTCCCCGTTAGGACAGGCAACGCAGCCACACTAGTGTTGGACACAAGTCCCACTCAGTCAGGCAAGCCCCCAGCTGAGTCAGAGGGGCCCTCTGGACAGACACCGGAAGAGCAGACAGGTGCCAGCCCTCCTGGGAAGTGTGAGTGGGGAGGGGCTTGTGGTGGAGCCCCCTCCGTTAGCCTCATCTCACTGTACGCACTCAGTCTCTGTTCAGGCCCTGTGATTGGTAACCATTTTACTTGGAAGGTTCAATGTGAGGTTTTCAAAATGCAGAATGAAGAAAAAGAGCGTTACTTTTTTAAGAAACAAAGGAAGGCAGAATGTACAGTATGTTCAGAGCAACCACGAAGCTGGTGAAAACCTCAATGTTCTTAAGAGTTTGTCTGTTAAGTTGAGGAAAGGGCGGACGAAGCCAAGAATACAGGGCACAGCAGAAAAAACAAAGGGCGTGATGAGATAGGAAAACATCAGGGTTTAGGGTTTATCAGTCTTCCTTTTTTTTTCCCCCCAAACCACTGGGCTGAAAGTAAATGGGTCCATGAGGACAGGTGATGAATACATACAGATGCGGGGGGCACAATAGGGACAGCTATGATCTAGACAGAACACGACAGTGAACGCTCCCTGACATCACTGATGGGTCTAACTACTGAAATGAGCAATTAGTAATCGGCCTTGACATGCGGCCCTCTCAAAGTTGAAGGTGATCTGGGTAACCATTACCTAGAAGAGCAGACTTGTTGGACACTCTGCTGCTTCATTTCCATCAGCACATAAAATCTGAGCATAAATACTTGAAATATCTGCTAACTTAACTATCTGTAGCTCAAAATCTCACAGTTTTTATTACAAAAACATCTGTTAATAACAGAGAATACTTATCAAATAACAAACCCAGCCAGCTGAGTACAGGTGACAGTTTTACAGCCCATGTTTCTGGGTTTGGCTACTCAAAACAAGCACCACTGATGGCAGCCACGCAGACGCGAGCAGTGCATTCACCTGCACTGGGTGAATGTACGACTTCCATCCAGTTCACTCACAGCAGAGCCACACTGCTGTTCTTTATTTCTACAACTGGCCCTTCTGGTACCTGGGCTGTCAGGTGCAAGGAGAGGCAAATGGAAGAGAGGCGGCCAGCACAAGAGAATCACAATAATATTCTTCCTCTTTTTTAAGGTTTTTAAGTAAAAAAAATTAATATTTATTTGAAGCAGCTGAAATTTGTTAAACTGATCTGCCCTTTCCAGAAAAAACTGCAGTAGAGGATTTGCTTTCCTGGATAAAAGCTTTTTATTCAAACAGAGTCCTATGAAGGCAAGATGGGCAACATACCCGCGTTCACGAGTTCGGGTAAGCTGACGCCTGGCAGGACGTGCGGTGTCGGGAGGTTGAGGTTGGGGAGGGCGGGCAGGTTAGGTAGTCCTGCTGGCAAAGGCATCAGACCTAAAGAGAAGGCAGAGAACAAAAGGCAAAACCACTTCCTCTGGGGAAAACAGTCACTCCTTGTATTCTGAAAAAAATACCACCCACTTCGAAGTGAGAACACCAGAAGTCCACTTAGCTTGGGGCGGTTCTGTACAACATTAACAAAAACAACAAACTCACTTAGGTGAAATGTCTTTCTGTACCTAAGTAACTAGATGGCTAAGTAGGTAAGGATTAAAAGACACTCGAGTACTTCCAAACCCAAGAGCAAGAACGATGATGGCCTGAGTGTCATGGGAAGGAGCTAATTTATCTCAGCAAGTACAGAAGTAAATGGGATTAAATTCCTCTTTGAGTGGCTGAGGTTTACAATCCTTCTGGCTTTTTTTTTTTTCTGAAATAATTTCAGACTTACAGTTGCAAAAGTAGTTTCTATAAAGAAATTCCATATATACCTTTCACTCAAATTCCCCACATGTCAGCATTTTACCACACTTCCTTATCATTCTCTCTGTGTATACGCACTTGGTTAATCGCTTAATATGTCTGTGTAATGACATCTTTAGTCCTACAATTAAAGGTTCTCATGACACAAGTATATTTGATCCCTGAAATAATACTGTTATTGTTAATAATATTGTTATCCCTGAAATAAGATTGCTATCTGATGGGTAAAGACATTTGTTCTTCATTGGGAACAGTAAAAGAAATAAACAAAAATCTAACTTAATATTAGAGCCTCTGAAGAACCAATATGGAATGCTCTCTTTCAGGACAGAAATTTTACATATTCCTTCTTCCGGCCTCATGCTGCACTGGAGGCATAGCTGGCTGAGAACAAGGAGCCCGGAGCCCAGAAGTTAATAGCTGGTGACTGACAGCTCACTGCTACTTGCTCTCTTTTATCACAAAGGAACAGCAAAGATAAAGTGAGATTAAAAGACATAAAAAAGTCACTACAGAGGTGTTAAGATTTTTCCCACTGTTTTTTTAAGATGCCCAATACTGCTAATGTTATTGTAACTACGTACATCTCTAGTGTCCTGCTGCTTACCTGGTAATGTAGTAGCTGGGTTCATTGGTGGCACAGAAGTGAGGGACTGGTTTACTTGTGGTGGCAATAATGGTACTGTTGGTACACCTAAAACAGAAACAAGGCCTTTAAAAAATTCTAACAAATTCAGCTGACAAAGAATGAAGACACTTTATCAGGACAGTCCTCAGACCCCTTCCCTCACCACCATGGTAAGGTCTTCATTCTGTGGGACTCACTCAGGCCTGGCTTCTGGCTGCTTCACTGTCTATCTTAGCTGATCTACATACTCTGCCTGTGGCCTTTAGTATATGTGCTGCCGAAGCGAGCACTGCCTGTGGCCTTTAACGAAGATTGTTAGCAGAGTCTGGGCTAAAAGGGTGGGAGGCTCTGTCAACCCACTCCAGCTTAGGTTTTCTACCTGGACAAGAGTTTTACACCTCACCTAAGCAGGGCTAGATTAGAAAACTATTTTACAAATTCAGAAATGGGGCTCAAGGATCCTAGTCAATCTCTATGGGGCTCCTGAACTAGAATGCCCCATAAACCTAGGGCTGCTGGAGAGGACCATGTGCCCTGTGAAACCATGAATGCTGGTCTGTGAAAGGGGAGAAAGATGCAGACGGCCTGAAAGAGATGAGAGCATGTGGGCCTCCAGAGGTGGAGAGGATACCTGGCTTCCCAAATTTCCATTTCCTTTTGATCTACAGGTTCTGTGACACTCATATGAAGTCTTTCTACTGATGTTATTAGCTTGAGGAGGTTATGTTCTTCAAATGGAAGTAACTCTTAGGATTCTACATAATAAAGGTTATCTATTAATGTCTGCCACCTACTCAAACCAGAGGTTTTGCTGTCTGAACAATAGTGCACATGGAGTCCAGATTTTCCTACAGAAATCTGCTTAAATATGGTGGCAGGAACAAATTGTGCATAAAAGTATGAAGCAATCCTTTTCATATAGTTCATGTATTTACTTTTACAAAGACACTGGAGGCACGTAAAAGTAGAAGAGAGTTGTTTGCTTTCATCAGACTCTCTAGAAAGTTGGTTGCCTACTATGTTTACTCATTCCAGCTTTTGGGGGGCACCAATGGTATATATGTTAGCCACTGTTCTAGGCAGTGAGGCACTCTAAAGCATGAAGAAATTAGAAATCACTAGCTTTAGGATATATTCTAATAAGGGACAGGAAAAAGGACACAGATATTGAACAAGTAAAATGGCCAACATGTAAAATGGTGGGAGTTCTCTGAAGAAAAACCAAGCAGGGGAAGAGACAAGAAATATGAAGTGCGAGGGAGTGCCAAAAATTTTCAAAGGAGTTTTCTTTCTTAAAGACACCTTAATGTTTCTACAGTTGCTGCTTAGGCTACTTTGCAGCAAATTACTTAAAAGCAAAGATGGGTAAGTAAATGCCTAACAAAAAGTGGGTTCTCACATGTCATGTTGTGAGAATATTCAATTTTTAAATTGATTTACTCAGAGTGAAAATGTTGATTTCAGTCTCTTCTGAGCAATTGCTTTATTTACATTTCTATCCTTTAATATTCAAGAAGCCATTTCTCTACAGTGTAATAAGCTCTGGGATTTCAGTGCATGTGCTTTTAAGACAACACAAGTGTAACCATAATGAAGTGAGGGAAGAACTGGTCTGCTCCCATGGCAGTTACACCAAGCCACCTCTACTAAGTCTATTCTGGGATAAACTACAGGACCATCTGATGGAATGTAAGGAAAAAACCCACAGTATAAAAAAAGTCACAGAAGCCATGCAGAGTGCATGAAATGTCTACATGAGGCAAATTCATAGAAACTACGTAGATTAGGAACTGTCTAGGCCTGAAGGGCTGGGGGAAAACAGTGAATGACGGATACTGGGTATAGGGTTTCTCTGGGCGTAATGAAATGTTCTAAAATTGATTGACATGATAGTTGCACAACTGCACAAATACACTGGAAAAAGTCTCACTGAATTGTATGCTTTAAATGGGTGAATTGTATGGTATGTAAATTATATCTCAAAAAAGCTGCTGGAATAAAAATTAAAACAAAAACTAACTACACTAGGTAGAACAAGAAATAAGGAAAAGGAGGAAGACATGCACTTGTTCCCTAAGAAGACTGAACCCTTAGGAAGAGAATGCTATCCTGCTCACTTTGGGACCTCCGGTGTTTACTATCTAGGGGTACTGCAAACATCTGTTGAGGAAACAGAGCAGTAAACAATTTAAAGGTACAGTCCTGATTCTACAACTTGTCTAATCTAAGAGAAGCCCAGGCTCTAAAATACACTGAGAAGAGGTTTAAATGTAGGGCATATTTATAGTTTTCAAAGTACACTGGCATTAATTTTTAAAATCTACAGCTTGAGGAAGAAAAGCATTATTATGTAAAACAAAGTAGGTTGAAAAGAGAATAGATTTTTCTACTCACCTGTACTGAGAACATTACTGACAGCTGGTGAAGTTGAGCTAATAGAAAGTCCAGACAAACCCTGTTCAATTTCTGTAGTTCCTGGTGGTGACAAAGATGGGGGATTAACTGAGGACAGCTGGACCTGCCAAAAGAAAAGAAAAGAAAAAAAAAGAAAAGGGAAAGGGAAAGGGAAAAGGAAAGGGGAAAGGGAAAGGATAGGAAAGGAAAAGAAAAGAAAGAAAATTACTCATTTATTTCAAAGAAAATATACATACTGCTCTCACTGGTCCTAAAGATACTTTTTTTTTTTTAAGTTTTTAAAATTCCAGTTACTGATAGAGGGTAATATTAACTTCAGGTGTACAATACAGTGATTCAGCACTTCCAGATGACACGTGGTGCTCATCACAAGTGCACACCTTAATCCCCATCATCTACTTAACCCACCCCTGGCCCTTCCCTCTGGTTACTCTGTTCTCTACAGTTCAGAGAGTCTTGGTTTGCCTCTTTTTCTTTTTTGCTTGTTTGTTGTGTTTCTTAACAGATACCTTTTTTGATCATACTAGCTGTCAGTTTTCACCTCGCACTTCTGCCTTCAGAAACTCCTATTTTTGTTACATGTGAAGGACCACGTGCTACAAACATCTCCCCGTTCTGTCACTGCCAGTCTCTAGACACGTGGCATTTCCATTACACACACTGTTCTAGCTACTTCCACACCAGGAGAAGATTCTACTCTTGCCTCTCATAGCTGTCCAAAAATAATTTTATTCCACCTTGAAAACACTGTTTTTCTCTTCTCAGAGTTCTCAGTTTTTAACTTTCATTGTTCATGGGAGAGGTCAGCTTTAAGTTTTAATGCTGTTATGAGTTCTTAAAAGTTTCTCAAGATGTCTAACTCTCGTGAGCCCACCTTATCTTTTCTCATCAATGAATGAATGTGGCAGCCAGACCTCCACCTTCTTGGGTGGGGGAGGGAGAAGTCTATATGGAGTCTATGGATGGGTGGATGAGTGGTTTCATCTCTGGATACTACAACTTCTGCCAGCTCCAGTGCCCTCTGGCCCTTTTCCCTAGCTGCCAATTCACCCTCTGGTCTTCTCAGACTGCCCACAGAGGAGAATCTGGGGCAGAAATCACAGATGAGGAGCAGCAGATACGGTGGCAGGAATCTAAACACATAACTACATGGGCTCTGACTGTCAGCCAATGGCAGGGGTGAAGAGTGAGGAAAGGTTACACTTCTCTGTAGCATTTTTTCCACTTTCTCTAGAACTGATGACAGTGGTGGCAACCCTTTCTTTACAGCTGTAGCATTTTCCTTCTGGATGTTTGGTTTTTATTTAGTCATGCAGACAAAAGTTAACTGTCCTTTGAGGCTTGAAAACATTTTAAAAGCCTCTAAGGGGGCACCTGGGTAGCTAAGTTGGTTAAGCGTCCAACTTTGGCTCAGGTCGTGATCTCACGGTTTGTGAGTTCAAGCCCCATGTCGGGCTCTGTGCTGACAGCTCGGAGCCTGTAGCCTACTTCAGATTCTGTGTCTCTCTCTCTCGACCCTTCCCCTACTCACGCTTGGTCTCTGTCTCTCAAAAATGAATGTTAAAAAAAAAAAAAAAAAAGTAAAAGCCTCTAAGCCTGGGGTGCCTCGGTGTCTCAGCTGGTTAAAAGTCCAACTCTTGTGGCTCGGGTCATGACTGGGCTCTGTGCTGACAGTGTGGAGCCTGCTTGGTAGTCTCTCTCCCTCTCTCTCTGCCCCCTCTCCACTCTTGCACTCACTTTCTCTCTCAAAATAAATAAATAAGCATTAAAAAATAAATAAAAAATAAAAGCCTATAAGCCTGTACAAATACCTTATCCACAAAAAGCCTCACTCTGATCTTGTAAGCGTCTCCACACAGCATCTTGCTTTGCTTTCCAGTTCAGTTTCTTGAAAGAGTAAGCACCAGCTCTCGTCATCACCTTACCACCATTTGCCCTGCATCCCCTGTGACTTGATCTCTGCACCCTGCCAGTCTCTGAAAGTGCTCCAGCCCAGGACAGGTGCTTGTCGCTTCTTCTCTAACCTGACTCCTCTGCAGCACCTCACATAGCTGACATGCCTATTTTTCTTGACGCTTTGTCCTCCCCTTCCTCTGCTGGATCCCTGTTCTTTCCTGGATCCCCTCTCTGCCCATCCATTTAAATATTAGGAATGTTCAAGATTCCAATCTCAGTCCTCTGACCCACCAGGCCCAATCCCTCAACAATTTTTATCACTGCTCATTGGGTTAAATTTGCTGATGATTCCCAAATCTGTATCTCTAGCCTTTCCTCATTCCTGAAATCCAGATCCATAGGCTATCCATCTGGACACCCTATAGGAATTTGAAATTCAACATGGTCAACACTGAACTCATCACCTACCCTATCTTCATTACTGCTACTACCATACACACTGACACTTGACTCATTTTAGTGGAAACTTTATGACGTCATCAGGTAGTAAAGTTTTCTTACCTCCGTAAATCCGTCTTTAAGAGGAGTAATAGGTGTACCAGTCATCTGACCTGGAAGAGAAATTTTCTTCCCTTCTTCAAATGGGCGTGTTGGTATTCGATGCAAATAACCATATCCAATGCCACATCCTAGGCTGTGAAAATATTTTTATTCTTAAAGTTACTGTTATCAATCCCAGCTTGCATTTCTCTGAGGTTTTGAATTCAAAAACCAAATTCTCATTCTTTTAAATAATATCATCCTATCAGAGGTCTCTGCTGACCACCCTTTAAAAAACAGCACCCCTGTCCACCACAGACACTACCCTTACAGCTCCTTTATTCTTATTCAAGCATTTATCATCATCTAACACACTGCACATTTATTTATCTGCTGTCTTCACCAATAAAATGTTAAGGTCCTTACGGGCAAAGACATTGTTTTGTTTACTGCCATAACAGTTCCTGACGCATGGCAGACACTTAATAATCATTTGCTGAATGAATGACATATGGTCTTTCCACCAAAGAGCTCTGAGCACTTCTATATGATGATGTCATTTACACAGGCCCTAGTTCTATTCCAGAGCCTGACACAAATCAATCCAAATTAATCCAGAATCCTCCTAATTCATCCTCTCAGGGCCACTGGAGGCATCTTTCTAATAAGACATGATCACACATCTTCTTTTCAGTCTGCTAGACTCCCAATATTCCTTTTCTCTTCTTCCCTTTGGAGAATTTCTTCTCCACACTGTGTGCAGTGCTGGTGGGACTGTCAATCAGGGGACCTTGTCCAAACCAAGGAGTGGCTCATAACTGAAGCCAGGCTAATCTACCTCTCTTTGCCCATGGCTGCAAATCTCCAGAGTGACAGAAAACAAAAACGGCTTCATCTCTTCAGCAGAATCCTAACAAAAACTGCCAATTAGTCCTTCTTCTCTAAATCCCTAGTGGTGTTGAATTCTGTCCTTCCCACATCTGATTCTTTAGCTGTTTGTATGAGCAGCTCCGCAACAATAAATCCATGTCTACTAAAGACGACAGTTAGTTTCTACTGTTTGGAACCAACAACCCTCCACCCGCCCCCCCACCCCCCTAGTACATTATTTCACAGTCCCACTGCCCAGGGTATATCCAAATTCTGTAGGACTTAAGGCCCTTCATAATCAGATTCCAACTTAGGTTTCCATCATGCTTCTTTTATTTCCCAAACTACTTGATACTTTCTGAGCAGGCCATACACAGATATCTCTGTGCCTCTCCCCTGCCAACGCATCTACTATTTCTGTGGATTTGACCTCCCCACCAAAAGCTGGGAGAGCAAGCAGTGGCCAAATTCAGCTCTTCCTAAGCCAAATCTGACTTTACATTGATGCTTCATATTACAAAATTACTTGTTCCTTTGCTTACTTTTCGTCCCTTCTTCCATTAAATCTGTAATTCTCACTAAACTAGATCTCAGATTTAGAGGAAGAAAGTAAGATTAAGCAATTTAAACTGACTAATCACAGCCTATCAGACACAGGTGCATTTTAAAGCAAGGTGCTTATGAATCAAAATAAGTGGTTGTAGAAAAGCACTGAGGCAACAGTGAGCCTCTCTGCAAACTCACAGAGAGCCCAAGACTAAAACTAAGAGAAATATGCTGTAACAAATAAAACTTGGTCAGTCTCTGAGGAAGGAATGAAACCCAGAGGTACACATCTGCCAGATGAAGGCAGATTCTAAAAATGGTCTATATGCACCTGTCTAAAGCAATAGCTAATCATGTCTAAACCATGTCACAAAGAAAAATGTCTTCCACAGAAAAGGAATAACTGCCTGAGTCTAGAAAAGAAGGCTCTAAGAATGAGAATGTAGCAGTATTTAGTCCACATAATAAAACACTAAAGAATTAGTGATGTTCTTTGCTGTTGGACTTGACCATGATTCTATGCTTACCAAGTACTCTCGTGACGCTAATCTGACTGGAGTATTCTTCTAACTGGAGAAGAGGTATTGTTCTATTATAAACTAAAAGCAATTCTAATAAATACATCAGCTTCTCTACAAATTTAGTTTATATGAGGCAGTCATATGACTCAGTCTGAAATGAGTCAATTTTGAATGCCCTGAGAAGATCATATTTCTGTGTGTTTACTAACCTGGACAACAGATAATAACTTGATCAAGAATTGTCCCAGACGGGCCAGATTCTTAAGATGATACCTCTATGTATTTTCTCAAATTGCAACAAGCTAGCATTTTGGTTGCAACATCCAGTCGGCTCCAGAATCTCAGATAGTGTGGGGAAACATTATGAACAAACAGGGGCTTTCTCTGCCTGCATCAACTAAGTCATCCTCTTAACAACAAATACTGGAACTTTATAAAATATGTGGAAAAGTTTCCAAACCCTAGGCTTTCCTAGAATTATGGCTTATGCCCCAAAATTCCTCAATTAAACAAGGATTTTAAAATAATGAAAAACTTGTACAATTTAAACAACATTTGAAAGACCTACAAAAGCAAAGTTAAGTCCACATGTTTTGCTTTGGCTTTGTGAAATTAGGGAATTGACTTGATGGAACACTTCTGGAGAACTGATTTTCTACAGTTTGCTTCTGTGTGGCTTGATCCTGTTTATAAACTGCTTTTTATTATTGCTCCAATTTTGCCTAACTTTTGGCTAGCCTGTCCACTTCTGAAAGCCAACAGTTCCCACAAAGTGCTAAGAAATTTCCCCAGCAGCTAGAGAAAGTTACAATTATATTGTCCCATTGCTGGGAGGGGAACTGGGAAAATGAAACTGAAAACTATTTTATTAAAATAACAAAAAGAAACAAGGCTCATCACTCTTAGATCAATAAGGAAAAGGACTGTAGTAGATATATCACACTACCTAAATATGTGCTTTAAAAAAATGGATTACTGGATTCAATATTCTAGGTCAGCTCTTTCCTGAAGAAAAGTATTATAATAAACAAATAACTTGTTTCAAAATAAAGGCAATCATGTTTACTGATAAGTTTATGCAATCATAACTTAGTCTAAAAAATGATCTTACCTGCCTTCTCCACCCCATGCGGAATTTGGTGTAATAATCACTTCTCGACAGTTATCAGTATCTGTATTATACACATAAAGTTTCAATGGTTTTGCTTCATGTGTTTCAATAAGGCTGAACAGATCTTCAGACTGCAAAAGCATCAAGGAGAGAAATATTTTTGTTACTGACCTTTAGAACAATGGGTCTCAAACCTGGCTAATATCAGAATCACCTGGAAAACTGTTTTTTAAAGAACAGATTGTGGGCCCTGCTGTTAGACATAAAATTCATTCCTTAAAATCAATATTCCAAACAAGGTTTCAAATATTTTACCTAGCTCCTATGTGCAATGTTTTATGTTCATTTCTCTCTAAAGTCTAGTCAGCAAGTTTAGTATAAAACTCTTCTACACCCGAATTCTACATATTCTGATTTTACTCTTCATTATTGAAGAACTGGTTATTTGGGCACCTTATTTTTTCTCTCCTTTTTGATTTAGCAATATATACTTCTACTAGCTAACTGACAAGGAAAAGGATCTAATAGAGCTGAGCCACCTTTTTCCTTTAAAAAGGGGAAGAGAAAATGAAATCAATAACCTAAATGGACATTTGATTTAGTCTTGAAGTATTTAAGAGATTACTGTATATCTCATATAAAAATCTGTGCAACTGCCACACATATGTATTATTCCTCACAGCTATCTCTTATAAGATAGCTCTCAGATGTTCTGTTTGCAAAAGTTATCTTGATCAGCAAAGAACTAACTAAATAACATTCATTATTAATAAACACACTAATTACCTCATTCATGACTGTATCTGCTCCAATGATATAATCACTGTGAGGTCTAAGACCTGCCAGTGCCGCAGGAGAATTTGATTCTACTTCCTAGAATAACACAAAAACACACCCCAAATTAACGTACATAAAATAATCTTCCAAATTTTACAGTTCACAGTCCTTAATTATTATGATTTTAAAACCCCTGTACTTCTGGGGCGCCTAGGTGGCTCAGTTAAGTGTACAACTTTGGCTCGGGTCACAATCTCGTGGTCTGTGGGTTTGAGCCCTGAGCTGACAGCTCAGAGCCTGGAGCCTGCTTCAGAATCTGTCTCCCTCTTCTCTGCCCCTCCCCCTCTAGCACTCAGTCTCTCAAAAATGAACATTAAAAAAGAATTTTTTAAACCTCTGTACTTCTATCTTGTTAGACATGTCAGACACAACAGAATATATATATTTAAATCTCAAGCATAAAAATCACATAATTTAAATATTTAGTAAATATTTACTAAATATTTAAATATTTAGTTATTTATTATTACTAAATATTAGTAAATATTTAAATATTTAGTAAATAGTTAAAATATTTATCATTTTAGGGGCGCCTGGGTGGCTTAGTCGGTTAAGCATCTGACTTTCGCTTAGGTCACGATCTCACGGTTCGTGGGTTCGAGCCCCGTGTCGGGCTCTGTGCTGACTGCCAGCTCAGAGCCTGGAGCCTGTTTCAGTCTGTGACTCCCTCTCTCTCTAACCCTCCCCTGCTCACGCTGTCTCTCTCTCTCTCTCCCCTAGAAATAAATTAAAAAAAATTTTTTTAATAAAAAAAAAAATTTATCATTTTAGCTGTTTGTAGCTATCTGCTTTAACAATTCTTCTAATGGATAAATCAATAGGAAAACAGTTCTTAGGGATCTACATTTGCTGCTCTTCCTAAGCTGGTTGTTTTTTTTTTTCTTTAATTAACTTATTTTGAGAGAGATTGTGTGCGCGAGTAGCGGATGGGCAGAGAGAGTCCCAAGCTGGATCTGCACCATCAGCACAGAGCCTAATGTGGGCTCAATCTCACAAACCATGATAGCAGGACCTGAGCCAAAATCAAAAGTCAGATGTTCAAGAGACTGAGCCACCCAGACACCCCTCTTCCTAAGTTTTAAAAAATTATTAATCCATATTTTTAAGACAATGAATTCCATTTTTTCAGAAACTAAAAATAGCTTAATAATAATAACATCTCTACAATCCAACCACGCTGAAGACAGCACCTTTCTACATCATTTCTTAAACTGCAAATAACAGCTCGTACTTTATACCTACCAATACATGCCAAACGTTTTCATTTGCCCCATCAAAGCTGCAGAAACGAATGCTC
The DNA here is from genome assembly GCA_017311185.1 of Proteles cristata cristata. NCBI lineage: Eukaryota > Metazoa > Chordata > Mammalia > Carnivora > Hyaenidae > Proteles > Proteles cristata. The sequence goes on along the minus strand of JAESUZ010004073.1, from coordinate 401,133 downwards.
ACTCCCAACAAGCCCTGGCCACCCCACATGTTACTTGGTGTGACAGAGGTCTCTCGAAGTTCCAGTGTTTTACTACTGTAGATAAGCATTTTGACAGGCTTTTCAACATTTGCTTTCAGTAGATCCTTAAGAGTATCATTGTCTTTATTCTGTGAACACATAAAAATATTCTTTCTAAATAAATAATGTTAACTATCTTACTTTAAGCATCCTATGGCTCTACTGAAGTAATATTAATAATCAATATCCAACAGGCAAAGCATTCACTAACATTCCCATGCTCCTTGAAGAATGTGAAAAAACAACTCCTATGTTATCAACAACTTCTGACTTTTTCTAATAGCAGACTACTGATGATGGATTTTGCAACCCAACATTATTTGAGGTGATCTAGGGCTTTAGTGATCAAAAACCAAAATACTCCGGGGCGCCAGGGTGGCTCAGTTGGTTAACCATCCAACTTCGGCTCACATCATGATTTCGTGATTCGTGAGTTTGAGCCCTGCATCCAGCTCTGTGCTGAAAGCTCAGAGCCTGGAGCCTGCTTTGGATTCTTTGGATTCTCTCTCTTTCAAAAATAAATGATAAATGTTAAAAAAAAATTTTAAATAAAAGAATTTAACAACCCCCAAAACTTCGTATACTCCATAAGAAGTCATATTACTAACAGAATAGGTATGGCTTTGATTTTAAAATCTAGAACATTTACTGAGGTTGTAGTTTAATTTTGGACAGCACTCCTGAACATATGCTTTCCTTATTTATCAGGAACTGGCAGGAGAGAAAAATGGAAGCAGTATGTTAAATATTTCATCACATAAGTGAATAAAGACCATTATGTAAGGGATGCTGATAACGAACAAAAACTTAAAACTGCTATGAAAAAATAAACCAACAAAGTAGCCATGGTTATAAGGATTTCTGTTGCTGAAATTATCTAATTTTTTTCTCTTAAGACTCTACTACAGGTAAACTGAAAGCAACTTATAAAAGGTGGTTTTAATTCTGCACATTTGGAACATAACTCTCTATCTGGTTCTAATAATATTATTTATATATCAAGGAATTTAGCTCCAAGAAAATGCAGTTATTTGAGAATGGGTCTTTACTAATCCACTTGTCAGTAACATACAAAAGTTTGGCATCACTGAAAAAGCATACTTTTTCATCCTAAATATTTCTGTTTAAAAGAATTAAATATTTAACATATAAAATCTCTAGTAATTTTATTCTCCTAAAATAATTACTTAAGGGTGAGGTGTATATAGTATTCTGTATTTGACATTTTCACGTTTAAAAACGTAATTTCTACAAACTGGCATCATACTTCATATAATGTTTGTAGCTAATGAATACACAGCTACCCGAATTAATCTGAAAAATTCCAATTTCAAAATATTACAAACTACTATAGTCAAAACTACAAAAAGCTGAACTTACTAATCTCGAACCATTAATGGAAACAATAAAATCAAAGAATGGCTCCAGTCCAGCTCTATGTCCTGGGGAATTTTCTTGTACCTGTAAAAACAAAAGTGCCAAAAGAGAAAAATGCAAAGCTTTTTTAAAAATTATAAGCTAAATGTTAATAATACTTATCTCTTTTCAGTAAAAATAGATAATTTCATGATAAGGAAAGAGGTAAAACACACTAGTTCTCTCATTTTTCTTCATCTCTCCCAGAAAATGCCCTTGTAGCTCCCTAAATCCTACCTATTCTTTAAGTTCATCCCACATATGAGGTTCTTTCTCTATGGTTCTATTTCACACTAACTTCTATTTTGGGGCGTGGGGGCAACCTTCTAGGATGTAGCACATGATAAAGCAAACAGTTACTCATTACAACTAAGTGACAAACTCAAATTAATTTAGCAAGCATTTATTCCACGACTACCATCAGTGAGGCACCATTCAATTAACAAAACTAATATAGGAAGATAGCTACTATGTCAAGATATTTATTTATTAAGGAACAGACAAGAGGAAAGAGAGACAGAGGACACACAATCCTCTAATAACTGTAACACAAGACCAAACAGGTTAAGGGCTATAATGGAGGTACAGAGTTCTAAGAAGACTGATTGAAGAAGCTTCACAGGAAAGAAAAAAAAAAAAAAGGCACTTGAATTGTGCTTTAAAATAAAGAGCTTTAGGGGTGCCTGGGTGGCTCAGTGGGTTAAGCGACCAACTTCAGCTCAAGTCATGATCGCACAGCTCATGGGTTCAAGCCCCAAATTGAGTTCTGTGCTGACAGCTCAGAGCCTGGAGCCTGCTTTGGATTTGATTTCTTCCTCTTTCCCTGCCCCTCCCCTGCTATGCTCTTTCTCTTTAAAAAATAAACATTAAAAAAATTTTTTAAAGGAAACCACTTATAAAAAAAACAGAGTTTTAAAGGTGAGATGGATAAGGGGATAAAAGGGACACCTGAAAGTTGAAATAATGAGTGAAAATCTAGAAGGGGTCTGAAAAAATGGGGATCATATTACAGTATAGCTACACAACAGAAAGGTGTGGGACAGATATACAGAATTATAGATTTTGAAATCACAAAACCTCCATTCCAGGGGATTAAACTGAGGTCTGTGTGGATAGCTGGAGGGAACACTGCAGCTCCTGAAATTATAAGCAGCATTTATAGGAATCAGCTGTTTTCCAGGTATAAAGATCCATCCACGGCTTTCATTAGATTCTCAAAAGGCTTCTCCAAATAAAGTGCTAAACCCACAGATTTTGTGCAATTCTTTTATTTACAGGTGAAGAAACCATCCCGTGACGTGCCTATGGTCGTGGCAGAGGTTAAACTCAAAAGTATGTAACTACTAGTTCAGTAAGGAGGCTGGAAAGAAGAAGTGGAACCTGACTTATACAGGACTCTAAATGGAAGATTAAGACGACTTAGATCCTCAACAATTCAAATGGTTAGTATCCCAAATTTAAAATAGACTATCACTATTAAATTTTCTAAATTTACAGTAGTAAAAATATTAGTAGCTGGTAATGACAAAACAGCAAGAAGTTAATACACCTTGCATTTCCTCTAAAATAATTTTATTTTTAAGGACTTTTTATTCTGATTGATGTTATTTTAGACTGTCAAAAGTGTCCTATGAAAATGAGGTTTGCATTGATATTTGCAGGCCGATTATCTGTAACGTTCTTAACAGTTCTAATAGTTAATAGTCAATTCTGACGTTATACGAAGAATACATACACTCATTCACCCACACATAAATCTGGAGTTATCTACACAGTAACAAATTTTATTGCTTTCAAAATGGAACCCAGACACCCAGAATACATTTCTCTAATATTAGACTCCTTAGATTAATGAAACTTAATCTTTGATTAATGATACATTCATTACTTTTTGGATTTATGTTACCTTTTATTTAAAACCATATTATACTGGGGTGCCTAGGTGGCTCAGTCGGTTAAGAGTCCGACTTCGGCTCAGGTCATGATCTCACGGTTCACGGGTTTAAGCCCCGTGTTGGGCTCCGTGCTGACAGCCAGCTCAGAGCTTGGAGCCTGTTTCAGATTCTGTGTCTCCCTCTCTCTCTGACCCTCCTGTGCTCACGCTTTCCCTCTCTCTCAGAAATAAATAAAACATTAAAAAAAAATAAAAAATAAAACCATACTATACTATCATTGCTTTTGAAGAAGTAAAACTAGGTGTTTTCATTTGTCACAGTAAGAAAGTTGTCCATTATAAAGATGGTTCCATGTTTACCTTACTAAAACTGTTTAATCTTGCTTTCTGTAAATTCTCTCACAAATCTGGGACTATATCACTTTTGTAAATTAAACAAGTCAGTTACATATCAAAGGGATTTATTATTTACAAGTGTTAGCTCTCCTGAAAAAAAAAAATCAGCTCATACTTGCTTAGTTTCTTTATACTGAGTTTTTTTAAAATGAAGGATGTTTTATATTCTACATATCCCCAAGCAAAATGTCTAGAACTCAAAGTGGCAGACAGATTGCTCTTCAAAAGGCAACGCTGAAAGGAAAATAGTGGCCGGCTGGAGCTATTATGAGAAGAAAAGGGAGGTCAAGTCACAGCTAGCTGGGAAAGAGTCACAATCTGCGAGGTGTGAAATGCCGCAAGCGTGAAGAGAGGATAACTGGCAGAGACCCTCACGGTCGAGTTTCTCACTTAATAAGGTCCTCATCTGATCCTCTAATTCTCTGAATCTGAATGTTTCCAAATGATCTTTCTTTCTAGAAACTAACCAGCCCATTTATCAATTTCAGATTTCTCCACTGAGGCTGCCAAAAGTTTATCTTTCAGTTAAAAAGGACCAAAGATAGTACTTTTGTAATGTCATCACCAACTTAGAAAGTTGATTCCACACACTGATGCCTATCATGCCACCCTCCCAGTATAACGTTTTACCTCTATTTGTCTTAAGTGGAAAGTTTCCAATAACATTAGAACTATTCTTTCCCATAACTCAAAAGACATTCACTAGCCAAATTTGAATTCTAAAAATAAATAAATAAATAATCCTTTCCCTAACTCTTATTCTTCTATTTGCATTTGCTACAAACATCAATCTCCTATTTCTAATGTACCTTCAAATTAACTTCTTTCCTAAATTTACATCATTAGTACCAGTACAATTCTGGCAACTGGGTATTTAATTACTAGTAAGAAGCCAGCAGAGGGAGCCCTAGAAAATGTTCCCTTTGACCCTAAGATACTTAAAGGAAATTTCCTACATTTCATAGCATGAAAAACAAGATCTATAACACAACAAATTAAACATCTACACGGGTTAAGTTTCTCTGGCAATATTATCCACTGACAAGAATCTCTTAGGCACCCAATCAGTCAGGCATCAGATTACCACTTCAATACTTTCTCCGTCCTGTAAGATCTCTCAATTGTTGATTCATCACCTGCTTCCTTCAAACCATCTTAATTAAAATAAACAAACAAACAAACAAACAAATACATCCCTGTATCCATCTATCTGGTTCCATAGGTCATTAGAATTTATTAGTGGGCCAAATATTATAGGAATTTAAGATGAATAAGGTTAAATTGGAAAGTTTAATAGTTAAGATTTTACAAGATTTGGGGCACCTGGGTGGCTCAGTTGGTTGAGCATCTGACTTCGGCTCAGGTCATGATCTCAGTTCGTGGGTTCAAGCCCCGCATTGGGCTCTGTGCTGACAACAGCTCGGAGCCTGGAGCCTGCTTTGCATTCTGTGCCTCCCTCTCTCTCTGCCCCTTCACACTGTGTCTCTGTCTCTTTCTCAAAAATAAATAAACATTACGAAATTTTAAATTAAAAAAACTTGAAAAAAAAGATTTTACAAGATTTTGAAAAAATGCACAATATAAAGACAATAGAGTTCTAGAGCCAGACTGATTTGGTATTGAGGCATACTTTTACCTTATTAGCTGTGTGAACTTGGGAAAGATTATCTTTCTGGACCTCAGTTTTTTCATCTGCAAGTAAAAGATAACATTCTACTGTACAAGAATACAATAGACACTGAATGAGTTTATGAAATGTCTAACTAAGACTCTGATATATGATAGGAGTTCTACAAATCTTTTTTTTAATGATGTGTCTGGCATGTCTGATGCCTAGAACACATCTTTCTTTTTAAGTTAATTTAAAGTTATTTTATATATGTACACATATACGTCCATATGTATGTATGTAATTTCTACACCCAACATGGAGCTTGAACTCACAACCCCAAGACCAAGAGTCCATTACTCTTCCAACTGACCCAGCCAGGCACCCTGAGGGGAGAAAGGGGGAGAAGTTCCTACAAATCTTGAAAGTCATCTTCCTAACTCTGAAATCACCACCTGAGGGCAAATCTTTACAACTAATGAATTACTGGACCTACATTATTGTTCTAATTATGTTTCAATCATCTCTCACCTCTTAAAAAAAAAAAAAAAAGACATAAAAATGTTAGCTAGCAAGAGTAGAAAAACCATCTTTTAAAATACTGTCTCTTGGGGCACCTGGGTGGTTTAGTTGGTTAAGCATCTAACTTTGGATCACGTCATGATCTTGTGGTTCACGAGTTCGAGCCCCACACTGAGCCCTGTGCTGACAGCTCAGAGCCTTGAGCCTGTTTCAGATTCTGTGTCTCCCTTTCTCTTTGCCCCTCACTGGCTCACACTGTCTCCTCTCTCTCTCTGTCCCAAAAATAAACATTAAAATGATAGAGCCTTTAAAGAAATACACAGGAGAATATCTTTGAGATTTTCAAATATGAAAGACTTCTTAAACTAGATACAAAAAACAGTAACCATAAGCTAAAAAAAATTTATGAATTATACTAAAACTACAAACTTCTGCTCATCAAAAGACACAATTAAGACAATGAAAGTATACAATACATATCCAACAAAGGAGTTATATTCAGAACAAATTGAGAATCACTGAAAATCATTAAGAGATAGTAAAACCACAATGAGATACAAGTTCACATCTACAAGACTGGCTAAAATAAAAAAGATAATAACAAAGGGATGAAACAAACCCTCATATATTAATGTTAGGAATGTAAAATGGTGCAGTTGCTGTGGAAATAGTTTGGCAGATCCTCAAATGTTAAACAAAGAGTTATCATGTGATCCAGTAATTCCACTCCTAGATATATAAAAAAGAGAAATGAAAACCTGTACACAAAATTCATAGCTGCATTATTCATAGCAGCCAGAAAGTGGAAACAACCCAAATGTCCCTTAACTGATGAATGAATAAACAAAATGTTAAACCCATAGAATGACGTATTATTTGGCAATAAAAAGGAAGTATTCATGCAACAACATGAATGAACCTTGAAAACATTATGCTAAATCACAAAGACCACATATTGCATGATTCCATTTGTATGAAATGTATAAAATAGGCTAATCTACAGAAATGGAAAGTAGATTAGTGGTTGTCCCAGGGCTGGAGTAGGAGGAATGGGAAGTAGCTGTTAATGGGTATGGAGTTTCTCTCTGGGGGTAACAAAAGTATTTGGAATTAGATACTAGGGATGGTTACAAACTCTGTAAATATACTAAAAAGCCTGTGGACTGTATATTTTCAAAGGCTGAATTTAATGGTAGGTAAATTATATCTCAATGAAGCTGCTAAAAAAAATAATAACCTAATGGGGAAATGGGGAAAAGATTTTAGCAGACTCTAAACAAAAAAGGGTACTGATATGGCCAATAAATATGAAGATATGCTCAACTTCAATAGTTGTGAATTAAAACCACAATGTGATACTACTACACACCTACCAGAATGGCCAAAATGAAAAAGATGGAAACTACTAAACGTTCGTGAGGATACAGAACGACTGGAAACTTCAATTACTGCTGGTGTGAATGTAAATAAGCAAATTATTTGGCAATATCTGTTAATACTGAAATATTTGACCAAATTATTGCACTCTTTAGCATACCCAATAGAAATGGGTATACATATGTTCTTCAAAAGACACCAAACAGTTAATGTTCCAGCAGCATTATTTGTACTATCTAAACTAAAAACTACATTAATTCCCATGAACAGCAGAACAGATAAATGAATCTTGATGTAGTCTCTCGATGGTATAAAATAAATTAATAAAACAAAAGACCTACAACCATACGGCAGATGGATAGGTTTCACAAGCAGTATTTGAGCAAAAGAGGCCAGACACAAATGAGTACATATGATTCCATTTATATACAGCTAAGAACAGGGCAATTAATCTATGCTGTTAGAAATCAGGACAGCATTCACTCTGAGGGGGTTGGTGGGTAAGTCAGTGTGCCTGGAGAGGGATGGAATGCTGCTTACACTAGTATGTTGTCTATGAAAATTCATCAAGCTTTACACTTCGTGCACTTTAAAAAGCTTTAACATATACTCCCCTCTATCCAAAAAGCAGAAATACAATTATTACAACCTAAGAACATACCCAATATTTCATCTACAAAGATCATACTTTGAAAACCAGCAATTAAATCTCAAAGGATTCTGAGCAATGGATACAAAGGCCATAAAGTAACGTACTCTAATGCTCATTTCAGGACCATTCTTAGATTCTATTTATATTTACATGGTTTGACTACCTGATATCAAGCTACCAGCAGAGTACTAACCAAACAAAAAACTGAAAGAGATGATACTGCCACTTGCTTATAGCAAAAAATGATAGCTGGCAGAAAATGAGAATCATTAGAAATTTCAAAGATCAAAAACCAAAAGGAAAAAAAGTACCAGTGTTAACTTAAGCCACTTACCAAATTCTACCAAGTGAGTATGTACTGTGCACTTAGCAAAAAAAGGTGTAGTTGTGATTTTGTCCTGTTGTAGGGAAAACAACAATTTTAAAAATGTCTCCACCATTAAGTTGTTTTTTAGAACTTTTTACAATTATAAAAATCTTATGTATTGTGTGTTGTCCAATACAGTAGCCACTATCCACATGTGAAATGTGGCCTGTGTGACTGTGGAAGTAGGTTTTAAATTTCATTTAATTTAAACAATTGACATCCAAGTTTAAACAGCCATATGTGGCTAGAGACTACTGTATTGCACAGCACAAGTCTAGGTGATAAGTACATGATACGTACTGCAATACAACACATGGACATCATCACAACGATTAAGATAAATTTTTTAAATATACGTAGCACCTATCAGAAGCATGCAATATACTTAAAACATAGATTTGCATATAACATATTCTTGATACTGAAAGTAGTAAATATTCTATTTTAAGGAAAAAGCTGACTCTATACATATCCATTCCCTGGGAGTTCTTAACAGGCATGTTGAAGTTACACTTTTTCCAATTCTTCTCAGGCTTCATGGTTTACTTTGAACAACTAAGAAATACAATGTAGCAGCTGAAAATACTAAAGAGTAATTATGCTTACAAGGAAATCACAAAAGTAACTGTGAGCCAAACAAAGACACATAGAATAAATTATGAGCAGTTACTGGCACTTACAAGAGTTCAACTTTACATCTGGAGGTTATCTTGTCAAAATAAATTTCACGACATGAACTACTTCTTTTATAAGCACTCTAGAACAAACAGCTACAATACACAAGATAAAATCTGCTAGAGATTTTTACTCAAGAAGCAAAAAATGAGAAGCTTTTAACAGAAATTGCACAGTGAAGGGGTATCCATCCCTATTACATAAAAAGAAATTGGCACCAACGATTAGAAGCTGGATTTGGAATCACCAACTATATATAAATTCTTCTTAAAATGGTGTCATTCAGTTACTACACGGAGTTTTCAGGGGCTTTGTTCTGAAATCAATTTAGTGGATCATTATAGAACAGGCAAATGTCAAAATAAGAAAAATATTGGGATAATAAATTCAAGACTTAGTAAGTCATTATTTTTCAGGAACTGTAGTAGTACACATGAGCTGAAATGAAAAATAAATTTCTTACTTATCTGTAATAAAAATAAAATTAGAAAAAAGCCCTACAAGATACCATTAACTCTTTTTGTCCAATCAACCTCCAGATAATAAATGCAATTCAACTGTTGGTTTTTCTCTCACCTTCTGATCCTGGATCGTTAAAAAGTTTTACCAGATTTAGCATGAATTTTCTTTGTGTACAGACCTCATTGTTCTATGCTGGATGCTTTCCAGTGAAGCATCCGTCTCTTCTTCTGGGATTGAAAGTGTCATAGTACTTTATACTAGGATTGGATCATTTCACATGAACCACTCTCTCTTTAAAATCTTGGCTTGAGGAGAGAGGGGCAGCAGAGTAGAAGGGGAGAAGAGTTTGGGAAGAGTTAAACTCCATCATTTATATACTTCCAGCTGAGGAGTATAGAACTGCCACCTTAACGTAACAAAGAAAGGAAACTGCAAGGCTACTTTCAGAATACAGGAGATCATTAAACTAGGCATTTCATAAGGTGATATACAAAGATAAACCTATCACATTGGTGGATGGTATGTGAATTACTTCTCGTTTTCTAACCAAGGAGATGTTTCCATAAAATGGGCTCAGTGGAATGTGTCTTTTTATTACTGCACCACCAATTCCTTCACATGTATAGTTAAGTCCCTCTGAATGACTTTCTGTCTAAACCATCATCTTCTCTAGCTCTCAATTTAATGTTAACACTCTTACTTTTGTACTATTTTTAAAAGCACCAAGGATGTTAAATAAAGGTAAAAATTAAGTTCAATCCAAGTATCAATAATGATTCATTTCAACTATACACATAATGCCTCATGTTATATAAGTACATGCTTGAGTGATCAAAATGATGGGAGAAAACTTGGGGGTGTGATATAATAAAAATCAACCCTAAATACTTCAGTTATAAAACAAAGCTCTTTTGGAGTGGTGGTGGAGGGAGCTCTACAATGTCTGAAAAGGGCCAGTGTTCCTGTTTGGGACTTGATACAAATACGTGGAAATTATTCTGCAGTAGACTAGAAGAGTTCAAGCTTTACTTGCTGAAACATTTTTTTAATGTTTATTTTTGAGAGAAAGAGGAGGAGTGGGAGAGGGGCGGCAAGAGAGGGAGACACAGAATCCAAAGCAGGCTCCAGGCTATGAGCTGTTAGCACAGAGCCCTACGTGGGGTTCAAACCCATAAGCAGGGAGATCATGACCTGAACCAAAGGTGGACACTCAACCAACTGAGCCACCAAAGCGCACCAGTTTGCTAAAACATTCTTACATGTTCTACCAAAATAACTCAAAGAGTATGTTTTTCTGACTGACTCTAGGATGTAATTTATAACATATGAAGCAATTTAAAATAAAATTCTAATGATAACTAAAAGGAAATTAAAACCTATCAGTACATAGTACTTTTTTAGAGAAGGTCTGTATATCAGAAAAATGATGTTGAAAGAAACTGAAGTCTGCTGTAAAAGAAGCAAAAAGTCTGACAACTTATCACCTCGTTTTATAATCTTCAAATACCAATTTAGGCATTTGTTTCTTAGGGAAAGAGAACTTGCTGTGTGACCTCAGGCAACAATCTTTCTGTGTTCCTTTTCTTTAGCTGTAAAGTGAGGAGGCTAACAAGATAGTTTCTAAGACTGAATGACGACTCACCATGAAGTAAGTCTAACTGCCGCTATCTATAGATCCTACAGTCAGTGTAGATAAACCCAACAACATTATTTTAATAGCACAGACTCTTTTAGTCATTTTAATTAATGTGTTTAGTATCATTGTGATAAAGCAATGAAAAGGGCATTTTCATTTGAAAAAAGACAAGATTTCCTTAAAAATGAAGACTCCTTAAAAATTGGCAGGCACATTAATAAAATTAATGGGTCACATCTGATTCAAAACTTATGTTTTAAACAGTAGTAATATACAGGGCTAGGTACATGGGTAAAGGTAGCTGCTGAATGATTGAGTAAACAGAAATGCTACCTAAAGACCTAAAATGCTTAGAGGTCTATTTTAACCAGCACTGCCACTACAAAAGTGGTTGTCAATGGGTGATACAGTAATACAGATGCTAATAATAAAGGAATCAGCTAACATTTATTGAGCCTTTATCATACTCCAGCCACTATGCTAAATGCTTTACACAGAATGTCTCATTTAATCCTTGGGATAACCAATGAGGTAGATAAGGCTGTTTTTAATGAAGAAATTTAAGAGCAAGGCCATCTGCAAGGCAGCAGTAGGCCAGAAAAAAAAACTGACGTGCTGAATGTTTTTCAAAATATTTTCATATACAATATCTACTATGGTTTTTTTTTTTGTTAAAAACAGGTAGAAGAGGCACTAGTAGTATCTTCACTTTTCAGATACAAAGAATGGAGCTCAAAGAAGTTCAAAGGTTTGCCCAAGGAAACCCAATGAAGTGACAGGAAGGACAGAAAGGTCTAGTGATTCCCAAGAGTGGTCTCTGGTGCTCTACTATCAAGTCTCTCACTGTATTCATGTCTAAAAGATGACAAGGTTCCTCATTGCCGACAATGTGCTGGAATGCTCAATCGCTGGTGCTTACAACAAAAACAGGGCTCAGCATCACTCCCTTCGTGCTGCAGTAAATTCATGTGCAGTGCCAAGAGGGACATGGACAGTCTCTAGGGTAACTACTTTGGTTCTGCAAATTGTTTGGAGAAAAAAAAAGTCCTCTTACTTAATCGCACCTCCGAAGGCAATCTACGGTTATATTCTGAAGCAGGTATCAAACCCTCACAGGTAAAATATTTTCTAGTTTCGATGAACGAGTATTAGTGAATCAATCAAAACAATATAATCCTTTCAGCACAGTATTAAAGCCAGCAAAGTGAATGTACTGATATTAAATAACTTATTCTAAGTTCAATTCTTATGAAAATTTCAATGGCATTATTCAAAAAAGCTCTGTCAGTATCTGACCCAGAAAACACTCCAGCCAGTGCTGCGTACTCTACTACTTACTGACCAGGACAGAAACTGCAATTACCCACCACAGTAGGTCTCCCCAAATAAGGATCCTGAGGACCCTTAAAAACACATTAAAACACGCTTCATCACAAAATCTGAAAGTGTACATTAACAGAGTAACATTCTGTTCAAGGTCTATTAATATTAGGAAAAGTTTATGTCCAATGATACAATTTCTGAACCTGTCCTAAGGTTCACATACATTGTATTCAATGGCATTTATGAACTAAAATAATCTGATTCCTACATTTGAAAGGAATTTCAAAAAATGTTTATTAAACAAATTCAGACTTTTTTTTTCTTTTTAAGTAATCTCTACACTCAACGTGGGGATTGAATTTACAACCTAGGATCAAGAGTAGCAAGCTCTACTGACTGGGCCACCCAGGTGCCCCTATTCATGGTTTTTTAGTAGAAGAGATCGACTTTGGGAGAACATCATCTTTAGGTGGTATTTATAGAGCTTTTTCAGTTATAACTTTAAATTTGAAAAACATCAGATAACCCAACTGTTTTCTTTTTAAAAGCATTATTTTCAGAGTGAGCCAGGAAAGAAGGGGCTAGCAGTGAGATATTTATGTTCTTCAAATGGGGACATGAGGGGTGCCTGGGTGGCTCAGTTGGTTGAGTGTCTGACTTAGGCTCAAGTCATGATCTCATCTGAGTTCAAGCCCCGCATCGGGCTCTGTGCTGACAGCCCAGAGCCTGGAACCTGCTTTGAATTCTGTTTCCCTCTCCCTCTGCCTCTTCCCTGCTCATGCTGTCTGTCTGTCTGTCTGTCTCAAAAGTAAATAAACATTAAAAGATTTTTTTAAGTCTGAGAAACACTGTGTTAGTAAAAAAAGAAAAATTATGACTATCAGCTATTGGGAATTATCTTTCTCAAAATAAGTCCCAAGTTGAACTCTTGTAGGATCTCATGTAGATTAGTGAGGAACCACTAAAAAAGAACAGATCCATGTAACAGTAGATATGTCTAGGCATTCCATTTTTTCTTTCCTAAAGTTTATTTGTTTTGAGAGAGAGTGTGCGAGTGGTGGAGGGGTAGAGAGAGAGAGGGAGAGAATCCCAAGCAGGCTCAGTGCTGTCAGCTGTCCGCGCTGAGCCCAACATAGGCTTGAACCCACAAATCAGGAGATCATGACCTGAGCTGAAACTAAGAGTTGGAAGCTCAACCAACCGAGCCACCCAGGTGCCCCAATATTCCATTTTCCATGGAAGTAATTTCACTGTCACTTTCTCCTCTAAGAAATGCTGCCCGGTGTGCAGCCAATGGCCCTAGAGATAAAGGCCTGTTACTATACTGCAGACATACTTCATCTCAATGGCCTTTTCTTCAAAAGATCTATCACTTCCAAAATCTCTCTTGAAGGAAATGACAAGAAATAGTGAACAATTTTCCATGTTCCCATAGTGGTGTGAACACTGGTTCCAGAATGTCCTCAGATAACTCCCATCTCAAAGAATATTAAATGCAGAATGAATTAATTTGAATTTTAAATTTAGAAACAGATCTTATAATGGGCACCAATAAGGCAATTCCAAAAATGTAATTTTGAAAAGTCTTGTGTGGTTCACTTGACAATTAAGGAAGAACCTAGGCAAGAATTCTGAATTCAACATACTTCAACTGTAGTAACTTTTAACCAAACTAAGCAGTCCTGGCTAACTTTTTTCCTGTCTAATGTTAAGATCAGAGGTGGGAATATAAGTGGTACTCATGATAAACACGAAACTGGACTTACTGCAGGAGGGAATCTGAAATATAATGCTGTTTTTAAAAGAGGGCTTCTAAACAAATGAAAAAATTTGCACTAGGAGTTCACTTTTTAAAAATATCTTTTAACAATTTTTTTTTGAATACACAAATATTTCATGACCACTGTGGAAATTTTAGAAAATATGCTGAATGGGGTACCTGGGTGACTCAACTGGTTAAAAGTCGGACTCTTGTTTTTAGCTCAGGTCATAATCTCACAGTTCCATGGCTTTGAGCCCCACACTGGGCTCTGCGATGTCAGTGTGGAGCCTGCTTGGGATTCTGACTCTCTCCCTCTCTCTCTGCTCCTCCCCAACTTGTGCTGTCTCAGTCTCTCAAAATAAATAAATAAATAAATTTAAAAAGTCACCATTTGCCAATAATCTTTTAAATAGCCTGGCTTATTACCTTCCCATTTCATTTTCCTGGGCACTTGAATGTACACGCACCTATGCAGACAGACATACCTATGGCCACAGAGTGTTGTGAAACACAATTTTCATGACTGTATACCATTTCAATCTGTGGTCAGGCCCTGATTTATTTAGCATTGGGTTAAAAAAATTTTTTTTAAATGCTTTTTTATTTTTGGAAGACAGAGCGCAAGCAGGGGAGAGGCAGAGAGGGAGACACAGAATCTAAAGTGGGCTGCAGGCTCTGAGCTGTCAGCACAGAGGCCGACGCAGGGCTTAAACCCACAAAACGCAGAATAATGACCTGGGCCGAAGTCAGATGCTTAACCAACTGGGCCATCCAGGCACCCTGGCACTGGGTGTTTGGTTATAAGGCAACATTTTATAACTTCAGACTATACTGTACTTAAATATGTCATAGCATTCAAAATCTCTGTAAAACATGGCTAAGGGGCAAGGTTAGACACAGAAAAAAAAAAGACTAGGAAAAATACTTCAGCAGTATTTACCTTTAGATGATAGAATTACAGGTAGTTTAGGTTCTTTGTTATACTTTAACCTATCTAAAAGATCTGTAATGAACAGATGTTGATAATCAGAAAACAATGGAGTAATATACTAAAATGAAGATCATTAAAAAAAAATTAAAAAAAAAATAAAATGAAGATCATTTGTATAAATATTAAGATTCAATAATTTGGGATATGTACATTTTAAGTGAAAAACAAAGGGGAGGAGAAGGCTGTGAACATGTACTTACAACTGCAAAGATTTTTTAGAAAAACTAAATGTCCATCACCATGAGGTGCTGCTTAGCTAAACTCTGGCACAACAAACTGCTATGGAGCTAAGTGAAAACAAGAGGCAGATCTCCATTTGCTACTATGAAAAGACTGCCAAGATGCACTATCAAATAAGAAGACCAAGGGGGAGGAACAGTAGGTATCATGTGTTCCCAACAGTTACAGAAGGATACAAAGAGTGAAGGAGAACAAAATTCTTTTACCTGCATAAAACATTTTTGAAAAGATCGGTAAGAAAGTACTGGTTACTTAGAGGGTAGGAATGGGGAGGGAGTTGGCTACACAATATGATCACAACCTGAAAATGTACATTAATACATAAATGCATAATACATAAACAGGAAAGTACATTGTTCACAGCAGAAAATCTGAAGCTATTTCAAGGTTGTCCCCTAAAAATTTTTAAAGGCGGAATCTACCAATGGATATAGAAAAAATGTAAAGTACTTGAATTGTAGAGACTTTGAATTAATAATAAGACAGCAGTGGAAATGGGTATCATTATAAATGTTATTTTAAAACCTAGTCAAACAAGTTTTTATAACTAACAAGGAAACGGCCATGGAATCTTTTGTTAAAGGAAACAAACTTCTCATGAAATCATTCTAGAACTTGTTAACAGACCTGATTTTATTCCAAGGTTATCTTACCATGCCTATTCTAGTTTATAAACTCAGTAATCCGGTACTGGAATATATTACTGTACACTTAGGTAATAATAAATGAAAGGAAGTGTTTTTTTAATATGTTCAGATTTAACATAGTACTTTCCACTCTAAAAACAAAGATAACTGGAAATCAATGACAATTAGGCACAGAATGGGTAAGGACTCAAAATCATTTTTAAAAATGCCCCTAAATAGTCATTACTATTTTAAAGCTCTAATAAAGCTTGAATAAGACTTCATTTTTTGCAACATTTATTCTCCAGATGCAAAGAAACTAAGGTTGTCCCTAGGGATTCTGAAAATTGGATTTATAGATTAATAACAGATCTGAACTACTGACATATGTATGAGCGATTTACTGAGGTGCACCTATGTTAAGAAAATATATTTCAACTTATTTTACGAGGAACACAGTCATGAACAGAAGTCACTCAACTGGAATCCTTTTGATGTACACAGCTTTCTAACAGGCTTTTAAAACTCAGTAACGCTGTTTTACTGAGTGTATGTATTAAAATATCATGAATTTCCAAGGATTCATGGCCACAATCAACCACTGTGAGAGTCAGCTAGTCATACTGGATATCAGGCCCCAGGGTAGAAAATAGAAAACTCAAAATCAAACCAGGTAATAGAAAAGCACTGCTACTAACTTTCACTTCACATTCAGATCTGACATTTCATCTTCAATTTCTCCCATTAGTATGGCACCTGTGGTTGGCTTAGCTGAAGGAAATACAAAGGTAACATGGTTTGTTTATAGATTCCCTTTATTTTCTGGGAAAATCTTCCTTTCCTATCAAAAGTGTGGCGTCAAGAGAGATTTTCAATACAGTGGGGAGTCAACAAGACATGATAATTCTTAAGATCACAAAGGGGCCAATCACAGTGCTATCACACACATATCCGAGTAATTCGGTTTAAGAAAGCGGTCTCGGGGCGCCTGGGTGGCTTAGTCGGTTAAGCATCCGACTTTCGCTTAGGTCATGATCTCGCGGTTCGTGAGAGCCCGCGTCGGGCTCTGTGCTGACTGCCAGTCTGTGACTCCCTCTCTCTCTGACCCTTCCCTGCTCACGCTGTCTCTCTCTCTCCTAGAAATAAATAAAACATTTAAAAAAGAAAGAAAGAAAGAAAGAAAGCGGTCTCACCTAAAACGTGGGATCTAAGGCGGAGAATGACTGTAAGCAACTGGAAATAGTTTCTTTCAGTGAAAATGCTCTTGCCTGCAAGCAGCTAATATTTAGTGACACTCTATTAAGTCCTGAAATGGTGCTGCGGATTAGGGTCACTTTGCTGACAATCCATCATGTAGCCACTCACGCAGGTGTCACAGCACATAACCATCAATGCTACTTTTAAAGACTTCCAGTTCCATAAGAACCTCATGCTTCGCAACAACTTGGGCTGCTTACGCTTACCTAATGCGTTTTGAGATACTATGTTTCTCCAACCTGGGGACTGAGGCTGCTTTCCTTTATTTACCTACGTTTGTTTGTTTTTTCAAACGTTCCTCTCCATTACCTCTTTTACCACCCTGAGCAGTCTTAGAACAGAACGGAAATTCCCCCCACCCCCACCCGCCAGGAAATGTGGAAAAGGAGGGTTGGAAAGGTCAGGAGGGACCCAGGAAAGAAAAGAATCCTGCAAAAGCAAGTGAATTTAAGTCCGTCAAACCTACTATTAGGCCATTTCGTTTTCTGTTTGCCTAAATGACCTTTCCGGACATCCAGATAGCGCCGAGGTGAATTATCACCTGCCACCGCACCCCCTACCTCTAGTCTGATGAGTTCCAGGCTTCATTTTCTCAGAAAACTCAAAGGCTACCTTCACCATCACCTCTGTTGCAGACTTTGCCCCCAATCCTTTCCTAACTTTGTAAGCTAAGAATTAAGAGGGAGAGGACAGAGAAGGCTGTGAGGAGGGAAAGGAGCCAAGGTTGTAGCCCCCCCCCCCATGTCTGGGCCGCCCCCTGACCCAAGTTGCGGGCTGCCGCCTCAGACTCCACTCCGTCCTCCCAGGGCGGCGGACCCCGGGCCCGGAGCGCTCCGGGTAGGCGAGCTGCGAGCAGCCTCCCGAACCGGACTCGGCTAAGGCAACACCCGCGGTCTCCGCTCCTTTGCGGAGTCAGGCCTGGCTGTCCCAAAAAGGGGCCCGTCGGGGCCTCTGCCTCCCGGCGGCTGGGCCCCGCCTGCAGTCAGCCGTTCCCGAGCCGCCGTTCCGAGCCCTTACCCGCAGGACGTGGTAGCCTTCCGTGCCCCCGCCAGGGATCTCGACGCTCTGCGAGGACCCCATGGCGGCGGGCGATCAACGTGAGCGGGCCGAGATCCGCGCTGCTCCCCGCCCCCTGAGCACCGCCCGCTCCGCTCCTCCGCGTAGCACTTGGGACGTGGCACTCGCTGCCGCCCGAGAGCCGGGCCGCACTGCCCGACGGGAGAGCGTCGCCGCGGCACCCAAGGCCCCTGCGACGCCGCAGACAGCGCCACCTGCCGTAAATCACCGGAAGGGGCCAGAGCACGCGCAGGAGGGGAGGTGCTTGTTCGTGCTCGCGAGAGAACAGAAAAACAGTTTCTCTAGCTTCGGCATCTTGCTACGGATCCCTGGGTTGGACTAGCTTAAGCAGACGCGTTCCGGCTCGCCTGAATGAATGACTGCGTTGTCGTAGCTCCCCCTGGTGGCCAGAAGCAGGAAAAGGGCTGCCACTGAAAAGAATAGGGGTAGGTCCAAACACAGAGCTCTTCTCGGGGTCTTGTCCCAGTTTATACAGAGGATAATAGTGTCTCTCTGTGGGCTGAATACGGCATCCGGCCAGCTCAACTCAGTTTCATACGGGAAAATGGTCTGTTTCTTTCTTCCTAATTGTGAGAACAAGATCAGAGGACCGGTCACAATCTGAGTGATGTCAGAGTGGGAAGCACAATTGGGTGCCCTTGGTGTTCCACCTCCTGCTGCTGGGTTTCCCACTTCCTAGGAAACCCTCGTACCCAAGTTGTATTCACACTTTTCCTACTCCGTTGCTCTTTTTTCCCTCTCCCTATAAAATCTCCAATTATGGCCATTCCCCAGTGGTCAATTTGATCACTAATGGTGGCTCAACCAGATAATCAGAAAATGTGTATTCTGGTGTGAAGCAACGTAAAGTACATACTACCACCATGAAATATTCTAGCCAAAATATTTGGGGCTTCTATCACATCTTTAGTTAGATCTCCCAGTTGTATATACCAGGAAACAACGAGACAAAAAAAAGGAGGTGAACTGTCTTCAGAACAGCTGACCAGTTCCTTTTTCAAGTCAGAATTATACAAAAGGGACTCTACTGGATTAAAAGAGATGGGAAGGACATAATCAGGAGATACAATGTAAGGTCTTGAGTTGAAGGCTGATTTGGAGAAATTGGCTGTAAAGGACCATTTGGCTCAAATGGTCAAATTGATTTGAATTGGATCACATTGGATCAAACTGGATACGAATATTCGAAGCATTTACTGACATGGAAACGTAGAAACTACTGACTGAGAAAAAAACAGGTTACAAGTCACAATATGTCTGTAAACAATATGAAAACCTTTCTGTAAGCAAAATACATATTAATACGTACATATGTATATGAAGATGTGGGGGGATACAGAACAAAGGGTTACAGTAATGATTTCTGGGTGTAAGAGATTTTCCTTTTTGTTTTTGCTGGTTCTATATTTTCTAATTCTCATGGACTTCTGTCACAATAAAGGAGTATTTAAAATTTTGAAATAAAACATCATTTATCTTTCTTGGCTGTCAATAAATCAATACCAGGTTTTTAGGAGACCTAATAAACACTTAAATATACAAATGAAATGTTCAGTTATTAGGTTCTCAAGAGCAGGGACTGCAGTGTAATCAGCTCTGTGTTCCTAACGCTTAGCAGAGTGCCTGGCAGTGAATTTGTTAATGAATTTCATGTAAATGACTACATTTACATATAAGAACTAGATTTGCTGATGTTCTCATTCTGCTTGACAATTATAATCTTCTTCATGGTGCTGTCATAAGCTGTTGCTATGTTCAAGAGTCAAATTTTTGTTTCCCAGATGTTTGACATTAGGCATGGTTTGCAGAACCCATGTTCTGCAACCTTTGGTAGTGGACCTTTGGTAGTCCGTGAGCAACTCTGGCCATTCCCTAGAGCTAAATTTTACTTCAGCCATATAAGGAATAGCTATTTCCCATATAGGTCATTTATTTTCTTACCTTCTTTATTCACACTGATCCATACATCTGGAGCACTCCTTCTTAAATTTATACTTAGAAAAATTCTGGGGTGCCTGGATGGCTCAGTTGGTTAAGTGACCAACTCTTGATTTCAGCTCAGGTCATGATCTCATGGTTCTCATAAGTTTGAGCCGCACGTCAGGTTCTGTGCTGACAGTGCAGAGCCTGCCTGGGATTCTCTCTCTCTCTTTGCCCCTCCCCTACTTGCACATGTACTCTCTCTCCCTCAAAATAAATAAGCTTAAAAAAAATTCTAACCATCTCAAATGTTACTTCTATATCCCTAAATTTAGAAGAATGCATCACCTCACTCTTAGTTCCTAGAATAGTTGATTTCTGGCAACATCATTATAGTTATAGCCCTGTCTTCCACCACTTATGGTCCATGCATTCAGGGTAAGGGTTAAGTTTTTTTCATTTTCAGATCCCCAGTTCCTGGTTGAGCCTTGGGTAGTAAAGTTTGATGATTTGAACTGAATGAAATAGCCTCAAAGTCTGGTCTTTTCCAGGACCAGTTAATAAGTTACCTCTACTGCTCCCATTTGTGCCTCATCAAAATCTGTCATTTTTTAGTAGCAATTGGTAGAGGGTGAGATACAGATTTGGGACTAAAAATATCTGATAACCATTGCTCCAATTTTCCTGGTGCTAGTTGTTTACCTCTTTCAGTTAGTGAATATGCTCAGAAGGCAAAGGATAAAAACCTGAGTATTTTGCCAAAGCTAACAAAATAAATATAAAATGATGGAGGGGAATATATGGGAGATTATTGTCCAAAATAATCTCAATTGAAGTAGGAATCTGCTGCAGGCAAGCTGGTATTTTGAAACATCACAGGCAGCAGAAAAGCAAAAGCCAATAAATAAATAGTTCATGATGGAAGGATCTTTGTTTCATATTGGCTAGTGCAACTTCGTATTTTTGCCTCCAGACTGCTCTGGGAAAGTTTGCTGCTTGCTGCATTTGGATTAACTACAACTCTCTGTAGTCAGACAACAGGGACTTCCTTACCTATGGCCCCTTCCTGACCTAGTTTTGCTGAAGGAGCAAACTTCAAGAGGGGTCATGTTTCGGGCTATGGAACCCCAGCCACAGCTGATTGGAGCAGACGGGAACCCCTGACTTACCAGAAGCCAACATGTACACTAATAACTTATGAAGTGGTCTGTTGAGAAAAGCTCTCTTCCCCCATTCCTCCCCCAAACAAACAGCAGATTAGCTGCTGGTGATTAGCTAGGTCAGTCAGATTTCCTCTTTGGGGACTTGGAACTGGGAAATACAAGAGACTCAGTCAGTGTAGTTTTATCTGTGTATTAGAATGTAAACTCCATGAGGTCTTTGTCTGTGTGTCTACTACTGTGTACTTAATACTAAAAATGGGATGGCATAGAACAGTTGCTCAATAAATTGTTATTGAATGGATGGATGGATGGATGGATGGATGGATGGATGGTCACGTTAATAGAAAAGTGCTAGGTCAGTGGTTCTCAGGCTTGGATATGTATCAAAATCATCAGGGAACTTCAAAAATACAGAAGTCTAGTGCTAGTTTACTTCAATGAACCTGGGTTCCAGTAGTCTCTATTAATCTCCGGGTGATTTTGATACACACAAAATCTGAGAACTACCACACTGGAATAATGCTCAATAAATGCTGTTTTGTGGGCAGAGAACTAATGAGAGCCTCTAGAGCTGAGAGGAATCCTCGCAATAATCACAGCCATGAGGCACAATTTATACTGATGTTCTTGTGTTTCTTTGATATTCCCATCACCTTTGTTGCCAAACCTTTTAAGTTTTTAAACAAAATTTTATTTTGGACTTACAGGAAAGTTGCAGATAGTAGAGAGAGTTCCCATATGCCTTTTACTCAGTTTCTCCTATTGTTAGCATCTCACATAAACATAGCACATTTGTCAAAATCAAGAAACCAACATCTGAACCTTAGTGTTAAATAAACTCTAAACTTTATTTCAGTTTCTTAAGTTTTTCCACTAATGCTTTTCTGTTCCATGATGCAATGCAGGATCCTGTATCACAGTTAGTGGCCCTGTCTCCTTAGTCTTCTTTGGTTTGTGCAGCATCTCTGACTCTCCTGATTTTCAGGGCCTTGACACTTTTTTTTTTTTAATTTTTTTTAATGTTTTTATTTATTTCTAGGAGAGAGAGAGAGAGAGAGAGAGACAGTGTGAGCAGGGAAGGGTCAGAGAGAGGGAGATGCAGACTCTGAAACAGGCTCCAGGCTCTGAGCTGGCAGTCAGCACTGAGCCCGACGCGGGGCTCGAACCCACAAACCGTGAGATCATGACCTAAGCGAAAGTCGGACGCTTAACCGACTAAGCCACCCAGGCGCCCCTTAAGGACTAGTATTCTAAAAGCAAATGTAGGTGATGGAAATCTCAAAGAAATGGCAAAGCATTACTATACTTAGGGCCTTAGTACTGAGTTTGTTTGCTGGGAAGATGATACCCAACTCTAGAGATTCTCTTTGATAAATGTACAAAGACAATTCAGTGGAGAGAGTTGGAGTGGAGAGAGTGGAGATATTCACCCACTCAGTTGGGTGAATATCTGACTTCTGATTTTGGCTCAGGTTGTGATCCCAGGGTTATGGGATGGAGCTTCAATGTCAGACTCCACACTGAATGTGGAGCTTAAGATTCTCTCTCTCTCTTCTTCTGCCCCTTCCCCTGCTTGTGTGCACTCTTTCTCTCTCTTAAAAAAAAAAGACTGAAAACAACCCACAGTTCATCAGCTGATAAAATAATCAATAAATCGTGGTGCATCTAAACAATAGAATATTACTCAGAAATGAAAAGGAATATGGGGCGCCTGGGTGGCTTAGTCGGTTAAGCGTCCGACTCTCGCTTAGGTCATGATCTCGCAGTTCGTGGGTTCGAGCCCCGCGTCGGGCTCTGTGCTGACTGCCAGCTCAGAGCCTGGAGCCTGTTTCAGTCTGTGACTCCCTCTCTCTCTGACCCTCCCCTGCTCACGCTGTCTCTCTCTCTCTCCTAGAAATAAATAAAACATTAAAAAAAAAAAAGAAATGAAAAGAAATAAACTACTGTTACAATTTTGGATGTCAAAAGTATTATGTTGAGTGAAAGAAGCCAAATATAAAAGGCAACATGCTATAGGTTCTATGCATAGGTCATTCTGGATAAAGCAAAATTATAGGGACAGAAAGCACATTAGTCCTTGCCAGGGCATGATGTGAGGGAAGGGAATTAATTATAATTCCTGATTGAAGTATGCTTCAATTAATTATAATTCCTGATTGAAGTATGCTTGGCTACAGGCATATGTATTTCTATCTTATATGAATCTAACTGCACAGGAATATATTTTATAACAGTTGGACTTTTTTGACTGAGACTTACTGTTTTATTAGAAAATTAAAATTCTTGGGGTACCTGGTTGGCTCAGTCGGTTAAAGTGTTTGACTTCAGCCCAGGTCATGATTTCATGGTTCGTGGGCTCGAGTCCTGTGTCAGGCTCTGTGTTGACAGCTCAGAGCCCGGAGCCTGCTTTACATTGTTTCTCCCTCTCTTTCTGCTCCTCCCCCATTAGGGCTCTGTCTCTCAAAAATAAACATTAAAAATTTTTTTAAAAAAAGAAGAAAGTATGGGGCGCCTGGGTGGCTTAGTCGGTTGAGCGTCCAACTTTCACTTAGGTCATGATCTCGCGGTTCGTAGGTTCGAGCCCCGCATCGGGCTCTGTGCTGACTGCCAGCTCAGAGCCTGGAGCCTGTTTCAGATTCTGTGACTCCCTCTCTCTCTGAACCTCCCCTGCTCACTATGTCTCTCTCTCTCTCTGTCCTAGAAATAAATAAAACATTGAAAAAATTAAAAAAAAAAAAAGAAGAAGAGAGTAGATAGCAAAATCTCAAGAAACTGTTCATAGAGGAAGTAACCATGGTTGTGATTCAAAACAAGCCAAATGTATTGCTACATATAGTGGGTCTCTGTAAGAGGTTGGGTTATGCTTCCATGACTTCCCAAATCAGGATGAGTTTGGGTGTATGGGATAGGGAGGGATTTGGGAGAGGTGAATTATTCTGTGTAATGAGGGGAAGGATAGAATACTGGGAAAGGGTGGGAAGCAGGAGGAGAGAAGAGATTAACATTGGCATGGGGGACATGTGAATTGATGGAGGAAGAAGAGCTGAGAGCCCTCCGGGCAGAGCACCCCAAAAGGGTCTCCCTCTGACTCTGAGTGCTCTACATTCAACCAACTGATTGACCAACCAGTCAGGCTTTGAGGGCCAGAGTTGTCCAAGTAGGGACCGAAGGGTCCACACCCCCAGGGACCCAGCCAGCACCTTCCAGCATTAGCCAAGGATATCGTGTTAAGACACCTCCAATATTGCCCTACACTCTGTCTCTGGGGACGAGTCTCTGTTAGTCAGCCAGGAAGTG
This sequence comes from Proteles cristata cristata, assembly GCA_017311185.1. NCBI lineage: Eukaryota > Metazoa > Chordata > Mammalia > Carnivora > Hyaenidae > Proteles > Proteles cristata. Next base: position 376,411 of record JAESUZ010004073.1, on the reverse strand, counting down.
CTTCTCCAGCTCTATTTTGGAGGAAAATTTCTTTCAATGAGAAAGTTCAGTTTAGGCAGAGAAAATTGATGATTTCTCATGCTAATATATTCTTTGAAGAGGATGCTCTTCCTGTTATATCCAAGGACATGTATTCCGTCAAAATCTATCTGATTCTTCTAATGAAAGAGTGCAGTCTTCCATCTGTGCCATGTTTGGGGTATAGGATTAGTTTATCCTAGCAGTTTGGGCTTAGAGAAAGGAATGGGTTAGCTTAAGCTGTGAGTGCCTGCTTTGCCTTCTAAGCGGTGACAAGAGGAATGGAGGGAGATTGACAGCAGTACTGCACAACTGTCCCCATCCCGAGGCCTTTATTTGTACCTGCTCAGCTGTCCTATTTACAAAATACTTTGTGTTTTCGTAATATATTTACAAAAATACACCAAAACAAAGCAATACCAAAACAAAACTACCCTGAAAGCATTCAAGGACTTGTCAAAATGAAAAAACAAAATACAATAAAGAGTCCACCCTAACAACTGGTTGTTTGACAGGTATGAATGGGAACATTTTCATAAAATCAATGGTACATGCCTTTTAGAAAGAGTTGCTAATGTCCAGTGGTGTCAGAGCAGGTAGATATTGGGTGAAGGTGTACTTGAAAGAGGACTTCAACTACCTCCATTCTGACCTCAGTTTTTACTTTCTAAGTGATTAAGTTATTCTTTCCAGCTTAGCATTTAACTTAGGCAAAAGACTGCAGCAAAGCATCCCATGTAGAAGCAAAAACTACCCCTCAAGCAATAAAGACTGACCTAACCTGATGTGATTGACCCCAAAACAATGATCAACTTGACCTTTACTGCCTACATGCATGTACCCACTGACTTTTGTCTTGCATTTTCCTTACACAAACCTAGAAGACGTTTTCAGTACTTTGGAGACCATCTTTGAGATGCTAGTTTACCGTCTTCCTGGTGTTGGCCTCACTGAAATAAATGCCTGTCTGGTTTCACCACCACTTATCTCTCTCTCTTTGAATCTTTTCAGCAGCAAGTGTCCAAACCTGGTCCATTTGGGACCCCTGAAGCCAGGGTCTCTTGCACCCCTGCACCCCAGTTACATATCTATGGAGGTGGTACACCCTGGGTTAGCCAGGCAGGGCCAAGGAATAGGGTTAAGAGCTACTTAAGGGTCTATTGTGTCTTTGCTGTTAATCTCTCTTGGAATTCTAAAATGAGGTCTTCCCACCAGGTGTGTATCTTGAGGAGCGGAAGCCCTCCCAGGAGGCTCTTCCTGGTACATAGCTTGGTGACATCACTGCCGGGCAAAGGGACTGCTTGACCACCTATGGTGGATATGTTCATGGTGCAACACACAGCATCTGGGGGAGAGTGAGGGAAAAGCTGGGGATAGAGGGAGTGGTAAAGGAAAAAAAATAATTAATGCATGAAAAGAAAGAATGATCTAGCTGGTGGGAAAGAATGGAAGTGCTCCCATCATCTCTCATCTTGAACACCCCCTGCACACACGTACACACAACATAACTCAGGCCTTCCATCCTTGAAACTGATCAGGACACTGAGATCTCAGTGGAAGTACTTAGCGTTTCTCTTTGATCATAAAGAGAATGTTTGATCATAAAGGAATGTTGTCAGGCCATCAACTTCTTCAGGAAGGGTAACTTTAGTCCCCTCCTTCTAAAGGGGAACAGAATTTGCTAATTTGATCACTAATCTTTTGTCAGGACCGGCTATCTCACATGGAAACGCATAAATGCCAGAACCTGGTGATGGTGGAGATGACTCACATGCACTACCACTGCTCTTGCTGTTTCTTGCTGAGAGGACCCCTCTTACTGATTCTTTCTCCAGTGAACACTGCTCAGCTTTCGAACTGAGTTTAAGCATCATTACAAGAAGCCTTCCTTAACCATCCAATTAAAAATTCCATTTACTAGATTTTTAGATGATAAAAGTGATTATTTTAAAATGATACAAAGATATATCATTAAAATAATATAAACTCCACTAACTCTTACTCTCGAACTCTACTCCTCTGAGATACTCAATGTTGAGTTTGGTATGTGTAGTTCCACTTCTTTCCTTGCCAATTACACACTGATACACATTTATGTACAAACACTCGCTTGTTCTTTTCCTCCCCCCTCTCCTGCCCCCACAAAGGTCACATTATACAGGACTCTGCAGTTTGCTTTCCCTTTGCCATTAATTTAATAATATCTCAGAGGCACCTTTCTATTTTAATAGCAATATCATAGTTCACAATATGATACTTGTTACAATGCCCAGTTTTAATTATTTCTAAAAATGTGCTGTATTGTCTAAGACTTTTGAAACAAGATGATTGCTAGTGGCATCTTCTGCTTTACATGGAAATGTAGTAAATGATTTATTTAATATGATGTTTGTTTTTAGTTTTTGCTAACGAATGTTTATCATGGGTAAGATGGAATTTTGCTAATCTCACTTCAAATTTGTATTAGGAGAGGCTTCAGAATTCTTTCAAATGACTTTTTGACACATTTCCATTTTATCCATGACTTTTCTCATTTAACTTATTATAAGTTTTTAAAAGGTTTTTCAATGTTTTAAAATTTTTTTAATTAAAAAATTTTTTAACTTTTATGTGTTCTGCATTCTTGGAATAAACCTTTGTGGTTGTGGTATCACTCTGTCACTTTATTGCTGAATTACATTTGCAATACAGTATTTTACTTGTTTAGAAATTTTAAATCAATATAACTGAAATTGCTCTGTAGTTTTTTTCTATTTATCAAGCTCTGTGCCTCTATAGCATCCGAGTCATAATTCTATCATAGTACTTATTACCTTGATGAAAATTGTGTATCTAATTGTCTGTGCATCAGCAACTGGAGAGCAGGGATGAGGTCATATTCAATTTTCTGTCCTTTGTGCCAAGCACAATGCCTAGGACATGGTAGAAGCTTATAGCAGCAGCAGTGCCAACCCGTAGTGACCCAACAAGAAGGAAGCCAAGTGAATAGCTACTCTGGTCCCACTCTCCTCTTCCCCTCCACCTCTCACCAGTACTTCCCACGGCCCCAAACCAACCAGAAGTCAGGTCAAGAGAGTAAAGTGAGACAGTACGGCCCAATTTTCTGAGCACAAAGAAAGATGGAGCATGGATCTGGGGGAGGGGACAAATGGATGAAACTAAACATTATCCCATATGCTTCTCCAGCCCTTTCTATACCTTTGTAATTCTCAGTATTAAATCTCCCTTTGTGTATAATACGTAGTGTGGTTTCTTTTTTTTTTTTTTTAATTTATTTCTAGGAGAGAGAGAGAGACAGTGTGAACAGGGAAGGGCTAGAGAGAGGGGGAGACACAGACTCTGAAATAGGCTCTAGGCTCTGAGCTAGCAGTCAGCACAGAGCCCGACGCGGGGCTCGAACCCACAAACCGCGAGATCATGACCTAAGCAAAAGTTGGACGCTTAACCGACTAAGCCACCCAGGCGCCCCACATAGTGTGGTTTCTATTTTCCTGACAGGATAGTGACTGATTTAGTCTAGCTTATGGATACCAATTGTAAAGAAACAATAACTTGCATAGGGATAATAAACTACGTATTCCATTTCTTCTCAATGGAAGAAAACAGAATGGAATTGGGGACAAATACATAGGCAGTAGCCTGTATATCTGAAATATTTACTTTCTTAGACTGAAAGTGGGATATATGGATTTTTAAAATGTTATTCTGTTTGTTATATTATCCTCTATTTTTCATATGCCAGAACTATTTAGCCATCCTAATGATTATATATGTGTGTATCTATATATTAATAACTGATGAATAAACAAATGACTAACACCTGACTCTGGATTCTGACTCTGTCATTTAATAGTTATTTGAATGGAGGTAAGTTAAGCTACTTAAGTCTCTGAGTTTTTGCATCCTCATTCATAAGGCTAAGAATAACAGTACATACCTTACGGGACTATTGTGATGAGCAGAATAATAGATGTAAAAAGGCCCTAACACAGTGGGTAATATAGGACAAGCCCTTAGCAGATCATAGTTTCCTTCTTCCTGAACTTTCAGGCCTTGGTTTTGATAAACTTTTAATTTCAACAAGTGTGCTTTTTTTCTTTTTTAAAGACTTTCATGTTTCTTCTCTGATTATGAGTGGTAGTTTTTCAATGTAGAAAATTTTAAAAAACACAGAAACATATAGGGGTGAAAATAAAAATGCACTGTAGTTCTGCCCCTCATAAACTGTATATGAATATTAAAATTAGAAAAATCCTATATAGTTCTGTGACATGGTTCTTTAACTTCACAAGATAAACATTTTTCTGTATCAAATATTCTATGACATCACTGCTGCTGGCTATATAATATGTGAGTGGTTGGGATGTTAAGGTTTTTCTAATATTTCACTAATATAATTAATGGCACAATGAACTTCCTTGTTGATAAACCTTTGCCCACATTTCTTGCTAGTTCCTCGGATTTGTGGAAATCCTGGTCAAATCTTAGTGCACTAGAAAACATCTTACAGCTATGGCTATCCTGCTTTCCAGAAAGACTGTAAAGAAAGATTGTACCAATATATACTTCCTCTAGCATTACTGGAGAGCACTACTTTTCCACATCAGGAAGATACTTTTAAAAAGAGAAATTGGAACTGACATGAGTTAACAGTGGACTCTACAGCAAGAATTCTAACTGGTTTGATGTTTAAAAAATACCAGCAAAGTGCCATAACTCACAGAGAAAAGGGCTTCCATGGGCCCCTAAAATCTAATTTTAACAGGCTGCCATGCAGAGGCATTCCAGTCAAACTTTTAAGTGTCAACTGCTATCTGGAATCAACTATAAACATGGATACCAGTTGGACGTGATTTGGGAACCAGCTGATCTGTGGGTTGATTAAATCCAGACCTGACAGTGATACAGTTGGAAAATAATGCAGAACACAACAAGCACTCTCTGCTCCTGGCCAAGACCTGCGACTTCGATTTCCTGTGTCTTGAACACTGAGCTCTAACCTTTCCCTTGCCTCCAGTTTGAAGGGCCTGAGACCCACTCTGAAGTGGTTAAATCAGAAAAAAGGAAAATAGCAAAAGGATCAGCTAATAAGAGCTTCCACTCTTTGTTAATTAATTTCTGCAACTCTAACCCTCTGGCATCTGCCAGCTTCACTCTGTATTGGAGCCAATGAATTTCAAAAATAATTAAAGTTAATGAACTGCTCTTTGTGATAGGACCCTGAAAACTTAACAGCCATAATTAGTAGGAAGTGCAAAGTGGGGAAAGTGTCACTTGATAATAAACAGAATTTCCTCATCTTGTTGATACAAGAATCCCGGCCATATGTGAAAGTGATGCTCTATTGAGTCAAAGAAGATGTATGACTGGGTTTACAAATTGAGAGTAAATGAAGGACAAGTACCGATTTTGCAAATGATCTCCCTAGGCTAAAATCAGACCTGTCTCCCAACATTCCACAATTATCGTATCAAAATATTGGTAAGAATTCATGATAAAGTGTCCAGCAACCTCAGAGGGTCAGTCATCCCAGCCAAAGTAGAGCGTCGAACTTTCCATCCCTTAGTCACCAAAATAAACAGAAAAGTTAATGAGTGCTGAGAAATCAAACAGTAAATTGAAGGTAGCTCTCTACATTCAGTTTGGGAAGGATTCTTCAGTGTAAATTTCTTTTTTTTTTTTTTAAATGTTTTATTTATTTCTAGGAGAGAGAGAGAGAGAGAGAGACAGCGTGAGCAGGGGAGGGTCAGAGAGAGGGAGTCACAGACTGAAACAGGCTCCAGGCTCTGAGCTGGCAGTCAGCACAGAGCCCGACGCGGGGCTCGAACCCACGAACCGCGAGATCATGACCCAAGCGAAAGTCGGACGCTTAACCGACTAAGCCACCCAGGTGCCCCAGTCTTCAGTGTAAATTTCTTGAAAGCAAATGCAAATGAATAGTCTGGAAATAGCTCAATGGCTGGCAGGAAGTGACAGATCTTAGCAGGTAAAACCTCACCTAGGTGTGGCGTATCCCCAACAGACCCTACACATGCCTGAATTCTACTGTAAGATGATTTTATTAACTTAAAAAAATTTTTTTTGTTAAGTGATCTCTCACCCAGCATGGGGCTTGAACTCACAATCCCAAGAACAAGAGTTGCATGCTCCACTGATTGAGCCAGCCAGGTACCCCAGTAAGATGACTTTACGTGGTAAATGGTGAAACATATTTTTTCAGCTTAATAGTTACAGATTAACTGTAATTCATATTTAAACCATTCAACTAGCATGGCAAAACCAATCATTTCACAAGTCAACTTTCGCTTTCAAAATAAACTTATTTCAGGGTGCCTAGGTGGCTAAGTCAGTTAAGCAGCCATCTCCCGCTTTTGGCTCAGGTTGTGATCTCACAGTTTCATGAGTTCAAGCCCTGCATAACTGTCAGTATGCACTGACAGTGAGGAGCTTGCTTGAAATTCTTTCTCTCTGCCCCTCCCCCACTTGTGCTCTGTCTCTTAAAATAAACTTAAAAAAAAATAAAATCATTTAAAAAATAAACGTATTTCAGTTAAATAATGAGATGAGCTTAAAAACTAAATATGAATGTAGGTAGAATTTGGTTCTGCCAAAATTTGAAAATTGGGAATGTTGTGGGAAATTTCAAGGTAGTGATTTTATAATCTTCTTTCTTGAGCTTTAAGATGTACATGTCATCAAATCTAAGGATATTTCAACTATAAAATGAAACATTTTGAAGAAACAGAAAACGCTGCCAACTAACTTACGGCCCATGTGCTCTGAGCACTTAGAATTTTATTTTATGCTTAATGAAAGCTCTCTTTTAGACTTACTCGTCTTTTTTTTTTTTTAATGTGGAATTTAATTCATGGAATTCCATGAATTTGCGTGTCATCCTTGTGCAGGGGCCAGGCTCCTCTCTGTATCGTTCCAATTTTAGTGTAGGTGCTGCTGAAGTGAGCACAACCATAATTTTTCTTTTTATCACATATTACTGGGCTGTTTCTGTGCCCTACTGTATATATGGTAACTTTTCATTTCAATCCATGTCACAGTATAATTATTTTGAAGATATTTTAACAATAAATCTCAAGTTCTGTGATATTGACAGTGCACATATTCAACGGAGTGACAGTCGAGCCTCTATCTATGACATTTTTGCACACACAGTATAATCATTTTGAAGATATTTTAACAATAAATCTCAAGTCCTGTGATACTGACAGTGCACATACTCAACGGAGTGACAGTCGAGCATCTATCTATGACCACATTTTTGCACACATTTTGCACACATTGGCGCTGGCAATACTTTTTTGCTGCACCTGATTTCAGAGGAATAAAAAGGTGATAAAAAATGTATGTCTTAGAATCGGTAACATACAGTAACACCTTCAAGGTTCTCCTTAAAGGTCCCTGGGAATTGTTTCCTTTCTTGTGTCCTGGGCTTTTTCCAGGAGCAGAGATCACCAACAAAGGTGAGGTAATTTAGAAAGCCTTAGAGGAAATAATGAGTTGGATGTCAGAGTGCTGTGCTACTTCCTACGATCTTGTGCTGTACGGGGTCCTAACTCAGCCAACCGCCAGGCTGGTGCAACCAGGTGACTTCGTGCAACAAATCATCACACAATTGTGATATATGTGTAAAATTCCTAATTAATTCAAGAGCAGAGCTTATGTAGGATTCACCTCTGTGGCTTCATCACCCACCATACCTGGCACAGTATAGGTAATGGTGAACGACGGTTGATGAGACAGCTAGTTGTATTAATTCATAATTCCCCAATGAAATAATAATGATCTTTCAGTAGTAAGATCCTCTAATAAATGTTCACTATGGGTAGAATTATAAGAATTTAGGATTAGCCAAAGCATTGTTCTAACTGCTTTACATTTCTTTTTTTTTTCACGTTTTTATTTTACTTTTGAAAAAAAATAGAGTGATAGCAGGGGAGGGGCAGAGAGAGAGGGAGATACAGAATCTGAAGAAGGCTCCAGGCTCTGAGATATCGGCACAGAGCCTCATTAGGGGCTCGAACTCACAGACTAGGAGATTATGACCTGAGCATAAATCGGACGCTTAACGGACTGAGTCACCCAGGCACCCCTAACTGCTTTACATTTTTTAGCTAATTTCCTACTTAACAATCCCCAGAGTAGATACTATTATTATCCTGATTTTACATATGAGGAAGCTGAGGCACAGAGTCATCAGTTAACTTGCCCAGGATCATACAGTTGTGAGATATCGGAGCCAGATTTGAACTCAGCAATTGGGTTTAGCATTCATTCACTTAACAATTATACTTCATTGCCTCTACCATATAATACTGAACAGCTATAATAAAAGAATAAAAACAAACATAATTATCTAAGTCCACAGACACTTAGTAAATGTATAAAGTAAGCCACACTCTCTGGATTCTCAATAAACACTTATTTATTGATTGTTCAAAGAATGAGGCAGCAAGAAGTACTCCACGGCATGTTAAAATTAACGCGACAAAACCCATGCCATCAGCGAATGCATTGAAGAGGGTTGGAGGACTGATCTTAAGACTGTGACCATGAAGTTCAGGCAAAATGTCAAACCAAGGCAAAAACTTCCAGGCTCCAAGCACCTATAGTGTATACACTAACTCAGCATGTAAAAGTGCTCATGTGCGCCAGCCAAGGGTTAAGTCCAGGCCTTATTTTGACCATGCAAGCCCTGAGACAGTATTTGGAATTTAGTGAGCTACAGCCATGAATTACCTTGAACTGAAATCAAATATGATGAAGTCTTGTCATTGTCTGGATCCTAGCAGCTGCGATGAATAGCATTAGGGAAGTTAATTAAACCAAGGAATTGAATTTTTCTTTTTTAAAGAAATGGCCATTGGGTGTTAATCAGCTCTAAAGAAGAGAGCAGAAAGCCCAGGGGATCCATAAAAGAGCTTTGACCTGTAAGCACAGTTGCCTCACCTCTGACCTCCGTAACTGGCAAAGAATCGGGCTCTGGCAATATTCTTTGTGAAGTTAGCAGCTTGAATCACTGCCACCAGAAAATGAGTTTTCTCTACCCCAAATGAATTCTCCTGACCACCGAAACATAGGTCTATGTTCCTGAATGGATATTATTTGGAAGATTGCTAGAGATACTGCAAAATCTGCTCCTTATCCCTACCCCCTTGTCTGGAAGCTGCAAGTCATGGTATTTAGCCTCTGGTTCAACGGAACAAAACTCACAGAAAGGAAAAACTGGCTGGGCAAGTGATATGCCCAGGGTGAAATTGAAAACTGCCTCGCAAATATGAAGATACACATAAAATGAGCAAGTAATAAAGAAGGAGGGACTTATTTACTGTGCTACCTCTTACCTTTGAGAGAATCCGCATGACTGAAGTCCTGATTTTTGATTGCACCAGGGTGTGACATATGGGGACAGGCAAGGAAGAGCAACTGAATTCTACTGAGTCTGAAATCTCTGAGTCAACCGTAGTGAACTACTGACCAGCTGCCACAGGGTCACATCCAGAAGTTTCCATTTCTCTCATGTCAATAGTCTGGAGATTTTTACAATAAAATGTTTAATACCCATAACCGTAAAAACTGATAGACGTTCTACTACCATTGCTAGTACTACCACTTCTACCACTACTCAAAACAGTCTGTTGATAGTTTCCCTTTTGTGAAAATATATCCTTATGTGGTGAGTTGGCTGGCCATAGTGTTCCATCACTTTCTCCAGCCCCAAGGAAACCATTTAAGACATTGTTGTAAATCCTCATGTCATCTCCAAGTCCTGTCTAATCACAAGGTTCCATAAAAACAACATATCACTTGGAGAAGTATTCACCTCATCCATTCAGATTCTATCCCATTTAGTGTTCTGACTATGCATTCTGTTTCAAATGAAATACTCCCTAGACTGGCGAATGCTGAAAATGGAATCCTTTTGAAGAAATGAAAAATAGTTATATAAGTAACAATATTATCGTAGTTTATTTTTAAATGTTTTTTATTTTGAAAGAGCATGCACAAGTAGGAGCAGAAAAGGGAGAAGGAGACAGAGAGAATCCCAAGCAGGCTCCCAGAGCCTGATGTGGGGCCTGATCTCACAAACTGTGAGATCATGACCTGAAATCTTGAGTTGGATGCTGGGCCACCCAGGTGCCTCTGTAGTTTATTTATTTTGGCAAGTGCAGTTCCTGGCTTATTGTAAATACTCAGTAAATATTTATCAAATAACTAAAGCATAAATATGTGGTAGATATTGAATGCAACTGGACATTTTGTATACCCCCTCTTCCCCATCTATCTCTCATTGTGTTCTAGTCACTTTTTGTATGTGATGGCTCCTGGACTGCTCTGGATCTCCCTGCGTCCTGACCATACCGTGGCAACCAAGGTTTAGGTAGTCCCCTGAGGACTCCTTCCTTCCCTTCACATCCACAGGGGCACTGGTTCTATATCTTGCTCCTCTCTGTGTCTGCAGCATGCTACTTGTGTGGAGGGGATGCAGGAGGGCATGTGGGAGTATATGGGCTTGTCCGCCTACCTTGGGGACTCCCTCCCTCTTCACCTGTTTACCTGTCATGTCCCATCCATCTTTTATGTTAAGGTGGCAGCAGCTATGCCTATACAAGGGAGCCTAGACATAGTCCTAGCAGAAAAAAATGGACATAGGAGGGGCGCCTGGGTGGCTCAGTCGGTTAAGTGTCAGACTTTTGCTCGGGTCATGATCTCATGCTTCGTGGGTTTGAGCCCTGTGTCAGGCTCTGTGCTGACAGCTAGCTCAGAGCCTGGAGCCTGTTTCAGATTCCATGTCTCCCTCTCTCTCTGACCCTCCCCTGCTCATGCTGTCTCTCTCTCTCTCTCTTTCAGAAGTAAATAAAACATTAAAACAATTAAAGGGGCACCTGGGTGGCTAAGTCAGTTAGACATCTGACTTCAGCTCAGGTCATGATCTTAAGGTTTGTGGGTTCAGGCTCCACATCAGGCTCTGTGCCGACAGCCAGCTCAGAGCCTGGAGACTGTTTTAGATTCCATGTCTCCCTCTCTCTCTGACTCTCCCCTGCTCACACTCTCTCTCTCAGAAAAAAAAAATAAAAAATTAAAAAAAAAATTAAAAATGGACATAGGACATAGAAAGTTTTCCAGGGAAATAACAAATCTCCGAGAAAAATACACAAAAAGAACAAATCCCACTTTTTGCCAAAGAAGGCAAAATTAAAAGGAATAGGATATACCTATCAGAAAGACAAGAAATAAAAGGGATGAGAGAGAGGATGGGAAAGGCATTTTTACTGTTTGAGGAAAGTAAATTCGTATAACTTACTCAAGGACAACTTCAAACATGTATAAAATCCTTAAAAGAAGGGTAGTGTCAAATTCAGGAATTTCATTTTTAGGAATTATCCAAATGAAGATTAGAAAGATGTACAGTTGATCCTTGAACAACACAGGTTTGAACTGCATGGATCCACTTACATGTGGGTTTTTTCAATAAATACTGTAAACGTACTTTCTATTCCTTATAATTTTCCTTTTAGGGGCGCCTGGGTGGCTTAGTTGGTTAAGCGTCCGGCTTTCGCTTAGGTCACGATCTCGCGGTTCGTGGGTTCGAGCCCCGCATCGGGCTCTGTGCTGACTGCCAGCTCAGACCCTGGAGCCTGTTTCAGTCTGTGACTCCCTCTCTCTCTGACCCTCCCCTGCTCACGCTGTCTCTCTCTCTCTCTCTCTCCTAGAAATAAATAAAAATATTTAAAAAAAAAAAGTTAAAAAAAATTTTTTTTTCATTTCTGAGAGAGAGATAGAGACAATGCGAGCAGGGGAGGGTCAGAGAGAAAGGGAGACACAGAATCTGAAGACAGGCTCCAAGCTCTGAGCTGTCAGCATAGAGCCCAACATGGGGCTCAAACCCACAAACCATGAGATCATGACCTGAGCCGAAGTCAGACACCCAACCGACTGAACCACCCAGGTACCCCTCCTTATAATTTTCTTAATAACATTTTTCCTCTAGCTTACTTTATTGTAAGAATATAATATCTAGTAATATAATATAAATATGTGTTAACTGTCTACATTACCAATAGGCTTCTAGTCAACAGCAGGCTATTAGCAATTCAGTTTTTGGGGGGACCAAAAATAATATGTGGATTTTGACTGAGCAAGGAGTTGATGCCCCTAACTCCTGCATTGTTCAACTATACATACGTGGATGTTCAATACAGCAATATTTACAATAGCAAAAAACAGAAGTTTGGTTAAATTATGCTATGTTCTTAGAATTCTGTGTGATCATTAACATGATGATGTGTATATTTGTTTATATATACATAAACATATATGTATATGTATACATACATATTTGATACAGGGAAGTATTTTGAATATTGTGTTCAGTGAAAAAGCAGACCACAGAACAGGTGACTGGATGTGATATTTTTGCAGAAAGATTTCCAGCATGTTTATGCTTACTTAAAACTCTGTAGGAGGGGCACCTGAGTGGCTCAGTCAGTTAAGGGTCTGACTTTAGCTCAGATCATGACCTCATGGTTCATGAGTTTGAGCCCCGTGTTGGGCTCTGTGCTGACAACTCAGAGCCTGGATCCTGCTTCTGATGCTGTGTTTCCTTCTCTCTCTGCCCCTCCCCCACTTATGCTCCATCTCTCTCTCTCTCTCTCTCTCAAAAATAAATAAAAAACATAAAATTTTTTTAATCTGTAGGAAAAAATATAAAATATTAACAGTGGTGAGAATATGGAAATTTACATTTTAACCTTTTTGCTAATATACATTTGTGCTTTTTGGCAAAGTATGTGTGTTATTTCAGCAACAAAAAATAATTGCTCATGTGGAATAAAAAAAAAAAAAAGATGCTTTCATTTTTATATTCTCAATAAGAAAACCCACAAAATCACAGTATTTTAAGCTGAAAGCATTCTTTTTTTTTTTTTTTGGTTTTCTGGTTTTTTTATTTATTTGAGAGAGAGAGAGAGAAAAAGAGAAAGAGCAGGGGAGGGCCAGAGAGAGAGGGAGACACAGAATCTAAAACAGCTTCCAGGCTCTGAGCTGGCTATCAGCACAGAGCCTGACTTGGGGCTTGAACCCATGAACCGTGAGATCATGACCTGAACTGAAGTCTGACGCTTAACCAACTGAGCCACCCAGGTGCCCCAGAAAGCACTCATAAAGAAAATTTTAACCCCTTACTTTACAAATAAGTGGACTAAGTCCCTGGGAAATTAACTGACTTGCCCAAAGGTGTTAACCCCGGGCCACTTCAGGGTGAGAGACAAAATCTGAACCCAAGGCAGCAGTTCATTGCTTTTCCTGAAGCAACATGGTACTTCTGAAGGGGGCTCAAGCACAGAAGCATTACCAGGAGGGCTGAGTGGCAGCCCTGTCTGTGGGCACAGGCAGTCACTGGCTCTCAGCAGATCTTGAAAATGGCCCAGAGCACGGCCTGCTGAATAGCTGGAAGAAAACTTTCAGAGCATGAAAAATTTTCCACCAGCCTGCCTGATAAGCTGTATTTTCCCATTTGGTGGAAGATATCCTCTCCAGGAAGTGCCATATTATACAGAGATCCTTTCTCTGAGGTGTGAATGACGTCTTTCATGAGGAAGGCTCTACAGTGATAAACCGGATGCCAGCAATAATTGAGCAAGCCCCGCAGCCAGGAAAAGACAAAACGCACGAGTCTCCATTCAGTGCCAGTTGCACCAAGTGAACAGATCAGCTGAGATCAATAAAAGAGAAGAGTAATCATGCTGCCCTTGCCAGAAGGTTAGGTCTTGAAGCGACACTGAGGGGCCTCCCTACTTCAGTACTGGGATCTGAAGAACACTCTGAATGGATTCTTGCAGCTTTATGTCTATGTAGGGGGCAATCAGCCTGCTTGCAGTGGAGCTTTTAGTGGTCTTTCCACCCAGTCTCCCTTAGGCTTCCTCCAGGGACGCAGACCAAAATCCATTTTCTTCTGGTCAGGAAAGGGCAATATTGCCATCTTTGAGCTGGTTAGCAGAATATTTTCAGTTCAGTAACACCCTCAGCTACTGAGTTGATCTGGCTACTATATATTTTTCCTGAACTGATTTTATGTACTTTTTCTTTGAATTGATCTCTTCTCCTTGCTTTCCAGGGGGCCCTGGGCTAAGAGGGCTCAAGAGCTTACCAAAATGTGAGTCCACGCATAGGCTACGTTGGGCTGTATATAACAAAAGAATGCACAATATCTGGCTAAAACGGAAAACAGTTTCTGGTCTGGAATAGACTCTCTATTTTTTATTTGCTATGTTTACCAAAGTGGCTTCTATTCTCAGTGCCATCTCATGATCCAACATAACTGAGAGAGCTCCACCATTTCAACCCATTCCAGGCAGCAGAAAGGATGAAGCACAGAAATTACATGAAAATAAGTCCTAATGGAACCTTGTTAGCCTTGTCTTCTTGAAGTGACTTTGACCCTACATACTCTGATCCAGAAGATATTTCTGTGGCATTTTAATGTAAGGCAGACATGTTCCTCACTTCCCATTTCTGACACTTTATTATAGTCCTGAAACAATACAATGAGGATTACCTTAGAATCAATGATCTCTTTTTGCCTCTCTCTAGGTGGCAGGCCAGGATTCCTCCAATTTGTCCTAATGTATCTCAAACAGCCCAGAATGGTCAGTGCAAAATAAACTATCCCTAAAAAAGTAGAATGTTATTCCTCCTCTCTCCACTTTTCTTTAAGTCCTGATTTTACTGAAAAAGCCCGTTAGAGGTGGACAGGTAAACTTCCTTTTCCCCATATTTAACATAATAAAGAACTTCCTCCTCATATTTAATCTAAATTCCTCAAATACAACTCAAACCACTTGTATGTTTTCTCTTCTTTGAAAATGGAGACCAATTAGCCATCTTATACCTAAATCTTAGAAATGAGAAAAGACTTTAGTTAACAGGTGAGATATGTGGATTTATTTAGATTTCTACTTTTTGGGGAGAGGATTACAAGGAAGTATAGTATTTTAAAAATGCTATTTAACAAGCTAGAAAATATGTTGGAAATAGACCTACAAGCACTGTACTCCCATGACTCAAAAACTCATGCAAACATCTAAAGATCTCATGGTTCGATCCTGTAGTTATGACTTGTAGACAGGGACAGACTAACTGCTTCCGGGTCATGCTAATACAACTTCTCTAGGAATCAGTGATAGATATTCCATGCCTGCTCTTGCTTATCTGTGATAAGAATTTAGTATACTGGAAACTTTATACACATAAGATTTTAATTAAAAATCAAATTGTGAGGACCAAAAAAAAAACAAACCACTTGGGAGGAACTATGCCATAATGAAAAAGAGTATGACTTTTGGAGCCAAAGAGCCACGGATTCAAATCCTAGTTCTGTCACTTTAATGGCTGTATAGTTCTGAGCAAGTCACTTAGTTTTTCTGAGCCTGTTTCTTCATCTGTCTAATGGCATCAATCATACCTGTCTTGCAGGTGTGGGGATAAGTCTGGGAAGGATATTGCACTACGGTGGTGGAATGTAAATGGCTTACCCTGTAAACATTTCTAGATTCTTAAACTAGGGACATGGTAGGCTTCACGAAGACTGGACAGTGTCTTCTAGGGATAAGCTGGTCAAATCAAGAATATTTCAGGGGTGCCTGGGTGTCTCAGTTGGTTAAGTGTCCGACTTCGGTTCAGGTCATGATCTCACAGTCTGTGAATTCAAGCCCCATGCCTGGCTCTTGTGCTGACAGCTCAGAGCCTGGAGCCTTCTTTGGATTCTGTGTCTCCCTCTCTTTCTCTCTCTCTGCCCTTGCCTGCTTACACTCTGTCTCCTTCTCTCTCTCAAAAATAAACAAACACTAAAAAGAATTTTTAAGAACATTTCACACTACTGAGGAGGAAAGAAAGAAAAGCCAGGATAAAACTGAAAAACGAACTCTGTGAAAGGCGTCAAGAACTTCTGTTTTGTTCTGATCCTTCATCAAGGAGAATTCCCTTCAGACAGGAAAGAAGGATGGTACAAATCTGACGTGAGGAAAGGAGCTCAAATAGGGGAGAAGAGCTTATGGGCTCACCCAGCTCAGTGGTTGTCTGTCCCGGCTGCACCCAAGTATCATCGGTGGGGGGGCAGTGCTTACAACTACTGATGCTTGAGCCTCTACCAGACATTCTGATTTTCTAGGCCCTGGCAATTTGAGTTTTAAAAACCCCAACCCTCTCTTCAATGGCTTTCAACTCTGCTGGCACACTAGAATCACCTGGGGGTGCTTAAAAAAGCAATACCCTGCTGGCGCTCGGCTCCCCCACCCCCACCCCCCAAGATGCTGATTCAATTGGCCTGTGAAGGGGCCCAAGCACTGGTAGTTTTAAAGCTGTGAGTCTAATGATTCAGGTGATTCTAATGTGCATCCAGGGTTGAAATCCAGTGACCTAGATGCTCTAAATTAGTTTGAATGACCTAACATGGGTGAGTTCCAGAATACTGAAAACACTTGCAAATGAAATAGCTGAACCCCTGTGACCATCTTTAAGGAACTGTGAAGAATGTGTTGGAAGAATATTTGTGTGGTTTTTGACTCAAGACGGGCAAGTGTGATCCCAATTTTCCAAAAGTCCAAAAAAAAAAAAAAAAATTAAGGTACTCTAATCTGTAGTTCTGGCAACTTGTGTTAAACCCAGGCAATATTTCTTTTCATTTAAAATAGTTTATCAATAGTGATCAATATGAGCTTGCACAGATTCAGCAAGAAAGAGACACATCAAATGAACTGTATTTCTTATTTCCACAAAAGTGCCTGACTTTTCGATAAGGGGCATGTATGTATAAACTCATTAAAGTTACAAAGGATAAAGGTCTCCCTTTATCCACAGGGTAATGTTCAAAGGCTCCCAGTGGATGCCTGAAACCGTGGATACTACTGGACCCTGTATGTGCCATGCTTCTTCCTATACATACACAGCTGTGATAAAAATAATTTATAAATTAGATACAGTAAATGATTAACATGTCTAATAACAAAATAGAACAATTATAACAATAGACTGTAATAAAAGTTACGTGAAAGTGGTCTCTCTCTCTCTCTCTCAAAATATACTGTACTCACCTTTGTGCTGATGTGAGCTGGTGAGACGCCTATGTGATGAGATGGAGAGAAATGAATGATATAGGCAATGTGACATAGCGTTAGGTTGCTATGGACATGACGATATGTCAAGGGAAGGATCATCTGCTTCTGGACCACGGTTGACTGCCAGTAATTGAAACTGCAAAAAGCAAGCCCTCAGATAAGTGGCAACTACTATATGTGGCAAAATTGTGTGTGTGTGTGTGTGTGTGTGTGTGTGTGTGTGTGTGTTAAGGCAAGGAAACAAGATCCATGCTTCTCAAACTTTATTGTGCAGTGAATCCCCTGGGCATCTTGTTAAGATGCAGATTCTGATTCTGGAGGCCTGGAGTGGGGCCCAAGAATCTGCATTTTAACCAGCTTCATGGTGTGGCACAAGTCCACATGCCACACTTTGAGTAGCAAGGGTATAGCCCACATGACAGTAGTTAGGTGGGTTAGCGAGTAACTGAACAGCTATATCAAAAGAAGATTGGTCAGTGGGTAAATGTCACTCCGCAGGAAGGTTTCTGCAGTTGGGATATACTTTTGTTTAAGAATATTAATGGTGGCTTAGACATTTTTTGGCTGCTTACCATGTTTTCAGATGACATAAGAAGACCTGGTTGACACGGAGCCGGAAGAGCTAATGACAGAATGAGCATCCAAATAGCTTTCAATGGGGGCCTTTTTCTCTGACCCAGCAAGAACAGATGGTTCGCGTCACATTCTTTTACAAACTGTTTTCCACCTGGCCATATTACTAATGAGATGAGTGGACTCACGTAAATCAGTTAACCTCTTGAACTCCTAGGCTTCTCATCTGTAAAATAAATGGGATTATTAGCTGGAATTCCGTTAGCTGCTTGTGGCAAGAACTCACTCAAATTAGTTTAAGGGAAAAACAACAACAACAACATATATTGGCTTCTTCTAGTACAGTTAAACCCAGTAGGTTAAATTATATTATCAAGATACTCTCTCAGTTGCTCTTTCTCTCTCTCAGTTTTTTCAGGCTGCCTGCATGCAGGCTTTGTCATGCCAAGGGAAGAGGGCCCCTGGCAGCCCCAGAGCTTGCTAGTCTAACAAGATCTAGCTATCAGAGAAAAGACATAGAAGAGTCCTCTGCAGGTCACATACCCACTTCTGCACTAATCACTGAGGCCTAAGGGAGGGTGTACTAGAATTGATTCAGCTGCAGGTGGCCCAATTCTGTGGAGGAGGGTGAGGAAGTTTCCTGAAGAGGGACAGCTGGGCAGTACCCCCAAATGTGTCTACTTCAGCCTTTCTAGCCGTCTTCTCAGTCTGTCATTTCATCCGTTCTGCCAGTAGATTTTTGACAGACGGGGCATTTCCACCACCTGGAGTCTTCTAGAAATAGATGACACTTTGGTCACAGGAATTCTGAGGGTCTAGTAGGTCTTGTTACAAAGGCCCCAAGAAAGGACTCATGAAGCATTTTATGGGGTGCTTTTGGAGACCGTTAAATAAAATGGTTTTGTCATAAAGCAGTCGGAGTTTATCAGTTGAATAAAAATATAATAGGGCCATTTCAGGGAGCTGCCTGGTGGAAGTCTTATTAACATAGGAAATAGCCAATCCTAGTGGCAAGACAAAATATGAACAAAGATCTTAATAGACTGAAAAAGGTGGTTCCCAGGGCAACCTACCAGTGAAAGCGGGGTTAGCTACCACAGAAAATGAGTGTGGCAGAGACCGTCTTATTGCTGTCCTTGTGGTTGTTCTCAGAGGGGGACCTCTCTTCCTCCAGCAGGGAGGTCACGACGTCGGGCACTTTCTGTAGCTACACTCAACAGCTGCAGGAAGGTAACTTGATGAGGTGCAGCCTAGGACACTGGATTTCAGAAGCCACTCGGCCCTGGGTCTGGCTGAGGTACATAAGACGGGGATAGAATCTTTCATTCACCCCCTGAAGGGAATTTTCCAGAACAGCTGGCACTGGGAAAGGTAGCACAGGGATGGCACAAGATCCCATCATAAAAATAAGCTTTGCTCAGACATGCACTGAATGTCTGAAGGTGAGAGGAGGAGAAAGGGGAAAGGAGGTTAATAGGACTGAAAGCAAACTTTAAATCCCTGACACTAGCCTGGGGTCAGTGCTTATGAGAAGCATCTCCCTGCGTAAAGGATGTCTGGGAAAAGTCTATGAGGGCCTAGTTTAAAAGGGAAAAAAAAAGTAGGGCCACCTGGGTGGCTCGGTCGGTTGCGTGTCTGAATTCGGCTCAGGTCATGACCTCATGGTTTGTGTGAGTTTAAGCCCTGCTTGGAGCTCTCTCTCTGCTGCCCGCACAGAGCCCTTGGGGATCCTCTGTCCTGCCCAGCTCTCTGCCCCTCCCCCACTCATTCATGCACACATGCTCTCTCTCAAAAATAAACATTAAAAAGGAAAAAGTAGAGGAGAAATACTGTTTTCAAGTAACTACAGGTAGGAAATCTTTTTTTTTCTATTTAAAAAAAGTTTTTTGGTAGTTTATTTATTTTTGAGGCAGAGAGAGAGAGAGAAAGAGACAGAGCATGAACGGGGGAAGGGCAGCGAGCGAGGGAGACACAGAATCTGAAACAGGCTCCAGGCTCTGAGCTGTCAGCACAGAACCTGATGCGGGGCTTCAACCCACGAACCTCAAGATCATGACCTGAGCTGAAGTCGGGCGCTTACCCGACTGAGCCACCCAGGCACCCCAGGAAGGAAATCTTTTAATGGGCTTCATCTATAGAAAATACAGAGTTTTCTGAGAAGTAGGCCACAGAAACACACTCTAGTCCAAGGTCAGGTTACTGAAAAGAGATGTTGGGATGATCAGAGCACCATAAGGTGGACTTTGAAGGGAGGATGGAGCTAGTTTTGTTTTGGGTGCAGTGAGTGGGGGCTGACTTCTTTTGAGTCATCTCTGTGGCCTCTGTGGAAACTGTAGTTTCACATAATAAACAAAATCTCAGAAATCTTCCCTTTATTTTCACTTATTGTTCTTCTAATGTCATTCGTGAGGCAAGGCAATCCATCTAATTAAGTGTACTTGTATATGCAGGTGTTCCCATTAGAGAACTAAAAATCGATGGCAGATTGTGTTAATTTTCGCAGCCAACAATATTGGCCCACATTATTGGACTGTTATTATAGTTAGTTTGCTCTCTGTTTATCTGTTGCTGACTTTTTTTTTTTAATGATAGCATCAAGTGTAATTATCAAGTAATCTTCAGGGCATAAAAAGGAGCTTCATTCAACTCCTCTGTAATAACAGTCATTACTGTACTCTCTAAAAACAATTGGCTAGTTACTTGCAGCTTCCAAAGAGCTCCCCAATCCAGGAAACTGCAAATTACACAGTAATTATTATTGAGGTTCTGTGGTAACTCCAGTCATAATTTCAATGTAATTGGTAGAGCATGGATAACTATGAATTATGTCAAATATACAACCTATTTACAGGGAACTCACACAGTTATCTGTGGTATGCATAATAAAGCAAAACTTAAATTGAATGTTAATTTTAATAAAAATCACTTCTATACCTCATTTTCATTTGAATGGATACCATCTGTTGTAAGGTGCTAGCAGGGAGCAAAGAAAAAATGAACTTTGAAAATACAATTATTTGTTGTTTCCACCTTTTCAAATTTAATGCTGAAAGCCCATGAATGAAACAAGAGACTTTGATACAGTATTGTTCTCCACCCCATGGGGGATATTAATGACATTAATAGGCATTAAGAATACGGAGATATTTTTCCCAAGCATACTTAGAAAGCTCTTGGATTTCAGTTTAACTTTTCAAACTTTTGGTCACTGCCTAAGTTTAGGATCATCTAGGAGCAAACCCTTGGGCTAGGTGTTGATCACAAGTAGTTTACTTGGGAGGCAACCCCGGGTAACACCAGTGAGGGAGTGGAGATGTGAGGTCAGAAGGGGAAGGAAGTCAGTAAAGCATGCATTATCACTATGGGCAACTGGTGGTCCCTGACACTAGGGAATCTGGAGATGACACGAGGGACAAACCTCAGAGTTGTCTCAAGCAGGGGGAAGAAAGTTGTATTTACCCACCAACATGTCCTCATCTGGAAGTGGTTGAGGGAAGCTTTAGGGGCATGTGCTCCCCAGGCTTACTTTGAGAGTAGGATAAGCAGGCCAAGAGTGCTTCCTCATTTTCCAAAGTGCCTCTAATATATGTGGCAGATTTTTTACAGAAGATTCGGGGTAATAGAGAGGTTTTATGTCTAAAAGAACAGAATAATCCAGTGAAGAAATGGTCAGAAGACATGAAGAGACACTTTTCCAAAGAAGACATCCAGATGGCTAACACACACATGAAAAGATGCTCAACATCACTCATCATCAGGGAAATACAAATCAAAACCACAATGAGATACCACCTCACATGGGTCAGAATGGCTAAAATGAGTAACTCAGGAAACAATAGATGTTGGCGAGGATGCAGAGAAGGGGGAACACTTTTGCACTGTTGGTGGGAATGCAAACTGGTGCAGGCCCTCTGGAAAACAATGTGGAGGTTCCTTGAGAAACTAAAAATAGAACTACCCTACGACCCAGCAATCGCACTACTAGGTATTTAGCCAAAGGATACAAAAATGCTGATTTGAAGGGGCACATGCACCCCAGTGTTTTAGCAGTGCGGTCAACAATAGCCAAAGTATGGGGGAAAAGCCCAAATGTCCATTGACTGGTAGATTAAAAAGACGAGGATATACACAAAGGAATATTACTCAGCAATCAAAAAGAATGAATTCTTGCCATTTGCAACAATGTGGATTGAAGTAAGATATATATGCTAAGTAAAATAAGTCAGTTAGAGAAAGACAAATATATGATTTCACCCATATGTGGAATTTAAGAAACAAAACAGATGAACATAGGGGAAGGGAAGGAAAAGTAAGATAAAAACAGAGAGGGAGGAAAATCATAAGAGACTCTTAACTATAGAGAACTGTTGGGAGCCACACCGGCCTCAATGGATGACAGTCACAGTGAGGAAATGGCAGTGTTTGCACAGTTCCTGCCATGAGAAACTAAAACTGGTATCTCCTTCTGCTACTACTGGCTCTTGTTGGAAATGAGCCTGCTGGTAGTGACCAGGCCTCAAAATATTCCAAATCAGACTGATATTCCCCACACAGATACCTCATAAGGAAAAGCATATTCCTGCCTCTTCAAATGAGATTTTAGATGAAAGCACTGTGGATGACTGTCAAAAGGCTTTTCCTATGGGCCTTGCAGATCCAAGACTTAGATAATAAAGGGGGTTAAGAACACAAGAATTACAATTGAGTCTGGCCCCAAGACAAAGAGCCTAATTTTAGAGTTAAGGAATAGATAAGGGCAGAATTTAAGTTAATACTTATACCTTTTCTAATTGGTAATGTATGGCAGTCCCTTCCCTAAGCCCTACTTTCCACAAACATCCTCCCTTACACTGGTGGCTGGGATGAGGATAGAGAAGAGAAGCTAAAACATAACCCAAAAACAAAGGCTGACACATTTAGGGTCTCCATGGTGTTTACGCATTCAACATCAAGTCGAAAAAGTTTCCACAAACAACTTATTAACCAGCTCAAAACCATTCGTCCTCTTGTGAGGCAGACAGAATGACTCCTAGCCTATCTGTATACAACTTAACCTATGTCCTAATCCTAGAGTTATTAACTTAGAACAAATATGTATGTTATCCTGTTTTTCACTAAGAATACCCTGTTATTTCCTCAGTTATAAAATTTACACAACCTCACTATGATTGGAGTAGTTCTGCAAGAATACTTCTATAAGACCTGCTTCTGTACACTTTCCAAAGCATCTTATCACAAAGAATTTTCCATTGTAAAAATTCTTTTTTCTGATCTCATGTTGTCATTGGACCTTTACATAAAGACACCAAAACCGACAGGACAGAGATGCCTGCCTGGTGATCAGAAAGAATTTCGGGGCTCTCTCACTCTCTCTCTTGCTGACACCGTCCATCCTTCAGGGACCCCTGGACCTGCTGGAACTGGCCATTTGCAGAGAACAAACTAGGTTTGCTGGAAGGGAGGTGGGTAGGGGATGGGCTAAGAGGGTGATGGGCATTAAGGAGGACACTTGGGATGAATACTGGGTGTTATATGTAAGTGATGAATCCCTGGGTTCTACTCCAGAAACCAATTCTACACTCTATGCTAACTAACTTGACTTTAAATAAATTAATTAAAAGAATAAATTAACAGAACACTTAAACTGAATATTAAACATTGCTATTTATAAAGGTTCTTGTCATCCCCCCATCATTTGTTACAGGTTGAATTGTGTCCCCCCAAAAAAAAAGATATGTTGGAATCCTAATCCCAGTACCTCAGGTCATAATGTCTATACAGAATAAAACAAGTTAAAACGAGGTCACTAGGATGGGCCCTTGTGACAGGATCTAATCTAAAGAGACAGGATCCTTACTAGAAAGGGGGCATTTGGACACAGAGACAGACATGTGCGGAGGGAAGATGACAAGAAGAGACAGAGGCACAAGACAGCTATTTGCAAGCCAGAGAAGCCTGAAACAGATACTTCCCTCAGAGCCCTTGGGGGCAAACAACTCTACCAACACCTTGACGTTGGACTTGTAGCGTCTAGAACTGTGAGACAATACATTTCTATTGTTCAAGCCACTCTGTGTATTGTACTTTGTTATAGCAATCCTAAGAAACCAACATACCATCGTTCCCAGATCCCTACTCCACTAATCATGCTCTTTTGGATGACAGGGAAAGATTCAAATTTTCTGAGATTCTATTGTGAAAAGGAACCTAATTCTCTTTAACTCTGGCTCATCAAGGTTAATCTGCAAGGAGCCTAGCTGTTCATGGCCAATCCCATCCATCAGGCTTTCTTAACAACAACAAAAAAAAGAAAATTAAAAGAGCAGTTCTTTCTCTACCAGTTAACTTGTTAACTTCCTGGCCTACCAGAGCAAAGACCACATTTTCCAGCTCTCTTGCATCTAGATTTGGCCATATGACTATGTTCTGGCCAGTGGAATACAAACACAAGTATCTTAGGGTGGTTGCCAGGAACCTTTCAAGGGAAATGACATGAAGTAGGAGCCCTTTATTCTTTTCTTTATCCTTTCTTATTGGTTAGATTATAGATAGATGGTTGGACATGGAACTGGGGAGAAGCCATTCCTTGTGAATGGAGGTCATGCCTTCTAAAACAAGATAGAGGGATCCTTGATGCCTGAGATCTTTATGAAGCAAGCCACAATACTAGACCTGGGATGGTCATGTTTTTGACTTCTACATAAAAAAACAAACTTCTTTTTAAAGCTGCTTCCTCCCCCTCTCCTCTGCACAACTCAACACAGTTCTAATGGATATATTCCTTTAGCTAGAGCTCCGTCACAAATTGGAAAATTACTTTAGTGTTTGCTAGTTGATTTTTCCAAGAGAAAGACCTTTCTAGCCTCGTTTAATTTTTTTTTAATGTTTTATTTATTTCTGAGAGAGAGATAGCATGAGCAGGGGAGGGTCAGAGAGAGAGGGAGACACAGAATCCGAAGCAGGCTTCAGGCTCTGAGCTAGCTGTTCCAGGCTCTGAGATAGCTGTTAGCAGAGAACCCAACGTGGGGCTCGAACCCACAACCGTGAGATCATGACCTGAGCCGCAGTTGGACGCTTAACCGACTGAGTCATCCAGGTGCCCCTGTAGCCTCATTTTTTAATGCTTGCTGCAGACATGGCTGGCTTCCACAAGACCATTTGTTCCCTTTCCACTGTAGAGTGGAAGAGTCTTTCCCTTTCCAGTGTAGAGTCATGGCTGGGAAGTAGCTGTACAGTCTGGGAATACAGTCAACATTGCATATAGGTGAAACTGTGTGCCACCTATGAACCAAAGCTCTTCAGAAGCACCTGTTCTCACTTCTTCATGCTTTCTTTCCCTGGAAGAGAACTCTAAGGCCTTCCTTAGAGTAATGGGTAGTGGAGTAATTATATGGCCAAATATCATGTTGAATTATAATGTGAAAAAGAAATGAGCATTCTGTGTATTAAACACCTGAAATTAAGAGATTTATCTTTGTCAGCAGTTGGCATTACCCTAATACAAGGCAAATCTGTATATAAGTGTCCCCCTTTCTGCCTATGGATCAGCTGCCTGTGGTGGACTGTATAACTGTTCAACAAATCTATTTTTCCTCCCTGAAGAAGGATTATACTTTCCCTTCATTTTGATCCCAGGCTTGGCCATGTGACTTGCTTTAGCCAGTGAAATGTGAGTAGAAGTGATCTGCTTAATTTCCATGCAGAAGCCTTTAAGAGCCAAAGCAGGATTCATCACCAGAAAAGAAGAGGTTAGCAGCTGGCCTGCAAACAGTTCTCCTTCTCCTTGGGATACAAACAGGTGGGAGGGAGGATTAAAAGAGAGGAATTAATCTTTGTAAATGTGCTAAGTATACCTCCTGACGACAGATAGAGAACCATCACCTATGGAATGCTTTTAGCAAGAGATTTGTCTAGATTGCTTAAGGCAAACAAAGCTGAATTTTACGCATTTCTGTGGCATGGCTGACTGGAAAACTGTCAATCAGCGAGGTAATGATTAGAGTATAGACAGTTGATATTTCATAACTGAAAGTCTCCTTTTTTCCAAGTGAAGCTTTCCTTAAAATTTTAAATCTGAGGGCGCCTGGGGGGCTCAGTCAGTTAAACGTCTGACTTCAGCTCAGGTCGTGATCTCACAGTTTGTGGGTTCGAGCCCCGCGTCAGACTCTGTGTTGACAGCCAGCTCAGAGCCTGGAGCCTGTTTCAGATTCTGTCTTCCTCTCTCTCTGACCCTCCCCTGCTCATGCGGTCTCTCTCTCTCTCTCAGAAATAAATAAAACATTAAAAAAAAATTTAAATCTGAACAAGAACGTGTCCTAATACAGAAAGGGAGAACAGCATTCACACTCCCACATTTTTCCAAGTGTCCTTGGTGTCTTAGGATTGTCTGTATCTTTTGAACTATCAATACATTTTAGCAATAGCTAAGATCTAGGATCCTTGTGAGTCTGATTTGATAATTCAACCTTTTGTATTACCCCAGCCATTTTTTCCCTCTGCTGTAGAGATGAGCAATACTCCAGGATGGGGCTGTACCTAAAACCTGTCCAGAATGGAAGATAGTTTGGAGGGGAATCCCGACTTAGTGTGTCATGGACATGGAGTATGGTCAGGAAATAAACCCATGTTCATCACCCCTCTCTCTACCACATTCTTCTAAGCCATTCATACTGTGGATATTACTTGTTAAGGCAACACAACCTAACCTATACTAACTATCCTGGGGTCAAGAATCTGCTCGTGGCCAAGTTTTACGTTGAAATAACATGATTAGATCATCAGGATAGTCCCTTAGAAGGGGATGGGGGCAGGTAGGTAGAGTGATCACGTTTACTGCCTTACTGCCGCTTTATTACTGACTACTGGCACTCTCCAGAGCTCTCTGCAGTAGGATTTAGCAACTGTATTATTTGGGATTCTTTTGATTGTAAATGTCATAAACTCAGTTTAAATGACACTGGCTCATTATATTATACCATACACAGATATGAAAGCGAATTAAAGGTTTGATTATAAGACCTAAAACCATAAAACTCTAGAAAATAAGATAGGCGATAAGCTCTTTGACATAGGTCTTGGCAATGAGTTTTTGGATTTGATATCAAAAGCAAAGGCAACAAAAGCAAAAACAAACCAGTGGGACTGTATGAAACTGCAAAGCTTCTGCTCAGCACAGGGAACCATCAATAAAAGGAAAAGGCAACCTACCAAGTGGGAGAAAATATTTGCAAATCATGCATTTAATAAGAAATTAATATACAAAATACATAAACAACTCAACAGCACAACAGCAAAAATATGCAATTGGATTTAAAAATAGGCAGAAGAGGGCACGTGGATGGCTCAGTTAGTTAAGCACTCAACTTGTGCTCAAGTCATGATCTCGGGGTCTGTGAGTTTGAGCCCCACATCCAGCTCTGCGCTAACAATACAGATGCTGCTTGGGATTCTGTCTCTCCCTCTCTGCCCCTCCTGCACTCATGCTCACTCTCTCTCTCAAAAATAAATGAATAAACGTTTAAAAAAAAATAGGCAGAAGATACGAAGAGATGTTTTTCCAAAGAACACATATAGGTGGCTAACAGGTATATGAAAAGATACTCAACATCTTGAATCATGAGGAAACTGCAAACCAAAACCACAATGAGATATCACCTCACACCTGTTACCATGGCTATTATCAAAAAGATAAGAAATAGTAAGTACTGGCAGCAATGTGGAGGAAAGGGAACCCTAACGCATTGTTGATGCAGCCACTATGAAAACAGTACAGAGTTTCCTCAAAAAAGAAAAAAACTAAAAGCGTAACTACCATACAACCCAGCAATTCCAACTTTTAGATATTTATAAGAAGAAAAACTCTAGGGGCACCTGCGTGGCTCAGTCAGTTAAGCATCTGACTTTGACTCAGGTCATGATCTCACAGTTTGTGGGTTCCAGCCCCCCATCAGGTTCTGTGCTTACAGCTTAGAGCCTGGAGCCTGCTTCGGATTCTGTGTCTCCCTCCCTACCTCTCCCCAGCTCACTCTCTGTCTCTCTCTGTTTCTCAAAAATAAATAAATGTTAAAAAAGAAAAAGAAAAGAAAAACTCTAACTCAAAAAGATATGTGCATTCTCATGTTCACTGCAGTATTATTTACAACAGCCCAGACACAGAAGCAACCTACAACATGGAAGTATCCATCGCTGGATGAATGAAGGGATAAGGAAAGTGTAGTATAGCTTCACAATGGAATTTTATCTAGCCATAAAAAAAGAGGTAATCTTGCCATTTGCAATGACATGGGTGGACCTTGAGGGCATTATGCTAAGTAAAATAAGTCAGACAAAGATAAACACGGTACTTATATGTGAAATGTGAAAAACAAGACCTGACAAGCTCATAAATACAAAGAACAGATTGGTGGCTGTCAGTGGCATTGGGTGGAGGATGAAATAAATGGGTAAAGGGATCAAAAGGTTCAAGCTTCCAGTTATAAAATATATCAGTCTTGGGATGCAAGGTACAGTATAGTGACTATAGTTAATAAAACTGCATAGCATGTTTGAAGACTGCTAAGAGAATCAATCTTAAAAGTTCTGATTACAAAAAAAGTTTAACTATGTAAGGTAATAGATGTCTAATTAGACTTACTGTGGTGGTTACAAATATGCAATATATATAAATATCAAATCATGGAGTAACTCTGAAACTGAAATATAATGTTATATGTTGATTATACCTCAACTTAAAAAAAATTCAGACTGAAACTTTCCTTATACCCAGACTCCTGTGGTCCCCTAAATCTTTTCCAGCCTCAGAATGCAACTATATTGAAAGAAAATATAGAATGGTCAGAGGACAGATAGTCCCTGGTTAGGATGAATCTCAGCACTGTATTTCTTCTAGCTGGTGCCACTGTCTTGAATAATAATAACCTTCTAAATGTCAGACTTCTTTATTTTTTTATTTTTTTATTATTTTTTTTAAACTTTTTTTTAAAATGTTTTATTTATTTCTAGGAGAGAGAGAGAGAGAGCGTGAGCAGGGGAGGGTCAGAGAGAGAGGAGTCATAGACTGAAACAGGCTCCAGGCTCTGAGCTGGCAGTCAGCACAGAGCCCGACGCGGGGCTCGAACCCACGAACCGCGAGATCATGACCTAAGCGAAAGTCGGACGCTTAACCGACTAAGCCACCCAGGCGCCCCTAAATGTCAGACTTCTGTCTTAAGAGTTCCAATCTGTCTCACCATATGCCCCAGATTCCAGACCCCTGGCTTGTTGCTAACCGCCGACAGCTGTAGACCCCGGCTTCTGCCTCTTGGGTTCCAGACTCCTGCCTTAAGTTGGGCAGTTGCTGGGTTCCCTGTGTCTATCCCAGCTCTCAAGGGTCGCTGGTACTCCTAGGCCACTTTCCACCAGCCTCAATCAGCTGCCGCCTCTACCCCAATGGGATGGCAGCCTTTGAGGGACTAAAACACCATTTATATACCTTGAATTTGGGAGGTGAAGCAAAGTACATATGAAGTGTCAAACTGTTATAGCCAGATTGCAGTATCCTCAACGGCCAGAGACCACCGGGGAGACTGAGTCACGCATGCAAAGGCAAAGGGCTTTATTATGGGCTCGAGCTCGGGCTCCCAGACCTCACCAACGCAGTGGATCCGTGCTGAGAGCCTCAAACAAAGGCAGAGAATAGGGTTTTTATGGGGTTTGTGACGGGGGAGTTACAGAAGTTGTGGCATGGAAACAGTGATCCAATCATAATTATACAATATCATTGACAGCGGGTTTAACCATACACATTGTCTAGAGTATTTGTTACTTTTGGCGAGACCCAATTACAACATTTAGAGTACTTTTAAAATTCAACCAATTACAGAGCGAGCCTAGGGTCTTGTTCAGTGCCTAATGGGTTAACTTTAACATTAGGTAACAGTTTTATCTATAGTTGCTGGCCTTTTTTGATTGGATGTTGCCAAGGTAGTGTGGTGGAGTGATGTGGTGGGCAGTTTCTTTGGCCTTGGGCAGTGTGTAGCTGCCCGATAGTTCCAGGAAAGCTGAAACTTAGGCCTTCTAGTTTAGAGGGGAAACTTAAAGCCTATTATGGAGTCAGTCTGGTTTAGACTTGTGTCCTTACAAAACCTGGGCGGGCCACAATGCCGCGCTGAGTGTGAGCGTGTTGTTTGCCCACTAGGTGGCGTCTACAGAGGCTGAGGAGAAAGAAGCTTTCCTATTGAAATAAAAAGCACAAAGGAAGTGTTCTTTTGCTTTTCTCTTTTCCCTTCTATTTATTCCACTCACCACCATCACCACCCCCACTACCTCCGATCCTAAAAGTAACATTCAAACAAAGCACCTTTCTACTTCTTCCTCCCTGGAGGATTCCAGCTTCTCTCAGACTCCCCTGACTGGAGTAAGGCAAGAAGGCTGTTCCTTTATCTTAAGTCCGAAATGGTTGCCAAACTAGTTTAATTGGCCACTGGGTTGTAATTGGAGCCTGCTGAGCACCAGTAACCCTCACCTCATTCCCTTCCTTCCTTTCAGTTGATTTTCTCCAGGGCCCACAACCAAGCCTGGCCAAAGGTTTAATTTTTTTTCTCTTTTCTTTTTCTTCCTTCTCCCTTTCTTTTGTCTCTCTTTTACATTTGTTCCATTTTAAATTTACTTCGGAAGGCAGCATAGTGGCAGAAGAAAATGTCTACTATCACTTTAGCGGGACTTACCTATCCGGACTATGGGCTGCCTGAGTATCAGGGCAGGCAATAAGCACACTGTGATTCAGCCTGTGAATTTGCTCCCACAAAGTAAAAACTGAAGCTATACAGATAAAAAGGACATTCCTCTCTCCCGGTTGGCACTTTGTCTCTGGCTTCTTTATTGCAGCTTATTCTCTGTAACTGGTTTCCCTAGGCCACATGTGTATAGAAGTAAAAACAGGGTCATAACATTACTAGCAAAACCCTGTATCTTTGGGGCTACCCCCATCTTTTATCAGAGAGAACTCCAGGCCTGGTCAAATTCTTTCCAGCTAGTTCGGAAAGCCTCCCCCCACTTCCCGGAGTGGAGGTCGGGGTGCTGTCCCTCAGGTCCCAGGGGGAACTCACCATTTCCTCCAGCCAGGCTGGGGTGCCCTCTCCGGGTCTCCTTCCTGCTGCGGCTCTTGCTGCGATGCACCAAAGGCCCATGTAGGGGCTTGCCCAGCCAGCGTAGGCTTGGGATATGCTCTCCCGTACCTGCAGGCCACGTTCACTCCACTACATCGGGAGAGGACGCTGATGCCGCCGCACATGGAGCCATTTCCTTGATTGGACCCCTTTTGCTCCTTCCTTCCAGTGTTTAAGTGCTTAAGAATCTTGTGGAAGTTCTTTGACTTCATCTGCTCACAAAATGGTTGAGCCAGCATCATGCCCTTTCCTTTGGTTTGGTTCTCCAAAGTCATGTGTGGAAATAGTCTTCTCTCCACCGGGCGTCTCCCTTCTAGGAAAGGGTAGGGCAGCTTGCCTACTATCAGGGGAAAGTAAGATCCTTGGTGCTTAATCTGTTAGTGCTGTAAATTCATTGTAAGCGTTTTTGAAAAATCCTAATTCATTGAAGTAAAATGTGAAACTGTTTTGTTTGTCTTCCAGTTGCTGGTCCCAAATGTTGAACCTTTTTTTTTTTTCAGTATGCAATGGACCCTTCAGCAACAGCTTATTAGCCATAACTTCCTCATCACTCTTGATTAGTAAATGACAGTCCAGGTTTTTTTTTTTTTAACACTAAAAAGGTCACTCTTAATTGTCTTCTAAAAAATAATCACTGTTTACAAGTTGGCATATTTTCTCCCGGAGACTTTATATTACACGGTCATGTATTTTCAACTAGCTTTCACAAGTGAGACACAGGGCAGCTTTAACACCCACACTGAATCCGCAGCAGGCCGCACTACTTCAGCAACCTCTCCAACCTGCTTGTCTACACACCATACACTCGCACCCACATCCAGAGCTGCTCCTCAGAGCAAGACGCCGCGGGGCCGTGCGTGTCCCGAGTTGGCCTGTGGCCTGCCTTACGTGCCATTCGCGCATGCTCCGTGGCAGCTACCAGAACCTTTGACGCGGTCTCGCTGGGAGCTCCATTCCTTGGGAGCAGGACAGGGTCCTCGTGCATACCCACCACGGAGGCCAGGCCTGGTCCCCTCACATTCTTCATGCCCTGATTCCCTCACCTCCCAGTCTTCATAGGCGCATCGGGCAGCCCAGGCGCACCTCCGCTTCTCATCTTGCCAGACTGTGCGAGGAGAGACCTGACATGGGAGGGGCGGGCCGTGAGCCGGGTCACTCCTCTGGGATGCCTCTTCCCACCCCCCCACCCCTGATTTCCGGGCTCCAGCTGCTCTGGGGGTGTTGGGCCCCAAAGCACAGGCCTCACAAAGCCCTTCTGTCCTCTCTGGGGAAGTGGTGGGGTCGCAAGTCTGGTTTGAGGCCACGACTAGCGTTAGAAGGGCCACCTCTGTGTTAAGCTGTGAGCAGGGCAAGTGACTTCTTGGTGGTCAGTTCTCTTCAGAATGTAGTCTTACTGCTTTTTGACTCTCTAATTGGATCTAAACACGGATTGGGGGATAAACTGAAAAACTTCACTCAGAAGCCTGCTGCAGAGTGCAAGACCATCCGTCATGCCTCCTTTCCTTTCCCTCTACACACATGCCTGAGGCCCAGGAGCACAGGCCAAGTCTGAAAGAGCTCGCCCAGCCACATCCCCCTGCCATTTGGTGTGCCTGTCGTTCCTCCGCTCAGGCCTGCTGGAGTGACCCGAGGAGCATCCTGATGGCCAAGCAGTCCTGGCATTGGAGCAGAAGCTCCTGCTGTCCTGGCAGTGGATAGCACTGTCCTTTTTCACCCCTTTGTCTTCCCTTGAATTTGAAATGTATTTTCAGCTGGGAAAAAATACTCTCAAAAGTTAACCACTTTGAAGCCATCATCGTTAAGAGTCTTGGTTCAAACCAAACTTAATCCAGTAATGTGAGATCCAGACATAAGGCGTGGCCCTTTCCCCAAACATCCTCACCTGGGTTTCCCTCTGTTATGTGGCTACAAAGCCATACTATCGTATGCTGTAAATGGCAGTTCCTAGCAAAACAGCTTCTCTTCTTAGCACCCCCTCTTCAGATTTCTGATAGTAGTTCTTAGGAATAATCAAAGGTCTCTCTCTCTACAAAAATTAATCTGTTAACAAGACATTCCCGGGTGAATTTAAGAGATTCTGTTCATACAAGATCATTGTTCTTGGACCATTAGCTGTCTCTTTTCCTCAGATGAAGTTTTTGTCAGGAGGTACCTTGGCCCCTAGTCCAGATTTAACTCATGGTGGATCCAACCCATAGACGGATCCCCCCAAGATGTCCATGTCCTTATCCCTGAGCTGTGGAATATGTTACCTTACGTGGTAAAAGGGAGTTTGCAGATGTGATTAGATTATGGAGTTTGAGATGAGATTATCCCGGGTTATTTACGTGCACCCAATGTAATCACAAGCGTCCTTGTATTGGAAAGGAGGCGGGGCAGTCAAAGATAAAGGATGTGAAGCAGGGCCATGAGCCAAGGAATTCAGACAGCGTCTAAAAACTGGAAAAGGCAAGGAACAGTCTCCCCTAAAGCATCCAGAAGGAATTCAGCTCTACCTCCAGGACTGTAAGAACATAAATTTATGTTGTTTTTAGTTACTAAATTTGTAGTAGTTACAGCAGCAATAGGAAACGAACATAGCCCTTTGGACAAACTCGGCCATTAGCAAAGAATCTTAGGGTAAACATAGTGGAGGCTTTCAAGGGGGGGGGCCCTCTTCCATCTGTTATGTCAAGGCCGAGATTGCTTAGGCTTATCACATGTTGCTTTGCTCATGGAATCCTTATTGTGTAGGGCTTCATGACCTCACTTCAGGAATCTTCTCAGCCTGTCTAGGGTCAAGTTTCCATCCCTATGGTCTAGGGGATAGAATGTCCGGATATGCCATACCTAAGTCAGGCGATCTCTGGAATCAGGGAATGGGCTCATCCCTTCAAATTACACTGGGGAAGAATGAAGAAAGAATATTCTGTCAAAGGAAAATTAGAGTGATGTGATCAGAATAAAAAAATAGAGGCCAGGCAAACGTAAAGCACAGATGTTGATTATGGAGGCTGAGGAAATCAGGAGAAGTTTTGAAAGTGGTTTTATTGGAATATTAAAGGAAACTTGTATTATAAAAAAGTACATTCCCCAGCTCAAAATATAGTGAGATTCCTTTTATTAAGTTGCTTTACATCATTTGGTCAGATTAAAGGATTTTAAGATTCTTGCAGGTAAATTTGATGCTTGTATCTGATTTCCTTTATCTGTAAGAGATAATAGAATCCCCATAATGTCCAGGAGCAGGGCCCCTTGATGTGACTGAAACATTTCCTGTCTAACAAAGTCTGCCTTATCTAATAGTTACCCCTTCCATCTTCAAGCAGCAAATCGCTTGGATTATGTGCTTTCAAGCCAGCCTTACAAATGATTCCCAGGAAGTAAAGTTAGAGAGCCCATTCTCAGAGAGGGGCTATTAAAAGGCTTCAATAAAGAAAAGTTCAAACGCATGCAGATCAAGGAAAAAGAAAATTACCCAAATGGAAGGTCTGAGATGTACAAGGTATTATGCATAAATAGAGTGGCAAATATGTGGGTATAACTAAGCAAAAATGTATCGAATAAAACTATTAATAATATACAGACTGTACTGTTAAAAAAGAAAGACCTAAAATACTAGGTAACAATGGCATATATATCGGGAGGAGAATGATCAGAGTACAAGTATTCTAATGTTCTTATATGATTTTTGAGGAGTAAAATTAACTTGGCAAATGGTAAAGTATTGAAATGGTAAGTAAAGTATCTGTGCTAATATGTTCAGGGTAAGCAACAAAAAACCACAGAAACTGTAACTTATGTGCAATTCTAATCTCATAAGTTAAAACCGAAGAACAGAAACAAAAGACAAACCTCAATTACTTAAAATCTTTTACAAGAAAGGAGAAAAGAACACAAAAAAAGGATAGAACAAATAGCACAAAATAACATAGTAGATAATCCAAATATACCAGTAATCACAGTAAATGAAAACCTTTAGTTAAATGACAAAGATGGAAAAGGTAATAAAATTGAGCTATTTATATGAGACACACCTAAAACATAAGGATACATAAATATTATAATTCAAAGAGGAAAAAATATATATTAAGCAAAGACTAAACAAATGTAGCATAGCTATATTAATATCAAACAAAACAGAATAGAGGGCAAAAATGTGAGTCACTACACAATGATAAAATTTAAATCACCAGAAAAATATGACGATTATAAACTTGTTTATGCCCAATAACAGGGCAAAAATTAAACTACCTGGGAAAATCGACAAATCTACCACACTTAGATATTTCTGTCAGAAAAGAAGAAATGCTCAAAATTAACAATGTTAGCAGAGAACTTAAGAAGTTAGAAAAGGTTACAGTAAATAAGACTTTAAAAAAAGAAGTAAAAGGGGCACCTGGGTGGCTCAGTTGGTCTGACTTTGGCTCAGGTCATGATCTCATGATTTGTGGGTTCGACCCTCTGTCGGGCTCTCACTGACACCTCAGAGCCTGGAGCCTGCTTCACATTCTGTTGTCTCCCTCACTCTCTGCCCCTCCCCTGCTCACATGCTGTCTCTCTCTGCCTCTCAAAAAAATGATAAAAAAATTACAAGAAAGGAAATCATAAGCATAGAAGCAGAAATTAATGAGGTAAAAGCAAGCATACAACTGAGAGTATTGACCAAGACATTTTCTAAAGAGCTTAATGAAACTGACAACCCTCTGTTGAGATTAATCAATAAGAAAAGAAGACATAAATTACCATCGTAAGGAAAATAGTGAAGACATAACTGCAGATGCAACAGATTAAAGAAATAAGACATTCTTTTGGACACCTATGCCAATAAATCTGGAAATTTAAAAATATCTAAAACTTTCTGGAAATGTAACTTACAAAAACTGACTCAAAAAGACCTGGAGTTAAGGGGTGCCTGGGTGGCTCAGCCGATTAAGCGTCTGACTCCTGATTTCGGCTCAGGTCTTGATCTCAGGGTCGTGAGTTCAAGCCCCTTGATGGGCTTCACATGGAGACTACTTTAAAAAAAAAAAAAGGCACGGAGGTCATTTCCAGGCTGTATGGGCCGGAGTGGCCAACTGCCTCCAGAGCAACATGCCCAAATTCTATTGTGACTGCTGCAACACACACCTCACCCATGACTGTCCATCTGTGAGGAAGACACAGTGCAGCGACAGGAAACATAAAAAGAATGTGGAAGACTCCTTTCAGAAATGGATGGAAGAGCAGGCTCAGACACTGATTGACGAAACAACCACTGCATTTCAACAAGATACTTCTTGCGGCACCTGGGTGGCTCAGTCGGTTAAGTGTCCGACTTCAGCTCAGGTCATTATCTCACGGTTCATGGGTTTGATCCCCGCGTCGGGCTCTGTGCTGACAGCCAGCTCAGAGCCTGGAGACTGCTTCGGATTCTGTGTCTCCCTCTCTCTCTCTGACTCTCCCCTACTCACACTGCACCCCTCTCTCTCTCAGAAATAAATTAAAAAAAAAAACAAACCAAGATACTTCTTACTCCATTCTCTGCTCTTCCTCCTTCTGTGGGGGGCAATGAACTCAGCTCCCCCCCTAGTCTCTGGGGTCCTCCTCACCCTGGTATGATCTAGTACCCCATATGGGGGGGGGTCCTCCCATGATGCCAATCATGGGCCTCCTCCAGGGAAGATGCCAGTGGGACCTGCTCCCGGAATGAGGCCGCCTATGGGAAGCCATGTGCCAATGACACTTGAGGGGGACCCCAGTGACAATAAACATTTAGAGGGGTCAGGGAGAGAGAGGAAAGGGCAGAGCGAGCAGGAGAGAGGCCAAGCAGCTTCCACAAGTGTGGAGCCTTACATGGGACTTGATTCCATGCCCTGGTGATCATGACCTGAACCAAAATCAAGAGTCAGAGGATTAACCGACTGAGCCACCTATGCCCCCACGGCTGGAGCCTCTTTGTATCCATTTTATATAACTTGTTTTACTTCCCCAGGACACCATGGTGCTGGGAATCTGGGTGTGTGTTTGTTTTAATGTTTGTTTTGTTTTTTGTTTTTTTTTGGAAAGAGAGCAAGCGAGCACACATATATGAGCAGGGGAGGGGCAGAGAGAGAGAGAGGGAAACAGAGAATCCCAAGTAAGCTCCGTGTTGTCAGCGGGGAGCCTGATATGGGGCTGGAACCCACAAACCCTGAGATCATGACCTGAGCCGAAATCAGGAGTCAGAGGCCCAACTCACTGAGCCACCCAGGCGCTCCCTGGTTGTTTTTTTTTTAACAACATGACAGGGAAAACTCGTTCCCCCTTCCTATCAAAGAGGAAATGATTTTGGCAGGAAAATAGTGGACCAAAAAAAAAAAAAAAAAAAGAGCAATTTTCATTTGTACCGTGAAATGTGAAAATAAAATTGTCAACAGTTTCAGTTAAAAAAAAAAAAGACATGGAAAACGAATTGTGAGGGGCGCCTGGGTGGCTTAGTCGGTTAAGTGTCTGACTTTCGCTTAGGTCATGATCTCGCGGTTCGTGGGTTCGAGCCCTGCATCGGGCTCTGTGCTGACTGCCAGTTCAGAGCCTGGAGCCTGTTTCAGAGGCTGTGTCTCCCTCTCTCTCTGACCCTCCCCTGTTCACGCTGTCTCTCTCTATCCTAGAAATAAAATAAAAATATATATATAAAAAAAAAAGGAAAATGAATTGTGAGTAATGCCACATTAATTAAACATTTATTTATTACAGAAACTCTTAGCGAAATGTGAATAAAAAGAAATGTCTTTAGCCCAGTAAAGGGCATCTATGAAAAAACCTAAAAGAAACAAAACTGAATGGTGACTGGTGAAAGCATTCCCTCTAATATCAGAATTAAGACAAGAGTGCCCGCTGCCAACCCTTCCTTTCTGCTTTGTACTGCATATCCTGGCCAGTGTAACCTATTAAGGAAAGGGGGTGGGAAAGGGATAAGGATCACAAAGGAATGAACGAAGCTGTCATTATCTATAGATGGTATATTTCTCATTTAGAAAACACTAAAGAACCAAAGTTATTTGAGCTTTAGCAAGCTTTCTGGATACAAAATCATTACTCCAAAGACAATTACCTTTTCATACAGCAGCAACAATCAGTTAGAAAATGTAATTTTTTAAAAATGGCATTTTGGGGTGAAACAGATTAAGGGGGTTAAGAATATACTTATCATTATGAGCACTGAGTAACATAGAATTGTTGAATCACATATTGTACACCTGAAACTAATATAATACTGTATTTACTAATACTTCAACCAAGAAAGATGTAAACTTCAACCATTGTAAAACTTCATTGAAAGACATTGAAGATGACCTGGTTAAATGGAGGTATGTACTGTGCTTATGGTTACTATATTCAACATTGAAAATATGCTGATATTATTCAGGCTGATCCACAGATTCAATAAAATTCCAATAGGTTTTTTGGGGAACTTGATGAACTGATTCTAAAATTATATGGAAATTTATATGTAAGAGTAAAGGGGTAGTAATAGCTCTCACTCTTGAAGAAGAACCAAATACTAACTAACTAACTAACTAACTAAATAAATAAATAAATAAATTCAAGACCAATTAAAGACTTAAATGAGAAAGAAATAAAACTTAGAAGCCAATGAATATACGAAAATATCTTTAGGACTTTAGGTTAGGGAAGAATTTCTCAAGACACAAAAAAATGCAGAAAGTGTAAAGTTAAATACTGATGATCACCAAAGATTTGTTCCCAAGAATACATTTGGCTTAAGTAAATTTATGACAAATTCTTTCAATTAAAAAAAAAGATAAATACTGATGAATTCTACTACATTAAATTTAAGAACTTATGCTTTTCAAAAAAGACCACTAATCAGATGAAAAGGCAAGCTCCAAATTAGGAGAAGCTATTTGCCAAACATATAATCAAAAAGAATTAGTGCTTGGAATGTCTAAGGAACTTCTAACTATCATAAGAAAAAGACAAACATCTCAATTAAAAATTGGACAAAGGGCATGATTTAGGCATTTCATAGAATAGAGAACACAAATAATTCATAAAAATGTGAGTAGGTACATCATTTTTAGTCAGGATAAGACAGATTAAAACCACAATGAGATAGTATTTCATACTCACTAGGCTGGCAAAAATGTTAAGGCGTGTAATGGCGAGGTTATGGAACAATGCGCACTTCTGGTTGATGCACAACTTGGTGCGACCACTCTGCTTTACTCAGTAAGGTTCAGCATGTGACCCAGCAATTTCACTTCAGGTACAATCCTCAGAATTTTTTTTTTACATGTGCACCAGTCAACAAATACAAGAATGCTCATAGCAACATTGGCCCTAAAGGCAGGGAACTGGGAAAAATTCATATATCCACCCCTGATAAAATGGATAAATGAACTGAAGTATATTCATACAATAAAATAGTCATAAAATGGATGAATCCCAGCTGGAATCATCATCAAAGGTAAATCTCAACAACATGAAGCTACCATGTAAGGCTGTGTTTGCAGGCTGTGGTCATAGGTTCAGTAGGCACAGAAATTTATTCCCTGCTCTACATGTCATGATGTACACACTAGCATAGGAATGACTGTCCTGAAGGGAGGGGTGCTTTTTCAATTTCTTTAACTGTACAAAGACCCTCTATAGGGTAGTTCTGGTCCTATAAAATCATAATTTTGAACAGAAAGACAAATCATAAAATTGCATATATTCTGTATTATTCTATTTCTATAAAGTGCAAGACCACGTAAAACTAAACAATAGTGATTCATACATGGGGTAAAACTATACATAAAAACAGAGGGATTAACACAAAATTCAGAATAGTGATTATTTCTGGGGCGCCTGGGTGACTCAGTTGGTTAAGCATCTGACTTCTGCTCAGGTCATGATCTCACTGCTTGTGAGTTTGAGCCCCATGTTGGCTATGTGCTGGCAGCTCAGAGCCTGGAGCCTGCTTCAGATTCTGTCTCTGTCTCTCTGCCCCTCCCCTGCTCGCTCTCTGTCTCTCCCAAATATAAAATTAAAAAAAAAATTTTTAAATAGTGATTATTTCTTGGGAAAGAGGAAGAATCCCGTGAAGAAGGGCTCATGATGGGTTGGACAGCTCTAAGGTATTGATAATGTTCTATTTCTTTGATTGAGAAGTGGGTACTCAAGTGTTCTGTTATTTTTTATCTTTTACTTGCTTTTTAAAAAAAAAAAAAGTAAAAAAAAAACCATAAAAACCATCCTTATATATTCCAAATACTGATTTTTAAAAAATTTATCTTGAAAGGGAGAGAGAGAGAGTGCATGCATATGCAGATCGGGGTGGAGAGAGAGAGAGAGAGAGACAGAATCCCAAGTAGATTCCCTGCTCAGGGCACAGCCTGAAGTGGAGCTCGTCTCGTCCCCACAAACCAGGAGATCATGACCTGAGCCAAAATTAAGAGTTGGACACTCAGCAGACTGAGCTACCCAGGTGCCCCCCACATACTGATTATAAATAAAAGGTACACTACGCAAGAGTACTGCCTGAGGAGAAGTGCTCCCAACAAATGGTTTAGACAGGGTAGGTTGTCAAGTGGCCCAGGGCTGAGCCTGAGTCCTAAATAGTCTCAGGTGGAAAGGCCTTGACTGCCTCATGTGTGATGAGGTAGGAGACCTCAGTGGGATGCATCAAAAATGCTTCATAAAAAAGCAAATGAAAACCATAGCAAGACACCACTATTAGCTCAAAAATGTATGTCGATATAAAAACTTGTACACAAATGTTCACAATAGTATTGTTTACAATGACCAAAATGGTGGAAACAACCCTACTGTCCATTAATTGATGAGTGGATAAATAAAATGGAGAATAGGGGAAACTGGGTGGCTCAGGCCCTCAGGTCATGATCTCACAGTTTGGAAGTTCAAGCCCTGCATCAGGCTCTGTGATGATGTTGCAGAGCCTGCTTGGGATTCTCTCTCTCCCTGTCTTTCTGCCCCTCCCCGATTTGTGTGCACGCTCTCTCTCTCTCTCAAAATACACAAATAAACTTAAAAAACATGTAGTATATCTCTACATGGAACACCATTCAGCAATAAAGGGAATGAGGTAGTGATAAATGCTATAGCATGGATGAACCTTGAAAACATGCTAAGTCAAAGAAGCCAGTCACGAAAGACCACCTTTGTGTTATTTCATTTATTTGAAGTATCTAGAAAAGACAAATCTGTAGACAGAAAGTAGATTAGTGGTTTCCAGGGGCTAGAGGGAGCATTTGTATGGGAATGAGGAGTGACTGCTAATGGGTATAAGGCTTCTTTTTGGGTTGATAGAAATGTTCTAAAATTGATTGTGATAATGGATATACAGCTCTGGAAATAACTACAAGCCAGGGAATTATCACTTTAAATGGGTGAAATATATGGTTATGTAAATCATATCTCAATAAAACCATAACCAAAAAAAGGAAAGACTAAAATTTTTTAAAAATTTATAAGATCAGCGAAAATACAGAGCAATTGGAAAATCGGTACATTGCTGGTGAGAATGCAAAATGGTACAGCCGCTTTGGAAAATAGTATAGCAGTTTCTTGTAAAGTTAAATGCACTCTTACCATATGATCTAGCAATTCTCTATCTAGGTATTTACCCAAGTTAAACGAAAACCTATGTTCACACACAAGTCTGCCTACTAACATTTATAGCTGACTTTATTTTAATTGCACAAAAGTGCAAACAACTCAAATTTCCCTCTGTGAGGAAACAGATAAACACAGGGGCACCCCCATACAAATGGAAGAGGATGCAGTAATAAAAGGAACTAACAACTGATACAGACGAAACAGGGACAGATTCAAATGCATTGTGTTAAGTGAAAGAAACCAGACTCAAAAGGCTACATATTATGTGATTCCATTTACATGATGGGAAAGGCAAAACTCTAGGAACAGAAAACAAACCAGAAGTTGCCAGGAATTAGGGATTGGGAGAGGTTTTGCATACAAAGGGACATGGGGAAATTTATTGTCGTGGTAGTTATGTGACTGAATGGGTTTGTCAGAACTCTCAGAACACTATACACAGTACATTGTAAAGAATGAATTTTATTGTATCTCTGACTTTAATTTTTTGAAAAGTCCCCATTCCACCCCCTCCCCACCCCATGGTCCCATGAGAAATAAACTCTCATAGACCAGAGGCCCTGATGCTAGATGAGAACTTACCAGCTACCTAAAATTGTGCCTGTTACTTTAACCCCTCTGCCCCTAGGGGAAATGCAGTAACTAGGGACTAGACAAGAACTGCAAGAGTAAAAAGGGAAGTTGACCTTATCTGAACGCCAGTCCCTCTCCCCCTGCTGCTATAGGATTGCTGCCTAAAACACTGCCAGATGGAGGGAGGGTCTCTGTTGTATAAAAACTTGAAATCTTATTAACATTGAGCTGAATGGGGGCACCTGGGTGGCTTAGTCGGTTGAGCGTCCAACTCGCTTAGGTCATGATCTCGCGGTTCGTGGGTTCGAGCCCCGCGTCGGGCTCTGGGCTGACTGCCAGCTCAGAGCCTGGAGCCTGTTTCAGTCTGTGACTCCCTCTCTCTCTGACCCTCCCCTGCTCACGCTGTCTCTCTCTCTCTCTCTCCTAGAAATAAATAAAAAATATTAAAACATTGAGCTGAATGTTTGGTTCCTAAAATGAAAAATGAAACTGTTCTTACAACTGAGAGGCCAGGAAAGCTATGGGATTGACCTGAATTCAAGTAGGGGCATGGAAAGAATACCACAGAAATGATTTGAAGGAATAGTGGCAGATAGAATAAAGTGACTTTATGATCAACTCCCTGTGGGACTCTGTTTACTACCAACAGTTACACGTGGAGTCAGTATGCTCATTATAAAGCATCTCATCTAACCCCTGCATGTACTGAATAGAGAACTCCTTGTATTCCAAATGAGTAGAATAGTAATATTTTTTAAAATTTTTTAATGTTTTATTTATTTCTGAGAGAGAGAGAGAGACAGCATGAGCAAGGGAGGGTCAGAGAGAGAGGGAGACACAGAATCTGAAACAGGCTCCAGGCTCTGAGCTAGCTGTCAGCACAGAGCCTGACACGGGGCTCAAACCCACGAACCATGAGAGCATGACCTGAGCCGAAGTCGGACGCTTAACTGACTGAGCTACCCAGGCACCCCATGAGTG
Organism: Proteles cristata cristata; assembly: GCA_017311185.1. Classification (NCBI taxonomy): domain Eukaryota; kingdom Metazoa; phylum Chordata; class Mammalia; order Carnivora; family Hyaenidae; genus Proteles; species Proteles cristata. Next base: position 333,411 of record JAESUZ010004073.1, on the reverse strand, counting down.
GAATAGTATTATTATAGCTAAACAGAATGTCATAGAAAACTGGCCTTATTTCCTAATGATCCAGCACCAAAACGTTATTTCCTGAGAAAGTGAATTGGTCCCACCATTTAAGGCTGAGCAGCAGCGAGGCATGATTCTGGGATCTTAGAGATATTCAGATTCCACGGATGCCAAATGCTGTAAGACCCCTACTAGAGGGGAACTTCATCTGCCATGCGCTCTACTGGAACCCCAGTACCTAGGAGGGTGGCTGGGTCAGAGGAAGAAAGCATGTGGGGAATGACTGCATGAACGGGAACGCCAAGATGCAAAGAGGAAGAGGAGAAACAGGGATGGCTTTTCTTTCTCTAGGCTTGAATTGCAAATTTTATTTAATTACAGTCATAATGATTGTACAGATCAGGGGGTCGGGCACCTATGACAGTGGGTTGAGTCCCAGTACCCTTAAGAAGGTCACTGACTGTCACCTAAAGTCAGCTGGTGGAAAGTGGATGGGCTGTGGTGATCCGTAACCATCACGAAAAAGCTCTGTATAGCGACACAAACTAGGAGAAAATTTTGTTCAAATTCTCCATGGAGAATATGTTTATTTATTTATATTCTTCTTGTATACTCTAAAACGCACAGTGTGAATTTCCTTTCCTCAAAAACAGTTGTGAGCCTGGTCAGTTTATCGGAGCTCTTCAGAAGGTCTTCGGAAATGTTGCCTTAGGTTTGAGCTAAGCGAGTCACAGAGATTGGTCATGAACTACTACAAAATTACAGGAGATCTAGTTATAATCCAACAGTTACTAGAAAAGCATTGAGAACACCAGACATACAGCCAGACAGAGAGAGTAATAGAAGAGCAGATGCTATTTAAGTAATGGGATTTCCATATAGATGACTATGTACAGTATCAGAATTTCTTTTACAGACAGTAAACTTATGCTTCAATCACTATTTTAAGGGCACTCTAATATAAATACAAGTCTCACTAATTTTAATCTTTTTTCTTTGGCTCACAAATGCACGAAAATACCATAAACAGTTTTCTGAACTTACTGCATCAATATATAAATAAGATACATTACAAATGGGAAGAAAATACAAGACGCCTCTTTAACATGGTAAATCTCTGAATATAAATAAGCAATTATTTCATTTACCTACAATTTAAACAGTCATTGAAATCATTACATGTGCTCTTCCCCCATCCCCCCCAAAGATCAGACAACATAAATATACACAATCTACACAAATTAGTCTCTAAAAATACAGCAACAGACACCTGTAACAATGACTCTGCTACAACTTTCCCCTAAGAGCATACTAATGGGGAGGGTGTGACTCTTGTCATCTAGTGGTACTTCATCTCATCCGTCATCACTTCAGGTAGGAGAAACACTGACGACAAGGTCAACTCTTACCAACAGTGTGTCCCTTGGTCCCTACTACACAACATTTTTAAAAACATCTTTCCTGGGGTTGTTGGGCAAGCAGGTTTGCAGCATGTTTGGCCCCTCAGTAGCTGCTGAAGGTAAAATTAATTCTCTTGGAGGGGGACACATGCTGTGATCTATCACCAAGCCACACTCACTATACATACATATACATATACAGAGAGAGGTATATATAACTGTACATATATACTGTGTTCCTAATGTGCAACTTTTTAAAAAGAACATTATTTCCTACGAACTAGAACAAGCTTAAGTAATGTTTAAACAGTAATCTTCAAGATATTATATTTTCCCTCAGTGAAATAGCCTATGTGTTTCGGCAACTTATAGAGGTTATTCTAGAGTGCCAGAAGGAAAGGGGATTCCCATAAACTCATGTTCTGTGGAGGGCAATTACAGATCCTGGCCCAGTCTTTCTATCTCCTCGATGAGGAAGTCAATATCAGACTGTGTAGCAGCTGGGTTCGAGATGACCATCCGGAAAAAGTTGGCCTTGTCCCCCTGGGGCTGGTAGCCAACCATGGTCGTGCCAGACTCCATCATCAGGGCTTTGATTTTGGGGGCCACCTTGTGATGGAAAACACAAAGCAAAACTAAAGACCAATATTGACACAACTACCTTTTGAGCAATGTAAGCCATTTGCTAGTTGAAAAAAAGAGCAATTTGTGTTTTACTATTTGTATTTATACTGGTGTAAAGGCAAATATTTTATATCCCAATTTCTTCAGTGGCTAATATCCAATGACTAAGTCTACCCTATCGTAAATAGGGTAGTTTCAGAAACTACTGTGTGACTGAATTTTGAAAGTCAGTCATAGAACAATGATAAAATAAAAAACAAAGACAAAAAGCTCTCACGGGCTGCAACACAAATTAAGACTTCTAAATAATCCAGAGCCTGGCACATAGACTACGCTCAATGAATATTTGTTAGACAAATGAAATATTATATAAATTATTAATACCAACAACTACAAATAATAAACTGGATATAGAAATCAACAACTAGAATGAAGGAGCATTAGAGTGGACTTGAACTTAGTAAAAGACATGTTAATAGACACAGTTTAATACAGAAGTTCCTAAGAATATGCATAGCTTTTGATTGCCCTGCACGCCACAACACTAACCTACGACAGGGGTGTGTCCTTTAGAGGTTCCGGCTGTATCTGAACCAGAGCAAGGGGACAGTCCAAAACCAAAAAGAATATAACAAGATGGCTCCCTACTACCCCAAGTCTTTATTGTTTTTATCTCCCCCATTAGAAGGACACATTATAGAGTTCTGACCAGCCAGAGAAATTGCAGAGGGTTAGATGAGACAAGGAGAGAGTCCATACCCTGTGTAGTTTTTCCCGTCGTTCAGGGCTATCTGGAATGCCCCTGAGGCTTTGTGGAATATACCAGAAACAGACATTTGTATGCTCAGGCTGCAGAAATTTTCACAAACAAAACAGAAAATTATGAGAACTTTCAGGAAAGCTGTTCCCAAACCCTTATGTACCCTTGGTGGAAGGTTCTCAGATAAAAAAAAAAAAAAAATTTTTTTTTCTTTTAAAAGGGATTCAAGTCCATCTTGAAGGCAATGTTACTTCTATACTAGAGAGAACAATGCCTAGTTTATCTAGTCATATCTGGCAAGAGAGCAGTTTCCTATAACCAATTTTCTAGATGACTAATAGTTACCACCTTTAAACATTGAACTATTAAAAACTCATTATATTTGGGTCGTTTTTAAAAAGTATTATTTATCTTGCCATTTTGTAATGCCTTATATATAGAAGATGCTGGGCACAGTTTATTTTATTTTGATACTGATTATTTTGTGAGTTTTATTATATTAATTCTGAATCTTTTCTTGATTACTCAGGGTTATCATAATGAATATTAATACTGGTTCTAAACCATAAGACAGACCTCACTGAGATGCCTAGAACTGTTTAGTGTCCCTGTTCTACAAACTCCTAACCTTTTAGAGTTTTTCTGTATTCTTGACGTAATTTTTCAATTTCCTTCCTAGGCTGCTATTTGCTATCACTGTGCCTTCCTCTAACTGGCTTGAGACATCATATTTGTCTCTAATCCGCTAGTAGAATGTTTAAAATAGTGTAAATGATCTGAGTGCAGTCCCATAGGTGAAATGCATGAGCACTGTATCAGTAAGTTGAACTGCTCAGGGTTTTTTCTTCCTCGTCTGGTGACTCTCCAGTGTGTTCCTAATAGCTTAGGCTGCCAGACAAATAGACTAAGTTGAATGGAGGTGGTGTTATAATATACTGGGTTATGAGTGGATTTTCTTTTCTTGAATATTGGCTCCTATTCCAACTTTCCTTATCCAACTGAGAGCTCCATTAGGGCAGAGTATCTGTTTTGGTCACTACTATATGACCCAGTTCACAGCATAGGGCCTGGCACAAAGCAAGGATTCAGTTAATACTGGTATGACAAGTACCTTATTATGTATAATGTGGATATGAACTCAGGAAAGAAACAATTTTATCTTGCTCTCCTCATAACGAATCTATGTAAAGTAGAACTTCATTTTAGAACCAGTCTTGAAAGACAAAGATATACCTATCCTATAAGCTTCTTGGAACTGAGAAATACTTATCATGGAAGTTTAACACAATGATTGATAATACACACCCAGGAACGAGAAAGGATTCAAACATGCCAAGGAAACACTTCTTTTCTGCAAAGGACTGGTCAAGAGCTGGACCATTTTAGAAAAGGCAAAGGGCCAAAGTCATCCCAAAGCTATCAAAAGAAAAGTTCATAGACACAGAGGGGATTAAATGAAGAGTGCATAAAGATAAAAATTTAGAAGCAGCCTCTGGCAATGTGAGAAAATATGGCTGCAGGAGCACCCCTCATTAGATTTTCTGGAAATGCTATGCATCTAGTCCACGATGACAACTTACCTCACCATCGAAAACCATCTCAAATTCTTCTCTGTTTTTAATCTTGGCATAGAGGTATTCAGCCAGCTCCAAGCATTTGTTGATCTGATTTTCAAATCCCACTGTGCCCTGGTTTAGAAAGAGAAAAGTCATGTTTGTTGGTGATGGGTTGGATTTTCCTGTGACGGGCATTTGAGAAAGCCATGCTGACCTTATCTATTGGAAATACACACAAGTATTCTTGGAGATGGTTAAAACGAACTACCTAATTAAATGAATAAACAGTTTCTTCACAGCACTGCACACAATAATATGAACTGTGTCTACTCTCTTTTGAAGGCACTCTAGTCTCTGGGCAGTTATTCTCAATAGGGCTTTTAGCTTCCTTCTAGTTACTCACAGCCTGAACCTGAAGCCTATTGCTAGTTTGTCTTGGGATAGTGGTACTCAAAGTGTTACCTATGGATTGAGGCCAGTCCACAAACTGTAACTGGTGCATGATAATGTAAGAACAGAAATTTAAGGGTGCCTGGGTGGCTCATCTGTCTCTTGATTTCAGTTGAGGTCATGATCTCACAGTTCATGAGATACAGCCCTGCTTCCCAGGCTTTGTGCTGACAACGTGGAGCCTGCTTGGGATTCTCTCTCTCACTCTCTCTCTCTCTCTGTCTCTCTCTTTCAAAATAAACAAACTTAAAAAAAGAAATTTAAAGTAAGCAGTAAGAAATCTTAATAGCATTTTGACAGAGTAATTTTATATCTATTGAATCTAGTTTTAAAAATTGATGTTTAAATTTTTATATACTTTTTGATTTCATTTTTCTAGTAACTCATCTTTACTATATTGGTCCATGAGACGTTAAAAAAAACCCAAACTGGTTCTTTACCACAGATAGTCTGAGAATTACTACTTTAGAACCCACCTTTCCCAGCAGTAAGTCCTAAGCCAAGCATATCCCCAAACTCCCCGGCAGGCTACCTTCCACATAACAGTACTATCCCTTTTGGGTGACAGGCAGGCAAGCACAGGGGGAGGCCACTGGTCTCCATACATGCCCTGACATGCCAATTGCTACAGTTATTGATTGACAAACTGGGTGAGTATGAGTTTCAAAACCCAGCATGGCTGACTAACAACAGCAGCATGGGGGGTGTCGAGTGGGTGGGTGTTAACAAGGGGAGCAGATGTACAAGCTGGCTTGTGGATTTTTTATGGGCCTGGGCAGAGTCCAACACAGGCAAAATATGAGCTTCCCCAAATAGTCACTGCTCAGTGTACACCATGTCCAGTCCACTTTCCACTTGAGAAAGAAGTCCACACCCACATCACATCTCAGCAACAAATTCACTATGAGCCAAACTCCCAGCAGACAGATCAAGAGGTTATTGTCAGGCAAAATGAAGACACGATACTATTTTCTGTATTAAGACAAAATGACTTAACCAGGGGAAAAAACTAATAATCCATTAAATCCTTCCTACAGAAGAAACATCTGATTAGATGTTTCACTGGAAAACTTTGTTGTTTTGGTATTAGCAGATACAATGTCAAGTGTGGAAATTATTTAAACTAATTTATAGTAGGTAAAGAAAAACAATGGTTGCAATAATGAGATGTGAAATCAAAATTGTCTTTACTTGATTGCATAAAAATACTTTTGAAACAAATAGCCAAAATGGTAATCTCCCTCACCCATAGTTAGGGAGAAATTCCAATAGTTTGCTGTTTTTCCTAGACACAGAAATGCAGCTCAAAAATTAACAAATGCAGACACAGCGTGCCTTAGCCTCGCAGTAGGATTTCTCAGAATAAAGTATGCATTTTCCAGAATGGCATAAAAAGTACAAATAATGAGAAATCCATTATTTAAATAGAACTAAAAACTGTCACATATAACCCATGATTTGAGTCCTCATAAGAAACTCAGGGTTTTGCATAGAATAACACAGTAATTTTATCTCTTTCTCTTTCTCTACATCTGCACTAAATAGTTTCAGCGTCCCTAAGGATTGCAGTGGAAGTCCCTATCTTGGCATAATTTTTAGTTGTTATAAGAGAAAGTTACAGGAAAAGTTCACGTTAATTCAAATTGAGGAGACAGAATGGAAGGAGGGAGAGTTTGACAGAAGGGATAAAGTGATCTCATTCGCAAACAAAGAAAATACAGTTAACTCAATTATCCAGATATTGATCACACACATGTTAAATTATCTGTGATATATCTTTGCCTGTCTTTTGCCAGCCAGCCTGTGTAAACTGCATTTCTGCTTTCTTTCCTGAATTCACCCCTTTGTACCTTCGCTTTCCACATCAGCCAGAACTTGAAAATGTCCACGTGGCGGCCACACTGGATTGCCTTGTCCCCAGTGTCATAGGAGACATCATACTGTTTATCTGGCTGGAAAAGGTATCCTGCACACATCTGGTTGCATCCTTGGAGGATACCCTAGCAAGCAAATCAAGACAAGTTTCCATCACAGGTCAAGACAAAGGACAAGTTTGTATCCATAGATCAGAGATGTGGGTGGCTTTGAAATGGGGCTGGTAGGAAGGAGGGACTTGGGATCACATACAACCTTTCTTCTAAGTCTTTATGAGGCCTTGCATTTGCTCTGATGTCTTTCTTGAAGATCACCCTTGGAAAAACCTTTGCCCCTTTTTCTCTGTCACTCTGATTGGAAAATGATTTTTTGTTTCAGATGCTTACAACAAGGGACCCACTGTCCCTCTAAGAAACATTTAGAAATGTGTATGTGTGTGTGTGTTGGGGGAGGTGGGTGTTGGGGTTGTTTCCAAGACTGGGAAGTGCTATGGTGTTCAGTGGGCCAGGGTTGGGGATACAAACTTCCTATGGTGGGTGGAACAGTCTCCGGCAATGAAGAATCTTCTTCCCCCAAAGTGCCCCTCCGACCCTAAAAATCTTCTAGTCTTTTCCAGGATCTCCTGTGATGTTACCAGACACTCTATTAGGAAAGGAGTAAGAGCTTGGGCAGGTTCTGGCTCCTACAAGCTGGAGACAGATTTTTGGAATGTCTCGTGTGCAAACATTTTACTGGAGCAACAATGCTTTGAGAGCAGGGTCCTATTATTAGATGTTTAAAGAACGAACTCATTTACAGAAACTTTTTAAGCCAACATTCCTAGTTGCCCTAAGTTGACATTTGCAGCTGCTGTTCCGCCTAGTTTACTTCAGCTCTTGGGAACACAAACCGTGCTAAGAACCTGCAGTATGTTCCAATGAGCACTTTTTGTACTCAGTGGTGAGAGTTTGTGGCTCACCCAACGGCTCTCACTTTTATTTGTACGAAAGTGAAGAAACATGCAATGAAATAGTGCCCTCATAGTTTCCATCACTGACAGGGCCCTGAGCACTGAAGGGCAGGAAGGGCAGGAGCCAACAGGAGGCACGAGTTGGCTGAAGGCTAAGAGGCAAGGGCAGGAAAGAACAGCAGTGGCTGCCTCAGTGGGGCTGCCAATCGTGTGTGTCCGTCCAGTACTGCACAACAAACACAAATAAAACAGTCCACGCTCTTCTCTTCCTGTGCCTCGTAAAGGACATTCGGGCAAAGCTCATATTTGGAGAGAGTACAGACCTTCTCCTTGACGAGAATGGCAGAGCACTGCAACAGCACGCCCATCATCTTGTGAGGGTTCCAGGTGACTGAGTTGGCCCTGCAAGAAGCACATGACACTTTGAGGAGAAGGTGCAGGAGTCAGTAGGCGGCAACTGTCCTCTTGAGGAAAACACCACCCAGTGCAACCGGAATTGGTATATGCTTTTGATGCCAAGCCCCCCCAGTTAACTAATCAAGGAGTAAACACATACTTTGCAGGCAGTCTCAGGGGCCTAAGTTGCAGATCGCCTCTTCTAAATAACCGCTATTAATCATAGCTAACATTGATGCAGAATATTTATTATGTGTCAGATTGTTCTGAGAGCTTTACAGGTATTCTGTCAATGTAGCATCATGGTTAAGGACTCAGGCTTTGGAACCAGACTGCCCAAGTCTGAATCCTGGCTCTGACATTTGCTGGTTTGGGTAAGTAACGGAACTCCTTCGTGCCTCAGTTTTCTCATCTGTAAAATGAGAAATTTTTCTTAACAAAGGATAAATGAGTAAATACGAAATTCTAATAGCCATTCCTGGAATATCTGCTTCTCACATCAACCCTGTGATGCAGGGACTATTATCACTTCCGCTTTACATGGAGAAACCGGGGCATGAAAAGGTTAAATGCATCCTCCCAAAGTCAAACAGCTGGGAAGTGTTGGGCTGAGAGTCAAGCCCAGGGAGTTGGACTGCAGAACCAGTGCTGGTAATCTTGCCACTTAGCCTGCCTCCCTCCGGGCGACAGACTCTGGCTTCTTTCTGCCTTCCTGTTCTTATTTACAAAACAGGCTGGGAACACTGACCTAACTAGTTATGAGGTAATATGAAAAGTGGCACCTAAAAGCAAGCATCAGTTGGATAATTCTAGACTTTGACTACTTAGCGGCACTGTTTAAATGCCAAATGAAGATGATATTGCCAGTTTAGGCTGCAATGATAGCTTACCAAGCACAGTCTCCTAGCACCCACATCAGTCATTTAGACACAGTAAAATGATTAAAGGGCACACTAGCTAGGACATTACAGAGACAACGGAGTGCAGTGTATGATGATTGAAACTTGGGTACCTTGCTTCAGCGGTTTACAGACTCCTTCCCAATGGCCTGGCCCACAGCTGGGCTTTGCACTTTAATATCTGTGAAAGATGTTTTCCCCAGACATAGCAACTGACTCTGAACTATACTGCCTCTGCTCCCCCTAGAGCTAAATCCTTGCTGTGGATTTTTAACTTCTTCACCTTGCTAAGGTCCTTTAGATGAAAAATAACTTAGTGTCTATGTGACTATTGGGTGATTCAGGAAGTAAGGCCTCAAGTACTTTTCTTCTTTGCGCATAATGAAATAACAGTTGTGAAAGAGACATATGAAGAATTGTAAGAAAAGGTTACTAAATGTTTATCTCAGTAAAAATCATCAGTGTTGAGCCATATTTAAAAGGCAGTGGATTTAATCAATTTTTTCATAGCTATCATTCACTGAGTCATTAAAAAATTAGAGGTAGATCTCATTAAATGTCTTAAATGGTTTTTTGAATCTCTTAGAGGTCTGAAGTAAATGATTCTTTGCTGTTACAAATGTGAAGTAATAAGGGGCACCTGGATGGCTCAGTCAGTTGAGCATCCGCCTTCAGCTCAGGTCATGATCTCAAGGGCTTATGAGTTCAAGCCCTGCATCGGGCTCTGTACTGACAGCTCAGAGCCTGGAGCCTGCCTCAAATTCGGTGTCTCCCTCTTTCTCTGACCCAACCCTGCTTTCACTCGGTCTCTCTTTCTCAAAAATAAATAAACACTAAAAAATTAAAAACAAAAACAAATGTGAAGTAATAAGATATGATATGGATTCAATTTCCCTTAGAAGACACACATGCTTTAAATTGTTAGAGGGGTGCCTGCGTGGCTCAGTTGGTTGAGCATCCAACTCTTGATTTCAGCTCAGGTCATGATCTCACAGTCATGAGATCAAGCCCCAAGACGGGTCTACACTGAGTGTGGAGACTGTTTGGGAGTCTCTCTTCTTCCTCCCAGCTCCCGTGCATACTCTCTCTCAAAATAAATAAACTCAGAATAAATAAATAAAATAAAATCTTAGAAAAGTCTGGGCAAATGTTTTAGGTTTTCCTGGACTCAAAGATGGAAAATGGAGACTGCTGAGAGATCTAAGGTATAGTTGGACTCGCTCATCTACATTTAACATATTATCCTCCAAGTCATAGGGTCATGAAATTATCCTCCAGAGAGTCAGTCCCACTCACCTTGACACTGGCCTTCCAAAACCAAACCAGAAGGGAAGAGGCACAGTAGAGGTAGCTAAAACTCCAGTCAGAGTCCCTGCTGTGAAAGAACCACTGGTGTGCTTTCCTGCTCTCTGTCGCCCTCTCCCCCTGGTCTGCCCTCACCTCTCTCACTTTGCTCCAGCAGCACTGGTTTTTTTTGATGGTCCTTCAACTTGCCAAGAACAGTCCTACTTCAGGGCCTTTGCACTTGCCCTCCCACCACCTGGAACACTCTTATATGTAACCTCACCTCCTGTCTCCCTTTATCCCAGTATCCGCTGAAATATCGCGTCCTCGGGAAGGGTCTCTGGCCACCCTGTCTCAAATACCATATACCATGCCTTGTCCACACTGTTATCTAATCCCACTTCATTCTTCTTTCCTATGAGACAGACTAAATCTGTCTTCGTTTGTGAACATCTAGCTTCCTGGACAGTAAGCTTCAGGAAGATTTTAAATCTCTTAGTTGATAACACCTTCTAGACCCTGCCTTATTTCTCTTATGTGTACCAGCTACACATTTTTTAGAAAAGTGCCCTAGATGGCTGGACTGAGGCAGGGGACTGAGTGTTCACATCCATGCCTGCCTGGCTCCTGACAGGTGCTCAGTAAATATTTGCTGGATTAATAAATGGATCAAGGTGAGTTCATTTTGGATCAATACACTGTAGTCAGGTTAAAGTCATATCTGACTTATGACTGCATTCTCTCCGATCAGAAGCTTCTGTCCCTGACACAAAATGTGCAAGGTTAGCTATAGCATGTGAGCCTTAATTCTAGCTGGTGGGGCAAGGGCTAGCTTGGAAGCTTCTGTAGAAATGGCTCAGATACTGGGCCGGGAAAAATAAAAAGTAGAACCAGTTAGAAAAAGAAAATCACATTTGGCTTAGGACAACCCACTGAACTTAAACGGTGAGCAAGAAAGTAAATTAGGGGCGCCTGGATGGCTCAGTCATTAAGCGCCTGACTTCAGCTCAGGTCATGATCTCACGGTTCGTGGGTTCGAGCTCCGTGTTGGGCTCTGTGCTAACAGCCAGCTCAGAGCCTGGAGTTTATTTCAGATTCTGTATCTCCCTCTCTCTCTGACCCTCCCCTGCTCAGGCTGTCTCTGTCTCTGTCTCTCTCAGAAATAAAGAAAACAATAAAAAAAATTTTTTTTAAAAGAAAGTAAATTAGTTAGATCCATAAAGTGTCCTACCCCTTTTCCAGCAGTGAATTTAATGAGAAGGAAGAATGAAATGAATCAGTGCCCCTTTTTGTGCCCTCGGCAACCTCTCAATTAGCCTCAAGATCCCTGCATTGCTTGGTTTCTCTTCTCCACCACATGGGCCCCAGCAATCACATCTATTGTTGTGCTTATCACATTGTGTGTATGTGTTTACATGTCTCTCTCTTTCTCATTTGTGAACTCATCAGGACTCATTTGACTGGGAATCTTTTTTTTTTCTTGATTTCCCAGCATATGATAATTGCTCAATAAATGCCTACTGACCTGACGTGGGCTTAGTCAGACTGAAACAAGATACCCGGGAGCCAGGGTAGGGCACAGAAGGGGACTGGGTGGCACAGCACCCTGGATGGCCTAGATGAAAGGCAGCCCTGAGCTCAGGCGCTTACCTTTCTATGCCACTGAGCTTGTGGCGGTGTTTCCTGGACATGAGCAGCCCACCGCCCCAGGCAGCCTGTGAGGATACAGACAGAAGAGGGACAGGGAGCAGAGACATTTAAGAATCCAAAACCAATCACTCCACACCTCTAGTAAAACATAAGACAGAATGTAAATGGCGAAAAACATAAGTCTGCTTGACAAAAGGAACCCACACTGATTGTGGTTATTTATCATTTGTCACTTCTGCAAAAGCCCCTTCAGGTTAACCTCAAAGTGGCTGCATGGATGACACAGGTAAGTCGGGTCTGAGCCAATGGTGTCAAGACCCAAAGGCCCAAAGTGCTGTGGAAGGCCAGGGACGCTCAGTGAGCCCCAGCGTGGCTTCGGGTGTGACACCAAACACTGGAGGCCGCCATCTGATTCTCCCTGGGGTGGAATTCGAAGGGTTCCTGAAGAAATTCAGAGAGGGGCAGCTCCGCCGGGCTTGGAGGCCCCACAACAGCAAGACATTTTTGTGGGTACCCTGATGCGTGTTTACTGAGCAGCTGGGGACACCATGGGACACAAGCACAGCCTTTGTTAGTCATGTGCTCAAACAATCGGGCAGATTACCCAATTATCCAGTTGTGAGAAGTTATATCCATAAAAGAATGGAGAGAGAAAAAGGAAAAAATACACCCAGTCACACATGTGGAAAATGTGCCTTTTGTATTCCTGGAAAAATTGGGGACTAAATCTCTTAGTTGAGATTTACCTTCCTTACACTGCCATATTTTTCCTACACGGACCAGGTTTCTTTTTAGAAAAGTGTCACAAACGGCTGGACTGGAAGCAGAGGGCAGAGAGCCCAGATTCATGGCTACTTTCTATATACTGTATCTTAGACGTTTTTCCCTCTGAAACCAGTATCTTCCACTCTGTAGTCATTTGACTAGACAAAAGCTTGCTGGAAAGGTGGCGGGGACTGTATCCTCACAAGGACCACAGAAGACAGCAGTGGGCCAGGGAGGAGCTGGGTGAGTCCTAGAGGATGCGTAGGCATGTGGTGTGAACCTGGTGTGAATGGCTGGCAGGGAGGTTGTGGGGAGTGCCGAAGGGCTGAACTAACATGATGCAGAGAGAGGGCTGGCTGGGGCATCAGGAGTCACTTGCGGCAAATCATAAAGCAGAGCTGTCTCCACCCCCAATGGAGTGGCCACTCCCTGAGTTATGACACTTACGTCGACATGTAGCCACAGATTATATTTCTCACATATGTCTGCAATCTCCTGTATCGGATCAAAAGCTCCATAAACAGTTGTACCGGCAGTTGCATTGACATAAAGGGGGACGTATCCCTATAAGGGAAGAGAGACACGCTTGATTAGTCTTTTCAACCCTCTCCTTTCCACACAAAGTAGAAGCACTGCAGTAGCATTTCCTTCTAGCAGAGGTCAGCCAAGCAGATGTGGTGTCAGATCCTACGTCTGGGAGAATTCTTCATTGGCCCATTTACTCATTTGTTCAACAAATACATGCCAGGGCCCGCTGTAGAGCTGAAGGGGAATACAGCAGTGAGCACAACAGATGGAGATTTCTGTCTTTGTGGGTTAACATTCCAGTGGGGAGTGACAGACAACAGACAAAATTAAGCAAGCAAAATATACAGTGATAGATAGTGATAAGTTCTATGGCAAACAGTAAAGCAGGAAAGAGGTACAATAAGTGTTTAGAGTAATGGGCAGGTAGCTCTGAACATCACCTGGGTATTATACATTTTAGAATCTATGATGTTCTTTTCTTTTTTTAATGTTTTTTTTTTTTTTTTTTTGAGAGAGGCAGAGCATGAGTGGGACAGAAGCAGAGAGGGAGGGGGACACAGAATCTGAGCTGTCAGCACAGGGCCCGACGTGTGATTCAAACCCGTGAACTGCAGGATCATGAGCTGAGCCAAAGTCCGATGCTTAACCAACTGAGCCACCCAGGCATCCCAAGCTATGTTGTTCTAAGTGTACTGATGTAATCATTATACTGAAGCACAGTTCCTTTAAAACACGGTGTAAGCTGAAATATTCACGAACAGTGGACACAGTAAAATTTTGATATGAACAAGAAATAAATGAGTAAGTAGAGTAATAGAGCTAAGACAGGCTTGGGGGAATATGGGAATCCTAGGTCTTTTTCAAGCTTAGCTCTACCTATGACCCTTGCTCAGTCCAAGAGACATTTCTGTCATCTCCTCTACTGATCAGCAAACAGCTACAGCTGGAGAACAGGGTACAAGGATGTAACCAAAACAACGAGTTGGTAAATGCCTGACAGGTACCTGGCAGTGCCTTGGGGATACATCTGTTCTCTGAGATTTTTTTTTTTTTTGATAGAATTTATTAAGGCTGATTCACCAAGTACCATGGGCTATCTGCCAGGGCACGGAAGCACTTTGCTCAACAAAAGCCTAAGCTAAAATGGCATTTGTTAAATTGAGATTATACCTAACAAGTAGCAAGCTTCAATTAGGCTGTATCTTCATGATGCTTGGGTAGTGGGTTTATTGAAGTACAACAAACTAATCACTTGGCATAATAAAGATAGGACAAGGGGTTTAATGATTGAATTTTTCATTTTTTAAAAAAACGACATTGTATAGACACAGCTTTAAAGTGAAATCATTTCATAAGCTGGAAATAAGCAAATACTTGAGAATATAATTTTAGAAACACAATAAAATCATCTCTTACCATTAAAACAGTCTTATATAATTATTGTCTAGGGCAGAAAGAAAGTACTTTTAAAATTTTGTATATAACAGACTTCAGGTGCACCACACAGTACATACCTTTTGCTTGGCTTCAAGAATTTTTGCCTCTAAATCAGCTGGAATTATCTTCCCCCTGTAATTATTATAAAGGGAGAGAAATTAAAATGAAGAATCAATGAGATTGCACATGAAAAAACTTCAGCAGCAGCAAAAAGTAATTTAATCTGATATTTTCAACAGACCATTAGCAGCTTGGCACACTGTACTGAGTCAGTGCTTAAGCACAATAAAACAAATTTAACAGATGAACACATTTAATACATCAAGAGCCTAATATTCACTCTCCCCTGCCTACCTTTCATTGCACTTTATCAAAATCACATTGTCAGTTCCAAAGCCAAGCGCAGCTCCAGCCTTCTTTATGGAATAGTGACTCTGCAACAAACGGAGGATTGAGGTCAGAAGTTAAATAGTTCCTTGTAAAACACCATAATCCAGGAGAAGAGCATCCAAACTCACATGTTCTGAGGTGAAGAGGACCAGTTTGGGAACGGCTGCCATGCCCTTTGTCTTAACTTCCGGGAAGAACTTGTAGCGAGCAGCCATGATGCTGTACATGTTGGAGATGGCTCCCCCTATTAGCAAGCAGATACAGGGGGAGCTGTGGCGCTCCATCATTATTGTTTCTAATAATTAAGATTCTGAGCTGGTGTCTTAAGAGACAAGGAAGGTAAGAAAGGGGAGGGACAATATCCTGATAGGTTTTGCTGGCTATCCTATTGCCAGGGCTTCCCCCTGGCCCCTTGGCCTTGGGAATACAAGTAGTCACACTCATTACCAAAGCCATGTAGGCAATTTGGCTGGAAGTGATTCATGTACTCCAATGCCTGTTCCACCTGAAGCCTAGACAGAAATATAAGAGGTGGCAAAGGCAGTGGCTGCAAAGAGACAGGTGAGTTACAACCTTCCTGCTTTCACTCTCTGCTCAATCTATTTACTGAACAAAGATGAATCTATTCTTGGAATGAGAAAGACAGAGAAGGAGAGAGTAATGGAGCCTGCAGAAGGAAACAGTGACATTGTCTGGATACTCTCCTCAAAGAACAACTCAACTGAGTTACTGAGTCATTTAGGAGAACTCTAACTTTATTAAAAGCAAACTCATGTTTACTTAAATAAAGACACAAGGAGAACTGAAGTAACTATCAAGGTATGGCTGGCCAACACAAACTCCTCACGTTTGCGTCAATTCCTTGACAGTTAAATAGGCAAATTCATGGTTGACTTGAGTTGCCTGGACAATTGTAATTATTTCTTCTCCTGTCCTTGTACACAACAATCATGCTGTCTCTGACACCATCTCACACTCCTACTTACCTCTAAGAATATCTTTCCTTGTTTTAAAGATTCTTACTGTGTCTACATCAAACTAGAGGTTCAAAGTAGATATGCTATTTTGGCTGCAATCGATTGGTCAACTGATAATCTTGATTCATTGATACTCAGACCAATCAAACTGTTGTTGACAGACTGGTATCATGTGGCATGATTTGAACACAACCCTTGTGAGTTTGCACAGGTGAGGCACAGGCTCTGTTAGTACACAAGGAATACAGCATTCTTGCTAGCCTTCAGTCTGACAAAGATACGGCAGGATTATTGGGGGGGGAAATTTTTTTAAGGTCATGATACTTCCACAAACTCACTTTGTGTTTAGTGTTCTCAGGGATCCCAAGGATCCATGCTACAAATCTTGAGGAAAGTCAGGAAAAGAGAAGAGAAACATACCAGGGGAAAATATCCCATCACCATCTTTACTTGACCATCCAACTATCTCTCTCATCTTCTTAAGCGTTATTTGCTCCATGAGGACAAATACTGGTGCAATTTCATATGTAAACCTGAAAAGGTGGTGAGGGAAAAAATGATCACAAAGAAGTCAAACCACTTAGTTGGGGAACACAGATAACTGGTATTTGTACTTGGGTTCTAAAAAAAAAGTATTCAAAACCACTAAAACAATTTATTTCCTGGAAATGCATTGAGTCACCAATCATAAAATATCAGAAACCAGCCTGGGTTACCTAGAGAGGTGGTGGAATTATCTGGCCTGTGACTTTTCACCAACAAGATAGATTTTTATCTGAATGGAATGTCTTAGATGTGGTCTACCCAGAGAAATAGAAGGAAAGAAAATGACTTTCCTGGATCTCCTTCACCTTTAAGATATAAGATGATGCAAATGTTAATTGAAAAAAATGTATTCTAAGTTCTACATATAATTGGTTTGCAACTGACCGAAACCGACTGCCAGTTTCATACTTGTAGAAGCTATAAAACTCAGAGCCAAAATCTATATTTTAAAAACAATGTAAACATCTGGAAGCTAACTGTGAATCTAATTGGAAATATTGACCCAGGTTTTAAAGATCTCAATATAATTATCTACATGATTTTTCTACTAATAATCCCCAAGGACAGCTATGTTTCTATAATCCTCTGAAGTCAATATCTGTCAAGAATAATTACAAGTGATGATTTTCTAATTACCAATTATAAATAATAAGAAAAGAGTCAACTGGCATATGCAGCTGACTGTGGGCACCAGATGCCCGGGCAGGCTAGCTTTGTCTTCTAACAAACTGATTGTGAAGTAGCAAGCCATACTCTTCTCAACGCAACTGAGAACAGAAGCACAGTCAAGTAGACCAGTCATTGAAACAAGATCGTGGTGCCAAGGATGGGGCTTAAGAGAAATCAAAGAAGGTCCATCCACAGCAAATTAAGCCAGAAATCAAAAAGATATTTACTGACTCTGAGGCTCTTTGTCTTTTTTCTTTTTGCTCGGTCTTCTTAAGCTTTGAGCCTATCGTGTGGGCTCAGTTCCGACCATGCTTGCTGAAGAGAGATCCCTAGATTGACTCAGCCAAGTGATATGGGGAGACTTTATCATCGATTAGGGTGTTTGGGCTGAATACCAATATCAAGGACTAATGGGAATTCTTGCTGGCTTAATGATTTAGAAAAGCTATTTGCAAGGATGAGATAATAATTGTACAATAGGACACAGGTGAAGCTACTAAGTTTTGATCATGGGGGAAAGCAATCAAATCAATCACTTGGTGGTAAAAGATGACAAAGAGATCCTGGCGGACCCTCAGGATATATCTGTTGGTAGAAGAATTTTGTTTCCAAAAAGAATGTGTCCATTCTCCTTGGGAGGACCCTTGAAATTTAGGCGGAAGACCCTTGGAAATCATGTGTTCAGTTACCATCACCTCTGGAGGTCACAATCATGCTTTGGTTCTGCTCTGAGCCCCATCACCGTAGCAACCAACACTCCCTCATGTCTGATGGCCTGATAAAGGAAGAAGAAGAGAAGGATTCCTGGTTTAGCCTGTGCTGCGGAGTGTACCAAGAGGCAAACTCATGATGTGCTTCTAACCATTCTTGAACAACTGTGGTTAGTGATGCCACTGAGTTTTGGAAATGTTGGAATGGCAAAAATGTGTGCGTGGTGGAGAGGTACTGGTGTCAGTGTGTGTCCTGGTGCCTCACAATACCGAGTGAGGAGGCTCTCTGGGAAAAGGCAAGGAACAAATGCAATCACACACCTCAATATCAGAACCTTATCAAGGACTAGATGAAAGCTGAACTGGAGTCAAGTCAGTGTTAGATGGCCACGTAGGAACTGCATGGGAGAAGGGAGAAGGGATGGCACTGAAGGCTAGGGGTTTGGTCGACTTCATGATTTAAATCAATTTAGGTCCCAGGTTTGCATGAATTAGTGGTTCTACCTATGGACCAGGAATATGGCCATTATTTGCAGGATTAGGAGGAAGAGTCTAGAGAGTTTGATCATGAGACTATTTGATCTCATCTATTTCAATTCCCTTATCTGTACCAGGTACCCAGTTCCTAAACTCTTCTTTCAGTTTTGTTCAATACATACTTATTGAGTGACTATTCTCTGCCAGGTGGTGTCTTATGTACTGAGGAAACAAAGATATTAGACACCATTTCCAACGTTGGTGAAGAAGCTTCCTAGGATGAATCCAGCATTTGTTTCTTGGCCTTGCTGCATCCTGTTTGACAGTCACTGCCTAGGTCTCAATGACCAGTTATCCCACAGCTAACACCAAGCTTATCCTGATTCATGGCTTTAGTCCTGACATCCTCTCTTGGAAGCTGACAGATTGGTCCATGGCTGCTGATCCTCAGCTAAGCCTGACAGATGGACTAACATGGTGTTCCCTATTTCTGACACTTCTCTGATGCTTTCCCTTTCTGGGCCTTGTTTACAACTGGGAGTCTGCCTGTGACCAAAGCCTTATAGAAGGCCTTAAAGTTCACCCTAAAGCAGTGGACCTTAACTTAGCTGGGGTCAAGGAAGCCTTTGGGGATCCTAGGAAAACTATGGTCCCTCTCTTCAGGAAGAAAATGAGGATATGCACATCATTTTTGTATGCAATTATAGGAGATTCTCCTCTTGCAACCTGGACTCCAAATGACAGATGAAAGTGAACAAAGCCAAGAGAGCAAAGGTCAAATATGGATTCAAAAGAAGCTGGTTAGATGCTAAAGTCAGCGTACAAGATGGCATTTCAATCAGAGAACAAGAAACTAAACCTTCAAATA
This sequence comes from Proteles cristata cristata, assembly GCA_017311185.1. Taxonomy (NCBI): domain Eukaryota; kingdom Metazoa; phylum Chordata; class Mammalia; order Carnivora; family Hyaenidae; genus Proteles; species Proteles cristata. The sequence goes on along the minus strand of JAESUZ010004073.1, from coordinate 314,201 downwards.
GCTCTGGGGTGAAGAACGAACACGGGACTAGAAATGAGGGATCGAAACAGGATGGTGACACTCAGGAGTGACATTAAGGGAGAGTTGGGAGTCCTTCTATGTTGAGTAGGGTAGTGAGTCAGGCCTTTTTTAGTGATTCAACTGAACTTCCTAGTGGGATTCACTCTAAACTAAGGCAAATTGATCGTTAAGAGCTCTGTTTCTATTGTGGCAGAGTCTGCTGGTTGCCAACCAGTATCAATTTTCCTTTGCTTCATTCAATTTTATTCTGGGTTGCAATTCACCTAGATCAAAGACTACATTTCCTAGCCTCCCTAGGTATGGCCATGGGACTAAGTTCTGGCTAAGAGATGCTATGGGAACTGCTGTGTGGAGCTTCTGGAAAGGTTGCTTAGAAAGAGTGTGTTCCCGGGGCGCCTGGGTGGCTTAGTCAGTTAAGCGTCCGACTTTCGCTTAGGTCATGATCTCGCAGTTCATGGGTTCGAGCCCCACATCGGGCTCCGTGCTGATTGCCAGCTCAGAGCCTGGAGCCTGTTTCAGAGTCTGTGATTCCCTCTCTCTCTGACCCTCCCCTGCTCACGCTCTCTCTCTCTCTCTCTCCTAGAAATAAATAAAACATTAAAAAATTAAAAAAAAAAAAAGTGTGTTCCCCTTTTGACCACGCCCCTCCTCCCCTCCTTTCTTTCTTCTCTCTTCCTCCCTCCTTCCGTCCTTCATCTCTCCCTCTTTCCCTCCCTCCCTCTCTTTCATCCTTCCTTCCTGCCTCCCTCATTTCTAATTCTGGAACATATAAGTGATAGCTAGAGCTCCAGCAGCCAGCCTGCACCATGAGGTGACTCTCAGTATGAGAGCCATGAGCTACAGTATGGATTAGAAAGGCACAAGGAACCTGGATCCCTGGTGACTGTCAAACCGGGAACTTCTTTAATGAGAGAAATAATTTTCTATGTGGACTCTCTAACTTTACACTACTCTTAGATTTCTCCTCCTTACAGACGTGGCCGCTGTCCCATCTTCACCTTAAAAGAGAACACATCTGAAGGGAAGCTTAGAGAGCCCCTCTGGTGTCCAGAGATGATGAGAGACACAAACAAAAGAGCTGGGAAGCAGCTCAAATGGCAACGGTGGCCTGTGTAGGGGCTGCCTCTCCTAGGTGTACACTGCACCTTGCATACAACAGGTACTTAAGACTGGTGCTTTTTTTTTTTTTTTTTGTCTGCAGAAACACTCTGTAGGATGGAGATTATTATCTCCCATTTTCTGAAGAAGACACTGAGTCTCTGAGGAATGCAGTGATTTGCTTCAAGATCTCAGTTCGTGCATGTCTGAGTCAGAATTCCCAGTCTTTTACCTTCCAGCTGTTTTTCTTTTTCTTTTTTTTTTTTTTTAATTTTTTTTTTTTAATGTTTTATTTATTTTTAGAGAGAGAGAGAGACAGCGTGAGCAGGGGAGGGTCAGAGAGAGAGGGAGTCACAGACTGAAACAGGCTCCAGGCTCTGAGCTGGCAGTCAGCACAGAGCCCGACGCGGGGCTCGAACCCACGAACCGCGAGATCATGACCTAAGCGAAAGTCGGACGCTTAACCGACTAAGCCACCCAGGCGCCCCAACTTCCAGCTGTTTTTCTATGATGAGCGAGAACTGCCTACTGCAGGTTCCTCTCTAACAACTTGCCTGGCAGTATCAAATGACTGATAACTGCCACAGAAAATTTCTCCTGCGTAACTTCTATTTCTATGACAATAAAGCATTAGATACTTGAAACCATAACGTCATAACAAGGGGGCTGTAATAGATCTTGCCATTAAGATTACGGGTTGTCATCAGGTACGTGAGGGAAGGCTGTTGTTTGCATGTGGGCACTGCTCAGCCTGCAGAGTTGTGCTTGGTGGCCCTGTTTTGGAAGAAAAGAGCTGGACGTGCAATGGACAACTACATACTTGTGAAGTTTTCTTTGGATCTTCATTGGGTCCTTGCTCAGAGAACAGATCTCACAGCTATCTGCACAGGCAGGTATAAATGCATGAACCTAAATGTTCTATTTTCTGTGAGCAGTCAGATACCCTACGCTTTGCCACTCGAATTAGGAGACTAGATAGTTCTTTCTGAAAGACTATATTGAGGAATATAGTCATTACTTTCTATTAGCAATGCCACCCAAATGCAATGATAGAGCAGGCCAACAAAACGAGTATGTCACTCATTTTGCCTACTCTGCCAAAGAACAATCCTTTGGCCATCCTTTCCCAGGTTTATTTTGAACACTGTCCCCAGATGGAGAAGGAACTGTCTCCAGGGAGCAAATTTCTGCATAAGCCCCTGACAGTGCTGCCACATTTCATGATCTTCCAGGGGAACTGACTTAGAACAATTTCTAGATAATAGTTATTACTTCTTCAGACAATGCCTTGTCTCCAAAACTGACAGAAACTATTTCACTATGTTAAATAACCTTCTCTATAGATCTGTTGGAATCAGATCATATTTTATAAATATCCATTGTATTCAGTACAGCTGCAATTACTATGTGCCATTTAGTTGGACTGGCCTTGACCTCAGATGGCTGGGACATATTTTAGTGTTTCATGGCTGAGCTGAGGTAAGGAAAGAGTAAGGGACTTCATTTAATGAACACATAGAAAAGGAAATTTGTGAGATCTCTCGGATTAAAGAAAAGCCTTTTAGGACACTATCTGGTCATGAACTCACAAAAGAGTAAGTTCCTTTGATTTACCTTGAGATCGGGCCACATATGTTAGGAAATTGCAGCTGAGATGCCTACAGGATACACACTTAAAGATGCTGGGTAAATTCAGTGCCTATGTTAACATGAGTGCTTGGGCTTAAAGGATATATACCTTTCACCCTATTTTTCTCATTTTTTTCCAAATAGTTAAGTTTTTTTAAAAAGTTGTACTGCCTAATTTAAAATTGTTCCTTAGTGTGAGATGCTCCAATTAAGCATTAGTGTCTTTTTTCAAGTGATAATTAGTACATTATGATGTCTGGGCTTGCTGATATATTTGTATTTCACCTATCATACCACAGTAAAGGTTGCAAAGGCGAAATTTTTTTGTTAGAGGAGGCCAAACAAGCAATTGTGTCTTTGACCCCAATTCCTCTTGGCTCTTCATAGCCTCGGTGCTCCAACATAGATACTCTGTGACGTGGACCATGACTTGCAAACAGGGAGCATGAAAATCATTTTTGTTTTTAATCGACCTCATCTTCTTTGCCTTATAGCACTAAAAACCTAACTTGTCACGTTTGCTTTTAAAAATTGGTCACTGCTGTTTTAAATTAGGAAACAATGCAGGAATCCTTAATTCATAGAAACTTTTCTGAATGTTAAATATTTTGAGTCACAGAATTAAATAGCTTTGGAACACACATGTATCAATGGATAATTTTAAAGTGCATTTTTAGGTTTTGTGGCTAGTAGTAGTTTGTTGAAGAAAAATAGAATATCTTGAACTTTAATGACTTACATTCTATCTTGATGTCAAAGGGAATTTCTCATTTTAAACAATACCTCCCTTTCACTTAAATTCATTTTTCAAATCTACTTCACCATGGACTTCGAAAGTGGATGGTTATTTTCTAAATATTTTCACAGTGACTAAAACACATGTAATTCTTATGTAATTATTTTGAAAATTATTGTTAGAAAATTGTTTCATTATTTTCCCCTGATACTTTAATAGAATGTGATGCCATGGACTGGGTGTCTAAATAGTGGTAAAACATGATCATAGTGTTCAGAGAAAAGACAGTACTCAGTAGTCTCTCACGACCCTCCATCAACTTATAACCTGTCCTTGTCTCCAAAGAGGGCATGCGTATATAGAGGAAAGAGGTGATTGCAAGAAGTCTACCCAGAAGTCTTACACCCCCAGGGCCTTAGAGTCAGTTTCATATAAATTTATCGGAGATTGGAAACAAATTAAGGTTTTGCCAACTCAAACAAGTAGAGAAAAAATGTCAAACTCAGAAAAACAATGAGTTATTTTGAAAGGAATATATATCACTACCAGCTGGATTTTGTTTTAGAATTTTTAGGTAAGCAACAGGTGGATCAAACTAGCTTGTGGCTTTCTGGAAACTTTAACTGTGAAGGAACTATGCCCTAAAGGATGAGGACCAGTGTGCTTAGGTGGGAAAACAGACCAAGATCATACTCCAAAACGTGACCTCTTTAGATACATCATTAAGAGACATGGATTCTCTTAACATGAAATTTCACACTAAATTCTGAAAGCCAGAATTATTCTTTCTCATGACCATGCTTTTATTAAATTGCATTATTCATTAAAAATAGTTTATTGAGGGGCGCCTGGGTGGCTTAGTCGGTTAAGCATCTGACTTTCGCTTAGGTCATGATCTCGCGGTTCGTGGGTTCGAGCCCCGCATCGGGCTCTGTGCTGACTGCCAGCTCAGAGCCTGGAGCCTGTTTCAGAGTCTGTGTCTCCCTCTCTCTCTGACCCTCCCCTGCTCACGCTGTCTCTCTCTCTCTCCTAGAAATAAATAAAAATATTTAAAAAAAAATACTTAAAAAAGTTTATTGAATACCTACTACTAAATCAGAACTGTGATAAAGTTAAATATTTTAAGAGAAAAGATGACTAGGGAAACTGTAATAACATTGTTATAGAACCATTGGAAGTGGACTTTTAAAGCAACAAGCCACAATCACACATCACCGTTGCCTATATGAAAATAATACGTGGAACTTACATGTTGGTATTGGCAGTTGATGTCAGCCATTCACCAGCTAAACCAATGATATCCAGTCCAGTGGAGAGCTGGTTGAAAAATCGAGGGTGACCTGGAGAGATGAGCGACAGGCAAGCATCAAGGCAAACACAGACTTTTCAAGCTATCTTCAAAGCAAAGGCTGGCCACACTGATGGGGACTTTATCCCAAGAGTCTAACAGGGCTGCACAAGGATATTGAAGAAGGGAGGGTGGGTGGACCTACCCTATACCAACTTTTAGCATTAGTTATGTTCCCAAAACCTATGTTTCCGAAGCAGAATGCTTCAAAAAAATTTTTTTAATGTTTATTTATGAGAGAGGGCGGTGGAGGCAGAGAGAAAGAGGGAGAAACAGAACCCAAAGCAGGCTCCAGGCTTTGAGTTGTCAGCATGGAGCCTGATGCAGAACTCAAACCCACAAACCGTGAGATCATGACCAGAGCTAAAGTCAGATGCTTAACCAACTGTGCCACCGGGGCACCCCTGAAGAAAAATGCTTTTAAAGTTAAAAAAAATCCTTTGTCATGAAACTAATAATCTTTCCAGTATCTAATTTATTGACTTTCAGATGAACTCTGTCATAATGATTTTTTTAATTACAAATCAGGATATGGTGGTCCTGATTTTATCCATAAATGTTTCAACTTTTAATTTAACATCCCAAGGATTTAACCCCCAAGTCAACATTCGCTGATGGAGGAGAGCCTGAAGGACTTAGATAGGATTTGTGGCTCTGTGGACCACACCAAGGCCAGGGAAGATGCCAGCTCTGGTGCTGATGTCTCTGGGTCCCTATGTCACCCAAATATGATGTCAAGTATTGGTGTGTTTTTGTCCATACATAGTCAGGTGACCATTAAATGAAATTTATTGCTGAGATGACTTGGCATCTCCTTTGTGAAACAGAGGCAAATATAGCTTCATTCACTCATCAAGTTGTTGGTAAAATAATTGTTATTACTCTATAACCCTAAAACTCTTTATAACACAGACTCTGCTTTAAGAGGCTTTGTTCTCAGCAAATTCAGGACTGTTGCCAAGTTTTGGCCAACTTGGCTTTCACAAGAAAACTCAACCCCACATCAGCAGGCTTGGCTAGGCTGTCATGAAGGTGTCAATGCAATAGATTATCTAGGGGTATGTGGCAGAGACCTGGTATTACAGAGATATGCTGACTGCTGAGTTTCCAGTAGAAATTGCTTTTGCCTCTGAAATAACTGTCAGAGAGCTGGTGCTTGAATGTTCCTGGTCTGAGCTCCCTCTCTGAAAATGTCTGTTCTTCCTTGGATGTAATGGGGACTCATTCAGAACATTCAGACTAAGACTTCTTATATCAGAATATATCAATTTCTGCATCTCAAGAGTCCTCAAAAAATAATCCTAATCTTCAGGGGGAGAAATGAAAAAAGCATAAACAGTAAGCTTAGTGCAAGTATGGGGCCAGATTCCAGACATTTATATAGATTATGCTAAAAAGCTATTCCACTATGCTCAGTGCCAACAGAATCTCTGAGATCTCCTGCAATGTAACAAACTTTGTTGAAATCCATTAAAAACATGCAATATCCACTTGAAAACTTTCCAACAATAAACACTTCATTTTAAGACCAAATATACATATTTTTAAATTTGTCATAAATAAATGCAATCACACTTTTTGACAATGTATCAAAACAACCCATCTTTGCAGCAGAGATGAAAGATGGACAATGATAGATAGACTGACACAAACATTCTCAAATAAAAATGAAACCGCATCAGGGCGCCTGAGTGGCTCAGTCTCACTTCAGCTGAGGTCATGATCTTGCAGCTTGTCAGTTCAAGCCCTGGGTAGGGCTAGAATGGCTCAGAGCCAGGAGCCTGCTTTCGATTCTATGTCTCCCTCTCTCTCTGCCTCTCCCCCACTCTCACTGTCTCCAAAATAAACAAACATTAAAAAAATTATTTAAAAAAAGTGAAAAAGTATCTCTTTGTCCATTGAACATATGAAGGAAACAAAGTTGTCTAAAACCTTACTTTTATCTTATGACTGTAGTACTCTGCCTCTAAAATCTTATATCAGAATTTCTATCAAATAACAAAATGATCTATTTTAAATTTTAATTTCAATTCTCTATATTCAATGAAGTAACACATGATATGTGTGGAACTAAGCAGCACATGGTCTAAAGCCAGGTAGCGGGGAAAAGAGTTATTTTTCAAAGTAAAGTTTTTCAATGAATAAACTTCAAGGGGAAAAAAATGGAGGGGGAAGTTTATTAAGAGACACATCAATTGGAATGTGGGGAATGAATTATAAAATTATAATTTATGAATTATAAAATTCATGAGACCATTGGAAATTTGAACATTGAATATCTGATATTAAGGAACAATAAATTTTGGATTTTTTGATCTAACAATAGATTATGGTTATTTTTTAATGTTCATTTATTTATTTTGAGAGAGAGAAAGAGAGAGTGTGCATGAGTTGGGGAGGGGCAGAGAGACAGGGGAGAGAGGGAGTCCCAAGTAGGCTCTGTGCTGCCAGTGCAGAGCCCCATACGGGGTTTGATCCCATGAAGCACAAAATCATGAACTGAGCCAAAATCAAGAGCTGGATACTTAACCAGCTACACCACCCAGGCATCTCTTGTGGTTATTTATTTTTAGAGAGTTCTTGATGGGGCGCCTGGGTGGCTCAATTGGTTAAGCCTCTAACTTCAGCTCAGGTCATGATCTCACGGTTCATGGGTTCAAGCCCTGTATTGGGTTCTGTGCTGACAGCTCAGAGCGTGGAGCCTGTTTCAGATTCTGTGTCTCCCTCTCTCTCTGACCCTCCCCTGCTTATGCTGTCTCTGTCTCTCTCAGAAATAAATAAAACATTAAAAATTTTTTTTAAAAAAAGTTCTTGAGAATGAAGAGTATTTATAGATGAAACAGTATGTTTGAGATTTGCTTCATATTATAGAGAAGGGAGGGTAATAGGTGAAACAAAGTTGGCAGGAGTTGATAAAAAGCATTGTGTATACAGGGTTGATTATACTATTCTACTTTTGTGAAAGTTCAAACTTTTCCATAATAAAGAGTTAAAAAAGAAAAGCCAAGGAAGTTGGTATATCTACTGTGACTAAGGGCTGACCAGTCTCTGTCTTGGGTCACAGAGACTTTATATATACCGTTCCTTTTTTCAGAAATTGTTAACTTGTAAAGAAATTTCCAATACCATCATCACCTCTTCACAAACTGCACCCAGATCAGTCTGTTTTCACTATTAAAACCCAATTCATCATTTTGGCTGAGTATTAATATCCTTAAAAAAATACCTTGAACTGCATGCAGCTACCTGTGGGGTTTACCCTATTGCTCTGATCTAGATCTAAATTACAGATCAGCAACAAGGAGTTGTATTTTCATCTGGCAGCAACAGAATGCCTTCCCAGGGTCAGCACCTTGAGATGCAGGTTTCACACTGCCTGAGAGACCACAAACTCTATAAATGCAAATATCCGCTCCCAGAAGCTGCTTGAAGAACAAGGATGAAGGGCTGCAGGCTAAATATCTAAGTGGAGTCAGACGCTGGGCCAATGAGTCCATGCTCCTATGGCCATGGGAGGCTTCAGTTTTGGAGGCAATATGAGCTGCTATTATGACAAATGGTCATATGACAGATGGTCTAAACTCTAGAGGTATGAGCAAGGTGCAAGTGGTATGTATGTGTGTGACATTTCTGCCTAGCTAACAGAAAGGGTTGTGGGTTGAACTGTGTCCCTCAAAAAGATATGATCAAATCTTAACCCCTGGTTCCTGTGAGTGTGACCTTCTTTGGAAAGAGGGTCTTTGCAGATGTAATCAAGTTAAGATGAGTCCATAATGGATTAGAGTAGGCCTAATCCAAAGATTGGCGTCCTTGTAAGAAAAGAAAACTTTGGGGGCACCTGGGTGGTTCAGTTGGTTAAGCATCCAACTCTTAGTTTCGGCTCAGGTCATGATCTCATGGGTTCATGGGTTTGGGCCCTGTGTCAGGCTCTGCACTGACAACACAGAGCCTGCTTGAGAGGCTGTCTGTCTGTCTGTCTGTCTCTCTGCCCCTCTCCCACTCACACTGTCTCTCTCAAAATAAATCAATAAACTTAGAAAAAAAGAAAAGGAGAGAAAACTGTGGACACATTCACAGGGAGACCATCATGGAAGGGTGAAGGCAGGGATCGGAGTGATGTCACCCACAAGCCAAGGATGCCCTCGTCCACGAGCAGCTGGAAGAGGAAGAACAGAGCCTCTCTAAGAGTCTTCCGAGAGGGCATGGCCCTGCACATCTAAATTTCAAACCTCTAACATCTAGAACTGTGGCAGAATAAATTCCTCTTGTTTTGAGTCAGCTGGTTTGTGGTAATTTGTTATGGCAGCCCTAGAAGACTAATACAGAAAGGGAAGGAAATGGGCCCAATTCTCCCCTGTTGTAGGGGCAGCAAGGGTAGGATTTATCAGAAGGAAATAGGCATGAAATGGAGGAGAGAAAAGAAGTAGAGGACAGGTCATTCTGCTCTTTCTAGATTGTGAAGAGTCTAAAACCAAGAATGAGAAAACTCTTTTTACAGAACTTGACATAGCACCATGTGCTTGTATTTCTTAATTTATGTTTACAACAATAAATGATGATAAGATCTTGCCAGAATTGGGCCTACTACCCACTGCTACTGCCCAAGGTCATTCTGTGGTCACTGAACATGTTGACCAGGGTTTGTGCTTCACCTTGAACAGGAGTTTGCTGTCCTTAACTGGCAAGGGTACAATGGAGGGCAAATTTCCTGCTGCACGTCTGCCTGGCTCTCACCCTTACCTGTACGGACACCATACTTCAGGGTGTCTCTGCAGTCAACCAAGATCTGCTCCAGGGACTCCGGGTGGTCAGAGAGCTCCAAGTTGAAGCCCTCCATGCCTTCCAGCAGCTGGTGTGGGTGATGGAAGTCCAGCACCTTGGTGGAGCGATCAAATGTCTTGCGGACATAGTTGAGGAGTATGTCTACCACCTCCAGGAGAAACTGCACAGTTTGCTCTTCCCCGTTCTTAGCCGGAAGCAGATCTGAGGGGGGAAAGCCAACAAGTGGTTATCGCCTGGCTCATGTCTGGATTGCCTTTATCCAGAAATCCCTAATATCAGCCACGATAGCATTACAGACCTAATATATGCCAGGTTATGTATATACATTGAGAATCTGATGTACCATCTCCCCAGAAAAATGCACATTTGCATACAGAATGGTCTTCTGTAGTGTCCTTAGATAGAAAACTAGAAGATGGGGCTCAGAAAAGTGGGAGAGGGAATTGCCATCTCTCTCCCTCTTGACCTCATCCTTTGAGCTTGCACTTCGGGATACCTGGAGGTGATTTTGGGCTCTAGCCTCTGGCAGGCAGAGTCCGGCTGTGTTAAGCAGGGAGGAAAACTTAGGGGGCCCCAGTGGAAGCTGTCAGCCATAGCTCAAGAACAGATTGGCTGTACATGACGCTCAGTGTAGATTCACCGGATTATCTCTGAGGTTTAGTGAAGTCTTATTGACTGTTTGGGTCTGGCCTCCACGGCCTGTGGGGAGTTAATGGAAGGAGGCGGGTTTCAAGCTGTTCAGGAGAGACTGAGAAAGCACCTCCTGAGACAGAGTTGTGAGGACAGCAGTAATTAGTGAAAGATCTCCAAAAGGAAAAGGGGTTTCAGAACAGCACTTGGTCACTAGGCCCAGCCACACAGCTTCCCACAGAGTGATTGTGTTGGTGTCGCCAACCTTGGAGGATAAATGCTATCATGGGAATCACTGGATTTTCTTATATGTAAGATTCCTTCATATTCAGCGATTCTATGAAACCATATTTGTCCCTGCAAGTGTCTTCAGAGTTGGCTGTTTTTATTGACTGCCCAGTACCCATAGTGATGAAGCCCGGGGCAGTGGGGAAGGAAGGAGTATATTTATTCGAATATTGGAAAAGGAGTTTCATGACAGTTCAGAAAAAGTGATGACATTTTTGGTAACAGAAGTAAAATTTCAGGAAAAAGTCAAGAAACTCCAGTCAAGGAACCTACCAGATAGGACTGGATAGGACTGGAGAGGGTTGGGCATGGAGAGGGTAGGAAGGTGGGGACTACCTCGAGCAAACAGGTTGGAGAAGTCAGTCTCCGTGCGCCGGAAGCGTCCATCCCTGTCGCTGTTCTCACAGGAAAGCAAGTTCTTGGAGGACTGCCTCTCCTTGAAGGCGCTCACAAGCCGGCTCTTCTCTTCCAGGCTGTTGGTCCTTTGCAAGAAGCCTGTAGCACAAGGCGCTGGGTCAGAGGAAATGCACTCAATTCCCAGCCTTGGAGGCTCAGCTGCCAGGCCAGATCTGCTCTCCAAGCAGGGTTCTTGCTTCTCGTGAGAAGAAGCAGAGTATCTGCATTTTATACATAAGGGCTTTGGCACTGCTGGCCTCCAGGCGGGGAAGGGGCAGTGCCAAAAGTCATCAGTGGCACAGACCCAGTCATGCAAGAGAGCAAAACAGTAAGCAAAGCCCATTCTCCTCTCCAAACACGACACTGAACTCAGAATTAAGTCAACTGGACAGCTTCCACTCCAGTAACCAGCCCCAGGATAGGGTTTTAAGGGGAAGGACACAATCGGAGAGGATGCTGCCGGCACTGGGTTTATGGGAGATGCGACCAGAGGAAGGAGGAGGTGAGGACCAGCACTAAGGATTAGGGAAGGTGTTTTCCTCAGGCACCAGGTAATGCTCACAGGATTGAATGTAAGTGTAATTTTTCTGATCCAAGCCTGACATGCCGCCGTCTCCACCCCACCCCCTCTCCTTGAATAAAGGTGCTGGGGAAAGAGACAAGGAAGCCCAAAACCTTATATGTGGTGACATTTAATTCTATAAATACTTAGCACATTTTTTTAATGTTTATTTTTGAGATATATATAGAGAGAGACAGAGTTCGAGCAGGAGAGGGGCAAGAGAGAGAGGGAGACACAGAATCCAAAGCAGGCTCCAGGCTCTGAGCTGTCAGCACAGAGCCCAACGTGGGGATAGAACTCAAGAACCACGAGATAATGACCTGAGCCAAAGTCAGACACTTAGTTGACTGAGCCACCCAGGTGCCCCTTACTGAGCATCTATTGTGGAAAAGTACTTTGCTAAGCCACTAGGACAGAGGACAGATAGAGATAAATGAGACAGATCTCCTACCCTTCACAAACTTACAGTCTGGCAGATGGTGACCAATGTTGGAATAAAGCTAGAAAACCATCCCAGAACTCTGGAGTGAATTCTGAGCCCAGGGTGGGATTCAAAGCACCTCAGCCACTCCTCAGAAAGAGGAGGAAATCTCTCTTATCTGAGGTGAACAGGGCAAACACCAGTGGCAAACAGAGAAGCAGGTTGAGGCAAAACAGCTGGAGATGAGTAGGCGCTCACTCCTTCCCTCAGTACCTATACCCATGCCCTCTGGGGCTCGGACCTGCAGACCCACTCCTTCCCTCAGCATCTCCTCCAACCCGGCCTCAGTCTTAGCCCAAAATGCAACACACAGAAAAGAAGAAAAACATTCTAAGCTTCTTGGTGACCTCAAAGCTGTCTTTGTAGGTACCAATATCCTTGGGGAGTCATGCACATCACAAGGCAGGCTTGGAGGAAAGTCCCAGGAGGTCCAAGGAGAGGCAAGTTACTGTGGGGAATCCAGCTTTACTGCCCCAGGACTGCAATTCAGTGGCGAGGGGCGGAAGAAAGAGGGATGCAGGGGGAAGGCTGCAGTGATTGGAATCCTCCCACACACAGGAGCAGGGGCTATTTTTGGAGGGAAGAACAGGCAGCAGGCCTTTCATTGTTCCGAGCACCCACCTTGTAAACTTCTCACTAAAACCCCAAAGGACATCAGGAGGGGGTAGGACACTATGATAGAGCTCCACAGTTGGGTGTAAAGATGGGGGTTGTATCCTTTCCCTCTCCCCTTCCTCTACTTTCTGAATTTCCCTTAGAACCCCCAGAGTCCAAGACCGGAGCCAGCACTCATTTGCCTGAGTGAGGCAGGAGCACTTGGCTCATGAAGTCTGAGACTGCTCACCTGCTCCTGGAACAGTGAACTACGGAATTTGCCAGGCTGAAAAGACCAATCATGTGGCCTGGTGGAAATGAGGTCTGCCAGTTGAACCCCCACTCTTTAGGTCTCTGCCCTCTGGTTGGCTCTGACCCACTCCTTGGTAAAGTCTTAAGTCTCTACCTTGAAACCCCTTAGAAACGCCTTTCCTCTGGGCAGCCACAGGACCTATGACCTTGATTTAGGCTTTGGATGTTATCTCCAAAGGAGGTGCTGACACAGGCATTCCCAGAGGTGTCCTGATAGGATTGAGAGATGACAATTATGACACAACTTTAAATCTGCTTCTCGTCCTTGGGCCACACTCCCTGGAGTGCATTAGCAATCAGCATTTCCTATAAACCCTGTACTTGTGAATAGCACACTTACATTGCATTGGAAATTGTGTTTAAAGCCATTAATTTGCTATATAAATACTTAATGTATATTGTTATCAGAATAACAATTTCTTGGAAGGTATTTGTTTTCTAAAACATTGGAGGCCTCACAAAAGGTAAATGACCCAGACCTCTCATGGCTCTGAGAGGCTCTGGAAAGAAACATATACTTCTGCAAGGATGACCAGGTGGAGGGTGACACTAAAGTCAGTGCTTTGACAACTTCCCCGGCTGGCAACTGTATTCTCTCTTGCTCTGCATACCACCTGTGAGAACCTAGGTTAAGCCTGTGAGTGACTGGTGACCCAGCTGGACGTTCCTGAGAGGCAAAGAAGAAAGCAGAGGCAAGCTTGTAGCGCTCTGGCTAGCTTTAAGAGAACGGGAGCAGGAGGCAAACCCTGTCATGACTCCTCTGGGCAGTGAGGAGATCCTGAGGCTGATTCCTTACCCCTGTCCCCAAACTCAAAGGGCTGGGAGGTGGGGTTGGGGGGGAGGCACTGAGTGGGGAAAGAGCGTAGGGAGCTAGAAAGCACTTGGCTTGAGCAAGTTGTTTCCAAATGTGTCTGCGAGCTCTGCAAGGCATAAGGGCACACGGTCAAGGGTAAGTAGGGGCTGAAACCCATGCCTCCTGTTCTTGCTCACCCAGCAGTAGCACGGAATTGCATCTAACTAGAGAAAGGAACTCTTTTTCTGATTTTTATGGGCTGAAAGTACCTTGCCAGATCTTCTCTGTCCCCCCCCCCCTTTTTATTTCAAGAGAAGCCAGAAGTATAGAATACTCAAAGTCTTTCTCTGTTTAAAAGTTGCACTGGGGCACCTGGGTAGCTCAGTCTGTTAAGTGACCAACTCTTGGTTTCAGCTCAGGTTGTGATCTCACAGTTTATGAGTTTGAGCCCCACATCGGACTCTGTGCTGACAGCTCGGCGCCTGCTTGGGATTCTCTCTTCCTCTCTCCCTGCCCCCTCCCCTGCTCATGCTCTCTCAAAATAAGTAAGCTTAAAAAAAAAGTTGCATGGCAGCTGACACAAAATTAAACACACCCACACTGAGTGGGCTAAGGAAAACAGCTCAGAGGCTGTAACTGGCAGCCAGTGCTGGACCCCTGCATATATAAGTGATGGAGGGTCAACTGAGAAGTTAGCAGAACCCCAGAGCTCAAACTTTGGGCTTGCTGCATCTTGTTCTAAGTCATACCACCATGCCTGTAGCTACCCCACCCGCCTTCTTGGCCGACCCTGTTTTTTTTCTACTTGATTATTTTCCCACAGGATTCTGGCACCACCGGTGAGACCCAGGACCTTTCTTTATTCCCTGGCTTCCAGGGAAGGGAGGTAGGAGAGGGCGTGGGAGTTGAATCTTGGCAAGGCACTGAAGATGTTTAGGGGGTCCACCCAGGGCCGTGGGGATTGGGAGGCTGGAAGAGAACCATTAACTCCTATCCTGTCCTAATGTGAAAGGTCAAACCAACATGGATAGTGTCAAGAAGGCTGGTGAATGTCTGCGGTGAAGGGAGCTGGGGGGGGTCTGTGTGTGGAGGAGGTGGGGAGCCTGTGGATTTAGGTCAACACCAAAGACTTCACTTTGGAAAGCCAGAGTTGGCCCAAAGTGTGAAAAATAAATCTGCCTGGGGTTTGGTTTCCTCTCAGAATCAAGCCTAATGTGAAGCCTCCTCACCTGTGGCCCCCAAAGCTTGCATTTTAGCAGAAGGCAATTTCCCCTCAACAGACTACCTGCTCTCTCTCTCCTCCTGTCAAACGGGTTGCAACTTTTCTGACATTAGTGTTGGGATGCAGGTGTTTAGAAGCAAAGAAGAATCTCTCTGGGGATGGTAGCCTCCGAATGTTCCAGAGGCTTCCCTCAGAGTAAATGGATGCAACCTCGGGGACTCCTATTTTCAGACCCAAGGAAGCTCAACTCTTTCTGCCCGGTTATCCTTTAGGGACATTTCGGGTGTGTCTCCCAGAGGGACAGAGCTGGGTCTTTTCGTCCCCTGACTCGGAGAGAGGGCCGTAGAGGGCGAGGCCTGGGGCGCGAGGCCAGGCGCAGGAAGTGCGGGCGGACGCAGGCTGCGCGGCCCAGGACCGCCCGCAAGGCAGCCCTCATCCCAAGTCTCCCCCGCCCTGCCCGCGACCGCGGCAGGCGCCCAGGGCTCGCTCAGTTCTGCTTGCCCGGCTGCACGACAATGACGGCGGCAGAAGCTGAGCGCCGCGGCCGCCGAAGGGACCCGGCGCGAAGCGGGCCATTAAACCCGGAAGGGCGGCGGGGGGAGGGGGCTATTTATAGAACAAAGCTCGGCCCGGGCGAGCTGCCCCCGCGCGTCGACTGGGCCCCGGCCTAGCCCGGCGGGCCTCCCGTGCTGGGGAGAGGGTCACACCCGGGGCCGCCCCGCGGCAGGGCTGGGCTTCCCTTGGAAGATGGCTGGGTCTAGACGAGCAACGCTTCCTCACCGTGAACGCGGCTCGTGGAATCGAAGGGACAGAGCCCCCAGGCAGGCGGGGCGGGCGCCGCGCGGCAGAGCGGGGGAGGGAGGGTAATTCCCGGAAGCGGGTAAGTGCCCGGGTCCGCTCCGGCCCCAGCGGACGCACACGAGCTGGGGGAGCAGCCGAGGGAACCCGCCGGGGCCGCGGCCGGGACTGGGGCGCGTGTGCCCCGCGCTCGCTGCGCCGCTATCTCCCGCGCGCAGCCGCTGACGGATGGCTCTTTAATAAGCCCCTCGTTAATCTTCCCCCGCCCCCCCGCCCCCTGCCCGTCAGGATTTTCTGGCCCGATAGGGCTAGAGATTTTAGACGGTGAAATGTAGCAAGGAAAGCAAGTCCTCATTGTTCAGCCGGAGTCACTCAGCTGTGTCCCTTCGAACAAATCTCCTTTTTTCCTTAAAAAAAAAAAAAAATTACATCCCTTGGGCGTTTTCATTTCAGACCGTCACGTCTCCGGAGAAAGGTTCTTTCTCCTCTCCAGCTCCCAGATCTATTTGTCTTCCTCTTTGGCAAATCGTGCCCGACACCCCCGTTCTCCTCTTGCGGCCGCACGCCCCCCACCTGCCCTGTTTTCCTTCCCTCCTCTCCTTCAAGGGCAAGCTCTGCAAACCCTCTGGCCTGCGCCAGCCCACACCTCCACCGGGCAGGCCGCCGGGGGCTGCTGGAAAAGAATGAAAGAACGAAATCTGAATCCGTTACGACATCTCGGGGCAAAATCTCAAGCTGGTGAGGCCACTTTCAACGTACGTATGGGGGCGGGGGGCGCTGGAGCGGGACCAGCCAGCCTCCGCCTCGGGCGGAAACTGTGCCCTAGGCCTGCTCTCCAGGAAAACCCGACCAGGTCACCTCTTCTACCCGACCTTTTGCCCGCAGGTTGAACGCGCGCGCGGGAACGACCCAGAGGCCGGGCCGGAAGAGCGGGGCTGCCGCGCGGGGGCGCTGTGCTCGCGCATTCGCGCCTAGACAGGCGAAGCCCCGCGTCTCTGGTTAACCCCGGACTCCAGCAAAAACTGTCCCTCCCCGCGGAGTCAAGCAAAGGCGGAGCAGGGTTAAGATTTTTAGAGGCTTCGGGGCTGTAGGTACTTTAGAAAACCAAACCCAAGACATTGGATCTCCTGCGTGTGCCCCACTCTCCCAAACCCTCAAAACCCGCGAGCTGCGCCGCCCGCCGGGCCCCAGCGGCCGTTTCACTCACCGCAGATCTTGAGCCCCAGTTTTCTGGTGCATCCATGGGCCACGCCGCACCAGGTGTCATACGCTAGAAAGCAAAAGAGGCGCGATCAGTGAGGTTCCGCACGCGGGGGACCGGGTCGAGGGCAAATGATTTCTGGGGAGGAGGAGGCAGCTCCTTCGCCAATGCTCCTCGATAAACACTCCTTCCTGAAAGGGGCAAAGAGCCAGATCCGTGGGCCAAAGAGCAGACTGGTGCCCTTCGGGTGCCCATCACACTCCGTTTCTGTTCCCACTTTCAGTTACAGAACGGGGTCGCTGGAAGGCCGGAAACCCTGGGAGCCGCCAGGGCTCGAAGCGACCCTGGCAGGGCAGCCGGGGACGCAGGATCGGAGCGGGACAGGGCCGGCGCTACGTGCAAAAGACGGGGCCAGGCCCCTGGAGCCACCCAGCACCCCCCCCCCCAGGTCCTGTCCCCTGGCCTCCGCCTTGCGAACTCGAAGGGCGACCACAGCAGCCCGGAAAGGGAACACAGAGGCATCTGGGACCGAAACGTCTCATAATTTCTTGGCGGGTCTCCAGCCGAGTGGCAGCTTAAAATAAACTGGCATGAAATGGGGTCGCGGAAGAGTTCAGGAATTAATTGGGTGAAAAATAGTATTTGACTAGATGATCCGGCTCGCATGGCTGCTCTTCAGTCGGACCCAGAATCGGGAAACAATAGTGCGCCTCCGGTCCTCATCTCCGATCCCTTCTCCGCAACCTGCCCCTCATTAACCCTTCCCTCGGACGTCTCGGGTCTGGAGCAGGCGAACGCAGAGGGAATCGGGCAGCTTCGCTCCGGGTCCCCACGGCAGACCCTTCTGCGGCGGTGTTTTCCTTCATTTCCAGGCTGTTCTCAAACTCCTCAGGGTCTATGCTGCCCTCGAGGCCCAGCTTCCAGAAAGGCGCACGCGGGTGTCTATGCAGCCCGCGCTCGAACCGGTGTGGTGGGCCCGGCGTGAAATGGCCTTCCTATCTCTCAAAGCAAGGCGCCTCCAATCATTCCCATCCCCCACCCCACCCTAGCCTAGCCTTCAGCCCCGCGCGAGTGTCGGCGGCGATAAGGAGAGTGACATCCATTAAACCCGAGGCACAACAGAGGCCCAGCGGGGAGAAGAGATAGACCGACGTCAGCGAGGCAGCATGTCACAGATGGAGTTCCTGCCACAGACAGCAAATCGGTGCAACAGCAAAATCCTTATAATAATACCTGGCGGGTAAAGAGCTATTTCCACTCAATAAAGTGCTTTTGCTTTAAACACCATCTCCGCTAATACTCAGAACAACCCTATGAAACAAGAAGAGTGTTCATCTTAATGCTCACTTCACAAATAAAAACATTGAGGTTCAGAGAGGTTCAGCGAATTTTCCAAGGTTACTCAGCTGGGACATTGGCGTTCAGACCCGAGGCACTGCCTTTCAGAGTTGGGGGTTGTAGTGAAATAAAGGGACAGCAAGATGGGGAGAGGAAGTGAGAGATTCCCTGTGGCGTAACGCGCGTCCAGAAGACAGAGTGGCGAAGAGCAGCAGGAGGGGTCGCTGGAGCCAAAGGCCGGGTAAGGTTGTGCGGATCGAGCAAGGCCGCCTCCCAGGAGGACTTGGAGGGAGAGAGGCAGAGCAGCGGGGCGGGCGAGGGTGTGTCCGCAAGGGAGGCTGAGGGCCGGTGGAGAGCTGGGCAGCGCCCGCAGGCGAGGACGCCCGCGCCGCAGCTGGGCTGCTGGGGGGCGAGCCGCGGCGTTCTCCGGACGGGTGCTGCGCGCTCGTCCCAGGCAGGGTCCTCGACTGCCTTGCTCCTGCCTCGGTGGCTGCGGGCGCGCCAGGCCAGGTGCGAACTCAGGTCAGCGCCTCCGCTGGTTCTCGGATCCGAGGTTGGGCGTGTGCGTTGGCCCTCGGGCTTCCGCCGGCGGGTAAGGTTACGGGGCTGGGGTGTGTGGCGGGCAGGACTCTGAGGTGGGTGAGCACAGCGCCCGCCCAGCCCTACCACGCAACAAAAAAGGGGCGGGAAATGTGGAGAGGTCTGGAAAAGAAATCCATCAAGGCCGGAGCAACAGACAAAGGCGGGCAGGCCTCGCGTTCCTCCCGGCCTGTTCCGGCCCAGCGCGGCCGCCAGTGCCCGGCTCACGTGCCACCAGGGCTGGCGGCTCTCCCGAGCCCCTCTTTGTTGTGTGGGTAATTGTAACTCGCCTGGGGGGGGGGGCGGAGAGAGGGAGCTGCAAAGGGAACTGAAACGCAACCTCAGGACTTAGAAACGAGGCCTCCGGGGCCAGGAGCCAGGAGCTGCGCCGAAGGATTGGAGAGGGGGCTTGCTGGAGAACATCCCCCACCTTCCTTAATGGGAATAATTGACGTTTTCTCAAGCTTATAGAAAGTGCCATAAAAGCGTAGCCATAAGCCCTCCTAAGCACACTGTCACGCCTAAGCCCCTCATATAGAAATTCTGGGACTGTTACTACTGGAGCAGACAGATTGGGGGTGGAGGCACGCATATCAATCAAACATGGAAAAAAAGAAAAACAATTTCCTCATCGCCACGCTTCTACCGCTTCTAAGGTAGGATTCTCAAAGACAGATTCTGGAAATGCTCTAAGGAGCACACTGAGCTAGAGGTGGGCAAGTATAAAGCCCTCTTCCCCTCTTGTATCTGGTTCCCCCCTTTTTCCTTCTCTGGCAGACCTGTCAATTGCTAACAGATCTCCTGCCCTGGAGAAAAGAGATGGGCGCTCTCTCCTCCCGCCCTGGCAAAGCTGCTTGCCCCCATCTCTCTCCATTCAGGTTGCTGCCCGCTCCCCCTTTTTTTTTTTTTTTTTTTTGGTCTGAAATGTAATTAATTGTCTGAAATGTCGAGGCTCGGTCTCAAACCGTTTTATGCACCTTTGTCACTCCTGGCTTCTCCCTCACTCGTCAATAGCTCGACGCAAATTTCCAGCAATTAGGGACCCCGAGTTTTCTAAAAGCTGCAATTAACGTCGAAATTTCCGCTGATTATAGACTTCGAGCACAGCGCGGGGCGGGGGTGGGGGAGGAGGGGGCTGGATCTCCGCTCAACGAGAGCTGGATACAGAAAACTCTATTCCCGCCGAGGCTACAGTCGCCTCACACCGCCCTCTGCCCTGACCCCCGTCGTCCCACCAAGCGAAGAAACCACACACAACAAAAACAGCACTCTCGCTGCCCGTCCCTCCCCCGGAGAGAAGCCCCCAACGACCGCCGCTGCTCCAACCTTGTGTGGTTCCTACTCTCCAGCGCCCCAGAATCGCCTGGCATCCCTGGCAGTCAAACGACCTCTGGCCAGGACCCAGGTCAGGGCCCCGTTTCTTTCCAGCCTCCATCATCTCTGCGCTCCCCCTTCCCTTTCCGCCAGCGCAGCCTCCTCACGTCCCAGCGCCCCCATCTTCCCCGCAGTCTATTTGTTAGGAAACTGGGACAGAACCTACTTGTGGGGCGCAGGTTGGTAGTATTGGGGTCCGCTCCCGCATTCGAGGAGGTTGCGGACGAAGAAGGGGTCGAAGACGCCATCAGCTCGGTCGTCCTGGGGCCTCTGCTGTCCGGGGTCCTCGGCCAGTCGCGCGCAGGAACAGGCTGCAAAGAGAAGCGAGAGCGGTGCGGGGAGGGCTTCCGGGGTCCGGCGCGGGAGGCGACTGAGCAGCTGGGGGCGCGGACGCTCCCCCAGAAGTCTGGGTTCGGGACAGAGAGGCGGGAGGAAGGGCACCTAACCGGCTGGGTCGGGGTGCGCCGAGGGGAGGAGGAGACGTGCGCGCGATCTCTGGGACTCCGGCGCGGGCAACGTCGCCCAGGGCTGCTCTCCAGTCTGGCGGCGGAGCGGGGTGACCTGGAGTGCAGCGCAGAGACTGGGGAGCCCAAGGCCAGTGCAAAACGCGGAGGTGCGGGAGATAGGGGTAGGAGGGCCCTGGTGGCTCCGTGTGCGATTTTCCAGCCGAGCCAGGACAAGCCCTATTGGGCTCTCAGCAGCCTGAGGGCGGGCAGGCGGGGGGGTGCGCACGGGGCGGGCGCGTCTGGTTCGGTGTCTGGTTCCCGTTGTTGTGTCTGGTTAATTCCCTGGAAAGAAGGAGGCTAACTGCTCCGGGGACCGGGGACTTCGGTGAGACAAGGTGAGGGGAAAAAAAGAGTCCATATCTTTACGTTCCCTCTCCGACTTGGTCGGGGGAAGAACTACAATCGCCTTGCACTCCAGACAGCAAGAAAGCAGCGGGTCGGAAACCTCGTCTCCCTCCCGTCCCACCCCGCTTTGAGCCATCTGGATGAGGCTCGGTCCGGGTTTTTGTGTTCCCTCCCCACCTAAGTCTCTGAGGTCCCGGGATTTCTCGCTGTACAAAGCCGGGGAGGTTGAAGAGGAGAAAGAAAGGAGCACATTACGGGGGAAGCGAACTTGCCCTCTGCGCCCCGAAGGCGGCAGACTAGGATCCGTGCGCGACGCCCCTGCACCGCGCTTGGCGCTGGCGCGATGGCTACCGAAGGCCCCGGGACGGAGCGTGCGGGCCAATCTGGGTAGATCTAAGACTCCGCAGAGTAGCAGCCGCCGGCCACAGCCTTCACGGGCACCCGGGGACCCCACACCTGGCCCTGCGCGCGCACTCCAACAGCAACGCAGACAGCGGGTAGACCGCCGCGTCTGGGGAAGTAACAGGTTACCGCTCGGAGCCGCGCCTTTCGGCTGCCGCCGCCCACAAGCCCTTCGGCGAGACCGGCGCTCACAGCCGGGAAGCGCTGGGGAAAGTCGTTCTCTCTCCACTTCGGCGCGGGCCTCAGCCTCTGGGCGTCCCCACGCGTGAATTTTGCTGGTGCGGGATATAGGATGGGCGCGAGGGCGGGGGTCACCGCGCCGCGCACCGAGGGAGAGCCCGGAGTGGGGCGGGCGGGACGCGTTGTGCTCTGGGGGGTGGGGGCTGGTCAAGAAACCGTGGGGGAAGAGGATCCGGCTGAACAGCTGCAGCTGGGCCCCGGGAAGTCCAGGCGGCCGCGCGCTTACCCACCTGGGCTAGGCGACAGCAATCCGGGCGCTCCCGGCGCTCCCGTGCGCGGCGCGCGGCGGTCCCCGCGGCCCGGGCCCTGCCACAGGCGTGATCCTCCCGGCGTCCCCTCCCGCTGTCTCCTCGCTCCCGCCAGCACCGTCCCGCACGCGAGCTCCCGGAGAAGAGAGCAGCGGCGAGAGGCAGCTGCTAGGCTTTGGGGGAGGCGGGGGCAGAGTGGGGAGGCGGGGACCGGCTCGGCGGGGGAATCACGCGGCCGCGGCTCGCGGGGGCAGCGTCGGCAGAGCGGTGGGGCTCCTTTGCAGGTGCCTGATCGCCTCCGGAGCTTTGAAGGGCGATTATAAATCCAGATCACGGTTTGGGGCCCTATGAGTAATCCAGACCCTGCTCATCGTTCTCTATTTTTTGAAACAGTGTCGGGTAGGACGAGGGAAAAGATCATTCCTATGAAGAGTTCTGCCTTGTGGAGTTCTTCTTCATCCCTCGCCCCCTTTCCCTTCCCCTCCCATATCTTCGAGAAGACTAGAGCAGAGGCTTTGCCTCAGTTTCTTTCCTCGCGGTCCCCCCAGATCTACGACCCTGTGACTCTTTTCCTGAGTAGAAGCGAGCTCTGGGGTTGTGTCCTCACTGGCTTTCTACTGAACCAGGATTGACGTAAAAGCAAAGGAGGCGGAGATGAGGGGGGGACACTCAGACCCCAGGAGAGGCCCCATCTCCTTCCACTTTGGTTTCCTCGTCCAGCTCAGAGCCTCCCCAAAGTCCCTCAACTGAATACCACTACCCAGTGCCACCCGCAGAGGAAAGGTCCAGTTTCCCATCCGCTATGCACTCCCTGCTAGCTTTGGTCCCCTTGGTAATGGGGAAAGAATCCTCCTGATTGATCACATCTGAAGGTTAATAACACGCACCAGCGCTGCTCCAGACAAACGGGAAGCCCGAGCCCCAGGGGGCGAGGGTGGGGGTGGGGAGCGGAGAATCCCTACCAGCCCTGCCCATTCTCGTCACTCGTTCAATTATGCGCCTTTTAAGGATTCTCCCTTTGCAATATTTAAGCATATTTAATGAATTGCCGCGTTCGGAGAAGCCCCTCACAATAAAAAGGCGTTAACGAAAAAATTTCCACCAGGGGGCGCTAGGTGCTCAGAGACCGGGAAGCTCTGTGCTAGCGGGGGTCTGTGCTCCCAGCGGGAGCTAACACCTGGAGGGGCTATCTGGGCTGTGTTCCTCTCCTGCCTGCTCAAGCCATCCCTCAGCGACCCTCGTCGCTCATATATATTCTCCTCTTTCCAATACCTCTTTCCAATTCCTTTTTCTTTAGGGCAAAAAAAAAAAAAAAGTTGATCTTTGTGTGGATCTGGGTGATACCGTGTAACCAGTGATTCTTTTACTCGTTTCACAGTGATATTTCGCCTCCTGTTGGCGGTGCAGCAGGCAGGGGTTATTTATGGACAAGTCTAAGGCCTTGCTGGTCCAACCGAAGCCCACACCTTCTCTCTAAATAGTCTTGTCTCCTTTCACCACGACACTTGGGGATGTAGAAAATCTTACTAATCACCGAAAAAATCCATGATCGAGATCGAAGATTCCGCCCTGAGAAGATACAGTCCCATCAGTACGAGGGATCGCGCTCTGAGGTTTGGAATCACCACGTTGCCCTTGATAATAAAGAAAATACTGTCGTCCTCTCTTCACCTTGCAATAAAAGCTCGGGCACTTTTTAAGGATACAACAGCATCCTGAACTGGGGGGCGGGGTGGCGGACGGGATAGGGCAGGAACCTCAGCTCTGGGCGCAGAGCTGCTGGCTGGGTCAGGTGGGCGTGCCCAGTCAAAGCAGGAAACATCCCTTCAGAACCATGCACCGCGCAACGCTCGAAAAGTGCGGTTTGCTCCGAAATGAGGCTGGGAGTTCCACCCACGCCCCCTCCCAGAGCCTCCCTAAATGAGATGTGTACCAATCAGAGAGCCCAGTGCCGGTGCGAAATCACTGAAGAAACGCGGAGAAAGCCTAACGGGAGGAGGCAACAAATCCCGATACCCCTCGGGGTCCGCTGTCTCCGAAAGATGCTGACCTTCCCAGTCCCCTCAACCTTCTCCTGAGACCGGAGATTCTCCGGAAAGGAAGATTCGTTTACTTTCACCTGTGGCTTGAGACTGAGAAACTCCCAGCCACTCCTGATCCCATTGTCCAAAACGTTCCTTAACCAAGGAAGTTATCTCGTTGGAAAAAAGGAATCTATAAGAGCAGGTATCACACATTAAAGTTTAGTGCGTGCAATTGCGAGGACATCCCTCTCACTCCTTTATGGAAGGGGAGGAAATGAAGTCTCTTCCTTAATTTAAAAATGTGTAACTAGGGGCGCCTGGGTGGCTCAGTGGGTTAAGCATCCGACTCTTGATTTCAGCTCAGGTCATGATCTCACAGTTCATGAGTTCAAACCCCCCACGGGGAGGGGGGGAGTTCTGTGCTGATAGTGCTGAGCCTGCTTGGTAACCTATCTCTCCTCTCTCTGCCCCTCCCCCGCTTGCTCTCTTTATCTCTATAAAAATAAATAAAAGTAAAATTTAAGACATGTTTAAATATTAGTAATGAATCATTAAACGAATATTTATTAATCATTTACTATGTGACAGACACTATTTTCAAGGAGTTTTATGCTGTCCCAGCAATTTATATAATCTCCGCACTCATGGAGTTGACATTCCAGTTAGGCAGGGAGACTTGGGGGCTTCATGGTTTGGGTTTAATTGCCAGTTATTTCCCATTCCAATCCAATCCCATTGGGCTCAGCGAAGCTGTTAAGGAACTAGAGGCCTGAAATCACACCCAGTTCCAGCACACGGAGTTGGGAAGGAGGGCACGGCTCTTTCAGCACCAAGGACAGCGCACGCCGTTCGGTCCCTTAGGCCTGCCTTTGATGGGGTTCAGTCACCAGCCCTTGGCCAACTCGCCCCCCTCACCCCGCCGGTCTCCCTCCCTGCTGTAACTGTTTTTTCCTTTCTTCGCGGGGGTGGGGGGCGGGAGTAATGTATTTCGCCCTCTCCTTCTCGGGAAGAATTTGTAGCGAGGGTGGTTGTGGTTGTCTTTTGGCTCTTTAGAACATTTGGAATCCATCTTTTTGTTTGCTTTTCACTATTCTTTTTATCTTTTTATTACTCCCAGGATGGTGGTGGGAAGATGCTTTGGACAATGAGGGTGGAAAATAGATATCCTCTGCAGGGACTCGAACCAGTGGTGAGGGGTGGTCCGGAAGGGAGTGGTGTCCGCCCAGCTGTTTAGTTTGCATTTGATGTAAGGTTTAGAGCTTTGAAGAAATGGGAACACGGTGCCCAGAGGCAGACAGAGTGGGCGAGTGCGAGCCCTCCGTTCCCTCCCGGGTGTTCCGGGTTTGCGAGCCTGCAGCCTCGGCCGCTTGATCCTTTCCACCCAGGACTACCTTCCTTTAGGTCAGCGATAGCTGGGACTTGGGAACATGACCCTCCGCCCACAATGCCCTTCCCCAGGGATGTTTAAAGATATTCCAGTCAGATTTGGAGCGGAGCCTTTCAGCAAAATAAAAAAGGGAAGGGTGGGAGAAGAGTAAGGCGTGGAAGGGGCGCCTAAACAGGCTGCGGGGGAGGCTTTTATGCGTAAAATATGGTCCACGTCAAGGTGAGTAAATAAGAAACGTCAATCTCTCTCTCTCTCTCTCTCTCTCTCTCTTTCGACGCATTTAGCATTCTTAGCCTCCAGGAAAGGTAATTTAGAGCCAGTCATTTCAGCTGTCTCTTTAAAGTCTATTTTAAGTGTCTAATTTATGACCAAAAAAGAGGGGGGGAAATGGCAGTGCTCACCGTTTTAAAACGTCTGTCTCCTGAGAACGAGGGCTGTGGGAAGCGTTGTTAACCTTACACTCGGCTTTTCTTAAGTGGGAGCTAAAAGTCTATTCGGTGTGTTTGTGTACTTTAAAGATAGTTCCCAAATCATTCTGGACTTTCTTTAAGAACCATAGCTAAATGGACACCCCCACCTCAACAGACCACACCATACTCACTGCTGGGAGGCAGGAAAGGGTTAAAAGGATGGTGAGGAAGGCAGAATTTCAGCCAGAACGATGGAAAGGACTCCGGAAATTACAATATTTTCTCCTAACAGAGAGAGCTGCGTTCCTCAGATAATCGTCAAATGGTCCCTTCCTTCTTGGTATTCAAAAGATGAAAATATTCTAATATTAAAGAAATTAATCAAGGGGGACAGAGTGATTTGTATTTGGGCAAATCTTGTGTAAATCTTAAGCTCAATTCCTGCTATTACAAACACGTAGACAGAAGGACCAGCAGGTGGCGATAGATCACAATTTCTGAGAGGAAACAACGGCCCCCACAAGGAAGCAGTTCTTAAGGAAAACTGCAGGCCCTTCCCACTTCACACTCATACCCTGCCATATTTCACAAAGCAGAGCTGTTTAAAAGGCTGACAGATGCTGCCAGAAGTGGCCTGAAACACCTAGGTCTCTATGCCTTTGGTGAAAGAGAAGGAGATGTGAATATCCATTTCTTTCCCATGGAGCTTCACCCCAAAGGTAGCCTTGGGAAAGGAGCTCTTTGATATTAGGCAAGGCATTTCACTGCAAAAGTGGGGACCAGGGAAATAACAGATCTGGATTGCAATTCTGATGGAGAGCTTTTAAGATGTATTCATGTTTTCTGCTCTTCTCTCAACAAAAACTAAGACGTGTCAGTCCTTTTCCAAAAGAGTGGGATTCAAGAAAGCTGATTTCCCAAATGAGATGCTTTGGTGAAACAGTATGGGATGGTAGAGTGGGTACAGTAATATTTTATCTATTTCAGTGTAAAAGCTCTTAACTATTTAAAATAACAGGTATTAAAAGAAAAAATAACAGGTATTAGCCTTTGTTTTTAGATGTAAGTGCCTGGGACTATTGTTTATGAGAAGGTTCTGGAAGGTTCTGATGCAGTCATGGAGAATCTGGTAGTTTAAACTTCTGTTTCAGCTTGGGTTTCTTCCCTAAGCCTGGCTAGTTACATAGGGGAGAAAACTATAAAATTAATAGGGATTCACGTGAGCTGCTGTAGCTCAGTTCCCTTTATGTCAAGAAACTTCATGTAAGAAACTTACATGTAAGAGATCACTGGAAACAGCCAAAGTTCCCACCTATAACATCTGCACATCAGTACCATGGGTTTCCCCAAAGCAGTTAGTCACCTGGAGCTCAGTATTTCTATGTTACTCTCATTTGCAAGACTGAGGTCCTGTTTTCTTGGCCTTTGGATAAGTCAGGGACCCTTTAGATCTGCACAGCCTGAAATCTCAAGCAAGCCCTGAATATGTGGATTAAATGAGTCAATATCTTCTCACTGAGACTATAGGCACAGTATCTCAACTTCAAAGCCAGGGACAAGCCACAGGCGAGCACTGGAACAGCTGAATAGACAATATATTCCTAAACTCTTCAGGTGGGCATCTGGAGGGCACCTAGTGACTGTAGAGTAAGCATGGGGTCTTGCTTTGCATCAATTTTTTTTCTTTGCTATATCAGGGTTCAGATGAGTTGAAAAGAAAATTTAGAGAAGTCTCAAAAAGAGCTCTCTACAAGACAGCAACTAGCCTATGAAGGATCAGCCAGTTATGTTAGTATTTAAACCATTACTTTAACAGGTTGTAAAAGATCTCACTTTAACAAGCTTTACTTTGAGGCAACTTTCTGAAAGTATTCATTTAATTCTGTGTAGTACATTATCATAATATTTTTCTTCTGTTTTTCATTGTTGGGTTGCAAGCTAAGAGAAAGCAGCTTTGGGATGATGTTGTCTGCTGATTTGTGAGTCTGGCTCACCTTTGGTTGAGTTCTTCTGATGCCAGTAGGAAGAAACCGAAGTTGGTGACAATTATGACAAGGAAGAGATTTTCCTCCTAACATGCTGTTCAGTAGTAGACAGGGAACTGTGAACTTTATCATCTTTACAGAGTAATCATTTCCAAGTAATCTTTTTTATGGAAAGACATTCAAAATAATTTTTATTAGAGATGAAGATACACTTAGGGACCTGAGGACATGAAACACAAAGAGCTTTGTTTCAGACTAGAAGAGGAGGTACAAAGTATTTAAAAAAAAAAAAAAAGGAGGAAAGGAGCTTATGAGAGTTAACCAACTATTTGTTCAAAAGGAATAATTTTCTCTGCTCTTCAAGGTCCTTCTAGCTGGACTAAAAATCAAATTGACATGTGACAGATTAACAGGAGAAAATTAAATGTCATTTTGTACATGTAGGAAATCCACACAGATATGAAATTCCAAAGACAGACAGGCAAAAAGAGTAATATATGTTATCCTGAACTAAAGGGAAGAGATTAGGGGTCTGGGACTTCAAAGGGAAGGAATTCACAGGAAAATGAAAAAGAGTGAACACTGTTTGCCAACAAATGTTTGCTGGGCTACTCAGGAACAATGGAATTTGATCAAATAGGCTTTGTTGGATTCCTCCCTGTCTATCACATCTAGTTCATATTATACCATAGTGATGTATGATGGTAACTCTCTTCCTATAGCAGGTCCTCAATTGAAATTCTTTTTAGGCAATTGATGGGGAGGCTAAGAGCTTTTCCTGAATCTTCTTTTTTTAAATTGCTTTTTAACTCAAAAGAATCGTTATGCCAAAGTGGCCCATCTTGGGTTGGCCTGCCCTCTGCCCCTACAATTAAAAGTGTATTTGCACAGTTATTCAGCAATAGGAGCTACATAATAAATTCTAAGAAAACAGGGACTTGGGGGGTATTGGTGATGGATTGCAATTATCCCTATTTAAATTATACAATTAAGCATAAGCAAGTTTGTGAGTATATTAACTGTTCCATGAAGATCAGCAAGTTTCTGTCAGATGAAATTTCTTTTCTGAACATAATGACCTATTTGCTTATTAGTAGTTATCCTCATTAGAAGCTTCTAGTATCCCTAAAAGGATACTAAGACATGTTAAAATGGCTCACATACAATAGGCATTCCACAAATATTGATTTCTTAGTTTCTTTTTTTCCTTGTGTTAAATTTTTTGTACCTCAGGTGAGTTTTACCTTAACTCTTTTTAAACGTTTCTTCCTTTTAGGGTGCCTGGGTGGTTCAATCACTTAAGTGTCCGACTTTGTCTCAGGTCATGATCTCACGGTTGGTGGGTTCGAGCTCCATATCTGGCTCTGTGCTGAACGCTGTGCTGAACGCTTGCTCAGAGCCTGGAGACTGCTTTGGATTCTGTGTCTCCTTCTCTCTCTGCCCTTCCCCTGCTCACACCCTGTCTCACTCTGTCTCTCAAAAATAAATAAATGTAAAAAAATTTAAAAAATAAGTTTCTTTTAAAAAAATATTTTTAAAGATAATACGTGATTGTTAGAGAAAATATATGACTTTACAATGAAGTGAATCATCACTCAAACACAACCATCTCTAGCCTTTTTATTAATTTTTTCCCAGATTTCCCCCCACTTCATGTATATGCTTAAATAAAAAGTTTTTAGTATTGAACAGATATTGTACACCAATGTTAATAGCAAAATTATTCACAATAGGTGAATAGGTGGACCCAACCCAAGCGTCTATTAGTGCATGAATGGATAAACGAAATCTGACATATACACGCAATGGAATATTATTTAGCCAAAACAAGGAATGAAGCATTGATACATACTATGATGCCAATGAACTTGAAGACATTATGCTAAGTGAAGTCAGTCACAAATAGGACAAATATTGTAAGATTGTACTCACATGGGTTACCTAGATAGTCAAATTCATAGTGATAGAAAGTAGAACAATGGTTGCCAGGGGCTGGAGGAAAGGGGAATAGAAGTTATTGTTTAATGGGTATAGAGGTTCAGTCTGAGAAAACTAAATAGTTCTTGAGATGGATGGTGGTGATGATATCACAACAATATGAAAGTATTAATGCCACTGGACTATACCCTTAAAAATGGTTAAAAGGTAGGGGTACCTGGGTGGCTCAGTCGGTTAAGCATCTAACTTTTGGTTTGGGCTCAGGTCATGGTCTCACAGTTCATGAGTTTGAGCCCTTAGTTAGGCTCTGTGCTGATGGTGTGGAGCCTGCTTGGGATTCTCTCTCTCTCTCTCTCTCTCTCTCTCTCTCTGCTCCTCCCCTGCTCATGCTCTCTCTCAAAATAAATAAAAAAGTAAACTTAATAAATGGTTAAAATGGTAAATTGTATGTTAAGAACATTTTACCACAGTGAAAAGGTGATGCATGCCCATGAAAAAAAAAAGGGGATAAATAAAAAATGTAAATTGAAAAATAAACTTTTCTTACCTACCACCTCTCCTCAGCTGCACAACACAGATATTAACCATTCAAACCAGTTTCATGCAGGCATACCTTGGAAAAATTGAGGGTTCAGTTCCAGATCACTGCAATGAAGCAAATATCATAATAGAGCAAGTGGAATAAATTTTTTGGCTTCTTAGTGCATATAAAATTTATGCTTACACTATAGTCTGTTGAGTGTTAGCATTATGTCTAAAAAATCTAATGTACATACCTTAATTTAAAAATATTTTGTTAAAAAATGCTAACCATCATCTGAGCTTTCGGTGAATCATAATCTTTTTGCTGGTGGAGGTTCCTGCCTGGATGTTGGTGGCTGCTAACTAATGAGGATTGTGGTTGGTGAAGGCTGGGGTGAATGTGCCAATTTCTTAAAATAAAACAACAATGAAATTTGCTTCATTGGTTGACTCTTCCTTTCATGGACAACTTCTCCGTAGCATGCAATGCCGTTCATTTATGTAGCATTTTACCCAAAGCAGAACTTCTTTCAAAACTGAAGTCAGTCTTTCCAAGCTCTGCCACTGCTTTGTCAACTAAGTTTATATAATATTCTAAATCCTTGGTTGTCAGTCATTTCAATAATCTTCACAGCCACTTCACCAGGAGTAGGTTTCATCACAAGATATCACTTTCTTTGCTCATCCATAAGAAGCAACTCCTCATCTGTTCAAGTTTTGTCATGAGATTGTGGCATTTGCAGTCACATCTTCAGGCTTTACTTCTAATTCTAGTTCTTTTGTTATTTCTACCACATCTGCAATTACCTCCTCTACTGAGTCTTGAACCCCTCAAAGTCATCCAAGACTTTTTTGCTGGTGGAGGTTCCTGCCTGGATGTGGGTTGGAATCAAATTCTTCTAACTCCTGTCAATATTGATACTTTTACCTCTTCTCAGGAATCACACATGTTCTTAATGACATATAGAATGCTGAATTCTTTCCAGAAGGTTTTCAATTTACTTTGCCCAGATCCATCAGAGGAATCACTATCTATGGCAACTATAGTCTTAAAAAATGTATTTCTTATTTACTAAGACTTGAAAGTTAAAATTCCTCTTTGATCCTTGGGTTGCAGAAAGGATATGTTAGTAGGCATGAAAACCTTAATCTCATTATACATCTCCATCAGAGCTCCTGGGTAACTCAGAGCATTGTCAATGAGCAATAATATTTTGAAAGAGTTTTTTTCCTCCTAAGCAGTAGGTTTTAATAGTAGGTTTAAAATATTTAGTAAGCCATACTATAAACAGATGTGCTGTCATTCGGGCTTTATTGTTCCATTTATAGAGCATAGGCAGAGTAGATTTAGTATAATTCTTAAAGGCTCTTATTTTTTTTTTCAAGTTTTTATTTAAATTCCAGTTAGTTAACACACAGTGTAACATTAGTTTCAGGTGTAGATTTTAGTGATTCAACACTTACATACAACACCCAATGCTCATCACAAGTGCCCTCCTTAATCCCCATCACCTATTTAACCCATCCTCCCACCTACCTCCCCTCTGGTAACTGTCAGTTTGTTCTCTATAGTTAAGAGTCTGTTTCTTGGTTTTTCTCTTTTATTTACCCCTATGTTTGTTTGTTTTACTTCTTAAATTCCACATATGAGTGAAATCATATGGTATTTGTCTTTCTCTGACTTATTTTGCTTAGCTTAATACACTCTAGCTCCATCCATGTTGTTACAAATGGCAAGGTTCCATTCTTTTTTTCTATAGTTGAGTTCCATTACACAAACACACACACACACACACACACACACACACACACACCCCTTCTTTATCCATTCATCAGTTGATGGGCACTGGAGCTCTTTCATAATTTGGCTATTGATAATGCTGCTATAAACATTGGGGTATATGTATTCAGATCTATATTTTTGTATCCTTTGGGTAAATACCTAGTAGTGCAATCGTTGGGTCATAGGTTAGTTCTATTTTTAAATTTTTGAGGAAACTCCATACGGTTTTCCACAGTGGCTGCACCAGTTTGCATTCCCACCAACAGTGTAAGAGAGTTCCCCTTTCTCTGCATCCTTGCCAACTAAGGGCCTTTAGATGTTCAGAATGGAGAATGAGTATTGGCTTCAACTTCATTAGCCCCTATCAAGTCCTTTGAAGCTTTGAAGCCAGGCATTGACTTCTCTTTAGCTATGAGAATCCTACGTGGCATCTTCTTCCAATAGAAGGTTCTTTTGTCTAAATTGAAAATTTGCTTAGTGTAGCCACCTTCATTCATTTCTTAGCCAGATCTTCGGGATAATGTGCTGCAGCTTCTACATCAGTACTTGCTGCTTCACCTTACGTGTTTATGCTGTGGAGATATATGTTCCTTTTATGCTGCTTGTTTTCTTAAACTTCGTAAACCAACTCTGCTAGTTGCCAACATTTTTCCTGCAGCTTCCACACCTCTCTCAGCCTTCACAGAATTGAAGAGTATTAGGGCTTTGCTCTGAATTAGGCTTTCACTTAAGGGAATGTTGTGGTTGGTTTGATCTTCTATCCAGACCACTAAAACTTTCTCCCTACCAATAAGAAGGCTGTTGCATTTATCATGTGTATGTTCACTGAAGTAGCACTTTCAATGTCATTTAAGAACTTTTCCTTTGAGTTCCCAACTTGGCTAACTTGCAATAGCCTTAGCTTTCAGTCTGTCTTGGCTTTCAAAGTGCCTTCTTTCTAAGCGTAATCATTTCTAGCCTTTGATTTTCAGTGAGAGACATGTGACTCTTCACTTGAGCACTTAGAGGCCAATGTTGGGTTATTAATAGGTTTAGTTTCATCATTATTGTATCTCAGGGAACAGGGAGTCCTAAGGACAGGGAGAGAGATAGCAGGATGGGTTAGTGGAGCAGTCAGAACACACACATTTATTAATTAAGTTCGCTGTCTTATATGGGCACAATTCATGGCATCGCAAAATGATTACAATAGTGACATAAAAAATCACTGACCACAGGTCAGTGTAACAAATATAATAATAATGAAATAGTGTTAAATATTGTGAGAATTATCAAAATGGCATCAATATACTTGTTTGATGCAGGGTTGCCACAAAACTACAATTTATAAAAAAAAATTCAGTATCTGCAAAGTGCAATAAAGCAAAGCACAATAAAATGAGGTATGCATGTATTTCTATTTTACACATACTATTAACTGGCACAAAAATCCACCGATTCCCCTTCCTTGGCCTTGACGGTAACCTAATGAGCCCAGTTTGGCTTACGGTCTTAGAGGATGCTGTTGGTCATCATGCTTGCTATGCTGTGGCAGTTACACTGGGTAGGACTCTTGGCTGCAAGTAGAAAATGTGAAACAGGCTCAAATGGTAAGAAAATATATTGTCTTACGTAGGATATTCAGAGATAGGGCAGGTATTAAACCAGCATTGGCCAAGTGAGTCAGTTAAAATGCCATCGAGGACCAGGATCTTTTTTCTCTCTGCTCCACTGTCTTCAGTATAAAAATTCCTCATAGGGCAAAGATGGCTGCCAGTAGCCATGAGGCTATACACTTTCTTGTCCGTATCTAAGTCCTGCTCTTGTTTTATTAGCTGAGATTAGTAGAATTCTAGTAACAACTAGTAGCAAAGGGATGTTGGTCAAAGGGTACAAAGTTTCAATTATGCAAAATGAATACATTCTGGAGCTCTAATGCACAGCACAGTGATAATAGTTAACAATACTTATTGTATACTTTGAAATTTGCTAGGATGATAGTTTGTAAGTTAAATCTTCTCAATCACACATACATTGGTAACTATGTAGAGGTGATGGATATGTTAACAAGCCTGATTGTGGTGATCATTTCACAATATATATAAAATCGTCAGGTTGTACACCTTATATATATATATAATTTTTGGATGTCAATGATGTCTCATAAAAACTGTTTTTAAAAGCCTAATAATGGGGCGCCTGGGTGGCTCAGTTGGTTAAGTGCTCAACTCTTGATTTCAGCTCAGGTCATGATCCCAGGGTCATGGGATTGAGTCCTGTGTTGGGCTCTGTGCTGAGTGTGGAGCTTGCTTGGGATTCTCTTTCTCTCTCTCTCTCTCTCAACCTCTGTTTTTCTCCCTCATTTGCTCACTCACACACACACTCTCTCTCTCTCTGAAGTAAAATAAAACAAAAATATTACAAAACCTAATAGCAAGGAGGGTGGGAGTACTGTGGTTAGCTTAGACTTATCATCTAGGTTGGAATGGACGTAGGAGAAACCAGCCACAATGCCTGCTGCAAGCTATCTCCTGGTTCAAAGGGTACATTTTGAACAAGATCATGCAAGCCAATCTCATCTCCCGGTGCTTCACTTCACAAGTCTCTCCAAGTTCTGCATACTCCCTGTGTCCCATTATAACTCATACTGCATGGCAGCTGGGGAGTGTATTTGGAAAGCCAACCACGTAGACCTTTGCCCTCCTTAGTCTGGCCTTGGCAGCCTCATACTACCTCTGTCCTGTGAACTCTCAGTACCTCATGATACAGGACACCTGCCCAGAACCCCAAAACATTTCCAGTAGATCTAGGCTTTCCTTCACATCTGACACTATGAGTTATGTTTGAGTGTTCACCCTTGTCAAACATCAGTATTTTAGGCAAATACCAACGTTGTATATATCATACACGTCAACCAGGGTAAAATTAAAGGAAAAAACCCCCACACTTCAGTGAAAGGGATGCAGGTTATCACCTTGTTTCATATATAAAGAACTGTAGGATAAGATAAGGACCGATACTGGAGAGCAAAGGAGAGGCAACTCAAAGAAGCAACTCTGAGCAGTACGAACAGACTCTACAGCACAAACTAAGGTTGTGTTATGTGCGTTTTCTGAGTATTAGATAGGCTTCTCTTCCCTGTTTCTCTACTGACCCCTTAGGGAGGAAGGCACAAGGGTGGTTAGGGCAGCATTAGACTGAAATAGGCTGGGTTTGCAATACCTCCCTCTTCTCCCTCTTTGTGGCTTTCTCACAAAGAGGGGCAGCGGGAAGGGCCGTTCTGTCAGCAGTGAGTTAGTGACCAGAGAACACACCACCAACATCCACAAGTGCATTATCCATGGAAGCGGCTTCAAGAGGTATGCTCCTCAGGCACTCAGAGATCTGGAAACGTGCCATAAAGGAGATGGTAACTCCAGATATGCTCACTGACATCAGGCCTCACAAAGCTGTCTAGGCCACAGAAACAGCGAATGTCCCACAAAGGAATACACCTTATCTGCGTGCAGTTGTCCAGAAAATGTAATGAGGATGAAGATTTGCAAAATAAGTTCTATTAGATACTTATGTACCTATCCCCATTTTCAAAAACCTACATTGTGGATAAGAGTGGACCAGATGGTCAAATAGTTATGAAACCACCACATACACCAAAAAAAAAAAAAAGACCTAGATCTGAATCTGCTAATTCCCAGGTATGTGCTCTTTAGAAAGTTACTCTCAATTTCTCTAGACCTCAGTTACTTCACATGTACATGGGGATACTGATATCTACCCCATGCAGGTGCTATAAAGACTAAAAACATTAACATATGGAATGGTTAGTACAGTAATGCATAATAGGCGATCAATACATGTAATTATCATCCTTTCTACTAAACATGCTCATCTTAAACATTTAAAAAATTATATTTCTTTTCCCTTATGTCTTCCAACAATACTTCATCTTCCTTCATAATCAAACTCCTTGGTTTTCTTTTCCTCATCTCCAGTGCACTCAAGCTCACTGAAATATGGCTCTCCCCCACCCCACACAACTGACAATACTCTCCTTAATGTCACCGACCATTTGTTGCTATCCAACACCCTTCCTAGTTCTCAACCTACTTGTCCTCTTTTGTAACTTTCGGCGAAGCAGATCTTTCCAGACTTTGAAGCTCTCCTGGGTTTCTGTGGTAGTACCTGTTACCAGTCAGGATGCCTTTGGCAGCAGATACAAGAAACCTCAATCCAAACCAGTTTGACTAATTAAGAAAGTGCTCTCACATAACAGGAAGTGCAAACTGAGGGCTGGCTTCCAGAGCACTTGATTTTGTGGCTGAATATCTCCAGAAATCTAGGTTCTTTTTGCTGTACCATCCACAGCATCAGCTTCAAGCTAAGAGTTGGCCCTCTCGTCATCATAAAGTAGCTGCCAGCAGAAAGTAGGGCAGCTTGCTTCCTGGTTCTTAACCAGAGGAATGGAGACGTCTCTCCTTCCAATCATGAAATACAGTCCTTGATCTGATTGGGCCAATATGGGTCATATATACCCCTTTGGAAGAGTAACAGTCACCAGAGAAATGCCATGTACTGTTTGGATGAGCGTGTCTTTCCTAAGTCCCATGTCTATGTGTGTGGGGAGTGAATATCTGAACAGAAGTAGGGCTCTCTTAGGAAAGATGTAGAGGGACAGATGCTGAGTGGGCAACCAGTTGTATCTGCTATGTTCGCTTTCCTGATTTTTCTCCTGGCTGGTCTTCCATCTCCTCTGTGCACTTCTCTTTCTTGGACTACCACTTAAGTGTTATAAATTAAGACCATTTTAGGGGCACCTGGGTGGCTTAGTCGGTTAAGCGTCCAACTTTCGCTTAGGTCATGATCTCGCAGTTCGTGGGTTCGAGCCCCGCGTCGGGCTCTGTGCTGACTGCCAGCTCAGAGCCTGGAGCCTGTTTCAGTCTGTGACTCCCTCTCTCTCTGACCCTCCCCTGCTCACGCTGTCTCTCTCTCTCCTAGAAATAAATAAAAACATTAAAAAAAAAATAAAAAAAAAAAGACCATTTTGTTTTCAGTCCTCTTCTAGTCAGACTACACTTTCCCTGTGTAGCCACCAATTCCTTATCTTTGACTACTATCTCTAATCAAAAAGATACCTGTTACGTTTTATCTAATGGATGACTGATCTAAGCTAATGACTCTAAATAAAGTATGTTTCCAACCAAAGTGTTTCTTCCAAGCTCCAAACCATGAGTTCAAAAAAAAAATACTTACCCAATAATGTCCCCCCCACCCTCAAAGATGTCTACGTCCTAATCCCCAGAACCCATAAGTATATGAGGTTACATGGCAAAGGGCAATTAAGGTCACAGTATATTAAAGTTATCAGCTGACTCCAGAATAGGGAAGGTTATAGATTATCCTGGATCATCCAGACGGGTCCAATATAATTATAGGTGTGATGAAAAGTTGGAGGAGGAGGCAAGGTGTTGAGAGTTTGGCTCAACAATTTCATATTATTGCTTTGGCATCCATTTTGTGTGGCTAAGCACACTAGCCTCTCCCTCAAGTACATGCCCTAGATGACAATCATGTACTAGACAAGAGCCTGCAGAATCACAAGTGTAAGTTCCTGATACAACTTCCCTAATGCCCCTGGTGATAAACAGTCTTTCCTGCCTCCCAACTCTTTCCCTGTACATCCCTCAGATAAGACCCCTATGGAGCTTGCCAAAACCTGATCTTTTTGGTGTGAACGGGCAAATCCAGCCTTAGCCCGAGAACCCCAGAGCACTCCACTCATGGCCCTAATAAAGGCATGCCCCTGGTCCTGCTGTCCACTCTCTGTCTGCACCTTGACCTCCCTATGTGGCCCCTCTGATGCATGCCGTGTACCTCCTCCAAGACATGTGAGTAATCAACTTCTCTATTTTACTTTCCCTTGTGGTCTTTGTGGAAGCATCACTTACCATCTAACACATCAGGGATGTACTTAACAAATGTTTCATTAAAAAAATCACAACACAGGAGAGAGATAATTAGGGAGATGGCAATGTGAGAAAGTCTCAACCAGATGTTGCTCGTTTTGAAGATGCAAGAAGGGACCATGAGCCAAGGAATGTGTGGAGGCTCTAGAAGCTGGAAAAAGGAATGAGATTTTCTCCTAGCACCTCCAGAAAGAGTGCAGCCTTGCTGACATCTTGATTTTGGCTGAGTGAGACTCATTTTGGATTTCTGACCTCCAGAACCGTAAGATGATAGGTTTGTGTTGTTTCAAGCCAAACCTCATGGGACTGTTGGAGTAAATAAACTAATGTGTGCACAATAGCACCTGGCACACAGTTAGTGCTACGTAGGTATTTTCAATTACTAAGTTCCTCTCTGAGTAACTCACATAGAGGGAAGACCTAAATATTAAGGAGGAGCTCAAACCAGTACAGATAAATGAAAAGAACTCTGTGCCAAGTAAAGAACAACAAGACTAAAATGCAGCTTTCTCCTTTATATTGCCATGTATACAGTAATGAAAATACATGAAGATTAAACCAGAGCAGCAACCTTCATCACCCGTCTTCACATTCATCAGGGCTGTCTTCACTTAGCTTCTCACTGCTCTCTCCTTCACTCTCACCGCTACTGTCTTCTTCACTATCTTCATCACCTTCCTCAAGATTTTGAGATTTCTCTGCCATAGAAAGGAAGAAAATTGCTTAAAATATTGATATTTCTACTCTCTGAAAAATCATAATTCTTCTTGCTTCTCGCCCTACTAAAAAATACCTACCTTTGGAACGTGAGGACTGAGTTGAACTTGGCTAACGGTATGTAGGGTCAAAGCGGTAGGACGAAGAATACATTCTTACTGGTGTAAAGATGTTTATGGATTTATAGTAAATTTAAAATATAGGTCTCTAAAAAAGTGTTTTTTTTTTTTTACTATTGTCAACGTAATTCTTAATTAAATAGAATAAGAGTGAGATGTTGGATAATTTAGAGGGTACTGGTTTTCTTTGGAATTGTGGGATAGCTTCTTTAACATGTGTGGCAATTAGCATGTCTGTTCCCTGTAAAGACTCAGTCAGTGCCTGATGCCTGGTACCCAGGGAGTCTGCTTCACTTGGGCAGTTCCACCCCACAGAAAAAAGCCAGTCACCTTGACCATCTACAAACAACAAGCTGGTTTCATTAAACTATCCAAGACAACCAGTTAGCCTTTTCTTAACCACTTCCCAAGGGTGTACTTCACTAATCTCCTGGGATAATAGATTTTTAAAATAGCGATTGCTCATAGTTCAATGAGAAAGAAGGAATTTCAATTTTTAAATATACCCATCAGCAACATTTCTTCAATAAGTGAGAAAAACTCCTTGGCCTCAGGATTTTCTGGTTCATAGATTAGAACTGAAAATGGACAACAGAATGTGTGTTATTAATCTTCAAAGTGTTTCAGCAAATAGACTCTTCAGAATGAGACTGGAACTGTCAATCAGAGTAAGGTAGAAATGCACAAAACTAAAAAATACCAATTATACCATAGGAATACCAAAGTGCAAACAGAGAAAATGCTCTACATAGCACAGGTACATTGAAAGAGAAATAATGCTCATTATATTTTCTACCTCCTGTGTAAAAAATGCAATCTCCCCCACTATGAAACTCATAGACCTTGTAGCCAGAGTGCTTTTTAAATATAATCATTCCACAAACAAGGTACATATCCTGCAAAATGTGGAGGCTTTGCTAATGAGGAGACGGTGCCTAGAGATCTGTTAATCTTGCTTTTCATATCACACCCCAATGTCTATAAGACATCCTTTCCTAGAGACCTCATCTGAACACAGAACAGAATTATTATTATTTTTAATGCACGCTCTTTGACGGTAGAGATGACATTTTGAGAAACTCATCTTTCAAATAGAAAAAGCTTATGTTTCTTTTTCTCTTCATTCTGAAAACTTTTACCTTGGTTTACACCCTAGTCATAACCTACTTAACAGCGTGTCATCTTTGGACCATATCAATAAA
Source organism: Proteles cristata cristata (assembly GCA_017311185.1). Lineage (NCBI taxonomy): Eukaryota > Metazoa > Chordata > Mammalia > Carnivora > Hyaenidae > Proteles > Proteles cristata. The sequence goes on along the minus strand of JAESUZ010004073.1, from coordinate 274,249 downwards.
TTTGTGGGGGTTGTTGGTATGTTACCAATATCCTAGAGGTCAGAAACATTTTCAACTTTTGTTTCAGAATTCTTTAGGCTGTACCCCCCCCCACCCCTCAGTCTCTTTCTACCTTCTTCCTACCTGCCTTGAGGGGTTTTCCTAATTCTGCATTAGCCATTTAATGTTGTGACTCCTCTGCACTATCTTGAGGGCCCCCAGGGGGCGCTGAAACATCAAGTGTGCTATTCTCCTGGCTTAGAGTAGGACAAATAATTGTGGCTGGCTGGTTTCAACTAGGCCCCAGTGCTCAGAGGACCTCATCCCATATGGCTTTCATCTTGACACACCAAACCAGTGTCTCTATTTCCTAATGTGCTAACATAACTTGCCATCAATCTGGGTTAGCATGACTGTGTGCCTGCTTTTAAGGATCCTATAGGTATCCGGACACCTTTCAAGGCTTCTATAAAAGTATCTTAATTCTTAATTTATTTTAAGTTGGACTAAAATATACTTATCATTAGCAGTCTAAATCTTCTCTGAGCCTTTTCAAGAGCAGAGTTTCTCCAACTTGCCCCTTGGGATACTAGCTAGTTTCTTAAGACATTAATACATATTTTGGAAACTACGTCAAATGAGGTTAATCAGGTAAAGTTTATAGTAGAAGAAATTACAGGATTTTACAACACCATTAATATGCTCATAACATCATGAGAATGTGGTTTCCCCAACTAACTAGTCCCATGGAATCCTTTTTGGTGGAACGGTTACTAAGAAATCTTGAACATAGTTTAGAAAACTTCATATTGGAATTAGGATCATTCCATGGACTGGAGTATGAGATCAGCTACTCTCATGGTTTAACAAAAACTGTTGATGTCTACAATTGTCAATTTTCAGAGTGAGGGAAAGGCATTATCTTTAAAACTTCGTCCATAAATATTCATTCTAGATGATGAATCAAAAATTCTCCTTACTCTTTGACAGGCTAGTAGAGTTTGTAAAAAGGTTAGAAAAGCTGCTAGCACATTGAGTTAGTATCCTAGAAGTTGTTCCCAACCTGAGCCCATAAACAGATCCAAATATATGGGCCCTGAAGAAAGACTGTCAGATGTGAATCCTGGTTCTGCCACTGTCTAGCTGGGGCTTCTTGGGGAAAATATTTACTATCTCTGTACTTCAGTTCCCTTATCTGTAATACTACTACTGGACACACTAGACTGTTTTGATGAATGAGTGAGATAATACAAATACAGTACTTGGTCCAGTCATTAGTGTACTAAAAGCCAAATAACGATAATAACGATTACCATTCGTTTTCCTGGAATGGTTTTGGAACTAGAAGAAGGCTTGGCTTCTTCTTAAATGTTCAGTGGATGTTTCCTTCTGGCTAAAGAGCTGGGGCAGGGAGCTGGGGGATTCTGTTGTCCATTGAGCTCTAAGCCCCTCAGACTGGAAGCTATTCTAGGGTAGACAAAACATTGGTCTTTATAACGGTCGCATCCCTAGAAGACTGACACAGAGCTGGAATCCTCAAAATATTAAAAAATGGAGTAAGTGAATAGTAGAAAGTAGTCCTTTCTTTGATAGGAAAGAGTGATTAATTTTACTCAAGAAAGAAAAGAAGAGAAAGAAAGAAAGAGAAAGAAAGAAAGAAAGGAAGGAAGGAAGGAAGGAAGAACTGCATAGTATGCATAGTAACTATCTTTTCTGAAGATACATCTATAATTGCGTTGGACCAAAATGAGAACCATTTTGGTTCTCAGGCTATTCTTTTTTTTTTTTTTTAAATCTTGTAGCTATCTTCTTTTTTCTCAGGCCATTATTCTTAAACAATTATTATAACTGATGAGTAGATCTTCCAGGCCTAAATGTGTCTTTGTATGTAAAATCTTGGGCTGCTGTGAGGAGCACTGTTGTGCCCTGAGAAAAGTGAACTGCACTTTCCCTTCTCACAGGTGAAGAGACCAGTAAATAGAAAGACTGACTGGCAGAACATTTCACAGTCAATCATGAGATGAACTACGAAAAGTACTTGGGACTCTTGACTTTCAGGCCCATTTAAAAACCGCTTTCCCAGGATGCTTTCAATGTCTGGCAGGAAATGGCTACAGCTGAGCTATCGGTTCTGCATGACATAGCAGGAGAATGGCTGAGGAAATATCAGGCACATATAAAAACTGTGTGTGAAAGATAGATAAAATCCAAGTCTTCACCGACAAATAACATTTCTTGTGGGAACACAATACAATTTTTTTAAAAGGCAGGACGAAGAGAAAAGAAGCCAGTGGATGCCAGGTGGGAAGCCCTGAAGCCAGTCAGAGATATAAATAATTATGCTGTGATTGGACAGCAAGGAACATACCAGCCAATCAGTGGCTTTATTCAGAAAAGGAATTTATAAAACATTTCAGAAGAGACAGAGCTGCATTACTTTATATAAATTAATTGCCTCAGATACAAAGAAAATAAATATATTAGTTGACCATGGGAGCCATTAAGCATGACTGACCCACAAAAGTACCTCTTTTCCAAGTCCCTGCCTCCTTTAACAGAGATAGTAGTTTACTAATCAAATGAGGAAATGGAAATATAGTGGGATAGCAGAAGCTTTCAAGCCAGACCTAGGATCTCATCCTAGGTGAATTAGTTTTCCTTGCAAAGACTGTTTCCTCATCTGTAAAATGGGGTCCATAATATCTGCCCCAGAGAATTGCTTTAAGAATTAAACAAGGTATTCAAGAATGTTCCATTAGTATGGGGCGCCTCGGTGGCTCAGTCAGTTAAGCATCCGACTTCGGATCAGGTCATGATCTCACAGTTCGTGGGTTTGAGCCCTCGCGTTGGGCTCTGTGCTGACAGCTCAGAGTTTGGAGCCTGCTTCGGATTCTGTGTGTCCCTTTTTCTCTGACCCTCCCCTGCTCATGCTGTCTCTATCTCTCTCTCAAAAATAAAGAAAACATTAAAAATTAAAAAAAAAAAGTTCCATTAGTAGGTGCTCAATATGGATACATCTATACATAAATAGGTAAATAATCCAACTCTCTGTTCTTTCCTGAACTTGCTTAGGATTGCTAATCCTGGGCGACCCTAATTTCACATCATTGGCTGGAATCTGCTTCAGGGGTAGCCAATCCTATTTTGCATGCACATGCATCCAGCCCCCACTCCCATCTCTGCACCTCTGGGCCCAGGTCCAGTCATCCCCCTCTTGCTCTTGGGAGTAGCGTTCCTTCCCACTGGAATGCTGCCTGTCTTAGGGCCCTCCACAGCTCCTTTTCCTGTATTCTAATCCTTAGTCTGAGACTACTTGACACTGACAGAAAAGAGTGAACAGTATTACTGGCTGAGCCAGTGGAATAACAAACCAAACCATGGTTAATGACAACCACCCCACAAAAAGGTTTAGAGCATGTGTGCTGTGATTCCTGCCTTTTCTCTAGCTCCCAGCATTCTGTCTAGTAGAGTTTGTGCTTCATATGTAAGAAATGGAGGGAGGGAGGGGGAAAGAAGTTTTACAGGGACATAACCCCATTAGGATAGATGGGTTTGAATTTTTTCATCCTCATTGACCTGGTACTTAACGTGTGTTTACTGGTTTGACTCAGGTCAATAAGCATTTTATTGAGCACCTGCTGTCTATGTAGCATACTGCAGGACTAACAGATGTGGTGATATCAGTGCATATATTTTGTAAGCTTCAGCCAGAGGCTTTCTAAAATGACTGATGGATATGGAAATATAACATATGAATTTTCCTACTGTTAGGCTGCAAAGAAATTCCAGGAGCTGAGACTGACAGCTACAGACTCACTCTCCTGTATACCAGCCCCCACAGAACAGGGGCGCTGGAGGAGGTGGCAGCTTGGGCTCCAGTGTGGCCATGCCATTAGCTCCCTGAATGGTGCTGACCAGGCTGCTTCACCTCTCTCTGCTTCTGCTTTGGTATTTATAAAAATGGGAAGGGACACGATTTTCTTGAAGGAGTCGTTCTGATCAGAAATTCTATGTTTGTGTACCACCCAAAAAATAGTTTTAATCAAAATATTTTATTCGATGACTCTAAAAGTCAAGAGTGCTTGAAAGGATTAGACAAGGCAAATTATTTTGGATATAAAATAAGTAGTGTGAAAGCATTCAAGAGACCCATTTTAAAAATTAGCCTTTGAGGGGTGCCTGGCTGGCTCAGTTGGAAGAGCACATGACTCTTGATCTCAGGTTTTTGAGTTTGAGCCCCATGTTAGGTATAGAGATTGCTTAAAAATAAAATCTTAAAAAAATTAGCCAATGATGGAAGAATCCATGGTGGAAAGTCATGTGAGCAAGTGAAAGTAAATCCTCACAATCCCTACATTTTCACTTTAAGGACTTCTACCATAAGACTTGGGTTGAATACTAATTAATATTTTGAGTCCTAGTATCAGGAGAGTTTCACTGTAGAGTTACCATTTTCTCTTTCAAAATAATTATGACTAATGTATTACAGAAAAAAAATAGGCAAAATAGTTGAAAGGCTGGATTTCAAAAGAGAGCTGGAATCTTTCAAAATCATTAAGGGGACTTTCTAAAATTGGAAAAGAAAATCTTTGAAATTAAGAACTCACTGGGTAGTTTTAACACCAGACTGAACACGGCAGAAGATAGGATAGATTAACTCAAGAAGAGGTTGGTCAATAGAAAAATTCCAAAATGAAGCACAGAAATAAAAAGAAATGGAAAAACAGCAGCCTGAGTGTAAGATACATCAGTCAAACCACTAAAAACTAAAGGAAGAAAGGAAAATAAGGTAGATCATATTATTCCTCTCCTCAGAAGTGCCCAATGGTTTCCCAGCCTGCTCAGAGAAAGAGCACCCTTAAATTGTGCAAGGGTGCTATGCAATCTACATAATCCCCAAACCATAGCCTCTCTGACCTCAACTCCTGTCACACTTCCCCTTACCTATTCTGCCCTGATTACACTGGCCTCCTTGCTGTTCCTCATCAGACACACTTGCATCCCAGCACATCAGCTATGAGTCCTGCCTTCCTGGACCATCTTATTCAAAACTGCTTTGCCTCTTTCTAATACTTTCTATTCCTTCTTCCCACTATATTTTTCTCCACAGCACCTATCATTTGTGACACACAAATATATGAATTTGTTATCTGCTTAATACTAGATATAAATGTGGGACTGTTATCTGTCTTATTGACTGCTGTATTTCCAGTGCCTAAAACCATGCCTGGCACATGGAGGCACTCAAGTACTTGTGGAAGAAATGCATACTAAGTAAGGTTTGCTACACTACCTGACACTTCTTTGAAACTAAAGGCATACAGTTAACTCACTCATTATCAGGAAGGTCAAGATATTTACTTATTTTCCAGTGATGATTAGTCATTTTTAGTTTATCCCACTCAAAGTTATTCTAAATGTCTAAATTAGTCCTTATACCAATCAATGTAACTTGCTATTAAGGAATCACTGAGGCACTATCAGGGAATTTACTAGGCTATAATAAGCACACCATCTTACATATTATGAAATGCATTTAGAAACAAAGAAAAGATTAGAAAGCAGAAAGTATTTTGGAAAAAAAAAAGAAAACAGAAAAGTATTCTGTACTTACTCATCTGACATAATTTTTTTGCCAAATGGTAGTCTCGGCCCATTTCTGCTCTCAGGAACTGGAAAACATTAAGGAATTCTTCAGATAAGTGCTTTCAGAGAGAATTTAAATGTCATAAATAAACTCCCTAAAAAATACTCCATTAATAATTAACCATTTTGCTTTTAATAATTATACATTTTTTCAGGAGTAAGTCTGTGTTCAATTAAGAATATTTAAGGACTTCCCACGGCAAGGCAAAAGAGAACAAGTACAATACGTCTATATTACCATAGCCGTATTTTATATATATACATATATATATACACATACATATATATATATATATATATATACTACTTAATAATTTCAGAATACACAGATTGGTTCAACTGGCAGAGATAGTAAAGACATTCATCATTTTAATGTCCCTTTGGTTCAGATACAGCTTTTTTTTTTTTTTTTTGTAAACTTTAGTCCATAATTACATAATGATATTTAGTAAAAAAAAAAAAAAAGATTTACAATTACTTATATTTAAAATTTTTTTAATGTCTTCTTTCTTTTTTTTTAATGTTTTATTTATTTCTGAGAGACAGAGAGAGACAGCATGAGCAGGGGAGGGTCAGAGAGAGAGAGACACACACACAGAATCTGAAACAGGCTCTGAGCTGGCTCTCAGCACAGTCTGATGCAGGGCTGAAACCCACAAACTGTAAGATCATGACCTGAGCCGAAGTCGGATGCTTAACTGACTGAGCCACCCAGGGGCCCCTCATTTTACTATTAAAAGAAAAAATTTTTTAAACATTTACTCATTTTTGAGAGACAGAGAGAGACCTAGCATGAACAGGGGAGGGGCAGAGAGGGAGACACAGAATCCAAAGCAGGCTCCAGGCTCTGAGCTGTCAGCCCAGAGCCCAACGTGGGGCTCAAACTCATGAATCATGAGCTGAAGTTGGATGCTTAACCAACTGAGCCACCCAGGCGCTCCTTGTTTCACTGTTTTTATTATATTTTTATTGTTAGAAAATAATATTTTGTATGTAGGAAATTTAAAAGCTAAATAAACACATTCTGTCCCCAATTAAAAAGCATTTATATTTCTACCATACAGAAATGTTTATTGTTAGCATCTCTATTGTATCATTTTAGTATTTTTACATAAATAAACACATATTCACAAAAACTAGGATTATTCAGTAACTTTTTTTGCTTAATTTAGAGAGAGAGAGCATGTGTGTAAGTAGGGGGGAGGAGGGTGGGGGTGAGGGAGAAAGAGAGAATCTTAAGCAGGTTCCATGGTCAGCGCAGAGCCCCATGCAGGGCTGGATCCACTTGGGATCATGACCTGAGCTGAAATCAAGAGTCAGATGCCCAACCAACTGAGCCACGCAGATGCCCCTATTCAGTAACTTTTTCTTTTTTTACTATTAAAAAAAATTTTTTTAAGTTTATCTTGAGAGAGAAAGCACAAGTGGGGGAGGGACAGAGAGAGAGAGGGAGAGAAAGAGAATCCCAAGCAGGTTCTAGTCAGTGCAGAGCCTGATGTGGGGTCGATCCCACAAACCAGATCATCATTATTTGAGCCAAGGTCAGTCACTTAACCAACTGAGCCATCCAGGGAGCCCTCAGCAACTTTTAAAAAATAAACCACATATGATGATAATTTTCTCCCCATAAAATTAAATAGTCTTATATATTTTTTATTTAGGCTACAGTTTATTAAACTAATGTCCTATTCTAACTTCTTTAGACTGCTTCCATTAAAAATAACCCTAAACTTGGATGAATACTCTTGTTTGTGTGTAATATATTCTGAACACTAGGTACACTAGGCTTCCTCTGCAAGAGACAAGGGCATGGAGTATTAGAAGAGACATTTCCCACATGTTTCTAGACAACTGATATATACCCAGGCACCATTTTAAGTTCTCTACCAATTTTCTTAGTTTCTTCCACAGGTATGATTATATTTACATTTTTTTTCACAAATACTTTATTTGTCAAGTTGGTTTCCATATAACACCCGGTGCTCATCCCCACAAGTGCCCGACTCCATGACCATCTCCCCCTGCCCCCACACCCATCAGTCTTCAGTTTGTTCTCAGCATTCAAGATATATTTACATTTTTCTAACAGAAAGAGAACACTTCTGCAGATTTTTCTATGTCATTACTTTCACCACAATCCCCACTTTTTCACATATTAACAAATGCTGTTAAACTCATCAAAGAGAATCCTGTTATTATTTAAGATTTTTTTAAACATGTTTATTTTTGAGAGAGAGAGACATAGCGTAAGCAGGGGAGGGGCAGAGAGAAAGGGAGATACAGAATCTGAAACAGGCTCCAGGCTCTGAGCTGTCAGCACAGAGCCCAACATGGGGCTTGAATCCATGAACCATGAAATAATGACCTGAGCAGAAGTCAGAGGCTTAACCAACTGAGCTACCAGGGTGCCCCTGTTATATTTTTAAAATCTAATTTTGTCTATTAAGACCTGTTCATTTTTATTCCTATTTGCGGTTTCCTTCCATTTTAATTATCGTATCTTGTGGTTTATCAAGGTTATTCTTTTTTCAAATATCCTGCTCTTAAATGGATGTATTAATTTGGTTTTTACTTTGAATTTTATTTAATTATTTTCATTTTTCTTATGTTTGTTTTGTTCTTTTCCTAGGCGTTACTATTTCATTTTTTGTCACTCCCCTTTTAATCATCGTTGTCATCACTGAAATATTCAAAACCTTAAGCTCTTTTCAAAAGCTTTAATATTTAGTGTGTGGTTATCACTATTTTCTAAGTAGTTTGCAAGTTTAGTTTTCATTTTCATTTGTAATTCAAGTGTCATCCAGAAGAATACCTTTTACTTTTAAATAGTTTTGTTATCGTAGTTATTTTTATTTTCAATGCTTAGTTTAATTGATCACAGTCAGAGAATGTGACAGGTATCATATACAGCTATTATTTACATTTTTAAAATCTTTATGGAAAATTTAAATATACACAAGTAGAAAACCAGTAAAAGAAGTATACATTTTCAATTTTCATCTTTAGAAATTAATATTTTGCCAATCTGATTTTATCAATATTACTACACATTCTTTTCCCCACTCTGCCTAGATTATTTTAAAACTTTTTACAGATATCATCTCATTTCACTTTAAAGTAAAAACCCAAGGACACTAAGGCTATTACACCTAACAAAATTAACAAGAATTTCTCAATATCAATTAATATCTAATCTACTTCATGAAGGATTATATTAATAATACTAGCCTCAGAAAATGAAAAGGAGCATGGAATCAAAATCAAAATGTACTTTACACCTACGAATTTTTGTTGTTAACAAAAACAACAACAACAAATATATATTTCTTTTAACAGTTCAAAATGCAGCGAAATTAAGAAATTCACCTAATGGGGGCGCCTGGGTGGCTTAGTTGGTTAAGCATCTGACTTTTGCTTGGGTCATGATCTCGCGGTTCATGGGTTCGAGCCCTGAGTCAGGCTCTGTGATGACAGTTCAGAGCCTGGAGCCTGTTTCGGAGTCTGTGACTCCCTCTCTCTCTGACCCTCCCCTGCTCATGCTGTCTCTCTCTCTCTCTTTCCTAGAAATAAATAAAAAATATTAAAAAAAAAAAAAAAGAAATTCACCTAGTGGATATTTGGCTAAAGACTTTTCATGAGAATTGCTTAAAACTGCAAGATCAAGCTAAAGTAAGAAGACAGGTTTAAAAAAATTGGTTTTACATTAAATTATGTATGACATTCAAAATAAAGAGATGGGACGTCCAGGGAAGATGGCAGAGTAGGAGGACCATAAACTCACTTTGTCCCTCAAATACAAATAGGGAACACTTGCATCACTGCAAACAACCCAGATAATGACCCAAAGACTGGCCAAACAAATTCCACAACCGAATATAGAAAAGAGGCCACATCAAAGAGGGTAGGAAGGATGAGTATTCAGTGGCAACTTAAATCCCATGGATCTGACCGCTGGAGGAAGGGATCCACAGATGCAGACGGGGGAGAAACAGACTATCACATAAAGGGAGCCAGCAAGGGGAAGAGGAATCCCCACAGCATTTGGCTTTGAAAATCACAGAGGCTGAATTTTGTGAGTGCTTACGTCCAGAGGGAGGGACTCAATGCCTGAAACTTTAAAAACCAGCAGACTTGTCTCTGGGAGAGCTCAGAGGGTGATAGGAAGTGGAGCTCCTACCCTTAAAGAGAAAGCACAGCAAACATCCTTCAGAGATACAGCTTGGAAACAGTCTGAAAGATGCCTTGGGCATATGGGAGGAAGAGTTGGTGACCAAACCAGGAACTTGCGGAAGAACTTCTCCAGGAACAAAGGAGCTGGCAGGCTCCATTTCCCTCCCCTGCCCCTTATCATAAACACACAACTACCAGTGGGAACCAGCACAATACTGGCATTCGCTACCTACCCTGCTTACACCACACCCCGCCCCCTCCAGCCAGGCCTGCCTCAGTCCTGGTGCTGCAGATCCTCTCTCCTAGAAGACCCCTGCACACCTTGCCAGCAGTGCCTCTCCTGACCTCTCACAGAGGATGTGCACTTTGTTAAAACTGCACCCCCTGCCTGCTCATGTTTTGCGGAACAGCCAGCTCTGTCTCCGTAGTGTCTCCGTAGTGGCTGCATGTGCCCTGTGGAAAACCAGTGCCACCTAATTAAAAATGCACAGCCTGCTCACTACTTACAAGAGACCATAGCTGACTTTCCTAACTCACAGAAACAGACACAGAGAGTTAGGCAAAATGAAGAGACAGAGGAATATATTACAAATGAAAGAACCAGACAAAATCACAGTAAGAGACCTAAGCAAAATGGATATAAGTAATATTTCTGATAGAAAATAAACAGTAATGATCAGAAGACATTTACTGGACTTGAGAAAAAGGTGGAGGACATCAGTGAGACCCTTAACACAGAGATAAAAAAAGAACCAATCAGAGATAAAGAACACAATAAACAAAATCAAAATACACTTGATGAATAAATGGCAGGCTGGAAGAAGCAGAGGAACAAATGAATGAGCCAGAAGACAGAGTCATGGAAAGTAATCAGGCTGAACAAATGAGAGAAAAAAGAATTATGTAAAACAAGACCGGACTTGGGGAAATCAGCGACTCCATCAAGCATAATAACAATCACATTATTGGGATCCCAGAAGAAGAAAAGAGAGAATTGTGAGCAAAAAATTTATTAGAAGGAGTAACAGCTGAAAATTTCCCTAATCTGGGGAAAGAAATAGATACCCAGATATAGGAGGCACAGAGATCCTAACAAAATCAACCAAAGGAGGTCCACACTATAGGAATCAAAATGGCAGAAAATAGTGATAAAGAAAAAAAAATTTAAGCAGTAAAAGAAGACAGTTACATATAAGGGAAACCCCAAAGGTTACCAGTGGATTTTTCAGCAGAAATTTTGTAGGCCAGAAAGGAGTGGCATGACATATTCAAAGTGCTAAATGTGAAAAACCTGCAGCCAAGAATACTCTATCCAGCAAGGCTATCATTCAGAATAAAAGGAGATAAAGGGTTTCTCAGACAAACAAAAACTAAAGGGGTTCATGACCACTAAACTAGCCCTATAAGAAATGTTAAAGGGGATTCTCTGAGTGGAAAAGAAAGAGCAGAAGTCAGAGTATGAAAGGTAGGAAACGCAAAAGTAATAAGACTAAATATTTCTATTAAAAAATCAGTCAAGGAATTCAGAAAATAAAAGGATGTAAAATATGACACCATATACCTAAAACATGGTGAGGAGAGAAGAATGGGTTCAACTTTAAGTGACTATCAACATAATATAGACTGCTATATGCAGAAGATGTTATAGACAAACCTAATGGTAACTACAAATCAAAAACCACTAACAGATATGCAAAGAATAAAGAAAAAGGAACCCAAGTATATCACTAAAGAAAGCCAACAAATCATTAGAGCATGAGAAGGCTTAGAGAAAAACTACAAAAACAACCATAAAACAAGAGCAAAATGGCAATACATACAAATCTATTAATAATTACATTGAGTGTGGGGCGCCTGGGTGGCTCAGTCAGTTAAGCGTCCGACTTCAGCTCAGGTCATGATCTCATGGTTCGTGGGTTCGAGCCCCACATCGGGCTCTGTGCTGACAGCTCAGAGCCTGGAGCCTGCTTCAGATTCTGTGTGTCCTTCTCTCTCTGACCTTTCCCTGCTCACGCTCTCTCTCTCAGAAATAAATAAAACATTAAAAAAATAATAATTACATTGAGTGTAAATGAACTAAACACTTCAATCAAAAGACATAGGGTGACAGAGTGGATTAAAAAAAACAAACCCATCTACATGCTGCCTACAAGAGACTCATTTCAAACCTAAAGACACTTGCAGACTGAAAGTGGAGAGATGGTGAAACATTTCTCATGCATATGGATGTCCGAAGAAAGCTGGGGTAACAATACTTATAGCAAACAAACTAGACTTTAAAACAAGGAGTATTACAGGCAGAAGATATGAACAGACACTTTCCCAAAGAGGACATACATATGGCCAACAGACACATGAAACGATGATCAGCATCCCTCCTCATCAGGGAAATACAAATCAAAACCACACTGAGATACCACCTCATGCCAGGTGATGGACATCAATGGACGAATGGATCAAGAAGATGTGGTTTATCTATACCATGGAATACTACATGGCAATGAGAAAGAATGAAATCTGGCCATGTGTAGCAACATGGATGGACCTTGAGGATGTTATGCTAAGTGAAATAAGTCAGGGAGAGAAGGACAAATACCATACGTATGCACGTATAGGAGGATTAGGAGAAACTTAACAGGGGACCATGGGGGAGGAGAAGGGGAAATAGTGGGGGGAGAGGGAGAGAGGCAAACCATGAGAGACTCTTGAATGCTGAGAACAGACTGAGGACTGATGGGTGTGGGGGAAGGGGAAGATGGGCATGGAGGAGGACACTTGTGGGGATGAGCATGGAAACCAACTTGACAATAAACTATCTGTAAAAAAAAAAAACAACCAAGGACTATTACAAGAGACAAAGAAGGGGACTATATAATCATAAGGGGGGCAACCCAATAAGAAGATACAATAATTTAAAATATTTATTTGGTATTTTTGGACAAATACCCAGTAGTACAATTATCTATCAATGAGCACTTGGACTGCATCCATAATTTGGCTACTGTAAATAATGCAGCTATAAACATAGGGGTGCATGTATCCCTTTGAATTAGTGTTTGTGTGCTTTTGTAAATATTTATGCACCCAACATGGAGGCATCTAAAAACGTGAAACAAGTAAAAACAAACTTAAAGGAACTAATCAATAGTAGTAATACAATAACAGTAGATGACTTTTTAATGCCTCACTTACATGGAGGGACAGATCATCCAAAGAGAAAATCAATAAGGAAACAGTGGCTTTGAAAGACACACTGGGCCAGATGGATTTAATTTATATTCATAACATTCCATATTAAAATAGCAGAATACACACTCTTTTCTAGTGCACATAAAGCATACTCCAGAATAGAGCACATATTATTTTACAAAACAAGTCTCAACAAATTCAAAAAGATCAGTAATACCATGCATCTTTTCTGACTACAACTCTGAAACTAGAAATCAACCATAAGAAAAAATCAGGAAAATCCATAAATACATAAAGGTTAAACAACATGCCAGTAAACAATGAATGGGTCAACTTAGAAATCAAAGAATTAAAAAAACAAATGGAAACAAACAAGAATGAAAACACAACAATCTAAACCTTGGGATATAGCAACAGTGGATCTAAGAGAGAAGGTGACAGGAATGCAAGCTGCCTCAAGAAGCACCCAGAACTGAAGAGAGCTCATGTTTTCTCTAGCCAGAGCAGAAGTTCCTCTTAATACAGAGTATTGGGAAGAGTCCTCATAAGGACAATGCCTTAGTAGTGTCCATACAATATACAGGCTACCCTGGGCCCTCCCAACAAAGCTTAAAAGGCAAGACTCAAAAAGAGAAACCTGCTTCCAAGAACCTCAACTATGTCCCAGATCAAAGTCCAAAATATTTAAAGGAAAAAAACAAAAGTTTGTACCAAAGAACATAAAATTTATAACATCTATGATTTAATAAAAAAAAATTACTGGCATGCAATGATGCAGAAATAGATGAGCCATATACTGGAGAAAACTTATGCAAAAGAAACCAACCTAGAATTGACAAAACGATAGCACAGCAGACAAGCATGTTAAAATATCTATTATAAATGTCATATGCTTAAAAGTAAAATATGAATATGATGAGAGAAATAAGATATAAAAATCTTTAAATAAAACTTCTAGAGATGATAAAATATCTAAAATTTTATACACATACACATATATGGAGAGAGAGAGGGAGAGAGGAAGGGAGGGAGAATGGGATTGACAGTGGAGTGTAACTATAAGAAAAGATCATGAACTTGAACTATCATGGTGCCCAGCTGTGTAGAAAGCATCCATTAAAGCAGTCCTTGCAGAATTTTGTGCCAAAACTTTTATTCCTGTTTCTGCCTTTACCAGAGTAAGTCACTTCCAGAATGTTCTCTCACCTCTTACTTCCAAGTGAGAGATAGGTACCTACGTAAGCATCTGTGTATGGGCAAGGATTTTTTTTTACTATTTTTTAAATCTTCAAGACTACATACAGTTATTTTAATATTTTTAACTTTTTACATTATAATGCACAAGTTAAACTTACTTCTGCCATTAACTCTAATGGGGCATGAGTATCCTTATTACAGTTACGGTCTTCATCATTATCATCATCATTGGTATCATCTTCACCATCATCATCTGTCGATTCTGATAACTTATCATTAGTATCCTGAAGGTAATATTCGTTATTTTTCTCCTGCTCTGAAAAGACTGAATCTTTGCCCACTTGACCTAAAATAGAATATGCATATTTAAAAAAAATTTTATTTTTACTTTAGAAAGAGAGAGAGAGAATGCAAGCATGCAAGCCAGGGAAAGGGGCAAAGGGAGAGAAAGGGAGAGGGAGAATGGGAGAGGGAGAGGGGGAGGGGGAAGAGAGTGAACGAGGGAGAGGGAGAGAATCTTAAGTAGGTTCCATGCTCACCACAGAGCCCAATGCAGGGCTAGATCCTGTGACCCTGGGATCATGACTTGAGCCAAAATCAAGAGTCAGACGCTCCACCCAGGCACCCCAGAAAATGCATAATTTAATCAATAAATATTGAAAAGTTTAAAAATTAAAAATGGTTCCTCCCTGGGGCGCCTGGGTGGCTTAGTCGGTTAGGTGTCCGACTTTCGCTTAGGTCATGATCTCGCAGTTCATGGGTTCGAGCCCCGCGTCGGGCTCTGTGCTGACTGCCAGCTCAGAGCCTGGAGCCTGTTTCAGTCTGTGACTCCCTCTCTCTCTGACCCTCCCCTGCTCACGCTGTCTCTCTCTCTCCTAGAAATAAATAAAACATTTAAAAAAATGGTTCCTTCCAAATTAAAATGTAATAGGTGTACATATTTACTATATAGCTCCCTGTTCTGGAGGTTTTTTTTTTTCATGACTAAACAGCACTGCAATGAACTTACCTGATTTCCATTTCCAAAAGAAGGAATAAAACTGCCAAGAGGAAAAAACCCAAACCAGTAACACTGAACTTATGTTAGTGTTGTTTGGTGCTTAAAATTTTAATAAATAGAAAATAGTTTTATGTAAAATATTATTTCAAGAAAAAAAGAAATTAATACTATTCTACCTCCAGAAATACATTTCCTAAATTGTTCTTATAGGAAGGTAAATATGAAATAAGGAGCCTGGAGAGGCTAAGAAGAAAATACTAATTCTTAGGCAGGTCATGTCACTGCTTGGATACTTGAGAATAAAGTTCTTTCTCTTTCTCAACACACACCACAAATTAGAAAAGAGACATGTGAAGTATTCTGTCTATAACCAGAAGTTACATAACATTAGTAATGATTTTTCTAGTGTCAGAACACAATAGTTACGAAATGCAGATGACGGAAAAATAAAAATAAGCACTAATGACTACCCATTCAGTGCCCAGCACTAATGTAGAGTCCCACGAACCCAAAAATGAGTTTTTGATCTCAGGGCACTCATTCACACTCTAACTGGGAAGTCAGAAACATAGTAGATAGTAATAAAGCAGTATGGAAGTACGGAGATAAAGATGTGTGCTGGGTAAACGACAGAACAAAGGAGGGCCCCATGCCGATCATGTGGTGGTCAAAAATTGCCCAGTCTGAATGAGTGGATTAGTTTTTCTAAGGAAGGAGACAGCATGAGCCAACAAAGAAACAAGAATGTGCTACAAGGCACTTTGACACTGCTTAGGGGCCGAGGTTGAGACTAAAATGGTGACAGATGTGGCTGGAGGGGTAGTTAGGTTAATGGAGCCTTGTGGGCCAGGAGCCTTGGAGTTTGGACTATATCCTAAAAGTAAACCCTACTAATAATGGATTTTAAGTAGGAAACCAAATATGGTCAAATCTGCATTTCTAGAGGAACACTTCATAAGGACGGTGGAAAGTATATTTGAGGGGAGACCAAAAAAATAAAAAGAGCAAGGAGAGAGGTTATAGGTCTCTTTAAAAAGTCTATGTAAGAGATATGATTAATGACAGGGCATTGGTAAAACAGGGATGGAGAAGAGGAGGTAGATTAGAGAAATACTGAAGTAAAGTCTCCATGACACAATCTACTGGAACATTTTCCAACAGTACAGTTCTTACACTATCTGCATCCATTTTGCCGTATGAGTACCACCTATACTAATTACTCAGTATTTTTATTGAATCTATTTTTTAACATAAGTTTTAGCAGACCACAAATATTATCATCCATGAAACTGATGGATGAATAAAAATAACATAATCCCAACAAACATTATATGTCATTACTCTTCTGAACATTAGCTATGTTAACTCATTTAATTCTCTCAACATCTCAATGAGGTGTGTACTATATCCACTCTGTTCATAGATGAAACTGAGAGACAGAGAGGTTAAATAACCCACTCAACTTCATGCCACTAATTAACTGGTGGACCTGGGAGTCAGTTTGGCTCCAGAGTCCATATTCATAACCATGTCTTATTTTTTTCTAACATACATTAAAATGTATTATCATTAAACTAATTTTTTTTTTTTTTAAGTTACTATGTGTTTCCTAAAATTATCTCTCTGGGAAATACTACTGAGTGAGCTTGTCAACTGCTCTGGCTCTACCAATGTCTTTCAGTTTCAACCTGAACTTGTGTGAAACCTCACCTCTTGTAAGATTTTGAGTGTCTGGAAGTCTTTTGAGATGCTTTCCTTGATGGGAGTTTGGCTATTAGCTACTCCAAATCATGTAGAAACACTTGTGTCAGAAATAAAATGAAGAAATCCAGAGAGCTCGAGAGATGACGATGTTAAGACAATGCAGGCCAGAAACCCCAAAAAGCTGGTAAAACTCCATATTCCAAAGCAAACACTTGCTTAAACAAAAAAATGCTATCCTGAAATGGAATACCAGTCCTTCCAGGAGCAGGATGGCTGGGCTCTTTAGGTCATTTACCTGCTTCTTTTTCATTAATTGTCTCCATCAGCTCACAGCCACCTTGATCTTCCAGTGGGTACCCAGCCTGTTCACAGACTCATTATACTGATGTCATCAGGGGAAGGTCATAATCAGGAATTAAGGACTTCATGTGAACTGTGAGACGTCACAGGAACTGTCTCATTTAATTCACAAACACTGAGCCATTTATTTACATTATAGCACCCACCACAACCTGTCACTGCCTTGCTTATTTTTCTGTTGTTTATTATTTATTTTTAATAGTTGACTATCTCCCACTAGAACGTAAGTTCTATAAAGGCAAGGACCTTGCCTATTTGCCAACTATTGTATCTACAGCTTCGTTTTAAAAATTTTTTTTTTAATTTTTAAAAATTTATTTCTGAGAGAGAGATAGAGACAGTGTGAGCAGGGGAGGGTCAGAGAGAGAGGGAGACACAGAAACCGAAGACAGGCTCCAGGCTCTGAGCTGTCAGCACAGGGCCCAACACGGGGCTCGAGATCATGACCTCGAGCCAAAGTCGGACATTTAACCGACTGAGCCACCCAGGCACCCCTGTATCCACAGTTTCTAAAACAGTCCTGAAAATCAATAAATCATTGTTTAATGAATGGAAGTTAATGCATTCATTGGTATTTTAATTCATTCTAAAATTTAATACCTCATCATTATCATTTTATATAATGTATAGCATGGTTGCCATATCTGTTTATCAGAATCATCTGATATACAAATTTCAAAAATTATAGTACACGTTCCTCTGACTTGCTCCAGACATACAGAGTTGTCAGAATCCCAAGTCATGGAAGAGGGCTCAAAGAGAAGCTGCATTTACTCACATAAAACAAATGTTCTTACCTGTGCCTTCCTTTAAGAAGGAAGATGACCATAGTTTAGACTGTAGATTTATTTCTGTATCTTTATTTTCAATACTGTTTGAAGATGCTCTATTTTCAGTATTCCTTAAAGAGGCTAGTTTTTCAATATTTTTTGAAGGGACTTCCCTAAATGTTAAAATAAATAGTGAAAAAATAATTTCCTAGGTCACAGTTCTGCTTGAAGCTTCATATGGGTTCATATCCACGCGCATACATGTGCACACACACACAATGCAAACACAGAATATATAACAATAAATAGTTAAAATGTAATCTCGTCTTTGTGGAAGAACATTTAAAATAATTTTTATTGATAATTATTTTACTTCTACCTAGCATTTGTCATTGTGTAATGATTATAAAAATCTTTTCAGAGTTCTTTAACATACAGCATACAAGCACTCAATTATATGAGTGTCTTTGGCACATCATTACAACACATTGGAATAAAACTAGGAACACTAGCCTTGGGTTTTTTCTAGGTTTATCAATCAATTCTTACCATTGCTAAATGCAACACTCATAGAGTCCAACACTAAGATCAACCCTTGGTCATAAATAAACTAACCTGCCTTTTCATTAAGTAGCTGAAATAGAAGTGGGTTAATTTTCTCTTTCAGCCTTTAAGGCTGAAACTTCGTGTCAAAAATAATGCATTAAGATAGAAGATTCTTGCGTGGTGTGCTTTGTTTACAGATAGGTACTTATGCTGGTGGAAAAGTAATCCCAAGTTTGTTTTCTGGGGTCTTAAGATTTTTTAAATACATCTCCTTTACCAAGATTTAAAAAAAAAAAATAAACTTCTGCCTTGTGTGTCAAGATATAAAAAGACGTGAGGTATTTTTCCTCCAAAGTTACGGAGGCTCTTTTTCCCCACTGACATGTGAATCCAGAACATGAGTACAGTTAAGTCAGTGATCTTGTGTACCGTGATTTAGCAAACAGGCTGGACACCTTATTATATTCTTAACACTATGGGAGGGAATAGAATCTTCACTTCCTCAATATATGCTTTTAAAGCAAAACCCCTCTCTGGTAATGAAAAATGCAAAGTTGATTTACATTTGTTCTGCTTCTGACTTTCTTGATTTTCTAATTGTGAAAGAAAGTATACAAGAAGAAGCTCTATATATATAAAAAGTTGAGAAATCAGTTAAGTATTTAATTTCTAGTCTGATTAGATTCCCATTATGCCAAAGGTTGCCACAAGTGATTATTAAAATTTGTATGCTCTAATAACTAATCTAAATAAAAGAGCTTTACTGCCTCCCCCTCTTCATGAATCAGTGTTTCACAGAATCTAAGATAACATGTATTTATTATAAGACATAATGTTATTTAAAAAAGAAAAACCACTGCCAAGTTTAAGTGTAATACGTAATCAATTTTAAGAGTTCTTAAAATATGAAGAAAATATGTATGCTTTACAGTCTATGAAATATGGTACTTGCATATTCACTAAGTTATATCCCTAGGAAGGGAATTTATCTGGTATAGTTCTAGGCATTTTAATAATAGCAAATGCCTCTAACAACCTTAATGACATAACATGGAGGAAGCCAACATTCTCAATGGCCTGATATTAAATGGGATATTACTATTTGGAAGAAGTGAACATGCCATAAAAATACACATGAAAATTGGTAAAAATCATCATTTTGACAGTAAAATATGAATTCCTTTTCTGCTTACCTTCTATAGTCTTTCTCATATGTAATTTCAAAGAATCAAAGGCTCAAAGTCCAACCTCCTCTTCAACTATAAACTTTTGACTTCCAATTGAGAAAGTAACATTTATTGGTAATAACACCTCTAACCATTTAAGAAAAATTGATAAGTAGTATACTCTAAAAGATTAGTTTTCTTTAATTCAAATACAGTTACAGTTGAAGAAAAATTCAAATTTTTACTTTATATAATATCCTTTGGAAATGGAAGGTATTTAATTTAGTTTCTACTTGGGTTGGAGTCAGTCAAGTTAGATATTCTACTGAAACATTTATGCTGAAGGGTAGATAACCTAGATTTTAGGACTGTTCCTTAGTATGTTAACAGCTTTGGGCATATTTATGAAATGGTCCTATGGAATTAATAATTTTTTCAGAAAGTTTAGGTTTTAAACTTATTTATATTTGTCGAACATGGGCCTAAAACCATAATTGATTAAGACTTACTTTTCTGAGATTGTCCTAGCTACATTTAGAGAGACTTGTGTTGGTGAGGTACAAAGTTTGCTTGCCAATCTTGATCTGCGTCCAAAGAGGCATTTACTTAAAGTATAAAAACAGAAATAAGTAAATAATGTATCATTCATGTTAGGAGGGATAAAACATATGATTATGGAAAACCTATAGACACAATTTTTCAACCTCAAAGAATTGAATGCTATGGATTTACTTCAGCCATTTCCCCAATTTTTTTTTCTTTTTTGAGAGAGACAGAAAGAGAGAGAGTGAACAGGGGAAGGGCTGAGAAAGAGGAAGAGAGAATTTTAAGCAGGCTCTAAGTTCAGTGTGGAGCCTGATGCGAGGCTCTGTCCTACAACCCTGGCATCATGGCCTGAACAGAAATCAAGAGTCAGATGCTCAACTGATTGAGCCACCCTAGTGCCACCCCTTCCCCTTATCTTTAAGCTTGACTCAAAGCCCAACAGATCAAAGGTTCAAAATCTATAAAATTTCATCTAGCATTAAAGGTATATTTTATTTTTAATTGCTGAAATAACTTTATTGTTAATTTAGTTCAATTTGTTGGGTAGACAAAACCTTTCATACACAGGATCCATGGGGAAAAGAGGAAATAATAAATGTGGGCTTTGCATGCAGAGAAGCTTGAAACTCCTGGTTTTATAAATCCATATACTCCTTGTGCCTCAGACCAGATTAAAGAATCAATCAGAAGATTAAGGCAAATCCACTCTCACTACTTCACTTGATAGAAGAAGAGGAGGAGAAAGAGGGAAGGAGGTGGAGGAAGAGGGAAGGAAGAAAAGGGGAGGAGAAGTAGAAAAAGGAGGAAGAGGAGGAAAACGAAGAAGAGGAGGAAGAGGGGAGAAGGAGGAGGAAGAGGGGGGAGGAGGAGGAGGAAGAGGGGGGAGGAGGAGGAGGAGGAAGAGGGGGGAGGAGGAGGAGGATATATGTAATGTGGCATTTATTTTTTCTGGTTGTCTATAACACTTAATCTGAAATAAAAATAGATTTTCTGTCTTTGACCCATTACACACTCTTTCTCTTAAAATTTTTTTTATTGTTTATTTTGAGAAACAGAGCGAGTGGGAGAGGGGCAGTGAGACAGTGGGAGAGAGAGAATCTCAAGCAGGCTGTGTTGATAGCAGGCTACTGACATGGACTTGAACACACAAACCATGAGATCATGACCTGAGCTGAAATCAAAGAGTCAGACACTTAACTGACTGAGCCACCCAGGCAACCCCACTATTTCTCTTTAATATAAACACGTGTATTTAAAATATAATTTGCAACAAAAGCCAAGGTAAACTGTAATTTTCATTTTTAACTTTGACAGTATGAAAATTAAAATATACATTGCATAAGGTGAAAAATTTCCCAGCCAGTTATACTCAGAATAAACCAAAATAATATCAATTTGGCACCACTCTACCAATTTGTTGATATGTGTTTTACAATCAATTTTCAAAGTGCAATTTTCATGGGATAAAAAATAGAATTTTTTTTTTCAGAAGGGCAGAGGTCATCATATCAGGAAGGGCTTTTAAGAATTATCAGAATCGGGGTGCCCGGGTGGCTTAGTCGGTTAAGCGTACGACTTTCGCTTAGGTCATGATCTCACGGTTCGTGGGTTCGAGTCCCGCGTCGGTCTCTGTGCTGACTGCCAGCTCGGAGCCTGGAGCCTGTTTCAGTCTGTATCTCCCTCTCTCTCTGACCCTCCCCTTCTCACGCTGTCTCTCTCTCTCTCTCCTAGAAATAAATAAAACATTAGAAAAAAAAAGAATTATCAGAATCGGTACCTTGAACAAAGCAAATACTGAATATGTAGCTACTATACTAAAACTGGATCATGATTCTTTATAACACCAGCCCCTTCAACTACTAGGGGTGATTAGTTTTCCTTATTTAATAGTAATGATTCATCTCATAGTAAATAAAGAATCTTTAATTTTAGAGTAAATATTAATTTAAAGGGATATCCTGAAAGAAATGAGCAAATACCAAGAGGAAACAGGAATGAGCAATGGAAATTATATAAGTAAAATACAGATTACTTGGTATTTAAGCATTTAAAAAGTGGAAGTGAATATTATCTATACCTCTGTACTTTTATCAAAATTCATTTTTCATTTTAAATGTCCTTTTATCTAAAGTAACAACTGCTTTAATCGAAGCAAAAGCTAAAGTGCTAATCCATGCATTTCTGGACTTTCAAATTTAATTGGGTGACAAATGATTGCATTATCTAGTTCTAATTGCTTAAAAGGCATGTGATAGATCAGCTGCACAACTGGAGACATCTTACTCTGACATTGCTTCATTTGGCTCAATCACTTTTGCTGAAAGAGAAGAAAAGAAAAACACAACTCAGAATTTTATCTGTAGTGATGTTCCTAACAGAATTCCTGATTGATAAATATACCTAAGCAGTTTTTGAACGACAGGCAATATACTAAAGGATTTAATTGCTAAGACTTCAATCACATTCAATCAATCCAATGACTATCTTCTTATTATTTAGGAGAAAATGGTGATGAAACATATTCTTTTTAAGTAATAAATCATTTACCCTTTGGATCAAACACTAGCAATCTGCCGTTCTGTCTATACTTTGGTTCCTAAAATAGAAGCAGAAATAAAAACTAGCATTATCATTAACATTTTAGTTCGAGGTATTTGGAATCATTTATGTAGCTTTTGTATAAACATTTCTATTATCTAGGCTAAAATGTAACTTTACACTAAAGTCAATTATTCAAAAACCATATAAACTGATGGTAAAAGAGATCTAAAGTAACCTAAAAATAGTTTATATAGTCTTAACTTTACAACATCTGTCTTGATTAATTCCTGCAAAAAAAACCCAAAATATTAAAACTTCCCAAGTCTTTAAATGCTGTATAAATTTAGACTATAAATAAAACAATGCAGAACTCTGTCAGAAGGGTATTAAATATTGTGTGTGTGTGTGCGTGTGCGTGTGTGTGTGTGTGTGTATGTTTAGTAGTGTTACTTACATCCTAACTGAAAAACTTTATTCTTTTGGATTATGAAATTGGGTTTAAAACGTCTAGAGAAATTAACACTTCCCCTTCTCCCCATTTCATCTTGGAGTTTATGTAAAAAGAGCTATAGAAATAATAACTGCGCGTTAAGAAAACTGATGTATTAAATAAGTCTCCAATTCTCTGTTACTGTTTTGGTTTTATATAACTTGGACTCACTCTAGATCCAGATCCAAATACAATCAACAGCAGGCTAAGGACTCTCTCTTCCTACTGAGCTGAGCCTAGAAATTATAAATTCAGCTTGGCTCATGTTTACAACACTGCTTTTCTCCCCTACTTTAACAAAATAAAACAATATACACACCAAACTATCTGCCACATTCCAGTTCATCTATGTTATGAAAAAATCCTTCATAGAGTATATTTAAGCCAGAATAAGAAACTTTTCCATGGTATTTGAAGAGTATTTTAAATAAAATATTATTTCAACAAATACATTTAGAAATTAATCTTTGATTTTAGCCAAAGATACATTTTAAAATACAATCATTATCTTTAGGTTCCCCTATGTATTTATTAGTACTTATAATGTTTTCTCTGTGAATGTTTACCTTTCTTAGGTTACCCTAAGTAGATTTTCCTATAACTTAGCCCTTTACATATTTGGATAAATTTAATTTTAATTGTAAAGAGATAAACCAACTTTTAAGGGTTTTGGTTTTTTGCTTTAAGTATGAGAGAGGCCACACTTAAATTTTTCAGAAATAACAATTCACTTGCCCTCTCCTTCCCCAATACTTGTCCCTACATCCCAAGCAAGACTTCAAAAATTATTACTAGTGGTACCTACTAAGGATTTCTGGAATACAAAATTCAGGGCCAAAACTGTGGACAACAAAAGAGAAGCTCCTAGTTTATATTAAGTTCTTCTCTTTTTAAATCTGTCTGCCTCGAAATGATTTGCACTCTGTACTAATTTGCACTCTGGATTAAGCATTAGTACATAAACTTTTGCCTCAGGCTTTGTTTTTTGGGGAATTCTGATCAAGTCACACATTATATATATTATTCATCTGATTATCCCTCTGAGAAATTTAGAGAGAGCTGAAAAGCAAGGCATCTTTTTGGGAAACAGAGTTGTAGAAGACCAACCTCTAGCATAAATGCCCTACTTCTCCAGGGCAGGAGAGCTCAAAAGCTGAAACAATGCATTAAGGAACCAAATGAGATCTTTACAAAAGAAATCCAAGATGATCTGTCCTAAGAAGTACTCTCTACAGATTTCCACAATTCTGTGGAAGCCCATATATCTGGGTAGACATCATCTTTATATTTAGAGCCCTTCTCTCCAAATTGCTACATTCTACCCTTTACCTGGATGAAACATCAGTGTATACAACTTTCCTGTTTTTACCTGCTAAAAGAAAAACCTAGGGTGGGCAGATCCCAGGCCTTGATGGAAACCCAGGCTCTGCTAGGTCTGGATTTATCTTTATCTAGGAAATGTTCATTTAATCTCCTTTCATAAAATTGAATTCTATACGGTGGAGGGCAGTATAGAGTCATAGTCAAGAGTTGGGGTTCTTTAGTGAAAGAGACTGGATTCACAGCCCAGTTCTACCACTTTCCATGTAAGCTTTAGTAGGTTATTTCGTTTCTTTAGGCCTCAGTTCCTCTGTCTGTAAAATAGGAATCACAATGGTGCCAACTTCATTGGATCGTTGTATGGATTTAATAGGATGATTAATAGGAGGGATGCTGTACAAACAGCTTGATGTTTTATCTAAAGAAAAAAACTGCAAAGATGTCCTATGGGACTGGTTAAGATTGCTTAGGGAAACAAAGATAAGGTTTTACTGTGATTGAGACAAGCAGACCAGTTCTGAGGGCTTTTAATTAATTAATTTTAAAAAATCACCTAAGCCCCAAAGTAATGATACTTGCTTAGAAAGATCAATGACTCCAGGGAAAAAGAGTAATTGAGAACATGGGTAGAGTAAAAGCAGTGACTTAAGCTGAGATGAATGAGGTCCAGCCATTGTAGGAAAAGAAACACAATAATGGTTGACTCTGAGGAGGAGAAAGAGATGACTGCAGGACTGGGGTGGGAGAGAGACTTTAACTTTATGTCCATTTGTATCTTTATCTCTCTCTCTTTTTTAATGTTATATTTATTTCTGAGAGAGAGAGAGACAGCGTGAGCAGGGGAGGGTCAGAGAGAGAGGGAGTCATAGACTGAAACAGGCTCCGGGCTCTGAGCCGGCAGTCAGCACAGAGCCTGATGTGGGGCTTGAAACCAAGAACCATGAGATCATGACCTGAGCCAAAGTCAGACGCTTAACCGACTGAGCCACCCTGGCGCCCCCATTTGTATCTCTTGAACTTTGAACAAAATAAATGTATATCTATTTTTTAAAAAGCAATTTAAAAAATTTACAACGCCACTTTAATCTCTATGTTTATTCACCTCTTACAGGCATGTAAGCGGTATGTTGGCTTGTGTGCCACCTAAATTCTCTTCTCCGCCCAGTGGCCCTTAGTCAAACTGAGATCATAATATCCAAAAAGAATGGTATACACGTGCACACTTTGTATATTCATCACTATTATATATGGTTAATGTTAACATCACAACATTCAATTAATCAGCTTTTGAGTCTTTACCAAGTATATACCCTCTGGCTTTTGGAACATAGGGAGACTCTTCTGATGTCTTTCAACAGTCTAGTGGTAAAGGGAACGACACAGTTATGACAGTTCCCAATTTCCATGTCTATATCATGTCCCAATACGCAATGTTTATTTACAACAAATATTTGATGAATACCTACTATGTGTCTTAACACAAATAAGTCTGTGATAAGCTCTAGGGATACAAGAGAAGCTCAGAATTTTATAGGGGAAACAACTACTAACTTTTCTACATAAAGCCCAGACCAAGCTTCAAAGTACTGTATTAAATGCTTCCTGCTAATGTAATTTTCCATAATGCCCAAACAGGATCAATCAAATCCCTTCTTTTGAGCTCATGGATGGGAGATACCCAAGGAAAGTCAGCAGGCAGTGGAGACTGAATTGGAAAGACAAAGGAAGAGTCTAGTCAACAGAACTATTCTCAAACAACTTTCAGTTGCAGAATCCAGTTCTGAGGCATGTCCTCCAGGTTTGCTATATTCCCTCAGGTATTATGTTTCCTACAAATATCCCTAGATCATGGCTTTGTTCTACCTGCTATGGGAAGCAAGAGTCAGGCTTCACAATGAAGGTGACATTTCCTTAGTCAAGTAGGCAGTCAACAGAAGGGGAAGAACAGTCAAGCAGTGTCTTAGAAAATGGCAATAGATGAAGTTGGATATATATGTGGGAGCAAAGTTTAAAAGTCATTAATTATCACATGCTAAGGGTTTGGGGTTTTAAACAGTAAGCAATGGAAAGCAAACCAAGGTTTTGAAGCATAATCATATGATTAGAACTATCTTAGAACAGAAATTCTGTGGAGAGTAAACTGGAGAGAGAAGGAGGTGGGGAAATCATTTAAAAGGCTACTGCAGGGGCGCCCTGGGTGGCTTAGTCGGTTGAGCGTCCGACTTTCGCTTAGGTCATGATCTCACGGTTCGTGGGTTCGAGCCCCGCATCGGGCTCTGTGCTGACTGCCAGCTCAGAGCCTGGAGCCTGTTTCAGTCTGTGACTCCTTCTCTCTCTGACTCTCCCCTGCTCATGCTGTCTCTCTCCTAGAAATAAATAAAACATTTAAAAAAAAAAAAAAGGCTACTGCAGTCATCAGGGGCTGGCAAACTACAGCTCATGGGCCAAATATGACTCATTGCCTACTCTTACAAATGAAATATTTTTGGAACAGACATGCTTGTTTGTACATTGTCAATGTCAGCTTTCAGAGTACAATGGCAAAGCTGAATGGTTTCAACAAAGACTGTCTGGCCTACAAAGCCTATAATACATATTATCTGGCCCTTTACAGAAAAAAATTGCCAAATCCTAGTCCAGAGGACAAAAGGATTATGTACAAAGCCATGAAGATACACTTGGGACCAAAAGAGAGGTAAAACTGAGGGTCACTAGGCATAGAAGTGAGGGAGAAGAAAAGAAGTGTATGGATAACTAGCGTGTGGGTACGAGAGGAGGGACATTTGGGGGAGCAGGGATAATGAGTTTATTTGGGGGAAATCCTGAGCTGGAGATGTCTGTAGATCATCTGAAATCAAGTGATGTTCCATTCTGTTAAAGAGTTAGAACTGAAGACAAAAGATGATTTATAGGATAGCTGTGAAAAAGTGGGAATGGATGGCCTAGCCCATGTAGAATAAGACTAGGCCAAGGATAGAATCCTGACAAATACCAACATTTAAGAAGCAGGTGGGGGACACTGGGGTGGCTCCAGTCAGTTAAGCATCCACCTTTGGCTCAGATCATGATCTCGTTGTTCATGAGTTCAAGCCCCGCATCAGGCTCTGTGCTGACAGCTCAGAGCCTGGAGCAGGCTTCAGATTCTGTGTCTCCCTCTCTCTCTGCCCCTCCCCCAACTTACTCTGTCTCTCTCTCAAAAAGATAAAATAAAATAAAAATAAACATTAAAATTTTTTTTTAAAAAGAAAGAAAAATACTGAATGACTAATATAAAAGATGAGTAGTGCTAATCAGAAGATAAATGTGCCCAGTTAATATATAAAATGTACATGACAAAGTGGTTTATAAAGCCATAATTATGTGATTATATATGTTAAGAAATATTGTTTATTTTGTAAATTAAAATGTACTTTGGGGTCAGGATGGAGGTCATGATGGGCTCGTTTCTTAAAGAAAGGGTTTAGTGCTTAGCATTTTAACTATATTAGTCTGGATTCTTGGTTGCAAGTTACAGAAACCATGTTCAAGTTAGCTTAGGCAAAAGAAGAAAAGTGTTGGCTCATAGAATCCAAGAGTTAAATACCCAAGTTGTGTGGAAGTAGGAATGGTGGATACAGCTGTGTTCAAGGAGGGGCATGGGGTTTTTCCCTTGTTCATCTCAGCTTCTCCCTGCAGGTGCATTTCATTCTTCTCTCTCCGTGCAGACAGATTTTCTACACATGGTGCAACACATGAGTTTTATGTGGTGCTGTTGTAGCATTTATGGAAAAACTGACTCTCTCAATAAAAACTCCACTCAAAGGCCCAATTGGTTCAGCTAGTTTTTTTGGCTACAAAGAACTGAAAAACTCCAGCACCTCATAAACTGTGCCCATAAATATTTGTTGAATAGGAAGGAAGAAAGCAAAAGAAAAGAAAGTTTTAAACTAGAACGTTGCGATCCAATTTGGTAGTCACTAGACATATGTGGTTGTTGAACACCTAAAATGTGATTGGTTCAATTTAAGATATGTATAGATTATAGACTTTGTACTAAACAAAGAACATAGGGGCGCCTTGGGTGGCTTAGTCGGTTAAGCGTCCAATTTCGGCTCAGGTCATGATCTCATGGTTTGTGGGTTCGAGCCCCGCGTCAGGCTCTGTGCTGACAGCTAGCTCAGAGCTTGGAGTCTCTTTCAAATTCTGTCTCCCTCTCTCTGACCCTCCCCTGCTCACGCTGTCTCTCTCTTTCTCAGAAATAAACATTAAAAAAATTTTTAAATAAAAAATTTAAAAAGAATATAAAACATCTGATTCCCTTACACCTATAGGTAAGTGTTCACTAACCAGCAAAGAGGTTTCATTTGGATTCTGTAGGTTTCAAAAAACCTTTTATACACTGAGTTACCAGAATTCAAAATTCACCTTTCACAAAATTCTCCTTTTAGGTTTCTCTTGTAATATCGGAAGACACACACACACAAACACATTTTCCTCCATCATCTTTATGCAATTATTTTTTCCTTTTGGGCTATTTGTTTTTATAAGCCACCTAGTATTCTAATAGGCAAAGGATGAATTAAGAAGTAGCCACATGCTCAGGCTCTGCAACTGCGATGAGGAGACAGCTGATTAAGCACCATCCTCCATCCTAGAGAAGCCTAGTGTGGAC
Source organism: Proteles cristata cristata (assembly GCA_017311185.1). Lineage (NCBI taxonomy): Eukaryota > Metazoa > Chordata > Mammalia > Carnivora > Hyaenidae > Proteles > Proteles cristata. The sequence goes on along the minus strand of JAESUZ010004073.1, from coordinate 244,974 downwards.
ACAATAGGATTCAAGGACAATCTCCACTGCATAGCTTCAAGTGTATATAAAAAAAGGTTTTAATGATCATCTATCATTTACATTCTAATTTAAAAGTGATTACACATATATTTTATATCTTTTCTTTACAGCATAATGTGGACCTTGGAGCCCAGACTCTGGAGTCAGATTGCTTATGTTCAAACCTCAGCAAATTGTGTGAACCTAGCCAGTTCCTTAATCTCTCTAGGATTCACTTTCCTCAACGGTAAAATGAGGACAAAAATACTACCTACCTCCTAGAGTTATAATGAGGATTAATATAGTTAACAACAAATAATAGCACCTATCTCGCCTTATGATTATAATTACTACAACTCTTCCTCCTCCTATTACCATTATTACTACACCTACCACCTAGCAAGGACAGTGCTGACAGTAAATTCTAAGAAAGTCAGGTCTAAACTCTTTCACATGTGAGACTGGATTGAGCAAAGAAGGAGGAGAAAACACTGAACATTTAGCTCAAATGGGGGTGGTGAGGGTAGGAAGCTCTAGAATTCTGTAGTACAGTGGAATCCCTACAAAGGTGTTGGAATTCACCTCTGGAAAAATCTTTCTTGAGAGTAAAAATAAAAAAAATTAAGGTGGCTTTGGGGATCACTGCATTTGGTTTTAAGAGAATGAAACAAATGACATTTTCAGTGTCTTTTTCAGATTTATTTTTAGAAAACAATTTCCAGGAGTCTCTTGGGGGGTATGAACAAATTGGTATAATTCACCTATGCCCTCTAGCAAGTCAAACTACAAATGTATAATTATGCCACATGTTAATTTAAGTGCCATAAGGGCACAGTGCAGAGTCTTTTTCATATCAAAGGCCACACATCTTAATTTTGCAAATCTCAAGTCAATTTCATCACCTCACAGAAGGCAGAAGACTGGACCTTAGAAGTGATTCACTGTCCAAGCCCCTCATTTTACATAAGATGAAAACAAGGTCCAGGGAGCTTCAACGATTTGTCCAAATTTCACGAGAATTTTTTTATGGCTGGGCAAGTTGTGTCTAGTGATGACTCTTAAGTACAGTGAATGCTGGCTCCTGGCCATTAAGCTGTCTCCCCAAAAAATTTAAAAAAAAGAAAAAAACAGGTAAAAGAAAAAAGGTTTGTTTGTTTTAAAGGTGGGGAGAGGATCAAACGAAGTAGCTGGAAGCTCTGCGATGCAATGAGGCCATTTTCATGGTTTTCCGGGAGGGGAGGGGGCCCTTGGCGCACGGTAATGGGCAGGTCAGAGAATGGTGGTGTACACCCCCATCGAATACGCCAGTATTCAATCACACCCATGTAGACACAAACACTATATCCCTTCCCGAGTGTCTGACTACGGCCAAAGGAGGAAGGCAAGTGCAAGGTGCACCGCCAGCTCCGCTTCTCCTACCTTTTCGAGCGCCGCCTCGGCAGCCGGGGAGCCCCAGAGCCCGAACCTGCAGGGGGCAGAGAAGTTGGTGCGTTCAGGAACGGCGCCTGGGGGAGTGGGAGGCCAGGGCCGGGTCCCACTGCACGCGAGGGCGGGGAGAGGGCACCCGTGGTGTCTCCTACCTGTCCGTGGTTCTCTCACACCGCCCGTCCTCAGGGCGGACACCGAAGGCCAGCACAGCTCGGGGTTCGCGCGGTGCCGTGAGCCAGGAGCCGAACACACTGCGTCGTCGCCAAGGAGACGAGACCCCACGCGGCGCGAGCTCTGGGAGCCGCTCTGGAAAGCGGAAGGAGGGGGGCGAGGGCGGGGCGAGCTGGGGGAGCAGCTGAGGGCCGCGGAGGAGGCGGGCCGCGCCCGGGGAGCTGTGGAGGGCGCGCGCCGGGGGAGGTCCTGCGAGGCCAGGTGAAGGAAGCTGAGAGAGTCCTGGACGCGGCAGAGGGGCAGAGCGAACATAGGGCGGGGTTGAGGGGCAGGGCGGGGGCGGGACGTGGGCGGAGCAAACTCTGGGACTCGCAATGGAGGCGGGGCGGGACACCCGGGATTTGCATTGTCGAGCGGTTCCGCCGCGCTGCGAATGGGGTGCATGTGGTCTCGAACGCACGTCCGGACGTGCACTCTTTACTCTGAGAACTGCAGAAAACGGTATTGGAATGTCGTTGTCCATAGCTATTCTTGGCAGGGAGAGGGAAAACGGGAGTGTGGATATAAGAAGTCTTGAGTTTGGAGAAGGGGTTATCTCTAGATGTCGCGAACAAATGTCGCCTGCAGGACTTGGTCTCCAACCTGAGGTCGCCCAACAAAATACTAGTTTCCTGGGGGTCTTGATTCCCCAGAAATCAGATTCAAGTGATTAAAACAGGGACCCTCTTCTCCCACCAACGGGGACCACGTCCTGGGATGTGAAATTGAACTTGGCCCAATGGGAGGCTTTACAGCTTAAATAACTGCTTTGGTCACAAAAGAGGGTGGGGTCGCATTTCTATTAGAAAATTCTAATTGTGCGTCTAGCTAGGCTTCCAGGAAGGAATTGGTTACTTTTCTTTATTTGGGATCGGGAAGTCTCTAGGATCAATTTGTTGCTAGGCGACAGGGTTTGTTGGAATCAAATCTGGATTCAAATTTCACTAAGTAGCCACATGATATGCAGTATAAATCCCTAACTAACCTCTGGGGTTAGGTGCCTTTTGGGGAATGTGTACTTTGGTAGATGATAGTATGCTTCAAATAACAAAGTATATACTACTCTGACATGTAGAAGATGCTTTAAACGTGGTAAATTTCATCACCTTTATCATCATCATCATCATCATCATCATCATCATCAAAATAGAACCAGTTGGACAATTTCAGGAACCAAGAATATATAGAGATTTAGTTATCTTTAAGTTATCCTAATCATCTGTCCACAGTCAATATTTTTGGATTCATTTAATATCCTTGGATTCCTAGATGGAGGGGAGGAGGCAAAGGAAAAAAGTCAGAATGGAAGTTGTTGTTGTTGTTGTTGTTGTTGTTTTTATAAAAAACTCAATGAGTCCTAGACAAATACATACCCAGTTTGATCCAGACATAGAAAACTACTAGCCCCACTATTATAGGAACACCATTACATAGGTGATGTCTGAAATTTGAAGACTTTTCATTCAATCAAGGCAAAAGGGAATTCATTATATTTTTCAATCAATGCCTTTGAAACATTAGGGTTGATGAATTTGTTTAGTATTGATAAATGAGTAACATCTGATTGGCTACTTCCATTATTGCACCCAAAAGAAATGTAAAGAAACTCCAAATTTAACTGATTAAGCTTCCTCTTCCTACACATCTTTCCCTCAACAGAAGATCTCAAGTTCATTTGTAGAATGCAGTGTTTTCAATATCTATTGTTCCCGAAAGAAGGGACAAAAATGGTTTTTATGACCTTGGAGAATAAAAGTATTTTCTCCACATAGAGGAGAGGTTAGACAGCTCTGGCTTCCACCTTCGGCCTAAAGGTCTCCAAGTGCAAAGTGGGGTAATAACACTACTTTCCCTGGTAGCTCAGACCATGAAATGAGAGAAAATAAGTCCCTGATAGAGTCTGGCACATGACAGTTGATCAGTAACTCTTAGCTATTATTACTTCTACTATAATATTATATATATGAATAAAAGTACCTATATCCAGGATAGCTGTGAAATGATTAAAGATAATTTAGGTACAGTGCCTATTTGAACCAATGATGGTTATTTTATTTCTCTCTGATGAAAAAAAATCACAGTTTAGTTCTTGTTCCTGCATTCAGGCCACTGAATAAACTACCCAAAGTATCTATGTAGGGAGGATTTGTTTTAACAAAGTGAAGAGGCAAAGCCAAACACTCATACAGATACTGAATTACCCCACAACAACTATCTCTATTTATAAAACTCCATGGCTTTTAATGGATAAATTTTTAATACAGATCTGAATGCTAACAGAACATCATAAAAAATGTTAACATTTGGTGGTTTTCTGATTACAAAAAAGTAATATGTGTTCATGATAGAAAATTTGCAACATACAGAGAAGCACAAAGAAAAAATAAAAACCATTTCAGTCAGTAACTTATTTTTTCCTTCTAGCCTTTTCATGTTCATATAAAGTTTGTATTAAATACTGTACACATTATTAGCATCTCTTTTTGCTTAACATTATCTCCAATGTCTTAACATTTCCCCAATGTCTTTAAGAATCTTCAAAACATTGTTAACGGCCGTATAATATTATATGATATGTATAAACCACAATTTATTCATTATTTAATCAATCTGTCCCCAATATGGCAATTTCCAACTTTTCTCCTGTAATTCTTTCTTTCAAGAACATTTATTGAATGCTTACTGTATATTAGGCACTATGCTAGCCATAAAACTAAAGTAGTGGGCAGTAATTATAAAAATAAGGTTTTTGATGAACATCTTTGCAAGCAAATCTTTGATAGCATCTTTCATTCTTAGAGTAAATTCCTAGGACTATGAAAACAGAACTTCAAAAAGCATTTTCCCAGCTTCAAAGGCAGACTTAAGAAATAAAATTCTGAACTGTAAAATATTAACTTTTTGGAAAATTACCAACAACAGAATTAATATTTATTTTGTGCAAAGTGTGAACTTACCCAGGAGATGCTTTCTCATTAGTGACGGTGAAACATCAAGGGTATTTGAAGTGTATTGACTTTGGCTTTTACCTCTAATTCTTTCCAGGATTTGCAGGTTTTCACAATAGTGTGAGTTTGTTTGAAGTATATGCAAATTGCCCTACTTCCTCCTTTCACAGTTAAAATGTTAACTATTTTATTTCCAGCTTTCCTCTTGTAAACATAAGGCTTTTCTACATTTCTTTCATTTACTTTCCTGTGTGAAACATTTTGTATCTTCACACTTTTTAAACTGAAGGCAGATTTCTTTCTTCTAAACCCAAGTTATAGACTATACTATATTATATATAAGACACTGGACCCAACACATCCTGTAGTTAATTTTGATCAAGAAGCATCATGTAAATTAAACTGTATTTAGCGAATTTCATAATAAAGATTAAAAGCAATAACCACTCCCCAACACACATACATACACACATATAAACACACACACACACACCACTCCTTACTGTTCTTTGACAATTAAATGTTCATATATAAGGTTGAACCATATGAAATGACAATTTGTGGATAAAAAATGGTCAAATAATGACCTTCATATGGTCATTGATTCCATCTATGTAATATTTCATTAACTAGTTTATAATTTGTTCAATTTTCTCCAAATATTGAACTTCCTGGTTATCCTATTGAGAATATTCTTTATTATTTATTGCACAAGAATTGTGTTTGTTTGACTTTTATAAATACTGGAATCTAGTCAGGAGAGTGCCATAAAACGTTTTTCTATTATTGCAGAGACAGTAGAGGGAGCCTGGAGCCAAAACATTATTTTAGGTCTCATGTAAATGATGATTGTCTTCCAATTCTTGATGTGTGGATGAATTTAAATACTAGTATGTATATATATGAAATAGCAATTTAAAAAAAGTTGGTTGTATTTAGTCACTTTTTAAAAAATTTATTTATTTTGAGAGAGCAGGAGGGGCAAAGAGAAAAGGCAAGATAGAGAATCCCAAGCAGGCTCCACACAGGGCTCGAACTCATGACGGGCGCAGAAATCAAGAGTTGGACACTTAACTGACTGAGCCACCCAGGGACCCCAATAATCACTTTAAAAGATGGGTGGGGGAAGATTGGTTGCAGGTTTAGGCTAGACCTCATCAGGGTTCACACTGGAATCCCATTGCTTTCTGCTCTGCTCTGAGTGATGCTGGTACTTGCACATTGCCACCCTGACATATCTGTTCTCCACAATATTTTCTCTTTCAATCCATGATTAGATCACCCATTTCTGTGAGGATGATGTCATGATTATTTCATCAGAATCTCAAAATATGTTACTATCTCCAATTGTATGTCTTAATTTAAAGTGATTGTAGTTTAGTTGATTGCTTCCTTCAGACACATAAAAAGGCACTTTAATCCTGTCCTCAATCATATCCTTCTAGAAAGGTTCCTAATAAATTACCAGTCCTTTCACAGAGCAGGAAATTTTGTTAACGTTAATTAAAGGCATTGTCTCTTGTTGACCTATCCCCAACCATCTTTATCCTGTGTCCAATCTTCTGTTAATTCCCTTCGCTATGGTGTTATAAAGGGCTCCCCCAGGTAATTAATTGGTGATGTCACCACTATTCTTCACTGTAGATAGTCTAGGGACTGTTCCAAGTCCCTAAGGTAACATTAATCCTTAAATAGAGAGAGAGAAGATGGAGAAAAACTTCTCTATTGTAAAATCTAACAAAAATACATAGAACATAGGTAAAATCAGTTTGCTCTGGCAAAGTTACCCAAACTGGTGCTAAGGGGAAAGTCTTCTGCCATGTTAATACAGAATAAAAAGCATTTCCTTGGGGGAAATTAATTTATTAAAGTGTTAGATAGGTTTTTAGTTAGTTTGTTTGTTTTGCTTAATGTGGAACACCTTAGGCTGTAATATGCTAATGTGGTTTGTCAGTCTCTAAGAGGGAGATTTTAAATGTATAGCCTTTCCCAAATTGTTTGACCCGGGAATTTCACTTCTTTTCTTAGCACCATTTGGGAACTCTTGGATCACTAGATACTTCCTCTGTGATTTGAAAATAGCTCCAGGTGAGAAAAATCCCTTGTCCCTCCTCTACTTTTTTTTTTTTAAATAGGCTCCATGCCAAATGTGGGGCTTGAACTCACAGCCCTGAGATCAAGAGTTGCATGCCCCACCTTCTAAGCCAGCCAGGCTCCCCTTATCCCTCTGCAATTTAATCCAGAATCAGCTAATCTAAAAACTGTAATGGAAAAAGCAAACAAATGTGGGAATTTTATCAAACTATATATTAAACATGAAGGGTAATTTTGTAAAAACTAAATATAAATAGGATTTTTTACAAAAGCTAGAAAAGCAAATGTTGGAAAAAAATCCCCTTAGAGTATAACCTTTCATTGTTGTCTTTATTCTTTTTTAATGTTTATTCTGAGAGAAAGAGAGCGCTTGAGCGAGTGGGGGAGAGGGAGGAAAAGAAAATTCTAAGCGGGCTCTGCACTGTTAGTGCAAAGTCCAATGCCAGGCTTGAACTCACAAACCAAGAGATCATAACCTGAGATGAAGTCAGACGCCTGAGCCACCCAGGCACACCCCGGCCACCGCCATTGTTTTTCTAAACTATGTTTCCCCCTTGATTAATCAACAAGCTCAAGTCAAATAGCCTAAAACAAAACAAAACCAAATCAAACCCCCAAACACTTGGCATTTAAAAGTGTCTTCTTTCGGGCGCCTGGGTGGCTTAGTCGGTTAAGCGTCCGACTTTCGCTTGGTCATGATCTCGCGGTTGGTGGGTTCGAGCCCCGCGTCGGGCTCTGTGCTGACTGCCAGCTCAGAGCCCTGGAGCCTGCTTCAGATTCTGTGTCTCCCTCTCTCTCTGACCCTCCCCTGCTCGCGCTGTCTCTCTCTCTCTCCTAGAAATAAATAAAACATTTAAAAATTTTAAAAAAAAAAGTGTCTTCTTTCTCTCTTCCCTCTGCTGGGATTCTCTTTACATATCAACATCCATATTCTAATGTTCAGTCTTTGCTCTAAACACTGGCCTTCCTACCCTGCTGAAAATGCTCTGGCAAATGGTGTCAAATTCAATTGGGTGCCTTCCTGGTTCTTGTCTTAATTAGAGCTCTCTGCTACATCTAACACAGTTACTCCTCATTCCTTTTTGAAATACTTTTCTTTTAGCTTTACACACTTCTTCCTCCCAGTTTTCCTAATTCATAGGCCTCTTTGTGGTGTTTTCTGCCTGTGGGTACCCTCTACAATTTTGCTATGCCACAAGATCCCCTCCCCATGCCCTACTGCAGTCTCCTTGAGGATCTAGTCTACAATCCTGGCTTTATCATCTACATGCTGACTAGCTCTAAACCTTCCACTGAGCTCCAAGTTCATTTATGTAACTATGTGCTGGACATATCATCTAACCCTGTACTTAGACATCCCTTATACATCTCAAACTCTACCTGTCTAAAACTGAACTTACCAATTTTCCCTCTGCCCCAAATGTCACTGAGTTTTCAAGACCTTAATGTCATTAAATCCAACAGGCATTTTCATCTCATCTGATTTGAACTTTCAGCCATATTTTATACTGTTGGCATTCCCTCATTCATGAAACATTCCTTGGTTTCTGTGGGTATATTGCTTGCTGCTCTGACACTATACCTTCTGATTTTCTCCCCTGCTCTCTCTCACTTTTGGGGGAGAGAACCATCTTTTGTTTCTTTGTCCAATATTTAAATTTAAATATTGGAGCTCCTCCACTGCTGGGCTCCTGCATCAGTGGTCAATTGCTGTACAATAAACTATCTCAGAACTTAGTGGCTTAAAAATAGCAAATATATTTTTAAATATCAAAAAAAATGGGAAACTTGGGTGGCTCAGTCGGTTATGCATCTGACTTTGGCTCAGGTCATGATCTCGTGGTTCGTGGGTTCAAGCCCCATGTGCTGACAGCTCAGAGCCTGGAGCCTGCTTCAGACTCTATGTCTCCCTCTTTCTCTGCCCCTCCCCCACTCACTGTGTGTGTGTGTGTGTGTGTGTGTGTGTGTGAAAATAAATAACATTAAAAAATGAAAAATCTAAAAACCCAAAATAATAGCAAATATTGTATTTATTCATGATTCTGTGGATCAGCAAGTTGGGTTTGGCTTTGCTAAGTGATCATAACCTTCATGCCATTCTTCTGCTCTTACCTATGGTCATTCATGGAGCTATGGTCATCTGATGGTAAAACTGGGGACTAGATAATTCAAAATGACCTTATTCACATGTATGGTGGTTAGTGATGGCTGTTGACTGGGCCTCCCTCCCATTGTCATTTATCCTCAAGAAGGCTAGTTTGGGCTTCTTAACATGGTAGTCTCAAAGTCAAGAGCAGAAGCTGCAAGGCCTCTTTGATATGGAGGCTCAGGTTCCCACATTGTTTTCACTATATTCTGTTGGCTTCTATTGGCAAAGTAAATTGGAGACAGAGTCACATTGCAAAGAATCATGCAAACTGAGGAGAGGAGCATATGGCCATTTTTTATGGCATACTACAGCCCCCTTCCCTTCTTATTCTGTTTTCATTTCCTAACAGATTTTACCCATTCATTTACCTTGTTGTAATTTGATATGCCATCAATAACTCCCTAATATATGTCTCTTTCTCAGATATCACCTCTAAACTCATATAGCATGTGCCTTTTTGACATCTTCATTTGGATGTCAGTGCTACTTCAAGCTCAACAGCTTTAAAACCACAGAAATAGTCTTCTACCAAAAAGGTTGTCCTCTCCCAGTATTCCCTATCTTAGCAGTAAGTATAGCCATTAGCAAGAAGCTTGGGCAATTTCTCTTTTTTATTCCCCATTTCCATTCCATAACCCAGCGATCTCAATTTTACATCCTGAACAACTCTCCACACCATACCCTGTTTCCATTTCCACATCTACCACTTTAGACCAAGCTACCAGAACCCTTTACTTGGATTACTGCAACATTATCTTGAGGTTAGTACATCCAGTCTTGTCTCCTCCACCAAATCCATTCTCTAAGAGCCAGAGTGATCTTTTAAAATGTAATTTGGGGATGCCTGGGTGGCTCAGTTGGTTGAGCGTCTGACTTCAGCTTAGGTCAGATCTCACGGTTCATGGATTCGAGCCCCGCATCAGGCTCTGTGCTGACAGCTCAGAGCCTGGAGCCTGTTTCAGATTCTGTGTCTACCTCTCTCTCTGCCCCTCCCCCACTCATGCTCTGTCTCTCTCTGTCTCAAAAAAAAAACTATAAAAATTTTTTTTAAAAAATTTAATGTAATTTGAGAACTTTTGTTCAAAATGATGAACTATGCCCATCATGTTTATCACCTACCTCTCTCCTTCAATACCTTTACTAAGAAAATATAAGAATAAAAAAGGTCTACATCCACAGCAAAAAGAATGAGGGTGGAAAGGTGACATTATATAGACTGCTTGGTCCTAGACAGTATGATGTGTCAGGACCTGAAGTCTATATAAAAATGTATTCCAGAAGAATCTAGTAGTGCACTGTGATTACTTTTCTTCCTTCCTTCCTTCCTTCCTTCCTTCCTTCCTTCCTTCCTTCTTTTTTCTTTCCTTCTTCTTTCCATCTTTCTTTCTCCTGTTGGTCACTGTATCACATCTTTAGATTCTCAAGACTACCTGCTTGGTTAAATCCACAACCCCAGTTAAAATCCAGTTCTCTGCCTTCTTCATGCCTGTATCAGTCCAGCAGACTGCAGCTAATGGAAACACATGACTAGTTTCATTTTCAATTCATTACGGTTAACCTGCAGGAGGCCCTCGGTGCTGCCTCCCAGCCTGCCACATGTCCTTAGTCCATCTGCTCTCCCTCTCCTGCACCAGTCATCTTCAAACTGCACTTGCTTTCCAAGAAGAAAATAGTTTAAGGAAGTCAGCTACCGGAGCCTCAACATCAGCATGGACCGTTTCCTAAAATGTTTCTGCCTTTCCTCTCACTTTACAAAAGACATGTATACCTCTCATCCATCTCAAAGCTCCGAGGTGGCCCTGGGGTATAAATACCTTTGGGGCTAAGCCAAAGGGCAGTTTCTTTTCCGCTGGATCAAGACAACACCCACCTTTTAGATTTACTGTCTTTCTCTGTTCTACGTGTATTTCAGTTAACGGGTAACAGTGTTAGAAATAGGGTATCTTGAAATGTTGAAACGTTTTCAGTTGTGAGACATTGTAGAGTAGGGTTGTGAGAGTGATGGGACAGTCCTTGCGGAGAGACCTGGCCTCCTCCGCTGCCAGGCTGTCAGGAACACAGCGTTCTTGGGGGAGAGTCCACAGAGCAAAGAGGATCGGGGAAAACAATGAACACTCAAAGTGGCTCTTTAAGTATATTTAAACATTGGCAAATCTTTTTAGCTATTCCTAATATTCATCTGTAGGGCCACCTCATTAGCTAGAAAGAATTTTGAACAGCAAGTCACTGTCAATTAAAACACAGATTCTTTTCAGTGTGACTGGCAGGATTTCTGGGACTACTGAGTTTTAAAAGACACATTAGATAAAAGCTACAGATAAAGCTTTCATGTGATTTCTTTCAGATTAGGTTGTACATTATTAAATAACGTAGTTAGTACCCACTTTTTAAAATCATATAATGAAATATTTATTTCAGTTACATTTAATCCTCCTCTTATAAAATGTTAAATATTGTCTACCGCCCTTTTAAAATAATGGTTGCTAGCTTCAAATTAGTTTTGTTTTCAGCTGGCTATAGATTTCAATTTCATTAAGTAAATAGAAAATGTGATTGTGAGGTCTAAGGGAACTAATGAAGTTATTTCTAATTTTCATTTGAAATCTTTATCAAACTACTCTCAAAATGCTAGAGAATGCTAGAGATCAATATATGCTCATAAACATAAATACTATAATAAATACACTATAACAGGACTAGTTAACAACGGCATTTAAAAGTAATTAATAGTAGGACTAATTAAATAATATGTGTGAGAAAAGTAACATTTTAATAGTTTCCTTATTGTTCTTGGATATAGCAATTTATTTTGTCTCTTAAACTTTGTATTGGATATTTAAATTTTATAGGCTATGTTATTATGTATTCTTAAGATAGTTTTAAAGATAATATAAATACAGTACCATTAATTAAACAGATGTTAATTAACAGATGTTAATTATAATGACATGCTTTTTTTCTGTCTTCTGATATAAGTAGGTTATTTTATTTAAAAATTTTTAAATGTTTATTTATTTTTGAGAGAGAAACAGACAGACAGACAGACATCAGGGGAGGGGTAGAGAGAGAGACACACACAGAATCCAAAGCAAACTCCAGGCCCTGAGCTGTCAGCCCAAAGCCCAAAGTGGGGCTTGAACCCACAAACCATGAAATCATGACCTAAGCCAAAGTCAGACACTTAGCTGACTGAGCCACCCGGGCGCCCCATAAGTAGGTTATTTTAAATCTTTGTTTCCTTTTCCAATAATATTTCTCTGAGCTGCCTGCAGCCTTTAAGACATTGTTTTTTTTTTTTATGTCGTGGTAAAACTGAGTACAGTCAAATGTAAATTCACATTGACCTGCAGCTCTGCCATTATCAAGTCTACACTATAGAAGTTTATAGACTGAATAGAATTTGCCAGGATTTACACTTGCACTCTCTGCTGAACATGCAGATAGATGAGCAAAGTCTGGTTTTTATTTGAACAAGGTCTCAACAGATTTTTGTTTTCTGTTTTCTATAGTGTTATTAAAATCTTCATAGAAACCAAGAAAATGACTTGAGACTCCATTTTTCACATTAAAATACCTAAGACAGTGGTGGGAGGAGCCTGGGTGGCTCAGTGGGTACACAGAGCTGCTTCAGATCCTCTGTCCCCCTCTCTCTGCCCCTCCCCCTGCTTGTGCTTGAGCTCGCTCGCTCTCTTTCAAAAAAAAATATTTAAATAAATAAAATAAAAGAAGTAAAATACCTAAGAGGGGGTAAACACTTTTTTGTTGTTGCTGTAATTCAATGCACTACTTAACATATTAAAGAAAGTGCATTCATGGGTAAGATCTGACAGAATGAGCCCTATGCTGTAAGGGGCAGTTCTGGGTTGAACAGTGTCCCCCCAAAACTCATGTCCATCTGAAACCTGTGAATGTGACCTTATTTGAGAATAAGGTCTTTGCAGATGTAATCAAGTCAGGATGAGGTTGTATTGGATTAGCATGGGCCCACGTCCTTTAAGAAGAGGGAAATTTGGATGGGGGGGGAAGCGGGGGAGGGGGCTTGTGGGGAGGGGAGGGGAATGGCCTTGGGAAGATGAAGGCAGAAACTGGAGCAATGGAGCTGCAAGTCAAGGAATGCCAAGGATTGGCAGAGCCACCAGAAACTGGGAGACAGGCACAAAACGGATTCCTTCCAGAACCTCAGAGGGAGCCCAGCCCTGCTGAAAGCTTCATTTCAGACATCTAGTCCCCAGAATTGTGAGGGACTACAGTTTTTTTGTTGTTTTATGCCACCTAGTTTGTGGTACTTTGTAGCCCCGGCAACCTAATACAGAGGCCAACAGATCTGCTCTCAGATTGTACCACAGCACATTTTAGTTCCAGCCCGTAAATCGGTAAATGTAACTTTACTGAGGCCCACAGAGTCATAAGGGGGATGATCAAATAATGTGTATTCATTCATGTGGTGTGCCCAAACGAATTCTGCAGCCAGTTTTAAATGTTTGCTTAATTAAGGGTTTCCTTGTCTAATACCAGACTTGTGAGATTCAGTCTCTTTATGTGTTTTCACAGTCTCCTCTCCTTGGCCACACCCAACCTAAAATTATTTTCTGCACATTGTACAGCATGCTCTGTTCGGGCTATTTAATTCCCTAAGCCAGTTGTGTGTGTCTTTCTTTCCGTCATGAAACAACGCAGTCAGTTAGCCCTCCTTTTGGTGATATCTCAACCACGCTTGTGACATTTCAGGTGGTCCCATTTTCATGATCTGAACTTTTAGAAAACACTGTCACATTATTCAGTTTTAAAAATTAACCTAGCGCTATCTCTGTACTAGGAGGCTGACTCCATTTTTGATGTTGGGCTACCAATACCTTTCAGCCTCATCCTGCTGAATGCCCTATATCTGGGAAAGCTGCAATGAAAGCCTCTACTCTCTTTCGGTGCTAGTGGGAGGTTCAAACCACACAACCTGAACCAACACTGGGAACCCTCATCCCACCCATACTCTCTCACCACAATAGAAACTCCAAGCCCATCTGTCTCCTTTCCCTGCTCTCTCAAGGCACCCGGGCCAGCTGGAGATGTCAACCCCGCTCTCCCTAGACGCTTTAATGATGTAAATAAATAAACCTTTCCTTAGCCACTGGTGTGTGCATCAATCTCAGCATCTGAACCAAATTTTGGGTGGAGATCTATCCTGATTATCGGAGGTGGCCACAATCATCTTTTTTTTTTTTTTAATATTTTATTTACTTCTGAGAGAAACAGCGTGAACAGGGGAGGGGCAGAGAGAGAGGGAGTCACAGAATCTGAAGACAGGCTCCAGGCTCCGAGTTAGCTGTCAGCACAGAGCCTGATACAGGGCTCGAACCCACTGACTGTGAGATCATGACCTGAGCCAGTGTTGGACACCCAACCAACTGAGCCACCAAGGTGCCCCAGTGGCCACAATAATCTTAATACAAAGCACAACAGTTAATCTACAGGTCAAGTCAAACATGGGCTGTTAATGCCATAAAAACAAGGCACTTGAGTTGTACACTTAACTCATACCATTTGAAAGGACGTAACAACAGGAGATCCATTACTGTGAACTAAAAATTATGGTTGCCAACATTAGTGGACAAGGGAAAAATCAGTGATATCAACTACTATGGGCAGATAGTTTTTGTTTTTGTTTTTTTCAAATAGTTTATTTTCAAGTTAGTTTCGACATAACAGTGCTCATCTCCACAAGTGTCCTCCTCCATGCCCATCCCCCCTCCCCCCCACATCCATCAGTCCTCAGTTTTTGTCAGCATTTAAGAGTCTCTCATGGTTTGCCTCTCCCTTTCCCCCACCATTTCCGCCCTTCTTCTCCCCCTTGTTCCTCCGTCAAGTTCCTCCTAATCCTCCTATACGTGCAAACATATGATATTTGTCCTTCTCTGCCTGACTTATTTCGCTCAGCATAACACCTTCAAGGTCCATCCATGTTGCTACACATGGCCAGATTTCATTGTTTCTCATTGCCATGTAGTATTCCATGGTATAGATAAACCACATCTTCTGATCCATTCATCTGTTGATGGACACTTAGCCTCTTTCCATGTTTTAGCTATTGTGGAGAGTGCTGCTATGAACATTGGGGTACATGTGCTCCTATGCATCAGCACTCCTGTATCCCTTGGGTAAATTCCTAGCAGTGCTATTGTTGGGTCCTAGGGGAGTTCTAGTGTTAGTTTCCTGAGGAACCTCCACACTGTTTTCCAGAGGGGCTGCACCAGTTTACATTCCCACCAACAGTGTAGGAGGGTGCCCGTTTCTCCACATCCTCGCCAGCATCTAGAGTTCTCTGATTGGCTCATTTTAGCCACTTTGACTGGCATGAGGTGGTATCTCAGTGTGGTTTTGATTTGTATTTCCCTGATGAGGAGGGATGCTGAGCATCATTTCATGTGTCTGTTGGCCATCTGGATGTCCTCTTTGGAGAAGTGTCTGTTCATATCTTTATGGGCAGATAGTTTATGCTATGTTCATTTGGCACTAAAAAACAGCTCTGCCTTCAGTCCTGATTTCTTTGGCCACCATATGGGTTTTGTACTCCCCCCAGCCCAAAGCCTGTATCCATCACTGGAACTCACAATTTGGGAGGGATGCCCCAAGAACCAGTGGGCTTTAGGACTTTCAGTGATAAAATCAGGATAGTTTCAGGGGTGCCTGGGTGGCTCAGTCGGTTTAGCATCTGGCTTCAGCTAAGTTCATGATCTCATGGTTGGTGAGTTCGAGCCCCACATCAGGCTGTGCTGACAGGTCAGAGCCTGGAGCCTGCTTTAGATTCTGTGTCTCTCTCTCTTTCTGCCCCTGCTCTGCTCACACTCTGTCTGTCTCACTCTCTCTCAAAAATAAATAAACATTTTAAAAATTTTAAAAAAAGGGGTGCCTGGGTGGCTTAGTCGGTTAAGCGTCTGACTTTCGCTTAGGTCATGATCTCGTGGTTCGTGGGTTCGAGCCCCACATCGGGCTCTGTGCTGACTGCCAGCTCAGAGCCTGGAGCCTGTTTCAGAGTCTGTGACTCCCTCTCTCTCTGACCCCCTCCCCTGCTCACACTGTCTCTCTCTCTCTCTCCTAGAAATAAATAAAACATTTAAGAAAAATGCTTTAAAAATTAAAAAAAAAAACAACCCAGGATAGTTTTGATGAGAAACCTACTGAATTCTATCTGAATCTTGACCCACAGAAGCCATGAGCCATGGCAATTAATTATTGTTGGTTTAAGCCATGCAGTTTTGGGGTGTTTTGCTATGTAGTAATAGACAACTAAAACAGCAACCCAACTCAGCTAAGGTTGGGTCCCTGATATTTTCCCTCAAAGCCTGCTCTCCTCGCAATCTTCCTCATCTCATGAGGGGACAATACTCCTCTTGTGGTTGCTCTGGTCAAAAACCATATAGTCATTCTTAATTCTGTTTTTTCCCCTCCCATATCCAACCACTCACCAATTATGTTGGTTCTACCTTCAACATATACCCAGATTCTGATCACTTCTCATCCTTTTCACTGCTACCACTCCACTTCAAGCCACCGTCATCTCTTTCTTAGATTATTTCAGTCATCTCTTAATTAGAGTTCCTTCCTCATCCCTTGCTGGCATTCAGTCTCTTCTCAACTCAATATCAAGAGTGCTCTTGTCACTCTGCTGTTTAAATCCCTCTCAAGGTGTTTCATGTCTCTTACAGCAAAAGCCAGCATCCTCACTAGGACTTACATGGCCCTACACAATCTGCTCCCTATTTCTTCTCTTTCCTTATTCCCTTCTACATCTCCCCCTTGATCAATCCAGCCACATGAGCTTCCTTGCTGTCATTCCAGCAAGATAAGCACACTCTTGCCTTAGGGCTCTTGTACTTGCTGTTCCTTCTGCTTCGAATGCTGTTCCCTTTGCCAAGATGGCCATTTGTCTTTCTCCCTCACTTCCATGAGGTTACTTCTGAGTGCAGCCTTCCTTGCCCAGCCTACCTAAAATTTCAGTCCTTTAGCCTGACTCTTCCCACTCTTCTTCCTTGCTTTATTTTCTTTCTAGTTCTTATCCATCAACTATATATATTACATATTTATCTTATTCTTGGTCTCTGCACTAAAATGAGAGCTCTGCAAGGGCAAGGATTTGTCTGTTTTGTTCATGGTTTTACCTCTAGCACCTACAGAACAGTGCGTGAAACACAGCAGACTCTCAGTGAACATTTATTGTTCAACACTCATCATAGTATGTACACTGTAATTTGCACTTCAAATTTAGAATCAGCACTTAGGGAAATAACAGGACAATCATGATTAGAAAAGAGGATGCAAATGCTGTCAACCTAAAGTATGTGAAAGTATGATGCAGAAGCTTGGAGTGAAAGAGAGAGAAGCCAAAGAAGGAAAGGGATACCAGTGTCTTCTTCCTGCAAAATTCCAGGAACAAGAGATCCTGTCTCTGGTGGTTGCAAAAAGAAGTAAAGTTATAAGCACAAAGCTGGAAGTTACAAGCATGGCTAATAGAGCTAAGAACAATGAGTTAACCATAGGAACATGGGAGAAAGATGTGAATGATGGTGTTAAGTCATAGCTGTAAATCAATAGATAAGATTGGCAATATCTGTCTTAGCCTAATTTTCCTAGAAAATGCCCTGAGGCAAGGCTTAAAGGCTAATGCTTTATTAGGATGTGTCATCCCAGCTCTGTAAGACTTAGGGTAATGGAAGAAGAAGCTTGAAAGGACTGGCATCAAATAAGAGATGTTGCATCACTGCACTGGCTATTGTTTCATAAAGTGCCACGAATAAACATAGCTGGTTCCTCAGCAGGTGACCACTCAGTCACAAAGGGTCTCTTTGGACAGAATGTATGGAAATATTTTGCCTGGAACAATTCATCAGAGGGAGAAAAGAAGAGAAAACATATCTGCCTTTGTTTTCTGTCTTCCATTGGTCGCAATGTGCTGCCTAGAGAGTTAACTACCCTCATACCCATGCAGGTTGTGTCACTGGACCCCTTTGGGCCCACTGGGGAAGCCAGGTCTGGGCATGTGGCCTGAAGTCCTCCTGTGATAGAACCAGAAGCTAAGACTTAGTTGTCATTGCCAGAATGGCCTGGGAAGAACGAACTGTGAGCCTGGGAGAAAGGTGAGCCCCAAGAAATCTAAGCAAGCACATGTGATTGTCCAGTATGCTGTCCCCAACTCAATAAGTCAAGAAATAGAGATATAAGCATATATATTCATATATAAAGATAAGAAAACTGTCAGGAGAACAACCACAGAAGGGAGTCAAAGTGGTGGTGGGAAAGAGGTTGGAGAGCAAAAATATTGTTTATTATTACTATTAGCTCTTCTGAATAATTTT
Organism: Proteles cristata cristata; assembly: GCA_017311185.1. NCBI lineage: Eukaryota > Metazoa > Chordata > Mammalia > Carnivora > Hyaenidae > Proteles > Proteles cristata. The sequence goes on along the minus strand of JAESUZ010004073.1, from coordinate 226,798 downwards.
TGCAAATGCATGAATTATATTGATAAAAATTCTTTTTTAAGACCTTGAAAACTAGGTTTTATTGCTCTCCTTTCCCAAATTCTTCAGTGGTGACCCACTGCTATTAGGATAATTAAAACATGTGAAATACCACCATTCCCAACTGGAATATTAGTTCTCAGACTCTGTAAGTCAATATTGTTGCTATCTAGATAGTCTAAGTTTGTTCTGTTATAAGGATACTACTCAAATACAGTGGTTTTATACTAACTTGCTGTAGGTACAATATTTAAGGGAAAAAAGTACAATTGCTCATTTTTATTTTTGGTGATTTCAGTTCTGAACTTAAGTCGCTAAACGCCAGGGCCCTGATGGCTTCCCCCTAGCTCACTACAAACTATTTCCTCTTGGTTTCTGCTCAGGTTGTGTTGGTTACTTTGCTGTTTCTTCGGCCTCCCACTCCCTTCCACCTCAGGGCTTTTGTACCAGGATTCTCCCTTTACTGCCCATGACTCCCCCTTTACCTGATCCCCCAATATATCGAGTCTAGTGTATTCTAAGCTTCAGGTATCCACACATTATCTACATGATGTTTATCTTTCTTGTGTAATGTCTACCCTATTACTTAACTTGCCATCTTTCTTTAAATTGACAACTTTGTTAAACTTAAAATATTAATTTTTACAAGAAAACCTTATGTGCTAACAAATATGGAAAACCAATATCATATTGGTTTGTGACAATATCGCTTGTCACAAATCACTCAAGACGGTAAAATAGATGCATAATAATGACAATAAGAATACATCTCTGTGCTACCAGTGCTCGTATAACATATCTGGCAACCTCCTAGTTTAGTTATCTGCCTTTTTAGTCATCTTTGAGTTACACCTAAATATCACCTTTTTCAGGGAAATCTCTAAGGCCTTGGACTTAACTAGACTTTTGTGTTGCACTTGTTAGCTCTGGGACTACTGCTGCGTAACACTCATGAGATTATAGCACTTGTAGTTATATTTGTGGGATTATTTTTAAATGTCTATCTTTCCAATGGGGCTTAGGCTTCATGAAAACAAGGCCTGTGTTAATTTTGCTCACCTCACGTCTCCTGAGGTGATCACAGTGCACAAGCCACTGCTAACACTTAAAAAATACTTATGGATTCTTGGGGCGCCTGGGTGGCTTAGTCGGTTAAGCGTCCGACTTTCGCTTAGGTCATGATCTCGCAGTTTGTGGGTTTGAGCCCCGCGTCAGGCTCTGTGCTGACTGCCAGCTCAGAGCCTGAGCCTGTTCCAGTCTGTGACTCCTCTCTCTCTGACCCTTCCCTGCTCACGCTGTCTCTCTCTCTCCTAGAAATAAATAAAACATTAAAAAAAATTAAAAAAAAATACTTATGGATTCTTAATAAAAACCCTCGAGAAGGTCAGGATAGAAGGAACATACTTAAACATCATAAAAGCCATTTATGAAAAGCCCACAGCTAATCTCATCCTCAATTGGGAAAAACTGAGAGCTTTCCGGAGCGTCTGGGAGGCTCAGTCAGTGAAGCATCTGACTTTGGCTCAGGTCATGATCTCACGGTTCGTGGGTTCGAGCCCTGCATCGGGCCCTGCGCTGACAGCTAGCTCAGAGTCTGGAACCTGCTTCAGATTCTGTGTCTCCCTTTCTCTCTGAGTCTCCCCTGCTCACACTGTCTCTTTCTCTCTCTCAGAAAAAAAACAAACATTAAAGATGCTGGCGAGGATGTGGAGAAACGGGCACCCTCTTACACTGTTGGTGAGAATGTAAACGGGTGCAGCCCCTCTGGAAAACAGTGTGGAGTTTCCTCAAAAAATTAACAATAGAACTCCCCTATGACCCAGCAATAGCACTGCTAGGAATTTACCCAAGAGATATAGGAGTGCTGATGCATAGGAGCACATGTACCCCAATGTTCATAGCAGCACTCTCCACAATAGCTAAAACCTGGAAAGAGCCTAAGTGTCCATCAACAGATGAATGGATCAAGAAGATGTGGTTTATCTATATCATGGAATACTACATGGCAATGAGAAACAATGAAATCTGGCCATGTGTAGCAACATGGATGGATCTTGAGGGTGTTATGCTGAGCGAAATAAGTCAGGCAGAGAAGGACAAATATCATATGTTTGCACGTATAGGAGGATTAGGAGGAACTTGACGGAGGAACAAGGGGGAGAAGAAGGAGGGAAATGGTGGGGGAAAGGGAGAGAGGCAAACCATGAGAGACTGTTGAATGCTGAAAACAAACTGAGGACTGATGGGTGTGTGTGGGGGGAAGGAGGAGATGGGCATGGAGGAGGGCACTTGTAGGGGTGAGCACTGGGTGTTATATGGAAACCAACTTACCAATAAACTATTATAAAATAAAATAAAATAAATAAAAACATTTAAAAAAAACCTGAGAGCTTTCCCCCTGAGATCAGGAACATGACAGGGATGTCCACTCTCACCACTGCTGTTTAACATAGTGCTGGAAGTCCTAGCATCAGCCATCAGACAAGAAAAAGAAATAAAAGGCATCAGAATCGGAAAAGATAAAGTCAAACTTTCACTTTTCACAGACGACATGATACGCTACATGGGAAACCACACAGACCACCAAAAGTCTGCTAGAACTGATACATGAATTCAGCAAAGCCATAAGGTACAAAATCAATGTACAGAAATTGGTTGCATTTTTATACACCAATAATGAAGCAACAGAAAGAAAAATATTTATGGAATGAACAAATGAATACCTGTGTGAGATTATCACCTGAGCTCAACCAATTTCATTTGTTCTGTTTCCATGCTCATCAATCTATCTTCTAACTATGGCTGAGTGTCCTCAAACTCTTTTTGAGAGGAAGTAGGGTAAAAATAAGTAATGTAGGAATGAATGGGTAGACAGATGTCAGGAAGAGGGTGACCAAGTGGCAAGTCGTAGTTATCAAAAATGGCTGCAACAGCATCTCCCTTCCCATATGTAATTGTGGAGAGGGACTTTGTCACTATCCCATTAAGAGGTGAATGTAGGGGCGCCTAGGTGACTCAGTCAGTCAAGCATCCAACTCTTGGTTTTGGCTCAAGTCATGATCACGCAGCTCATGAGTTTGAACCCCACGTCAGGCTCTGCACTCACAGTGTGGAGCCTGCTTGAGATTCTCTTTCTCTCTCTCTTTCAAAATAAATATATAAACTTAATAATAATTTTTTAAAAAAGAGGTGACTCTAATTCCCTCCCTTTGAATTTAGGTTAGCTTTGGTGACTTAAATCATTAAACCAACAAAGGTGACTTCCAAGGGAAAGTCAGGAAAAGCTGTGAAGCCTCTGCCTTTCTGTCTCCTAAGAGATGTCTGGCTGTATCTCTCAGGACACTCTGTCACAGAGCCCACCTACCATGCTGGCAAGAGCTCAGGCCAATGGTTGCCAGCCCCAGTAAAGCCTGGGCTTCTAGCTGTCCCAGCCCAGGGGTCGAACATGTGAATGAGGCAGCCTCCAGATGATCCTACCCTCGGCCATTCAAGTTTTCCCAGCTGAGGTCCCAGGCATTGTGGAGCATAGATAAGCCATCCTTATTTGTCCTGTATGAATTCCTGACCCATAGGATCTGTGAGCCTAAGGGACTTGCTTCACTCTACTAAGTTTTGGGGTGATTTTATGCAGTAATAGATCACCAGAACAGAATTTGGTACCTGGAAGTGAGATTATTTCATAACAACAACAACAAAAAAAAACCCCACAAAAGCATAAGCCTTTGGCTTTATACTGAGCAGTAGGAGGAAGCTTGTGGAAATAAAGTAAGACCAACTAGATGAGAAGAGACAAAAGCTCTCATTTAGAACTTGCTACACCATCACTTGCATTTTGCCAGAAACTCAAAGGCAGGCAGAGGAGTGGGATAGTTTTGATTGAAAAAAGGAAGGACAATGGGTTTGTTCTGATCAGAGGCTGTGGCCATGGGGATGCTGTAGGTAGGCTAACTAGAAGCAGGGCATCCTCCTGGGTGATTGGTTATGGTACAGAGCCAGCTTTTTCTGGTTGGTCCTAAGTTGGAAACAGTGACAAAAATTAAGGGAGCTGCCAGTTGTTAACCAAGTCCTGGTTGCTTTAGGCTGATTGTTATAGGGGCTATTTACTACTTTCCTAGAATTTTGCTAGTGATTAGCATTCTGACTTCCTGCAAGTCTGATTTATAGTAGGCTGGCTTCCTGGGCTGGCTACTATAGATTATGGCTTGGTTTCTTAGCCATGAGAGGATGGTGAGTCAGAGTTCCATAGCTATATATTATCTGGCCATTATCTATGTGTTTAATCTCTCAAGGTCAAATGGCTTTGGGAAGTTTGTTAATGAAATGTGGATGGACCTTGAGTAGGCTGTCAGTGGAGGCTGGAGGGACAAGGAGGAAATTATTGTTGGACAGTGGAAAATGTGACCTCGCTACAGTGTCATGAAAGGTTTAGCAACACCGTCACCTGCAGTAACAGGAATAATAAAAGGTATACTGAATGAACTAGGGGATCTGGCTAAGGAGGTTTCCTGGTGGGAGGCTGAAAGTGCCCACTGGCTTCTTTTAATTACTGATGATAAATTATGATTGAAGAAAAAGGATATGTTTAATTTTCCAGCAAAATTTAGAGGAAGTGTTAAAGGGATCAAACCAGTCCTCCAGTCCATAAAGCATTCTCAAAGTAAAAAAGGTCCTCAGTGCAAAGGTCAAATTCAGGGTGCTGTCAGGAAGACACAGTCCCGGAGTAAAAACGAAACCAATGATGTGACTTTAAGTACCTTCTTAAGATCTCGGAAAGATTTAAGATGGTGCCCATGAATCATTTCAGACAGATAATTGGCCTTTTAAGGAGTTTAAGACACCACTTGTCTCTTTGGTTCAGGTTTTCAGATGGCAAAGGACTGTCTGGAAGGGGTGGTACCTGAAAACCCTCATCAGCACAGACACCTGACTAGATAGCAAGATCTTGGACTCTGGACTGATGCAGACTATAAAGATCTTGAGGACACGACTTCAGAGATTTTGAAGGAGAATGGGGAGAATAATTTATATGCAGGAGGAACATGAACTGTTAATGCCAGAGTCCAAACTGTGGAAGGCTGTACTTTTCCAAAGATGGTAGCAATGATGGCTTTCACAGTATGAACTTGCTAACCTGGCAAAAAGATCTGCAGTCTCCTTACCCTTTCTTTGAATCCAGGCCAGCCTTACTGATTTGTTTATAATATATATATATAAAGTAAAATTGTCACTAAGTGACGTCTATGGCTAGGTCTAAAAAGACCATGTAGCTTTTGCGTGTTTTGCAATGCTCACTGTTGGGATGCTCGATCTCAAGACATTCCCTCTGGGACCCCATTTGCCATGTTTTGTGAAGCCCAAGTCATGTGGGGAGGCCACAAATAGGTGCTCTGCTTGTCAGACTGTATTGAGCTCAGACTTCATCCTTCAAGTTCAGGCATCAGATGTGTCAGTGAGGCAGCCTCCAGATGATTCCAGTGCAGTTGAGTCACTGTCAATTAAGTCATTCCCAGTGGAGACCCCAGACACTGTGGGACACAAGCCACCCCCACTGTGTCCTGTGTGACTCCTGTCCCATGAAACGTGTGAACATAATACAATGCTTGCTATTTCATGGCAGTTAAGTGTTGGGTGGTTCCATTTAGCAATAGTAAACCTGAACACCTGGTTATAAATACAAGTGATCTTAAGAATCATACCGTTTTCAGGCAGGAAAGGACCTTAAGAGAGTCACCGAGTCCTAATGCCTCCATTTTCAGATTAAAAAAACCTGGCTCTCCTAGAGTTACATGGCTTGCCTAAGGTCATGCCTTAGTTAATAACAGACCAAGAGCCTGAACTCCTCTTCCATTACAGTACAGATGTGTCCACCACACAGTGTAGTCTTCTTTGTTCTGAAATAGTACCAGCTACTCTGCCAGAGGTGGAATCCTCACTAAAGTTCTAGCTCTCTTGAGGGATACAGCCCTGACTCTGGGTAAACCTGTAAGCTGAAGCTCCCCATGGGATCTATCTAATGAGCTAGCATGAATCATGTTACTAGACTGGCCAACTTGTTTCTTCCTTTCTCAATCTTCTTTGGTCTCTTTCAGTCTCTTTCCTGTGGCTCCCTTCACTCCACTATTTTCTTCTAATTTTCTTTTATCAACACTGTGTATGAACAAAATCTTGTGTGTCAACCAATGGCTCTGAGAAGTATAGATTATGCTTGTAGTTCATGGGATACAGACTCATAACAGAAATGGAAAGGATCATTCACCTGGGTGGTGGTTATCTAAAGAGCTCAGGATATGAAACAGAAATGGAATACTCCATCTACAAGGAGAATCCTGACTCCTATCAGTCACCAGGGGTTCTAAGGCATTACATTTGGAAACCCTAATTTCCCTCTCATTTATAATGGAGAAACTGATCTCAGAGAAGTGAAGTAATTTGCCTATAATCATCCATGGTCTTTGCACTTCTGTGTTTATCTCTGAATTGAAATCCCTCAAAATCAAAATAGGCAGTTGTATTTTTTCCCTTAGAGTTTTTATCATGGTAGTTTAATATTAAAATCACTGGTATTCAAAGAACATGCTTTGAATCACATTTTATTATATTTTTTAAAGGTTATTTATTTGTTTTGGGGCTCAGACTCACAACTGTGAGATCAAACTCACATGCTCCTCCAAGTGAGCTAGCCAGGTGGCCTCAAATCACAATTTTAGACTATCTAGTTCATGGCATTAAATTGTAGGGATGAAACCAAACGTGAAGGGTGTTTTTCAAGTGTTTAATGGAGCATATGTATCTTTTCAATACTGGTGCTTTAGACTAGATGTAAAGGGAGGAAATATAAATAAGGACACATTCTACATAGGAAAAGAAATAGACCTTATAAAGATATAGCACAGAAACTCAGATTTTTAAAGGCTGATGGGAAGGTATTTGGGGATTGTTTAACCAAACTCAACTGTAGATGCTGATAATTAGTCCTGCTCCACTGAACAGCTGGAGGTAAAATGGAATCATCAAGTTTAAGCCTAGTAATACTATTGATTTTGGTTCTATGTTTCCGTTTTTGTCTGTGTTTTCTAGACAGCTTTCACATTTCTAGGGAAGAGAGAGGACTGATTTAGTTGAATACAAAGATGGAGCTCCTTGAGGCACAAAAAGGTGAAATCACATGATTAAGTCAAGGGTTGGTCCATGTAAGTCACAGACCTGCTTTTGGATTATGAATCTTTCTAGAATTTAACTAAATTTTGGATCCACTCTCCAGAAAAATGAGTACGTTAATACATTTTTATAAAATGCCCATTCATGAGGCAAGAATATGCAATGGGAAAGTCTCTTCACAAATGGTATTGGGAAAACTAGACAGCTGCATGCAAAAGAATGAAACTGGACCACTTTCTTACACCACACACAAAAACAAACTCAAAATGGATTAAGGATCTAAATGTGAGACCTGAAACCATAAAAATCCTAGAAGAGAACATAGACAGCAATTTCTCTGACATCAGCTGTCGCAACATTTTTCTAGATATTTCTCCTCAAGCAAGGGAAACAAAAGCAAAAATGGATGATTGGGACCACATAAAAATGTATACACATATTTTCCTTGAACAGCAAAGAAAGCAACCAACAAAACTAAAAGACAACCTATGGAATGGGAGACAGTATTTGCAAATGACATATCCAATAAAGGGTTAATATCCAAAATATATGAAGAACATATACAACTGAACACCCCAAACCCCTCAAATAATGCAATCGAAAATGGGCAGAAGACATGAACAGACATTTCCCCAAAGAAGACATCCAGATGGCCAACAGACATATGAGAAGATGCTCAACACCTCATCATCAGGGCAATACAAATCAAAACTATAATGGAATATCACTTCACTCATGTCAGAATGGCTAAACTCAAAAACACAAGCAACGATAAGTATTGGCAAGGATGTGGAGAAAAAGGAACCCTCTTGTGCTGTGGGTGGGAATGCAAACTGCTGCAGCCACTGTGGAAGACAGTATGGAGGTTCCTCAAAAAGTTAAAAATAGGGTCATCTGCATGACTTGGTTGGTTAAGTGACTGATTCTTGATGTTGGTGCAGGTCATGATCTCAGGGGCATAAAACTGAGCCCTGTGTCAGGCTGTGTGCTGGCAGTGTGGAGTCTGCTTGGGATTCTTTCTCTCCCTTTTTCTCTCTGCCCCTTCCTTGTGTGCGCGCTCTCTCTCTCTCTCCCTCTCAAGATAAATAAATTAAAGACCTTAAATAAATTTTTTAAAACGTTAAAAATAGAACTATCCTGTGATCCAGCAATCTTCTTACTGGATATTTACCCCCAAAATACAAAAACACTAATTTCAAAGGGATACATGCATCCCTAGGTTTGCTGCAGCAATGTTTACAATAACCAAAATATGGAAGCAGCCCAAGTGTCCATCAATAAACAAATGAATGAATAAAGAAGATATGGTATATTATATACAATGGAATATTATGGATTAAAAATACACTTATGATGATAAGAAGAAAAAAAAATTGAGAGATTATAACAATGAACACATATATACATTTTACCTAGATTCAATGGTTCTTCATATTGTGCTACATTTGCTTTATTTCTCTCTTTTGGTGGTTGAGGTGTAGATATAGCCTAGATGTATTTTTTTTTTTGTAGAATCATTTGAAATTAAGTTGCAGACATTATAAAACTTTATCTTGAAATGCTCCAACATGGGTCTCTTAATGTATAGAATTGTTGAATCACAATATGGTACACCTGAAACTAACATAACACTGTATGTAAATTGTACTGGAATTAAAATTAAATACTTAATGAAAAACTGAAAAAAAATGCCCATTCATGGGCCCCATGTCTGTCAATCTCTCAACCAAATAGATTAGTATAAATACAGACAACAGAATACCATAAAGCAGTATGGAAGTACTTCATCTTCTGTTTTGAAATGGAAAAATGAACGTCACATAAAGGGTTCAAGAAGTAGACCGAAGAATAGTTGCATATAAATAGTACAGTGCTATTTTATATAAGAGCAAATATTTATATTATGCCTATAGCAATAGTAGCAGATTTTGGTTTTAAGGGCTTGTTCTAAATTATTTTATGTATATTATTGAATTTAAACCCTCATAAATTAGGTACTATTATTATACTTATTTTGCAAACGAGGAAGTCTTCAGGAATTAACTCGTTTACCTGAAATCACATGGATAGTTGTGGTAGAGGTGATTTACAAACCCAAAATACACACACACACACACACACACACACACACACACACACACACTGGAAGCCACATGAGAACCATATTCAAGCATATTCAGCATCTAGGACAGGGGTGGGCACACTGCAGGAGACCAATAAAGATGTGTTGATTGAGTGAATGAACCAAAATATTAACGATAGTTATTTATACGAGGTGAGGTTAGAGTGGCCCTTTTATTTCCTGCCTTACATGGTTTTTATTTATTTGGATATTTGTGATGACTATGTTGGCAGAACATAAGTGTTCACCAAATATCCATGTGTGTCTCTATATTTCCCATCCCCCATGCTTCTAGGTGTGTTCATGGGACTAATTCTCCCCAAAGGAGTATGGGTGGCAATAATGTGTCTCCTTCAGTCTGAGACAGTTAAGAGATAAGGGTCACTGGGGGCCATCTTTGAGGCTGGCTGCAATGGAAACTACAGGGTATCCAGCAATGTGGCTGAGACTCAGTTTGCATGTGTGATCTTGCACAGCAAATAAAGATAAATTCAGGTTGTTTTGTTTTGGTTTTTGAATATTTATTTGTGAGAGAGAGAGGGGGGGAGAGAGGGGGAGCAAGAGAGCACAGGGGAGGAGCAGAGAGAAAGGGAGAGAATCCCAAGCAGGCTCTGCACTGATGGTGCATAGGGGCTTGATCCCACAAAATGTGGCTCATGACCTGAGTCAAAACCAAGAGTTGGATGCTTAACCGACTGAGCCACCCAGGCACCCCCAGGTTGTTTTGTTTTATAATTCCCTGAAATCATCTTGTTCATTCGTTTATTGTGTAACTACTACCCTACTACAATGCTGGCTTTCTGAAAACATAGTTTGCCCTGTTCACCGTTGTCTCCCCAGTGCCTAAAATAGTAAATGTCACATGAGAAGAGCCTCTAAACAGTGAAATAAAGGAATAACTGAATGAGTGAAGTCCCCCGGATCCCTGAGCATGGGCTGAGAACTCAGAACTGGAAAGCAGTGATGGAGTTTTCCAAAGCAGCATCCTAAGAGGGTTCACTTTCTGAGTTGAGAACTCATTTTAAGGACTCCAACAGACACAGACTAGGAGGAGCTGGAAAGGTGACACCATGTGACATCTCTTAAAGGGATGTAATTCACAGTTGCCACAGGAAGACTCAGCAGGAGCACAGCTAAAAACTGCCTCTAGAAGCAGTTTGTGATCAACCAGTTACGATAATGCTTTAGTTACTGTAACAGACACCAAATAACAATGCCTTAAACAAGATGAGTTACTTTCCTCTTCTATAAAAGTCCAGCTGGCAGGCAGCCCAGAAAAGTCAGGCTGCTCTATTTCAAGTGATGGTTCTGAGACCCTGATTCCTTCTACATTTTGTGTGTGCATGTGTGTGTGTGTGTGTGTGTGTGTGTGTGTGTGTCTTTCTTCCTTCCTCCCTCTTTCTTTTCCCTCCCTCCTTCCTCTTCTTCCTTCCTTCCTTCCTTCCTTCCTTCCTTCCTTCCTTCCTTCCTTCCTTCCTTCCTTCCTTTCCCATCTTGCAGGGTGTTACTTTCATCTACATGATTGAACTGCATGGCTTCATTCTTGTTTCAGAAAAGAGGAAAAGTGGAAGGGAACCACATGCAACTTTAAGCATCTTACCCAGAAGTGGCATACATCACTTAGGCTCACATCTTGTGATGGGAACTTACTCAAATGGTCATACCTGACTACAGGGAGGCTAGGAAATGTAGTCTCTAGATGGATAGCCATATGCCTCCTTTAAACCTTGGGGATTGCTGGAGCACCTGGCTAGCTCAGTTGGTAGAACATGTGATTCTTGATCTTGGGGTTGTGAGTTTGAGCTCCATGTTTGGGAGTAGAGTGTACTTAAAAAAAAATCACAAAGCTTCACTCCAAATCTCTGTACTCTGTACCACCCCACTGCACACTCAAAAGAGACTAAATCTTTAAATTGTTTTTAATGTTTTTATTTATTTCTAGAAGAGAGAGACAGCGTGAGCAGGGGAGGGTCAGAAAGAGAGGGAGATACAGACTCTGAAATAGGCTCCAGGCTCTGAGCTGGCAGTCAGCACACAGCCCGACGCGGAGCTCGAACCCACAAACTGCGAGATCATGACCTAAGCAAAAATTGGATGCTTAACCGACTAAGCCACCCAGACGCCCCGCAAAAGAGAATAAATCTTTAAAACAAAAACAAAAATAACTTGGGGATTACTATTACTAAAAGAAAGAAAGGAGATGTTGATGAAACAATTTGTCTTCATGTCTATATATTGACTTCATTATTACTATTCTTTTTGACAAGCTTTGCCACGGACCATCCTCTAAAAGAAACCCCTCCCAATCATTCATGCCTCCGGGTATTTGAAGCTTTGTTTAATCCCCTACTCTTAAGTGATTTTCTTCAAGTGAATAGAATGCTAACAGGCTGTTACTTCCATGAGTGAATTATAAAAGATGTACTTTCAGCTTGCTGGCAACTCTACTGCCTACCTCACTTGCGTGTCTTGATGAAGGAAGTGGCCATGTTGGAAATACCCATGTACCAAGAAACTGAGCTTGAGCTTTGTCCCAGGGAATAGCCAGCAAAGAACTGAAGCTCTCAGTCTAAACACCCACAGGGAACTGAATCTGTTAACAACCACTTAAGTTTGGAAGCAGATCCTTCACCAGTCAAGTCCTCAGATGAGACCCCTGCCCTCACCAACATCTTGATTGCAGCCTTATGAGAGACCCTGAAACAAAGGCTGCAACTAAGCTCTACCTAGACTCCTGGTGCACAGATAATAAATGTGTCTTGTTTTAAGCCTTTAAGTTTGTGATATTTGTTATGTATAAAAAGGTAACTTTAGTTATACAGAGTTATACCTTTAGTTATACAAATAACTTTGTATTTATACAAAGAGTCTTTGCCAAGACTGTTACCAAATGCTCTGGATCTAGCCTTTTTAGTAGCACCAAATGTGTCCCTTCTGAGGTATGGTCCTTCCACATCCCCAGATCCATGAATCTTCCATTTCACATGTGCACATACACGCGCCACATGCGCACACACACACACACACACACACACACACACACACACACACACACACATACACACATACTCTACCCTTCCAATCTCAGAGGCTCTCCTTAGCTCTGGCTTCTTTCATCTCCTGCCCTTGATTTTTTTTTTTGGTCTTTGAATAGTCACTTTACATAATCTAAATGAGTTTAGATTTTGATAACAATAGCCAGGAAGGTTGTGGTAGGGGAAATATCTTTAAAAGCTGGAGCAATGAGACTTAGGGAATGCAAAGGAATGACTAGTAAGGTACTGGGAAGTTAAGATTGCCTCAGAGAAGCCAGCAGACCCAGGATACTGGGAGGGGTAGAGGGAGCCAGGTAACATATTCCTAGGACCATCACCTAGGAAAGGAACTCTAGTCTCTATCCCTAAGACATGTCTTATGGATACTGATAATATTAGTTAAACCTATGGCATCTTTACTATACTGGCCATAGTACATTATATTCAACCACAAAAATATTTATTCAGTATATGCTATGTGCCCAGCACTATACTGGGCTCTGGTAAGCAGTAGTGAATAGCCCCTGCTCTGCTGGTGCTTCTAGACACTACCTGTTAACTTTCCATATCCCCTACTAGACTTCAGGCTGCACAAGATCAAGGATGTTGTAGGATTTTTGCATGATGGATACTTACAGTCTTTGGCATCTCTAAACATTTAATAAGTATTTGTGGAATAAATGGATCTGCAAGTGAATCGAATGATAAAGAAGTAAGATATCAGGGAAGAGGTGAGGAATTACAACACTGTAGTTTCACTGGAATGCAAGCTTCACGGGTGCTAGGATTTTGCTCACTACGACATCCTCCATGTTCAAAATAGTGCCTGGCACACAAAAGGCATTCCATAAATTTTTGTTGAAGAAGAAATAACTTTCAAAGAGTGTCTGTTTTCTAGCAGTGACCTGATATATTTATATTACCTTTTCCTTTAAGACCCCTATGGTGTTAATTAAACAAGCCCCCTTGAAAACATTTATTTACTAGATATTTATCAATAGACATTATAGTAGAAAAATTCTCTAATCTTATACACAAGACAACCTAGTTGTAAATCATTTTAGGCCATGAGACCAAGGGGAATATAGACATGAGGCATGTCAGGGAGTGCTGAGCCATGGGCTGTATGGCTAGGGGCATTTCTCTTCCTTCTATGGCTTGGTTGCCTCATCTGTACAATGATAAGCTTTTAGTTGGTGAACTCTTGATATCATTTCAATTATAAAACTCAGTCACTCATTGAGTCTGAATTTTCACCAAAAGATATGAGCCCAGAATGAGAGATCTAAACACATCTGTTTACTTCAATTTTCCTGACTTCAGTTCAGAATCTAACCAACTTTAGTTGAGAATTTAGCAAACCAACATGACAATTTAGTGTCTTCACTCTTACATTTTGACAAGGAAAGGAGCACCTGGCTGGCTCAGTCAGTACAGCATGTAACTCTTGATCTCAGGGTTGTGAGTTTGAGCCCCACACTGTGGGTAGAATTTACTTGAAATTTATTGTTTGTTTGTTTATGACAGGGAAAGGATCCTGACTCCCACAGCATTTGGCACAGACCTGGGTAAATAAGGTAAAACTTGTAAGCCACCTCCCCTCTTTAAGATTCTGGCATGTGTCTCAGCACTGAGCACAAGAGCTATTGACTTTTTTTAAAAAGTAAGATTAGGTATTGATTTATTACTGATCACTTGCCATTGTCAAATGCTACAACTCTCCCCACCTGCTGGAGGCTTTTCTGGTCAGGAAGTGTTTCGCTAATGGTGGTCTTCTAACCACATGTTTAGAGTCCCTGGGGTGAAGGTTATATGAAGCTTCCTGGGCCTCACCCCTAGACCTAATGAATTCAAAGGTCTGGGAATGTAGCCCTGGGAGTTTGCATTTAATTAGAGCATCCCAGGTAATTTTCATGCACACATAAAGTTAAGAACCAGTCCTTTGCCTGCTTGGGGCTAAAGGTTCTCTTGATGCTATCTCCCTGAGTCTTCTTCCACTCTTTGTTATCCTCAACTGTTTCTTCCTTTTTCTAGGCTGCTGTATTTTTATTGCATGTTCTTAATATTTAATGTGTCATGGGTAATGACTGTATTGTTGATCAAGCACACCCTCAGTTTTCTCCTGTTAAATGAGAAGGTCAGATTGGATGATTTTAAAAGTCTCCTCCAACTTGGCAGGTTCAATTCTATTTTTATAAACTCTAGCTGGGTAGATATACCTGGTCATAGACAGCTCCTTTGATCATTCAGGGTTCTGGGGAACTCCTTGGGAATATGTCATAGTCAGCATGACCCTAGCTTGTTATTGTCATCACTAGGTTTTCCTTGAAGTATCCAGATCAGTGATGCTTTTATTGCTCAGACTTAGGCACAGAGAGACACCCATTCACAGGGAATAATTATGGAGTATTCTCACTTACGTTACAAGCTTCCCTCGTACTGGTAATTCCCAGCTTTCTAAAATTCCAAAGGTCAGAAATGAACTATTTTTCAAAGAAATTTTACAAAATAATATTCTGGTTTGTGTAATAGCCCTGAGAGGCACCTTGAGCAAGAAAGACTTCATGGAGAAAGAGGGGTGAGCTAATGAGGACTGCGGTGACAACCAGGGGAAGCAAAGACTCTGGGCTTAGATAAATATCTGCAACCTCCTAAGTCTGGGCTCTACAGAGAAGCCCTGTAGAGGGCTTAAGTTTTACCTTATTTACCCAATTCCCTGTTGGTAGTTTTAAAAAAGCGATTTTAACCAAAAAGTTCAAAGTAAACTGGGCTCGTGTTTTGGAAGTGCCATCACTGTGTTTCTGCAGCATAGGGTATACATGTATTTTTCTGTTGCAATGGTGAAGTTTATACGTTCCCTGGCACAATTAGTTATGAATCATCTGATGACACTAAAATCCCAAACAGCTCAAGTAGCCGAGTATTCCTTTTAAGAAAATAGATGTTGCTCAAAGTCACTGTTCTACTTTCTGAGGAAAATCCCACTAACATATATCATTTATTTTAAAAACATGTAAGTCGATTTGTATTAAATACCACAAAAGGAAACTGTCTACATAATTATTTAACATGCATGTAAGAATCACTCTTTAAGACCTACTGCTGTCTTTTCATGGAGCTAGAAGATTCTTAGCTGAGTTTCTCACTTGGGTGAGGGATTTCAGCCAAGTGGTTTTTCCATTCTCCATTTTTCCAGAGTAGCTTGTGAGAAATGTTTCCAGCTAGAATTTGTTTACTTCCCATAGGTTAATCTTATGATTAAATGTGCAGTTTCCTAAGCCAGTGGTTCTCAAACTTGAGCGTGGATCAGAATCACCTGGAGCACTTATTAAAACGCAGATTGCTGGGCCGTATTCCCAGAGTTTCTGATTTAGTAACAAGGAATTGGATGCACAGATTTGCATTTCTAACAAGTTCCCAAGTGATGTTAATGGTGCTGGTCTGGGGACCATGCTGTCCTAAACTCTCAGCTCCTGTGCAAAAACCGAATTGGATTCTGAATGCTCCAGAAGCAACTTGTGCCTTGTTTTTGAAAGCACAATACTCATTTATGGCATAAAATATTTTATCACTGTTTTGCCTGAAGCAATTTCTTTTTCCTTGTGTTTGAATAGAAATTTGGTAGGTTGGCCGCTTTTAGCAGGAGTTAGGCCTTGTATTACATCCATTTGTGTAGAAGTCTTATCCGTTTTTGCTCCTCTGAGCTCTTTGAAAGATTGTGTTCATCTTTGAATCCTCATCATATCTTACATCTTGTAGACATCAAATGATTCTTTGGTAAATTGAATTTAGTTATGTACACACATTTTGAATTTGTTTCATACCTAGTTTTCTACATCTAATATCCATAAATCATAAATACTGAATTAAGGATGCAGCTCACATATTCTTAATTGTAAATATTATGTTAACTGACTCTGAGGTTTGGGGAAATAACAGTTTCCTTAAGCTTAATGTAAATCTAAAGAATTACATCTACTTAATTATTAAGAAGTTACCTATACTTTTGAATCCTGTCATTTTACTGTGAAATTTCTGTACGTAGAAACAGGACTTGGGAATGTGCATAATAATACAGCACTTACAAAGAGTGACCTGCCCAGAAATGTTATCTTTAAAAAGCCAGTGTCAAGATCATTGGGACTAACTTCTGATATTACTCATATAGAGGGTGACTGATTGACCCTAAATCACCTTTGCTTCCCTTTAATGCCTTCAACTACGTAAGAATAAACTATATCTCCAAGAACTGGATTTCTCGAATCAGATGCCACAATGCCAGAAATATGTGTACTACTATTGCATCTTAGTAGCCATCATCAAACGTATTTGAATTTTTTGACTTACAGATTTTAGATCTTTGGTTTTGGAAGAGACCATAAAGATTATCCAAGTGTACATGCCCTCAGTCAGGGTTCACTTCTTCCTTATAGCCTTCTCACACTTACTTTTGGTTTTAAGAAAAAAGAAAATGAAGCAACCTTCATCTTCAATGCAATCCTATTCAACCCCTTTAGAAATAAAGCCAGTCTAAACAGGGCATTCCAAATGGCTGTTATTCCCCATGGTCGTGTTACTTCCCATCGCTGTTTCCCTTTTCCCTACTTCTAGCTCTCCCTGCAGCTACTACCCCACAGCTTCCAGCTACTAGCTGCTCAGGGCACACAGGCTTGCCATTGATGTGCCTGAATCATGACTGATGCCGAAACAACTTAGCAGCTTTCTCCTCCAAACCCAAGATCAGCACAAAATCTGTTACCACAATGACTTTCTTGGCAGTGACTGTGCTATGAGCAAGAAATGATATGGACTTCATCAAGGATCAAAAAAGAATAAAGCCTTTGAGGGAAAAAGAAGTCTCCATCAAATATAATAACCTCAATAAGGAAAATAAATAGCTACATGCTTACAGGTCATAGTTTACATCTCCTTCATTAAAACTTCAGCTCAAATAAATAAAGGGCTATGTTTACAGATTTAGGTAATCTATTTCTTTTGTATGCTTTTTACTAATTAAAATCTATCCAACCTGGGACTGCTTCAAACCATAATCCTCTATCATATTTTACAATTTTACTTTCAACTGTGATGAAAATATGTTTTCCCAGTGATGTTCACAAAGCCACAGTAAACAACAGCATGTACTACATAAATAAAACATGAACCTACAAATAGAACTATAAATTTAATTCATTCACATATAAAATTTAGACCAAGGAATGTAAATGTCTATTAAAAATACAACAGATCTAAAAGAACTACGGTTTAGAACCCTGTCAAGTTCTGCCTTCTAGGGAGCAAAATCAAATAATGGGCATAAATACTTTGAGTAAAGGAAGAGAGCCATGTGACACCAAATGAGTTTCCATGCTAGAGATGACCACGGGTGTATAGAAGACACATGACATCCACAAGTCAAGATGCATACAGAACAGAAAAAAGAGAACAGAATACAGAATGTAAGAATGAAACTCACAAAGACAGAAATAAGAGAAATAAGCTTTCATGGTATCTTATGCAGACTTAGGAAATTGCCACCAAATACTTTTCAAATTAGGACACATTTTCCCCACCATAAGCATAAATGAGGATTCAGCTTTGATATTTGCCTTGTGAATTGGATGAAATGAGCTGAGGGCCAGATGTTTTCCATCTGTGTTTTAGATTATGCTAAACACAAAATCATTAGAGAGCACCGGTATGACTGAAGAGTTTTGTTTTTGTTTTTAAATTAAAAAGCCAGGTAATATCTACCTACTACCTTAGACTTTGGATGATTTTAGTATATTCTTGATGTTAGAATTTTGACAAGTAATGAAAAGTTAGATGAATAGTTTAGAGTTAAAAAACCCAACCACGTCATAATAGGCAGCCTCAATCTTCATAATGTTGAAACAACTTTTAAAAAGTGAAAGCTTAAGATTTTCCATATATCAAACGAGGAACTTCATTTATTTCCCCTGAGTTGCATTTTGATATTAGGTAGGCAACCAAAATATATTAGTTAATATAGTTTATCATGTGTTGTGCAGAAACTACAGCAGTTCACATGCATGGACTAAATTATGAATTAAGTGTCAAATACCCCACTGGGGATTATGCTTCAGCAAAATCACTAAAGACACGGAAGGAAAAGTATATAAAGTCTAGAAAGGGAAGTCATCAACATGTCAGCATGAAAATGTATATACTATATCAATCATTGCATGCAAATCTCTAATTGGTAATAAGTCGTAATAGTAAAACTGAAACTATCAAAAAAGTTGTGATGGCCCATAAACTGGTTACATCTTTGTTGAACAGTATGACTTATTTGTTATAGTAAGGAACATTATGTAAGTTGTTTTACAATGTCCATAAACTAATTTGAAACATGGCAGATTCTTTAAAAACAATTGGGGGAGGAGCAATTGACACAAAGATCTTTATGCAAAAATGTGTTGAGTCTGAATATCACCAGGGAAAAGCGTACTGTTTATGTATGTTGGCTACCACATTGATCAGGTTACCATTATAGTGACCCAGTAATGAAACGTGTCCTTTTGGTGTATTAATCTAAATAAAGATTTCATTGCCAAAATACATCTTTCTATCTAGGGTTTTTCCTTACTTTTTCCTCTTTCATCAAACTACGCTTGCACATATCCTTATTTCAAAGCTGCCTTTGGTTTCAAACTGTTTTAAAGTTCCTCTCTATTATGCAAACCAGAGGCTGCATATCTGATAGAACATTCTTATTACTTATTTTGAGCAGCGCTCAATTTGGGATATTAGCACACCATAATTCCACTTACTAGAAAAACAACACCTGGAGGTTGAATCTCATTCCACAACACAGTTCATTTTCCAGTGAGACATCATCAATTTATCTCAACCTGTCAATATTTAACGTGAAGAGCTAGGGCAAGTAAAAGTGGTTTGTAATTTTAGAGCCCTAAACAGTTTACTAGGTGTTTACATGAATTTGAAATCATAACTACCACTATAGTAACATTCTGTGAAACTCTCACAGCAGAACCAAAATAAATCGGAAACACTAAGGGTGCAGCTTTAAACTGATTACTTAAAAACCCACAGTATTAGAACAGAGTACAAAGTAGGGTGATAAACTGCCTTTTCCACAAATACCATTGTTTCAAATAGGTTTCTGCAAGAAGCATGCTCATCAAGATTAGTTTTTAAATTGGTACGTCTTGTTTGATTGACTTATGGCAAAATAATTGAAAACAATATTCATAACATGTTTTTAAGATTTAAATTCTATCTGAAACTAGACTAACACAGTAAATAACACAGTTGTATTTTCTTTAATATACTTTACTTCCATTCATTACAAATTAGCGATCAGCTAAAGGTAAATTTGTACAATTTTCTGTTGAGAAAACTATGGAGTATTGTTAACAAGTTCAGAAACACACAATTCCGAATTACCTAAATAACTGATAACTCAATTTCTCCATGTTTCTAAGTTCTTGACCAAAATGCTTCATTCATCAAGTGTTAGATTTAAAATAATCATCACATTAATTTTAGAATGTTCTAAAATGATACTTTGTTATATTTGCATGGTACTGAAACCATTGCTTCGAAAGTGTATATGAGACCATCATCAACATATTTCTTCAATTAATATTTAAAACTTAATTGAATTGGGTGCTAGGGTCTTTAAGGAAAGCCTTGAATATAGTTGGTAGAATAAACTTGCTTTTTTGATGTTAGCAAAACTCTAAATAAAAAATAAATTTTAGTTTACGTTTTATGGTAATTTGTTTCTGAACTTCTCTTAATTAGTATATGTGCTGCCAAAGCAAGCACTGAACTTCTCTTAATTTAAAATTTATTAAATTTTTTGCTAACTGTGCTTAATTATGCACACGCATGCAGATTCTTTTGGGCATACTGATTTATCTTAATATACTTTTTAAAGTCCTAAGTAGTACTGGTTGCAGTTTTATGAAACAGAGCATGCAGTAGCAGTTCACATTTTAAGAGCTTATACAATTTAATACATTTTTGCACTGTCAAACTTATATTTCTGACTTATTAGCTTATTTTTCAGTATACACATGAAACAGTTTCCTACGCTTGGATAATAATAATATCACATCATTGCAGCTTCCTGGCGTCCACTTGGATAATGGCATAAACATTTTGTTCTTAAGTAACTGAAGCACAAATTTGCAGTGATACGATAAAGAACAGTCTTTCGGTGGTACCAAGTTAGCCTAAAAACTGTACTTTTACCATACTTTTTAAGTTTGTGGGTTTAATTATGTGAAAGCCTAAGAAGGTTATTTTGTCATTAAATGACTGCTCTGCTTTTAGAATTTTTACATATTGTATTTTTAGATACATTCTGTATGTTTTATCCAGTTCTCTTAACAATCAGAAAGTTAAACTTATAAGGAAACTTTACCTTCAATACTTCATCTGTTTAGATACTAAAGGATCACAGCTGTCAATAATAGCTAGCAGACTCATTTCAAACTTGCCATTTTTCTTTTTCCACCAAGGGCATTCTCTTTTGAATGAGAGAATCACTTTAACTTTTGAGTCCGAAGCCCTTGGTCTTTCCACTCTACCATGATTTTTCTTATTATCTGCCCAAAAAACCTATTCTGACTCTGAAGTGGGTTCCCAAAGCATGGTTCAGAGGTGAGTTTCTTTAACTCTTCATAGAAATGATTCTCAAGAATTTTGGTTTAGAATAAGACCATACACTCAGATGTACATTAGTGTAACTGTGTGGCAACTTTCTTATTACTATTGCTAACAAAACTGTCACACTTTTGAAAATTTAGCTAACCAAACTATCCTTCTAGGTAAACAAGCCTGAAGACTCCCATTGCAACCTATCATTAAACAATTTCAAAATCTCTAATGAGAGCAACTGGTTCTAAGGCACATCTCCACAAGGATTCAAATATTCTTTTACTGCCTTGTCTCAAGTTAGAGTAAAATACCATTTCTTAGGAATATAAAAGTAATTTCATCTCTATTATGTTGATGTTTGTGTTTTACTTTATACTGTAAGTCTCAAGCATAGCCTTCCTAGCTTTTAAGAATTTACTCTTCAGTTTGACTTCAAACAAAAGGCAAGGTAACAATAGTTTGTAAACTGTGGAATCCTATCAATTTATATGCACTTTTGCTACCATGAAAAGAATATTCAGTTCCACTGTAATCTGGCATTAATAAGGCTGCTTACTATATTAAAAAAATTTAGATCATTTTCTGTTCTTTGATAATTCTAAATGAAATTATTAAGATAATAAGATGAAGATTTCAGTTTCAGGTTTAAAAACTCAACTATAAGCAAACATCCAGGAATCAGCTGAATTGAGACAGATAAGAAAAGACTTGTAAACTTTCTTAGGGATAGGCGAGAAACCTACATAGGAGTATTCCTGGCTCTCCCTGAGCAAATCTTGGTCAACTTCAATGATTAAAAAAAAAATAAAATCCCAAGATACAAAATGGAACTAAAAACTTCCAGGCCCAGCCAGAAATCCCTAAGTGGCTATTGTGAAACAAGACTGTTAAGATTTTCACAGTACAATGAAGAAGATGAAGCAAAACAACAGGATTGAGGTGACAGCTTCCTTCCTGGGGAGAGACCAACCTGAAGGAGGGCCACCAGTTTCTCTGTAACTCTCTGGGAATCTCATCTGCGAACAGATCCTTGAGTCTCCAGCACCTCTCCAAACACCTGCATAACTCACTGCCAGGAGGGAGCACAGCTTTGGTGTGACCTCTGTCCCTAGAGTACCACCAAATGGAAAGCCACATGGAATTTGCCAGAAACATAACGTGTATTGCATGTGCAGCGGGTATCAAACTTTTAAGAGAAGCCCGACAGTGTCTGGTCAAGTCCTAAGGCCGCAAGAGAAACTCAGGGTGTGACTGGAAAATCTTGCCCTCTCCCTCTTTACCGCAAAACTGACCCTGCCCTACTTCCTCCATCCATGCACCCAACACACCTTCCCAGACCCTTCTAAACCAAAGAAACCTCCCCACAGGCAGCCGACAGTTACCGTCTTCTGGTGAAATCTGACCATTTTGTAAAGCCACCCCAAGAAGAAAAGATCAAATGAGACTGGCTCGGCCGGGTCCCGAGGAGACCCCGGAGTTACCGTATTTATTTTCACGCTGCAACTGCTGATTGCTTTACAGACACATTTCATGCTGTAGCTCTGCATGGAGCTGAGGACAAAAGTAACATTTTTATTAACGTTATAATTATTATAATTATTCTTTAACAAAGCTATTAAATAACCTGTACACAAAGCCCGGCCCGGTCCTAGCAAAAACACCGAGCACAATTTCCAATCTCCCAAGGTCCTTCTGCTTTAACTCAGCAGTGTGTCCTATATACAAGGTCAGCCCAGAGTGGTCCCCCAAAACTGTAGATCTCCTAAACGGTGGGAATGGTTAAGAGCTTGAAACCGCCCCGGCGTGACGCAGAGCTCCCAACCCTACCTCCCCTGCTCCTGCTGGGCACAGGGTCCCTGTCCGAAGGCCTGGCCAGGGAAGCCGGGAGCCTCGCGTCGCTCTGGGAGGCGGACAGCTGGAAGGCGCAAGCGCCTGTTGGGTCTTCCCTCGGCCAGCTGCCCACAAAACTCCGGAACCTCCCCGAAGAGGTGCGAGAAAGGGAGCCCGAGGCGGGAGAGGCCTCGAGTCGGCCCGGGTCGGGCTCACAGGTCCCGCGGGTCTTCCCGTTTGACCCCGGCCTCAGCAACTTTGAGCTTCTTATTCTGGTGCGTCTTGACGTGCTTGGCGAGGTGGTCGCTGCGCATGAAGCGCTTCCCGCACTCGGGACAGGCGAAGCGCTTCTCGCCGGTGTGAGTCCGCAGGTGCCGCTGCAGCTCGTCCGAGCGCGTGAAGCTCTTGCCGCAGAAGAGCCAGTTGCACACGAAGGGCCGCTCGCCCGTGTGCCAGCGCAGGTGCGCCTTCAGGTGCGACGTCTTGCCGTACACCTTGCCGCAGCCCGGCACGTGGCATACGTGCTGCTTCTTCTTGCCCGGCTCCGCCTCCGGGGCGCCGCCAGCCGCCTGGCAGTTGGGGCAGCGGCAGCGGCGGCACCTCCTGGCCGTGGCCGCCAGGGGGGCCTTGGTCTGCAGCAGCGCAGCGATCTGGCTCTGGTACTGCGCAAAGTCCGACGGGCCCAACACCAGGCCCCGCTGCAGGGCGGCGGCGGCGGCGGCGGCGGCGGCCGCTGAGGCAGGGAAGCGAGGTGCGTGGGGGCCCCCAGCACAGGCGCCGGCGAGGCCGCCCCCCGGAACCCCGGAGGTCCCCGGACCGGCGCCCGCCTGTGGGATACTCCACCACGGGAGGTCGTCGGGCGCCGGGGTGGGGGACAGCTGGCGGCACGGCGGCGGCGGCGGCGGCGGGGGCGGCGGGGCCAGCAGGTTGGAGTAGCCCGGCGGCAGTGCCGCCTGTGCAGGGTAGGGCACGTAGGCAGGCGCGCAGCTGGCGGGCAGCGCCGCCATGCTCGAGGGCAGCATCTTGACGGGTGAGAACTCGTAGGGGTACGAGGGGTCGGCAGGGGGTGTGAGCGGCAGCTCGTGCGCCGCGCCGAAGGACGGCTGCAGGTGCGTTTTCTGCGGCGTCAGGCCCAGGCTGGGGTGCGGGGGCGGCAGCGCTCCCGGTGAGTGCGCGGGCATGTCGGCGGTCCACGGGTGAAAGAGCCTGGAGGGCGAGCCCAGCGCGGGGTCGAAGGGCACCTGCAGGAAGTCCGGGGGCGCAGCGGCTCCCGGCTGGCCTATCCGGCTACAGGTGGCGGCTAGCAGCGCCAGGGGCGAGTGCTTTCCCAGGTCCGGGGAGGCGCTGGGGGTGCGGTCCTGCATGGGCGGCGGCGGCGAGGGCGGAGAAGAGACAAAAGGTTAGCGCTCCAAGCTCGGTCTTCAGGCCAGCCCGCCACCCCCACACCAGCTATTATACCGCCGCCCCTCCCCCGTGCCAGCTGTCCCTCCCCACCCCCCCACCGCACCCCACGCCCGCACCCACCAGAACGGTTAACTTTAGGAGCCTGCGCTACCTGAACGCGGAGCGCTCGAGCGCTTCCTGTTCAACTACTTGGTGCAAAGAGCCACCGTCCAGACTCGGAGGAAGCAGGCGCGAGGTGGGAGGGGAGAGGGATCCGACGGGCCGCTCCGGGCTCGGCGGTCAGAACGGGTGTGGAAACACCCACAGCGCAGCGGCCTATCCGCCCTCCCTCCCATCTTTTAAACTACTCTCGCGCTCCTCCTCCTCCCACCCCAGGCTGAAATTCAGCAGGAAGGCCCACCGGGGTGAGCTCGGGCCCCGCTCTCGGCCAGACTCGCACGTCCGAACAACCCCCGAATTCGCGCGTCCCTCCCCCAAAGGCCACACTCTAGACGCCAAGGTTAGGTGCGAAGTTGACGTGGGCACCAGTAGGTCTGACTCCAGCTGCATCCACCGAACAGGGTCCCTTTGAGATTCAGGGTGCACAGAGTACTAGGCTGGATCTGGACGCGCCCCTTCCCACCTCTCCCTCGCTCCCTCCGAGCCCAGACCTGACCTGGAGGAAGGCCTGCAGCGAGTCGTTCCGGAGGACGGCCACGGCGGCCATAGCTACAGCTTTCCGGCCGTTGGCTGCGGAGCAGGGCGCTGCCGAGGCATGGAGACCCGAAGGCGAGGACGAACGGCCGCCCCCCGTCCCTCCCCGCGCCCTCTCTGCGCTCCGGGGCCCTCCCCGCCTGCGCCGCTCGCCGCGCCCCGCTCGCTCGCCCCGCGCGCGGTCTGAGCGCTTCAGGATCACCTCCAAGAATTTGATAAGGACTTTGCTGGGCCGCCAGCCAGTCAGAGGGAAGATTTATGGCTTTGAAGTTTGCCGCTACCCAATCATCAAAGAATAGCGGCTCTTTCAGAAGCGAAAGCAAATCCTTTGAATCCACAAAGCTCCTATGGTGTGTTTGTTGGTCGGGATAAAAGAACTGATTATTAGGGGGGATGGGAAGGGAGGAGATAAAGGCGGGACAATTAATGAAGTAATCACTATGTGGGAAATGTATATACACAAATAATTGGATTTTCCTGATCAAAGGGGGCCTTGCCGCCTGGAGACCCGCGCTTGGGTTGCTTGAGACACTCGATCCTCCTCCCCCCGTCCCGCAACTCCCTTGCAATTAAAGATTTGCACCGAGGCAGCGCCCAAAGTGACAAAGTGTCTTTGTTATCTACAGAGAAATCTGCCTTTGGCTTCAAGGCGGGGGACTTTGAGACTGAGATGAGAGTAATTCTCCCCTCCCCCAGTACTTACACGCCCCGAACCGTAGCAGCACACGCAGCAGCCCGCGCACCCCGCGGACCCGACGGAATTCCCGGGGCGGGGCGTGGGACGCACCTCGCCAGGCCGGCCGCGTGCCCTCCACCCCCGCCCGCCCGCCCGCCGGCCGCGGTGGAGCCCGGGCTCGGTTCTGACCCGGGGCGGGGCCAGGCGGCCGCCCAGGGCGGCGGTGGGTGGCGCGCACGCTCCAGGGCCGCCCGCCCGACAAGCCACTGTAGCTGTCTTGTGACAGTCCTGGGGGCCACCTGAAAGTTTTCTCGGGCTGCAACTTTTGCAAGTAGTGAGCCTGGGAAAAACACCCGGACCGCGTTGACCACCACAGCTGAGCCTGGCAGGACACCCGGAGCAGCCCATAATATGCACCACAGGGGGAACAAATGTTACGTCGCTCTTCTCTCTTCGGGCAGGCAGCCCGGGACCACCGCGAAGGGCCCGGCAAGCGGCTGACCGCCACCGGCCCCCATCGAAGCCGCCGGCAGTGCCAGCAATGTCTCCCCCTAAGCCCCGTCCGGCGAGTGAGCGCTCTTTGCAAGCCGCACACACCTACCGGGGACCTACTTGGAAAAAGTAAGGCGCGGTCGAGGAAACCTTTTGTGGTCGAACAAACCGTAGACAGTACGAGGGAGGCCCTTTAACCGGAAAGAAAAGTCAATAAAAACTGTTGTTCCCGTCACCGTTGTAAAGAGAAGAGAGTTCAGGCGCGCGGCGTGCGCCCCGGGTTAGGGGAAAGCTCACCGGGCGGGAACCGGCCCGCCCTCATGCCCGGCCGCGGCAGGACCGTCGGCCACCTGCCTCTGTGCGCCCGGGGCGCCAGGCGCGTCCGGCCCGGTCGGTGCGGACGTGGGGCTCTCCGCACCCGAGAGCGCGGGGTCCGGGGAGGAGGAGGCGGCGGGCGGGGCGCCGCGGGGCCCTCAGGCACTGGAGGGGATTAAGCGGCGGAAGGGCCGCGGAGGCCTCCCGCCGGCTGCCGCGGCTCACGTGGCCGCGCCACCGAGCGGGCCGCCTGGGCTTGGCCTCCCAGCAGACACGGGCTCCTCTCTCCGAGGCCGCCCGCCGTGCGCGGCTCTTTGGGCTTCCTCGCGTCCGGCCTTCCTGCGCGTGGTCCTCCTGGAGACCGCACCACGGCCAGGACTGAAGACAGGGCTGTGTGGCCCAGCTCGTGGTGGAGCGCTCGGTTAGCCCAAACTCCAACAGACTTCCGATCCGGAGACTGGGCTGTATCTTGGTGCCTTCTGAATTCGCATCAGGGGTCGGGATGCCACGCCACCAGACACACATTTCCCCAAGCCCAGGGCCTGCCTTCGAAATAGAAACATCGTGCAGAAGAACGGGCCACCTGTCGTCCAAATACGATGAGCATGCACGCCCGCCCCTCCAAGGTGTTAGCCCGGGAAAGATGAGCAGTGACCACGCAGCTCGCTTGGCCAAGGCTCCTGAAGATGAGGTCCTGGTGCTCTGGGAGCGGGAAGGGGGAGGGGACTTGGTGTTTTGCCCCGAGGCCTGGCACTCCTATCCCCCACCACGCGTCATCCACAAGTTGAGTCCCCGTGAAGCCTGGGACCCGAAGGTGCCCTTTCTCGGATGCACATCAGAGGTCAGGGAGGTATGTGGCGCACACTTGGCGCCTGCACACGTCCGAACAGGTCTGGTCCCTCAGAGTGTTTCTTCTCCAGCTCCTTTGAGCTCTTCAAACTTCTCTGTCCCCTAGAGTGGGGCCACGCTGGGCCAAGCAGGCTGGAAAGCAGTATGTTTGTCCAATGTGTTCACTATTTTAACACAAACGCAAGAAAAGCCTATTCACTTCTGCGTAGTTGTTATAGGGGAAAACTTTTTCCTCCAAGATGACCCCATTAAGCCAGTTAAACCACCACCAGTGGCCAGGAGGCAAAAGAGAGTAGTGCTTAGTGGTTAAGAGGCCGGACTTCTTAAAACTTGAACCCAGATTTTCTAGCTGCCTCTTTCTAGTTGGTGACCTTGGCAAGCAAGTTGCTCAGCCTCTTCGTGCCTTAGTTTCCCAGTTGGTAAATGGGGGTTATAATAGTGCTCGTTTTGTGGAGTGCTTGTAGGCTGAAAAGAGGTATTATAAGCAAAATCTTTAGGGCAGTGGGGCGCACAGTAGGCCCTCTCTTGCTTTGGTCAAAGTCCTTGCTGTCTGCCTCACCTCCGTTTGTCAAAACCCATCACGATCGCAGCCTTCCCACGCACGAGCTGAAGTTTGGAGAGAGACTTTTAGGAGCCGCTGTTTTAGCTTGCCTCCCTTTGCAGTCGGGGACTCCTGAAAAACTTATTCTTAATGAAGTAATGTTCGGAGCGTCCATTAAAAATGAAATGCCGGGAGATCAAAGTACAATATTTATTTTAGAAATTTGTTGCAATCACCAAGAGATACAGGTATCAAGGCCAAATGTCAGTTCCGTTACACAAAGCCCCGCGCCGGGGAAGGGCGTGTGGCTGCTCTGCCATAATGTAAAGAAACATCAAAGACTAAGCGTGCTGCAGAAGTGCGCAGCCGGGAGGGAAGGAGTGAGCCCGCCAGGGCCGGGCGCGCCCCAGACAGCGCGGGGGCTGCGGGGGGCGGGGGTCAGTTCAAAGAGGTATCCGCTGGGGTGCGAGTTCACAGGAGGGAAGATTTAATGGGCTTTCTTTTGTTGGTGGGTGTGTTTGTGCACAGAGGACCCACGAACTCCTCTGTGGTCCTCCAGCTGGAGGGCGGAGGTGGAGGGGCGGGGAGCGGCGAATATGGAGCAAACTTTTACCGCAGCGGTGGGGGGTGGGGGGCGGGGAGGTTGAATACCAGCCTCCCCGCCGCGGCAGGCGCAGTGGAGCGGCTCTCCTAGCTGCAGGGCTCCGAGGCCGGGAAGTTTGCATCGCAGTTTCTTCGCGGGCGGGCTGCGAGCGCCGACCAGGTGCCACCAGCGAGAAGAGGCGGGTAGGTGAACCCGCAGGGGCAGTTGCGCGATACGCGGATCTGCCCAGTGCGCTGCGGATCCATTCCAGAGAAAAGTGTTTGCTAAGAACTCTGGATTACTACTTGGCGACTGAGCTTGGTACCTCGCGTGGGGCATTTTTATTTTTATTTTTTTGGCAACAACTGGGGACCCACGCCTCTAGAATCAACCCAATCAGTCACCCATCACCATTTGATTTTTTAAAAAATCGATGCATTATTTAGGTCATTTCAACAAATTCTTAATTCATTGGCTGTTTACAGCAGGATGTTGCTTAACCGCCCAGATCCCCCCTCCCTTCCGCCAGCCCTCGCTAAAGGCTCAATCTTCCAAGTGCTTGTATCTCCCTAGTTAATACAGTACCGGTAATTGCTTTATTAAAGGTGCTGGGAGGGGAGGGGTCAGCGTTTCCCTCGTACTAATGGGGCACCGAGTCGCAGGACTATGCCTTGTGCATTTCTTTAGTCATCTACAACCAAGTATTCTTAGAGCAGTCACTCGGCAGCCTTTTGAAGTCGTGCTAGAGCAGAAAGCTGCTATTGTTTTCAGCTCTCAACATGGAAGGGATCAAACTTTGCCTCTCCAATCCGAAAGGTTTTTTTTTTTTTTTAAATGGTGGTGGGGGAAGGGATTGCAATCTGATACTCTCTTAAATTAACTTTGAGGATTTGGAGCAGGCTCACAGTTTAAGCTGCAGACCAAATCACAGACGCTCGATAGCTTGCGTCTGCCGCAGGGGCCCTACCCTTAATACAGCAGAGTGCGTTCAGAAGCAAGGAGTTCTCATGCTGGGGATCTTTGGGCAACACTGGTTCCTCAACTGGAAACCTTGCGTTGACTTTAAGCTTAAACTTCAGAATTGGATCAGCATATAATGGATGAAGGAGTGGAATTCTAGAAGAGGTCCTCCACCTCATCCATTCGAGTCCCCACTTGTTGGCAGGAGGAAACTGTATTTGCATGATGTATCATGCCTGCATAGTGCTGTGAACTTCATAGCTGTTCCATAAATGCTCACTGGTGTTGAGTGGTAGAGTGGAATTGTGTGTACCAGTGTCAATTGCATAGTGATTGTTTGGCGTCACAGAGCACACAAATACAGTAGGGACTCAGAGGAGAACATCAGTGAGGGCTGGAGTAGTTAAAGGAGGTTTATTAAGAAGCTGGGGTTTGGAGGAGTCTTTAAGGACCTACGGAATTTTAATGGGGTGCATAGAAAGGAAGACGGTAGAGGGGGAAAAGGCCTGAAGGAAAGAGAACTCCCTTTTCAGTGAGGAGCTGAATAAACATGGAAGATGAAGTTTTGCATCTTTGATATGCTGGTGTGAGCAGGGTAGGGCTAGATTAGAGAGGAGATGGGCCCTGATGCTATATGTAATATGAATTTAGGGTAGGCTTCTGAGCAGATGAATTTAATTCCTTCTCTAGGAGGGTTGGCTTGCTGAGAGCTTGGAAGGGTAGATGCAGATGCTGTTAGCTAGGTGTGAGATGGTGAAGGCCTGGATTGGAAGATGGTGTGGTAGTCAAAGAGTGACAACATTTTAAAGAGGAAAACTTAATGACAATTTGAAGTAAGAGATAAAACAAAAGGAAAAATGAAAAAGGTTTCCCTTTCGACAAATGGTGCTGGGACAATTGGATATCCTTGTGTAAAAGATTGCTGTTGAGCATTTTCCTTACAGCATACATACAGATTAACTCTAGGGGCACCTGAGTGGCTCTGCCAGTTAAGCGATGGACTCTTGATTTTGGGTCAGGTCATGGTCTCATGGTTCAGGGGATCTAGTGCAGCATCTGGCTCTGCGCTGACAGCGTGCAGCCTGCTTGGGATTCTCTCTCTGACCCTCCCCTTCTTGTTCTCTCTCTCTCTCTCTCTCAAAATAAATAAAAAACATTAAGAAAATAACTCTAAATGGATCACAGACCTAAGTGTAAGAGTTAAACTACAAAACTTGTAGAAGAAAACATAAGAGTAAGTCTTCATTGACATTGGGATAGGCAGTGGTTTTTTAGATACACCAAAAGCACTGTGGGAAGAGAAAAAATAGATAAGTTGGCCTTCATCAAAATTTAGACCTTTGTACTTCCAGAAATACCATCATGAAAATGGAGACAAACCACAGAATGGGAGAAAGTATTTGCAAATTATGTATCTAATAAGAGATTTGTATCCATAATGTATAAAGAACTTTCGCAACTCAACGATAAAAATACAACTACCCCAATTTTAAAATAGGCGAAGGATTTGAATAGACATTTTTGTGAAGGATTTGAATAGACATTTTTCCATATACAAAAAGCAAACAAGCACACAAAAATATGCTCAGCATCATTAGCCATTACTGAAATACCAATAAAAACCAGATGAGATACCAATTTACATCGACCAGGATGGCTGTCATGAAAAAGATAGTGTTTGATGTGGTCAAACTGGAATCCTTATACACGGCTGATAGGAATATAAACTGATACAGCTACTTTGAAAAACCATTAGGCAGTTCTCAAAATGTTAAACATGGAGATACACTCTATTCCTAAATAAATATCAAAGATAATTGAAAACGTATGTCCACACAAAAACCTGTACATGATGGTCACTGAAACACTACTCATAATAGCTGCAAGGTAGAAACAATCCAAATGTCCAGCAACTGACAAATGGACAAACAAAATGTGTTACATTTATACAATGGACTACTATTCAGCTGTAAAAATGAATGAAATACTGATACATGTTACAACATGGATGACCTTTGAAAACATGCTAAGGGAAAGAAACCAGTCACAAAATACCACATATAGTATGTTTACATTTATATGAAGTATCTAGAATAGACAAATCCAGAGACCGAAAGTAGATTAGTGGTTGCCAGAGGCTGGGATGGGAGGGGGGTGAGTGGAGAATAGGAAATGAGTGCTTTTGGACTGTTTTTCTCCTTTTCTTTTCTTTTTTTAAGTTTATTTTAGAGACAGAGAGAAAGATACAGACAGAGTATGAGCAGGGGAGGAGCCGAGAAAGAGGAAGACACAGAATCTGAAGCAGGCACCAGGCTCTGAGCTGTTAGCACAGGGCCTAATGTGGGGCTTGAATCCATGAACTACAAGATCATGACCTGAGCCAAAATCGGATGTTTAACTGACTGAGCCACTCAGAGGCCCCTTTCTTTCTTTCTTTTTAAAAGTTATTTATTTATTTTTTTAAGAGACAGAGGGAGCAGAGGGAGAGAGAGAATCATAAGGAGGTTCCATACCTGCAGAGCCTGACATGGGGCTTGAACTCATGAACTCTGAGATCATGACCTGAGCCAAAATCAACAGTTGGATGCTCAACCAACCAAGCCATCCTAGTGCCCTGGTGGGGGTAATATATTCTAAAATTGATTGTGGTGATGATTGTACACTTCTGTGACTAGATTAAATGCCACTGAATTATATACTTTAAGTTGATGAATTATATGATACACGATTATATCTCAATTAAGTTACTTTAAAATATCAAAAAGCCCACAAGGTTTTAGCCTGCAAAGTAGCAAAAATGATTGAGTTGTTGATAAAAGTGAGAGTATAAGGAGGAAGACAGTTTGGAATTGAGTAGAAGCACCAAATTCAGTTTGGGGCTGTTGAGTCTAAGATTTTGGCTGGACAGTCACAGAGCAATGCTTGCAGAAAGCTGGAAATGTGGGGAGTGGGCAGGGTGGGAGTGATGGGGTTAGAAATAAGGACTTGGGAACTCTTGGGGAGTAGTGATGGCTGAGTAAGTGAGCTTATTGGAGCGAGTGGAGATCAAGCAGGTAGAGAAAAACTACAATAGAATTTAGGAGAAACCACCAGTAGAGGATGGACAGAGGGAGAAGAGCCATCAAAGGAGTCAAAGGAAAAGAGAGGCAAGAGGAACCAAAAAAAGTAGAGGTGGGGGGTGACTAGTGGTTTAATCAGTTAAGCAGGTGGGTTTGACTCAGGCCACGATCTCATGGTTCCTGAGTTCGAGCCCTGCATCGGGCTCCATGCTGACAGCAGGCAGCAGGGAGCCTGTTTGGGATTCTCATTCTCTCTTTCTCTCTCCTCTCTCTCTCTCTCTTTCCTTTTCCCCTCACCCCTCCCTTACTTGTACTCTCTCAAAATAAATAAATAAGCTTTAAAAAAAAAAAAGTAAAGGTGGGAGAATGAGCAAAACCACTGGACATGTCCAAGGCCAGGGGTGGGGTGAAGGCATAGAGGAAAGGGTAGTAAGAAACAGAGAATCTGTGGGGCACCTGGGTGGCTCAGTCGGTTAAGCATCCGACTTCGGCTCAGGTCATTATCTCATGGTTCATGGGTTTGAGCCCCGCATCGGGCTCTGTGCTGACAGCTAGCTCAGAGCCTAGAGCTTGCTCTGGATTCTGCATCTCCCTCTTTCTCTGCCCTCCCCTACTCACGCTGTCTCTCTCTCATAGAAATAAATAAAACATTTTTTAAAAATTAAAAAAAAAAAGAAACAATCTGTTAGTTTCAGGAGGAAACTTCGAGGATCCACCTTCAGAACTGAGGTAGGGAAGGAAGCAGATTATGAGTTTAAGAAACAGCTACAACAGACAGCAGGGTCTGAGCAAAAGTGTGTGTTTTAGGATGTGGTAAAAGGAAAGGTTACAAAGATGGGCTGTTGTAGGTGGGGGCCTAGACCCCGGGGGTTTGCAGCAGAGGTGTGAGGGCTCTCTGTAATGAGGAGAGGAACCTCTCCTTTCCAGGCAGAGAGAAAAAGCAAGCAAGTGTAATTGTAGGGAAGAGCTTCCCACTGGGCCAATGCCAAACAAAACTCATGGGAGACGCTTCTTATTTATTTATCCTAAAGTACAAGGTGAAGTCATTGCTAAGAGTGAAAGGAAGGGGGGAGGTCCCACATTAAATGTACTGCTGGAAACTGGATGCAAATCAGGATGCTTACACCTACTTGGCCAAACCTTGTCTTACATCTTTTACTTGACCACATTCAAGCCTCACATACTTCAGTCTTGTCTTCTCGTTTACTCTGCTATCATCTGGATTCCTCAGACAAGAATGGGGCCCCTCTCCTTACTCTCTTGCTTGTAAAGAGAAGGGTAGTGCTAATGTCCTGTGGTGGGGCTGTCTGGAAGGGCAGAGGGCGGAGGTGCAGACCCCCATGGGAGGGAGGTCCCCAAATAAACATGACTTTTTGGGCATATAAAATTGCTACAGCAACACTGCTCTGAATTATCTTTAGGCACAGACAAGGCCCCCTTATAAAAGGCATAACTTAGGTGGAGCCCAGGTGGTTTAGTCAGTTAAGCATCCGACTTGGGCTCACGTCATGATTTTGAGATTCCTAGGCTCTGTGCTCACAGCTCAGAGGCTGGAGCCTGCTTTGGATTCTGTGTGTTCCTCTCTCTGGTTCTCCCCTGTTCATGCTCGGTCTCTGTCTCTCTCTCCCTCAATAAAGCAAATGAAAATTTTTAAAAAATGAAAAAAAGTTACATCTTAGGAAAAGATAGTGCCACACTCTTTATTAAGCATATCTTTTCCTATTTGTTTTATCCATTAATATTCCTATTACAACCCTATGCTTTGATTTGTCACAGGAGACACTTGGTGTCAGAAGAAATAAAGGCACAAAGAAGTCCTAGGACTGAAGGTTATGGCAGGAGCCTGCTGAAGTTCAAGATGCCATTTTGTGGCTTTGTGTTCCATCTTTCTTTCTATGTACACGGAATGGAGTCTTTACAGAGACATATGCTCACGTGAGCACAGGCAGAGTGGAGGACTCCTGAGGGCCGGGAGACCAGGCCTGCCCTGGGGCAATTTGGAAACCAGCACTGAGGAGGAGATGCCAGAGGTGGGTGCAGTTGGAGCACAGCATAGAGGAAGGATAGGAAGAGCTGATGAAGATAGCGAGGCCCAAAGAAGTGCGGTGGCTTCCTGAGATCACACAACACAGTGAGAGAATTGAGTGGTGCGTACATTATTTTTCTACGCTGATAGGCAACAGGAGTACTGGAATGAAGGAAAGGTTCTCCATGACCTATTACCCATTTGTGGTGGCATTTATTCCTCTAAAAAAAGATGAAAGTGATGAATATAACAATAGAATGGATATGGCAATAAAATAAAAATATGCATTAATATATAGGAAAATTACTTGGGATGCAAGCCTCCTATTGATCCTGTGTGCATATCAAGAAATGCAAATAAGCTCTGGACCCTTCACTTGCAACCCTCCAAGCCCAGCACTACTGGATGGAGGGAGGTGGGGCTGGCCAATTTGGGTGGAGAAGGGTGTGCTGGTGACCTTATGGGTTTGCATCACGGGTCTGCTCTGGTTTGCTGGGAGTAGCCATAGCTTATGCCCTATCTGTGCACACAGACACTGTCACTCATAGTGTGCTTGTATGACCACGTGGCTGGAGGACCATGACTCTGTGGCCAATCACAACAGCAGAGAATCTCACCAAATCTCTCATTGACCCGATTTTATAGACAGGGACATTGTACCACAGAGGGTTAAATAATTTGTCCAAGATGCTACTTCTTGTTATTGGAGTTGAATCCAGGCAGTGTTATTCCAGAAGACAACCTTTTAACCATCACATTAGAGCACCTCCCTGAGTGAGTGCAAATCTCTGTTATTGGAAAACTAAATGGCTATATGGGGCTGCAGTGATATTATTAAATAAGAAGTCTGGGATAATTTATTGACCACATTACAGAGTGCTCTTTCCTTTGTGGTAAGAATGTGAGTCTCACATGAGGTGTTTTACCCAAGGAAAAATGTGGATTTTTACCTCAAGGATGACAGTCCAGATCTAAGACCCTTTCTTTCACTTCTAGAATACTCTTTTCTCTCCCCTGCCCCTTACTTCACCCCAAGCCACCAGGGGGCACACAGAATCAGCTGTTTACCTTGGAAGTTTTAAGGCTCTAGTTTTAAGGATACAGGTAAATATTAGTCAGTATCTTTAGGGGTCCAACCGAGGACAGACTAACACAAATGCCAGGTTGCTGTATGTCCCCAGTTCTATTTAAAAGGTCATCTCTACTTCCTTTAGTTCTGGCACGAGTCTCACCTGTGAATCTTTTGGTCTTGAGAAACAATGCCCTTTTTATTTGGGTTCTAGGATCATAGTGTAATTTCAAGTTGGAGCTGTTCTTCTTACTCTTCACTGTCCCCTGCAGAAGCACCCAGACTTTGATGCTCCCTTTCAGGGTACCAGCACTGACCTTCCTCTCCGTTTGCCCTACTTTCCCTCTCTAACCTTTTCATGGCTGCTCCCTGAAACATTTCTCATGTGACATTTTTCTAAGGTTCTCCTAGGTGGCTGCAACAAGAAATTCCAACACCTAATCAAGGACCTCTTGCTTTCTGTATTGGTCAGGGCTCAGTTACTGTGAACAGAATCCTTTCTACCTATGTGTTTAAGCAGAAAGGGACTTAGTGCGAGTATTTCAATGTCTTCCAGATTGGCGAGCTGAAGAAACAGTCTCAGCTGGGCTATTAGCAGTGGCTCCCAGAGCCACACCGCAGACCTGGGTTTACAAGGGAACCATGGCCCCTGCTGGGATCGGGAGGCTGTGGAATCAGAAAGCTGCCCACCTACTAGGAAGAACCAGTGGCAGCTTCCCAGCTTCAGCTTCCCATGTACTTGGCCTCGTGACAACTATGCATATAGGGCTGTGACATTAGGACCTGTTACAGCTGTCATAGAAACAACCAGTGTACTGCAATTGTGCTTACTAGTAGGGACAGCAGGAACATAGCTCCTCCCTCACAGTAGTTGACTTCTGTCTTCCAAATTTGGTGTGCTGCATCTGGTTGGCACAGTCTAAATCATACACCCCGGAACCTTTAGCTGCAAGAGAGTCTGGGAAATACAGTTTTCAGCTTTCCAGCCTAGAAAGAGATGGGGACGGCTTCTGAATGAGCCAATCCAAATACTGCTACATTTGCTGACTATGTAGTTGCTTCACTTTAGCTCCTGGTCTCCTTTCCCAGACCCTAACCCCTCCATTAGGGAATGGCACAAGCGCTGA
Organism: Proteles cristata cristata; assembly: GCA_017311185.1. Taxonomy (NCBI): domain Eukaryota; kingdom Metazoa; phylum Chordata; class Mammalia; order Carnivora; family Hyaenidae; genus Proteles; species Proteles cristata. The sequence goes on along the minus strand of JAESUZ010004073.1, from coordinate 190,189 downwards.
TATGCTCTTTCTCATTACAAACACTAAATCTGGTCCCAGCTACAGTGGGGTGGTGTCATTCAATCGGTGTTTATTGGATTCTCACCGTATGCTCTCCCCTAATCACCTCTCTCTCTCTCTCTCTCTCTCTCTCATGACTCCTAAGTCTGTCTCCAGCGTGGACTTTGACCTTTCCCTAGAGCTCCAGCCCGGTATTACTAACTGGCCTCCTTGATGTCTCCTCAAGAACGCCGCATCAGATCTCCAAAATAAATGTATCCCCAGGAAACAACCCCTCTTCTCACTTTTCAAACCAACAGATCTTACCAAGATTTCAGACTTGTGATTTTTAAATTGGTTCAAGTCCAAACTTACCTCGCTTTCCTTCTTCCTTACTCCCCACTTCATCACTGCTAATTCTGCTACTCATCAATTGATGAATAGCTTCCATGCTATTTATCAATTATTACTTCTCTTTTCTTTTTCCACTTCCATTTTCCTGGTTGAACTTTTGATTATCTTTAATTCCACTTCATGGCCCTTGTGACCACAGACTGTATTTTCGTGACAGACTGTATTCTCCAGAGATGACCCCAACAAGATCTCTTGCCCTACAATCTGGCTGGCCTTAATGACTTGCTTATAGTCAACAGGACGCACCTCTGAGGCTAGATCAGTAAAAGCCAAGTGGCTTCTACTTGGTTATCTTGGGGTGCTCACTCTCCAGTTGTGCCCCTTTCCACCTGTGCCCCTCCCCACCTTGAAATACCCCCTCTTGGAACCCAGCTGTGAGAAGCCTAAGCCACATAAGAGGTGACCCATAGGTGCTCTGGTCAAAAGTCCTAGCTGAAGCCAACCTTCTATTTATCCTAGCCCAGAAGCCAACATGTGAGTAAAGAAGCCTGCAGGTGATTCCAGCCCTCAGCTGTTTCAGTTACCCTAGCTGAGGTGCCAGACTTCACGGAACAGAGAGGAGCCATCGTCTCTGTGTTCTGTCCAAATTCCCGATCAGAATATCCATGAACACAATGAAATGATTGTCGTTTTACTCCACTAAATGTATGGTGGTTTGCTATACAGCAACAGGTAATCAAAAGAACCTTCAAATCCATATTGCACTGTAATGCAATCTGATGATTACTTTTCTAAAACACTGAGCAGCTTATATTTTTGCTGGTCTCAGAAGCCTTAAATGTCTCCCCACTGAATATGGAATTAATTGAATGTTTTTCAGGCTTGCATTCGAGATGAACCATAGCTTTGAATCTTCCTATGTTAGCTTCCACTTTAGCCCACTATCTACCTTTCATTCTAGTCTTACTAGATATTAAATCTTCACTTGGCCATGCCTGAAGCTTTCTACCTCCATGAACAGTCACAAGGTTTCCTTGAAACATTTTTTTCTATCTCTATCAAACTCCTTCCTATCCTTCCTTGAAGCCCAGCTTAAATCTCTCATCCTCTAAGACTGTGCTGTCTCCAGTATGGGAGCCGACAGCCACATGGGGCTATTCATGTTTCAACTTGATTGATTAAAAATTTTTTTTTATGTTTATTCACTTTTGAGAGACAGAGTGTGAGCAGGGGAGGGTCAGAGAGAGAGGGAGACCCAGAATCTGTAGCAGGCTCCAGGCTCAGAGCTGTCAGCACCAGAGCCCCATGCAGGGCTTGAACTCACAACCGTGAGATCATGACCTGAGCCGAAGTTGGATGCCCAACCGACTGAGCCACCCAGGTACCCCTCAAGTTAGCTGATTAAATTGCTATTTCAGTTCCTTGGTCTTACTGGCCACAATTTAGTGCTCAGTAGCCACATTCTATTGGACGGCACTGCTCTGAAAACCTTAGCATTCCCTTTTCTAATTAATCTCTCATTTCCCACAGAATCTTAAGTTGCAACTTTGGCAATTTTGAATATTTTGAAAGTCATGTCATCACTACTCTCAAATTATAATGCACCTTCATTTTCTACTATTCTGGTGCATTGCTCTGTATACAGTAGGCGGCTCAAGCATTTACTGAGTTGCAGGGAAGCAACGATGAATCTCTACTAAAGGTTAAATGATCTCTTTGCATATTTTCCAGTAAAATATTCAACAAAAAACACAAATTATGTATCTTCACCAGTATATAATCTCCCTGGAAAGCTATTTTTCAAATCATAAGTGATTTGGCAGCAGGAGGGTCTCTTGAAAGGGGTATCTCAGTGTAGGCTTTTGTTTCTTTCCAGCAGTAACTGTTCTAGGGCTCTAATTATTTTGGAGTGTGTTGTGTATGTGCGTGTGTGTGTGTGTGTGTGTGCATGCGCATGTGTGTATTTTGTCTCAAACTATGCCAATTTTTCTCAGTCCTCATGACATCTTAACCTCATGCCATCAGTCCAATGAGGAATTTCCTTCTCACTGTCCCTTCTCGGGACAAAGACGATATGGGAGTAGCCAATTACCATATTGATGAAATTCCTCTTAGCAGTCCCCAAGTCATTAAGTTCATACAAAAAAAAAAAAAACAGAACAAAACTCTAAAATTTTATGCTATGTGATAAGACTACCTCATCACGTGTGTGTGTGTGTGTATGTGTAGAGAGAGGGAGAGAATTTTTTAAAACAATCTTTACACTCATCATGGGGCTCAAACTCACAACTCGGAGGTCAGGTGACATGCTCTACCCACTGAGCCAGCCTGCTGTCTTGAGAGAGAGAAATTTTAAATCTAACCATTAAAATTTTTGACTTGTACAATAAAGCGGAGTCATTAGGCATAGGGTAGATTGTGTTCACACACACAGCCTCTACGAGCTCTATGAAAGAGATCAGCTTTGATGATGTTTATACGAGGCACTATGTGTTCATGTCAACAGTGTTTATTATTATTTCCCTTTACTCATAACCACAGAGTGAAGCTCCTACTAAATGTGGGACATTTTTGAGGTTAATATTTACTTAATCTAAATGTTCTTTTTAAAATATAAAACCTGGACTCTGTACCAGAAGCACTTTTTCAGTTACTCAATAACTTTACGTTTATTCAAAAGTAACAAATGGTTTTTTTTTTTTTTTTTGACCTGTGTCTGGAATAGATGCTGAAAATGAGGACATTGTTGCCTGGTTTTGGATTCAGTGATTTTTAAATACCTTTGGACCACTCTCCTGACTTAGCTGTCCCTTTAGAATAATTATTATTTCGCCCATAATAACAGTATTTTATGCTTGTTTATTTAGGGTGGGTTTTTAAGATGCAGAAGGCATTAATTTCTCTTCATAGTTTAGAATGGTGCCCTCCGGTCTCAGCATTATTATGAAGCACTTTAGGTAGATGCCTTTGGGGCAAAGGCAAAGCAGAACTGCAGCCTGGGCCGTCTCAGTGTGGCCCAGGGAAGGCAGGTCACCCACCCCCTTCCTCTCTCCTGCGGGGCCGGGGGCACGGTCCTGGTCCTTACCAGGGGGCCTCTGCAAAGTGGGTGGTGGCCCGGACTCCCCCATTCTAGCACTGGGAGAGGGTTTTAATAACTTTCCATGTTATTTGGCATAATGGCAATCACTCTTTAGACCTCAACAAATTAAGACTATACTCTCTTAAATTTAAATCTAAAGCAAAGAGCTATATAAAATACTTGTGCTTACTATTATGCTCACTATTGACCTAATTAATGATTGGCAAAAATATATATTGCTCTGCTCTCACGAAGAGTTAATACCATTTTCTTCTAAAACCAGGGCAGTGAAACATGGAGTTCTTTAATTTTCCTAGTTTGATTACAAAATAGTTAGGAAGTCCAGGTCCTTGCACGCACACAGGCATGGCTCTGGGACCCATGCAAAAGGTCTTGACTCTCTGGGCCTCATTTTCTTCACCTGTGAATTAAGGGATGGTTTTTTGTTTCTTTGTTTTTTGGGGTTTTTTCTGCCTCTGCTTTTCTTTCTGGTTTCCAACACACAGTAATAATGCTTTTTTTTTTTTGATACATTGAATTTGAGAAGTTTTTTTCCTAAAGTTTAAGTTGAGGCAAAACACACAAAATTTACAATCTTAACCATTTCTAAGTGTACAGTTCAGTAGTGGGAAGTATATTCACACTGCTGTGCAACCAATCTCCAAAACTTTTTCGTCTTGCAAAAAAAACCTCCTTAAACAACTGGCCATTTCTCTAGCCCTTCACAACCACCATTCTAGTTCTTGTTTCTACAAGTTTTCCTTGATATTTCATGGAAGTGGGATTATACAATATGGATCTTTTCTGTGACTGGCTTCTTTCACTTAGCTTCATGTTCCCAAGTTTCATCTGTGTTGTAGCATGTGTTACAATTTCCTGCTTTCTAAAGTTTGCAATAATAACACTTTTTTTAAAAAAAGAAAACTTGCATCTGAAAGTAGATAAGATCATTAAATTCTAAGAAGGAGACTGGTCTTGCGGTGCTCAGTCACTTAAGTGTCTGACTTTGGCTCAGGTCATCATCTCAAGGTTCACGGGTTCAAGCCCTGAGTTGGGCTCTGTGCTGACAGCTCAGAGCCTGGAGCCTGCTTTGGATTCTGTGTCTCCCTCTTTCTCTGCCCCTCCCCTGCTCATGTGCTGTCTCTCTCTCATAAATAAACAAACATTTAAAAAAAGAAGAAAAAAAAGAGACAGACACGGGCCTTGAAATGCAATCCATTATTTTACAGATGTGAAAGCTGAGGCCTAGAGGAGTGACTCACGCAAGGTCACCCAGCAGGTTAGCAGAGCAGACCTGGCCAGAACTCCGAGTCTGCTTGTGGCACAAGTAAGTACCCCCTCTGCCACAGGAGTTGTGGGGCTGCGTTTCAGGACATTCTAAAAGAAAGGTGAAGGGGTTTAAAACAGCATTAGGTAGAAGGAAAAATAGCATCAGTTGTGCTGGAAAACAAAGTGAGCCCCTGGGATTGTGGGGCACGGCCACGGGAAGGGGTTGGGGCAGAAGGAAGGGTGGGGAGAGGTGATAGGGAGACAGAGCAGTGAAATGGGAGGAAGGCGGAGAGGTTGGGGGGAGGGAGAACAGAGGTTGGGGGGAGGGAAGGGGAAGAACCAGATGGGAACCCAGAGATGAGAAAGAGCCAGACTGTTTTGAAAGAGTGGTGATGGGGCACCTGGGTGGCTTGGTTGTGAAGCTTCGGACTCTTGATTTCAGCTCAGGTCATGATCTCACAATTCGAGAGTTCCAGCCCACATTGGACTCTGTGCTGAGCCTGGAGCCTGCTTGGGATTCCCTCTCTCAATCTCTCTCTCTCTCTACCTCTCCCCCGATTTTGCACGTGTGAGCACTTTCTCTCTTTCAAAATAAATAAACATTAAAAAAAATAAGAGACGGGGCACCTGGGTGATTCAGTGGGTTAAGTGTCTGACTTCTGCTCAGGTCATGAGCTCATGGTTCGTGGGTTCGAGCCCCGCATCGGGATCTGTGCTGACAGCCAGCTCAGAGCCTGGAGCCTGCTTCTGATTCTGTGTCTCCCTTTCTCTGACCCTCCCCTGCTCACACTGTCTCTCTCTCTCTCAAAAAAAAAATAATAAAATAAAACATTAAAAATTAAAAAAAAAAAAAAGAGCCTAGTGAATAAATACAAATAGCGCTGCACTAAAGCATCTAAATTAAGTTTATCACAGGCCCACCTCCTCCCAATCAGTTAAGTTCAGTGAATTATCATGGGTCCTCTGTTGTCCCCCTCTATCCCCCAACATCTGGCTACTTGTGCTCAAAATACCTGAAAACAGAATAAAGGCTTTAAGTCTTAGATTGCAAATACCTAGTTAGGTAACACATTGATTGACTCTCTGTCCATTAACATACAATCAACCAACCTTCAAAGATTGCAGGTGATTTTTATCAGACTGTCTTGTTTGGGAGTGGGGAGCAGAACAGGTGGGCTGCTGGGATTTCTAGAAAGGGTGCTATTAATTGTGGCGTGAACAGAAAGGAGACGTCCTGAGTAGGGACACCTGTGTCCTGCTGCCTGGCGTCGGCCTCATCTGCCTGCAGTTGCTGTAGACCTGGGTATTTGGAGGCAGACCTGCCTTGACCAGAATCACAAGACTGTGGGCCCAGAAGTTCATGCAGCTTATGAAGATCTTTCTTTTCAACCCAGTTAATTCCTTTCACAAGGAAGTATTGCCCCAGATGATTCATAAATAGCGGTATCAGGCAACACATGTTACATAATTATGTGTTTTATGGATACCCAGAACATATTCGTGCACACCCCTGGGAACTGTAATTTGATGTGCATTTATTTTGAGAGTCTTTGTTTTCTAAGAACTAATTCTTCAAAGGCCTGCAGAAGAGGGCAGAAGCCACCTTTATGGTGGACACAATTTTCTTTCCCTGCCATGCCCTAACTCCTGGCTGGCTATAAAGCTATCAGGCTCATTTCCATATCAAACAAAGAGGAGGCAGGAAAATACTCCCCTGATCGACATAAAAAGACACATTACTGGAGATTGTCTAAGAACTTGTTTTTATGGCCAAAATTAGCAAATTATTCACAGTAATAGGTGAGTTAGATGACAATAGTGTTTAAGAGAACAAAGCTGCTCATTAGGACTTCGACCCCCGAAGCTGCCCCACGGAGGGTCCCCAGCTGCCAGAACATCTCCGCGTACAGACGGCCGAGAGGCTATAAAAAAGAAAAAGAGGCAGCCAGGAAGTCTGCCACTTACCCAGATGCAGCTACCAGAAAATGCATTCCAGGGCTCATTCCTGCAGCTGCCCAGAAGGCTCCGTGGGTGGCCACTGTGTTAACGTGGGGGCACACGTGGCTCCCATCTTGCTAGCGGTCCCAGGGAAACTGGGGAGCTTCAGACGCCCAATATCTATTTCCTGTCTTGATTTGAAACTCTTTTGGAGGTTTTGGAGACTTTCAGCGGAAACCTGAGCTGCCAGCTGCCACGCAGAAGTGCTTGATTTCTTGACCTGCACTTAATCAATACCAATCTAATAACCCCTTTGAAAACGTTAACGTACGTTGGGCTGCGAGGTGGTGAAAACGCGCTTGGCACCTTTCTGTACGAGATCTGTCCCAGAGACAGTTTACCACGTGGTAAATCAGTGTTAGCCATCTGGGACGCAGCGACCCTTCCTTTGAGGCCATGGTAGAAGATTCAATAGACAAGGCCTTGAAACCGGACCTAGAAACTAGGGCTTCCGGTAGCGGCGGGGAGTCTGAATGCAGGACCCGCAATCTGTCTGTGGGCATCTGGGCTCACACTTCCAGAAGCAGCACCAGCAAGGAGCCCGGCCAGACGAGCGGCTTGGGGCTTTATGATGCTACTTCTCCCCATTCCTTCCGCTTTAGGACTTCCCTCCCTCTCCTCTCAACGAGGAACTTCCTGGTGTCCTGGCCCCACAGGGACATGTCCTCGGTCAGGTGACAGGTAGGGGATTGCATCAGCTTCCTTTTACATTCTGTTAGGGGCTCTTGAAGACAATACCTCAACCTGAAGAAGGCCTGCAACAGTAGGATTGCAGGCACTGGCTCAGAGGCGCTCAACCCTGGCTGCAGGTGAGAGTCATTTGGGGAGCTTTTCAAGCACGTTGATACCCAGGGCCCAACCCCACCTGATTAAATCAGAATCTATGAGGCCCAGTCATTGGCATTTCAAGAAAACTTTTATTTTGAAATAATTACAGATCGATGGGAAGTGGCAAAAACAGTACGAAGATGCTCCATTACCCTTCATCCCTTTCTCCCAACGATTATACCCCTATGGGACCTAAACCCAGGAAATTCACAGTGGTACAGTGTGTGAGAGTTCTTTGTCACTGTGTCACGGGAGTAGGTTCGTGTGACCACAACAGTCAATATACAGAAATATGGAACTATTTCATCATTGCACGACTCTTTCCTGCCACCCGTAGTGTCCTGCCTAGTCCCCACACATGGCCATGCCTGACCCCTGGCAAACTCCAGTCTGCTCCTCACCTTGCTAATGTTGTCATTTTGAGAATATTATGTAAATGGAATTGCACAGCATGTGACCTTCTGGTATTGACTTTTTTTTTCCTTCCCACTCAGCGAAATGCCCTTGAGAGCTGTTCAAACTGTTGCATGTATCAATAGTTTGTTTCTTTTCATTGCTGAGTTGTGTTCCATTGCATGGATATAACAGAATCTGTCATTCACTTCTTCAATGGTGTGTTGGTTGTTCCCAGGATTTGGTTATTACGAATAAGGCTGCTATAAAATTCCTGTGTAGGTTGTTGTGAAGACATAGCTTTCTTTTCTCTGGGGCACATTTTTCAGAAAACTTCTCAGGTCATTCCAGTAGGAAGCAGGGCCAGGAACTCCCAGACCAGGGGAAAGTGAAAAAAGTGGCTACCAGATGTTTCAAACATTTCTTAAACACTCTGTGTGACATTGTGCTGTGTGGCAGGGAGTCTAGAAGAGTAAATAAGAGCCTGTGTGCTGGTGTCAGACTGCCTGGGCTCATACTCTGGCTCCACCACTTTATGGCTTGACCTCTGTCTCAATAGCTCATCTGTAAAATGGAGCAGTAACATCAATCTCCTAGTAGTGTTGTGAGCATGCAGTGAATACTGCGATAGCCTGAACGTTTGTGTACCTCCCTCCAATTTATATGTTGTAGCACTAATCCCCAAGGTATGATGGTAGTTGGAGTGGGGCCTTTAGGAGGTAACTAGATTTAGGTAAGGCTGTGAAGGTGGAGCCCCCGTGATGGGATTAATGCTCCTGTAAGAAGAGACCAGAGAACTTGCTCTCCCCTTCTCTTTGCCACATGAGGATTCAGCAAAACGGCAACCTCTGCAAAGCAGAAGGGAGTTCTCACCAGGAACAGAATTGGTTGGCACCTTGGGCTTGGACTTGCCTGGCCTCCAGAGCTGTGAGAAATAAATTTCACTCAGTCCTTGGTATTCTGTTACAGCAGCCAAATCTGACAAAGATAAATATAATTCAACTATATTTCACGAAGAGGCTTAAAACATATTAATACCTCAATAAATGTTAGCATTTATTATTGCCAGGAATTGCATTTAGGTCACATGAGGTTCTGGCTTAAAACTCAGTGGCTGTCATGGCGCCTCCCTTCAGCTTCTGCAGGCAAGCCTTAGTGAATTTGGACAGCCCTATCCTGCTGTGGACCTTTGGCTCATGCTGAGAGCTGACGTGAGGGCGGTGGCACTTCCTCCTGAGAGCCACCCACTGGTTCCTGCTCTCTGCTGAGCTCCACAACACCCTACTTAACCCATCTCTCTTATGAGACTTTCTGTTGGATGTCACGATTGCCTCTTAGTGTGGCTGCCTCCCTTGTACTAACACTGTGGGCTCCTCGGTGGCTCCTTGGCAGGTATCTTGCTCACCATCAAATCTCCAGTGCCTAGCCTGCTCGTCTGTCAGTTCTCATCAAATACATGTTGAGTGGAAGAATGAATGAATGAACCAAGGGTTCTGTTATCCTGTGTGGCAGGAAAGGATTTAGCCCTCAGTTCCCTGAGAAGGTCCCGATCTTCTCCTTATTTAGGGTGGGAGAGGCCAAGGAAGCCTGAGCAGAAGGCAGAGTCTTGAGTGGGTCACTGACTCCCCTGCTGAGAGTTTCAAGGCCGTATGGGTCAGCCATACAGTGAGCCCTCAGTGTAACCATGATGCAGATAAGAGTGCCAACATAAGGATCATGAAGGCCACCAGAGCAGAAAAAGTTGGGATTTAAAGTTAGAAGAGGCAGATTCACGCTGGGTGACTTGGAGTAAATCAAGCAACCTCTCAGTGCCTGCATTTATGAGGAAAATAATTGCTGTTATACCTTAGGCCAGATTCTGGAGCCAGACCCCCTGGGTGTGAAGCCCAGCTCTGCTACCCACTACTTTGTGACCTTGGGTACTTAACCTCTCTGTGCCCCATTTTCTCTTCTGTAACTTGGGGATAATAACAGTACCTACCTTAGAGGATTACAATGATTAAAACAGTCAGGGGCGCCTGGGTGGCTTAGTCGGTTAAGCGTCCGACTTTCGCTTAGGTCATGATCTCGCGGTTCGTGGGTTCGAGCCCCGCGTCGGGCTCTGTGCTGACTGCCAGCCTGGAGCCTGTTTCAGTCTGTGACTCCCTCTCTCTCTGACCCTCCCCTGCTCACGCTGTTTGTCTCTCTCTCCTAGAAATAAATAAAACATAAAAAAAAAAATTAAAAAAAAAAAAAACCAGTCCATAAATGTAAAAGGCTTAGAAATTTCATAAAATTAGTGTAAATTAAAATTATTTATTTATTTATTAATTATGGTTTATTTATTTTTGAGAGACAGAGAGACAGCGTGAGCAGGGGAGGGACAGAAAGAGAGGGAGACACAGAATCTGAAGCAGGCTCCAGGCCCTGAGCTGTCAGCACAGAGCCCGATGTGGGGCTCGAACCCACGAACCACGAGATCATGGCCTGAGCCGAAGTCAGACACTTAACTGACTGAGCCACCCAGGCATCCTTGAAAATTAAAATTTTTAAACACATAAATAACTACAGCCCAAACCATAGCCATGTTGCTAATGATGCTGGCAAGTTTTCCTGAAAAAGGCTTTGCTATTTCAGTCTATGTTCACGATTCCACACTCTGATAAATATTTGGAAAATGATGAGGCCATCGCAGGGAGCTGTTGGACATCACGTAACCAATCCGCTCAGGAGGGACCAGAAGTTGCTACCATCTGATGTCTGTCTTGTGGCGGCATGAAAGAAGTTGGGGGTATAAGTCCAGTTCCTGGTGGACAGGTGTTTGAAACCCAGAGCCATCCTTACAATTGGCACCCTTGGTGAGGTCTCCGCAGACAGGCAAGGATTAAGTCGAGAGGAGACAGAATTGCTCTTCCACCTGGCGCCAGTAGCCCCAGCAGGGCAGGGCTGAGGCTGAATGACAGAGACTGGGCAGCCACAGTGAAAACCTCCGCTGTCCTCTGTGCTCTGCTTTGCAGAGAAATCGCAAGTTCTGGTCCCCAGAGGAGTCAATCCAACAACTTTCATAGATACTGTCATATTCACATTATACTTCCATCTGGCCACAGCTGTTTCAAAGAATTAGAGGCATCTTTTTTTTATTATTATCAAAAGAATAATATAATTAATGCAGAGTTTTAGGCTCTGAATTCCTGTGTCAGAAATGAAATAAAAAAGCAGTGCCCTGGATATTACCTTTTCTTTAGGAGTTTTTATTTTAGTCAAAGAAAAGAGAATGCCAGAAGGCAAGGAGTTTTGAGATATCTTGCTCTTGTTTTCTAGTAGGGGTTCAATTTTAGTGTATTGATTTGTATTAATATATGAAGATTTTCAGAACCCAAGTAGAGTGTATAGCCAAAATCAGTGACGTGGTAAGAAAATACCTCCCTCTGAAATTGAAATGATATTGCACATGTATGAGATCATTGCATCTTGGAAAATCTCTCAAACCACCAAGAAATTATTTGTATATATGGCTGCTGAAACCTGTTTCTCCCAGCTCGCGTGTGAACATGTGACTACCACAGGATGAGCAGTATTCTAATTAGTGGTGTTTTGCCTGCCCAGCGACAACGTTGTAAGGTCAGAGGATCATGTTGACCAAGGCAGAATGTTGGAAAACAATCTCGAAGATGAAGTATTTGTCAGTCATAAGAAGACAGAGCTCCACCAGTGGACACAAGTAGCCTGCTTTCTAGGTAGACATATCCCCGGTCAGGGGGCAGGTGGAGGAGCCGCGCAGACTCTGATGAGCAAAGGTGGGGGCTCTACCCACATCTGGCCGGCCGTGGTTGGGACGCAGTGGTTCTCAGCCCGCACTTTGAGGAATGTGCTTCCTGCTCTTCTGACTCATTGACTTCATCCTCTCGAGTCATCTTGATCTTCTTAGAGTTTGCTTAGTAGCAAACCAGAAACTAGCATCTGACCAGAAACTAGCATCCCGTTTTATAAGTGGGTCTTCTGCAACATTAGGTGGATAGAAGTTGCAAACTTGCCTAGAGGCCTAGCTGTTCAACAGAGGTGTCATAGGGTGTATGGGTTTGGAGCCAGAAGAGGGGGAGATAGGGGCTCCCTCCATGTTTCACAGACTTTTGTGACTTCAGAAGAAGGAAAGGCTCTTGACTTAAAAAAAAACATTCTGAAAACCATTGGGTTACATTTATCAGTCAAGTGGTCCATCCCTTTTGAATGTTTGTAATTATGTTAATTATAGCAATTAAACTGGAAATAATTTAGTTTTTGCATGCACTTCTAATTTGTTCACTAATTTGTGAAACCATTCCTTTAAATGCTAAGAATTTAACTGTTACTGATTATACAATTTAAGAATTTTTCCTATTCGAAAATGCCTTCTATAAACATAAAGGGTTCTTGACTGTTTTTTTAATTTTTATTTATTTAATTTTTATGTCTTTATTTTACTTTTGAGAGACAGAGAGTGAGCGGGGGAGGGTCAGAGAGAGAGGGAGACACAGAATCTGAAGCAGGCTCCAGGCTCTGAGCTATCAGCACAGAGCCCCATGCAGGGCTCAAACCCATGGACCATGAGATCATGACCTGAGCTGAAGTCGGACACTTAGCCAATTGAGCCATCCAGGTGCCCCTTGACTCTTTTGTTATTGTTTGTTGGTTTTTAGGTTGCTTTTGTTTTAAATTTCAGAGTTTCCTGGATATTTGGAGAATTCCAAAATCAATGACATTTCCTGACCAGTCCTAAGAAAAATTTATGGGTTACTATTTATTTATTACCTTTTAATGGGCTTCAGTTTTCATCATTCCTAGTTTTTCATTAGAATAAACTTTTGCTTTTGTGTTTGCTAGGAATGTTATGGTTCACTATCTCAGGATGATGTTTTAGGTAAAAAAAGAAAGATGTCAGCTATAGCATTTATTCACAAGAAAAAGTTAAGGAAGTGGCATAAATATGAGAACTTATTGTATTACCACAACTACTACTTGAGCATCACTGAGATTATTCCCAGGGAATAGGTGCTCCCTTTCCCATGGGCTGCTCTGCTGATCACTGCTTGGGCCACAGTCACTGCTGGGGCTCTGTCTGGGGGCTGTGAAGGTGACATGGTCAGCCATGGCAGTGGGGGTCTAAGACCATGGCCAAGGCAGGAACTCAGATGCTTACCTCATGGACAGACATGGATCCTAACTTTGTCAACCTGAAGACATTGAAAATGGCTACTCATCCCAAATCCCATATTGTTCACTACTCCCACATCACTTGTTGATCTGACACTATTGAAAGAAAAATAAAAGTTTAATATCCTACAGAGAAACAGATGAATTTGCCTGTACATGTAAAATCAACAAATTGTTCATTTTTTTATTCATGGTCAACTACATTTCTACATTCTGGAGAATCTGATGACTTGGTGACAGTATTTAAATTGACTTTTGTACATAGAGGTGGCTCATAAGACAGAAGTAAAAGTGTTAAAGTTTTGGACGTAGTGACTGGAATTAGTTGACAGGATCCACCTTCTAGCCATGAGATCAACCTAGTTTGCAGTGTTAATGCTTCTCTTTCTATAAGTTAAAGCTCCATTTCTTTTTTTTTCCCCTACTTGAAACTGTTTAGTTCCAATAATTTAGAAAAACACTCTAATGTATAAAGATAATATATCTGCTTTCTGGAAGATCACCCTTTAGTGAGGTGAGGGGCTAATGATATTTGTGTGAAACCAGTGACTGGAAAACAAAAATGACACAATGAAAAGCCAGGGGTTTTCTAAAGGTTGCGGAAATGACTTGCAATTACTTCTAGCTCTCTTCCTTAGTGGCTTTCCACTGAAAGTGAAGGGCAAGTTCATCCTCTCCTCCATTTAATTGTCCGACTCATCTGCATCATTTAGGTATTTTTTTTTTTTTTTAGTTGGATAGAGCAAGCCTAAACATTCTGAAGTGGAGGGCTTTATGTTTATATCATTTTTCCTTTTATACAGTGAAGTTGTGAGGTTATTATACAAGCTCTCAGAGCACTGGATCTTGTCTATCTTGTACACCTCAGTATTTACAATCTCTGGTACGGTGTGTGGCTCATAGTAGGTGCTCATTAAAAATGTGTTGAATGACTGGTGGTCTGGTGTTACAGACTACAGGAAGTACCCCCAAATGAAGAACTATAATTTATCTGAGGCATTTCACAAACGATGGCGATTGGGGAGTTAGAAGCGGCATTTCGTTAATTTGGGGGACTAGCTTGATAACTGAACTTATTCTAGATGACTGAACTAATTTATTCCAAGTAGAATCACTTATTACCTTCTCCATCACCGATACTTTTCTGTGTAGAAGACAAACATCACCAGCCATCTCCAAAACAAGCAAGCTGAAAGCTAAGCAAAATTTACCAGATATAATTAGAATTGCATGTGTTTTAGGCATCTAAGCAGGTGTGTCAAATGTCTCCAAATATAAAACGTTTATATTTTACTGTTAATTTGTTTTTTTTAAGACAAATACTCTAGGATCTATAATAGGCCTGTGGACAGAATAAAGCTTTGTCAAATGGAAGTGGCTGTTGCTCAGCTGGGAATCTCTGAAATTTGCAAAAGGGGTTGTGTTTGTGGCCAATCAGGGGAGAAGTTTTGTAAATAAACTCTCTCTCCTAATTGAGAGTTGTTCTGTAGCTGGTAGGGAAAATTTTACAAAGTAAAATTTTTTTTTTGTAAATACTTTTAGAAAGTATTTTATTTTATATTATTTTTATTTTTTTAAAGTTTATTTATTTTTGAGAGACAGAGAGACAAAGTGTGAGCAGGGGAAGGGCAGAGAGAGAAGGAGACCTAGAATCTGAAGCAGGCTCCAGCCACTGTCAGCACAGAGCTGAACATGGGGCTCGAACTCATCAACTGCGAGATCACGCCCTGAGCCGAAGTCGGCCACTTAACCGACTGAGCCACCCAGGCACCCCTACAAAATATTTTAGACACAAAAGCAGAATCGTCTTAAATCTTATCTTGAAAATAACCTGACTTGAACATATTTTTCCTCATTCCCCAAGGTCTGGAGCTGGGCTCTGTAATTTACATGACATGATTAGGAGGGTTGTATGCCATTTTAGACTAATTATGTAAGTTGGAAGGAATCTGGTCCTTCATTTATTATGACAAAGTATTTACTGTCTATGTGTACTAAGTTCTAACAAATGTTTAGTTTGCTTCTTTTTGTAGCTGTGGATAACTGCCTTAAAGCGCTGCTCATTTGTCAATGAGCCTTAAACACGATAACCGGGCATCCCTTTTTGAAACATCAAAATTAAAATCCCAGATAAGAACACAGTCACAGACAAGGCACCAATACAAAATACACTTAGCCAGTAGTTAGTCATCTAATTTGGCAGAGAGGAATTTGTTTTTGTTACTGTCTTCTTAAAAGATACAATGACGATAACATAGTTGATTAGATTTTTCCCCTTTAACTTTTCAGAAGGTTTCCAGGCTTTACTACTTGGCAAAGACAATTTGGGACAGATTTCTTTATTTTCTCCTCTGGCCTAAAACGAAAAACCCCCACTTTCCAAACTGTTACCACCGAAGAGTTTATTAAATGGCTGAAAAAGACAGCTGGTCCCACCATCTGTTAAAATTTTTCAGGGGCCAAATAAAACAGGTTACACCTTTAGCCATGCCAAGTCTTGCAATACCCCCTTCCTCTCACAGCCTGGGGAGGGCTAATCTGAATTTCACGCTCTGATTTTGCTATTGCTAATGCCTGAGCTGCTTATGTAGCTTCTCCATGTTGTTTCTATTACCTCTCTTTTTTAGGTACAAAGCTATTCTCACATTTCAAGCAAGCTTATTTGCAACCCATTACCTTACACCTCTATGGTCTTGTATAGTTGCACCCAGCAACTAGAAGGAAACCCACAGATACCTAACTAATTTCTGACTTTTCAAGCAAAAGGGGAGAGCCAGAAGTATGTTTCCGTTGTTTTGCAACCATTTTTCTATAAATGCTAATGGAGGTAATTCAGATTTTGGAACAAAGGCTTAGCTCACGACACATTGCAGGTGTGAAAGGGTTGAAACAAAAGACATGCTAACCCTAATGGTATTTCTTGTCATTAACAATTCTTTGATGTTCACACTGGAGCCTCCCTTTTATCTTTTAGTTTTTCAGCCATCTTTGTTAACACTCAGCTCAATTGAATCTTTTTTTTTTTCTTAACCTCCCCCTGGCCTTTAAAGACGCCTGCAAAATGTTTATGCTAAGTTAGTTTCCACCGCATCTTTTATACCAAGGCAAAGTAAAATGAGATAAAGCTTGTGAGGTTATTATTAAAACATCAGTAAGTTTCTATCATTAAGCTGAAGGGGAAGATCAATAAAAAAGGAGCACTTAATGTTACTTTAATAAGGATGAGTTTCCTGTAACAGGATTTGGGATTAACTTTAGTATCACTGAAGAGGGCTTTACGATAACGCCGTTGCTGTGATGAGAAGAGTTTGACTTGCCTTTACCCAATTAAACAGTTTGCAAATACTCTGAGTGTACTTGATCTATTATGTCCTGTTTTATTGAAAGCTTTCATGATACAACATACTTAAAAAATATTTGACGGTATCTTTTTCTTCCTTGTAGATGAGGCCCTGGCAGGCTGCCAAAGACTTTCTAAGGCAGGTTTGCTTCTGTGTGTCCTTCTGTCCACTGAGGATTGGGAGAGGAGGAGGTGAGATGACAGGGAGTGGAACTGAGGCTTCAAGAAAAGCTGAACTTGCTCTGATGACAGCAACATGTAGGGAACAGTCAACACCACATAATATACCGTCCTGAGCTATTCAGCAGCAGGCTCTGTGACTGGAGCATGGGCGCAAAGTAGAATCATATGTTTCACACACAAGGGTCTGGCAGATCTTACTGTTCATTAGTATATTTTGCATTGTTTTGAATAAAGCAGAAATGTTTATTCATTGCTTCTGAATTAATACACCTTTCAACTGCGGGAGGGGACGAGTTGTTGAACTACTTAGCTCTTTAGTATAAGCAGGGATCTCTCTGGACAGTTAATTTATTTTTACTTGAGGACTCATGATTTGGCAAGTATTAATTTGGAGCTAGTTTAATACTGCGGTTCAGAGCTGTAACAGACGGGGCAACTTCCTCAGCCTTTACATATAGTTCAGCCCCAAATGTCAAAAGCGAGAGAGCAGATAATAAGAAAAAATACAGGGGTGCCTGGGTGGCTCGGTCGGTTAAGCGTCCAACTTCAGCTCAGGCCATGATCTCACTATCCGTGAGATCGAGCCCTGTGTCAGGCTCTCTGCTGACAGCTCAGACCCTGGAGCCTGCTTTGGATTCTGTGTCTTCCTCTCTTTCTGACCCTCCCCCACTCAACACTCTGTCTCTCAACAATGAATAAACATTAAAAAATTTTAAAAAAAGATAAAATACAAATTAATGTTAACAATGTATCTACTTTATGATTTTCCTCTCATATTATTTAATAATTCTTAGCATTTATATGATACTTTTTATCTTCAAAGCACTTTACAAATGTTAGCTAATTAACTACGAGGTAATGAGGCCTGGATAATAATGCTGCAGTAAATTTTCTCTAGCTCAGATTATGAAGTAAAAATGGAGATGTATGTATTCATACTTTTTTTTTTACAGCATTAGGCAGTCTTAGAGATTTTGTGAGTCTGAGACTCAAGGCAATTTATCTTCTATGTAGAATGTACATTTCTCTGTAAAAAAATCTTGGGCAATTCAGATGCTCATGAACTGCGAGGATTTTCCCATCGGGCAGGTGGTTGGCGAACTTTCTTTCATCTTAGCTTTTGTCTGTTCTTATTCCTTGTCATTTCCCCCTGATCTCTCTCTTCTTGTTTAATAACAGAGAAAGGTCCAAAGGGAAGGGCATTTACTATGAGGAATTAGGGACAGACACCCATTTGGCTTTTTCCCAAAATTTCCCAAGTAATTTTAGTTTGCGAGCTACATGCTAAAACACTCCTGTTATTTTACATTGCTTTGTATGACGGTGCTAGTGCAGGCAAATCTCATTTGTTTAGAATGGGGTATGTGTGTAGACAGTCCGGCTTTGTGTGAAGCCTCAATTATATAAATTTTCAAGGAAAGCATACTTTATTCAACATAAAATACCATCTGATATAAGACAGACTCTAGTAAGCAAAAACGAAGTCACTACTAAAAAGCGGACTTGTATCACAACCTACAAGCACACTGCTTTATGAGAATAAATTGCTGTCTGCCCTCACTCTGAGTGCACGTCTTATTTCCCTGCACTCTTAATTTGGAAAAGGTTAGTCAAAAAGAACTTCGGTTCTTCTTATTCATGAATAAGATTTTGACAATTCAGAGGAAATTTTATTTGAACCATGGAAAGTCCTATATACTCTAAATTAGAAACATTTAATCTAACAAGGATTTATCCCATTTGTTAAATGCTTTCCCCTCCTCTTTCTGTGTGTTATATATTGAGCTGTGTCTACCTACCCCAAGCACAAGACTGACAAGTGGATGTCCCAGCCTTGGACCTCTGTCCTCCTGAGACTAGGGGAACATGTTGAATCTATTTGGTTTTTGTTTTTTAATGTTTATTTTTGACTGAGAGAGAGAGTCCGCACGCCTGCGAGTGGGGGAGGGGCAGAGAGAGAAGGAGACACAGAATCGGAATTAGGATCCAGGTTCTCAGCTGTCAGCACAGAACCTGACGGGGCTCAAACTCAGAGACCATGAGATCATGACCTTAGTCAAAGTCGGCTGCTTAATCGACAGCCATCCAGGCGCCCCTAGGCTGATACTACACGGAAAAAGCCAGATGATGACTGGTGTATAATGTTCACATGATGGATTGTTTTTTCCCTTTTCAGTCTGATAGTTTTAAAGTCCTGAACACCAAGTATGAGCCTGTATGCTATTACAATAATAATAAGTCATCAAAGAGAAGAATCAATTGCTGCACTATTCTGAATCTAGTTCTTTACATGCCTTAGTGATATGGTCTCTTTACCAAACTAGTGCCTGGTGACAGAGTGTACATAAAATGTGCTGTTATCATCAAACTAGTACCTCTCAAACAAATAAATTGCACACTTGTAATGACATAACTTGATCAACTGGAGCTTACAATATGCTGGTCAGGGAGAAGTGTTTCTATCATAAATCATGACCTTGTTCTCAGGTTTTAATCCCTAAGGTTACCCTTAGCTTGTTGTGTTATCAGGATGGCTCCAGTCTTCAGATGGGGGTGGGAGTGGGGTCAGGAAGGAGGAGAAACAAAATCGAAATTAATCCTTCTTGTCAGTGACACTTACCCCTCTCTTTCCCATTTGCAGGGAAATTGTATGCTAAGGACGCCGGTGAAGAAACGGAACTGAACGAGTACTTTCATATTATTCCAATGAAATCTCTCAACTGAATTCACTGATTTCATGTCTGTTGAGATGATCAATTTCTACATTTTGGAGAAATATTCTTAAAGCATTCCTAATCTGCTTTGCTTGGTTTGTGGTTACCCTTGCTATCTCTGTATATTTTCACTCTAGAAATCTGCTGTAGCCTGCAAGAAGCACGGAGACTTAGCATAGATTTGATTACCAAGAAACGTTCAACCCCTGGGCCCCTTTTCTCGGTCTCTCCTCCCAATCTGCCACTCCCTTCTTTTACTAGAACAGAATCGATTCAGATGGAGAGTCGTGCAGCAGTGGGAAAGCAGGATGACTACACAGTGGACCACTGTGCGTATACGCTGATGTGGAACTGACCAGAATAAGTTAACGATTCACAAATGCCACATACTATGTGCAAATATGACACAATTTATGTTTTAAAAGCTTATATATGCTAAAGGAAAGCATGAACATGTGTATACTATATATAACATGCTGACGTGTTCTCCCTCCTCTCCCCTTCTGGCCTATTTTGAGAGCAATTTCACTTTTCAGTAGGAAAAGTTTTCTACTTACATTTTATTATTTTTTCATATAGATTTTGTTTTCTTTGGGCCTGAATTAATTTACAGATGGCCTTCTCACATGGTCCGATTTAAAGTTCTCCCTAGTGGTTTTCTTCTCTCAGGTATTCACCAACAGCTCATGCTGAATTAGTTCCTGCAGAGTTTCTATTTACTTTTCTCACTTTACCGTTACAATGTACATATGTAAAATCCGCCTTAACACCCGCATGTATTTTCCATATAGTTAGGAGGGACGGAGGAAAGACTGTTCTTCAGGATTAAATATACATTCTCATATTGCTCTCTTATCCATCCTTCTCCCTTATTTTGGTGTAATTTAAAACCAGACTTGGTTACCCCCATAAAACAAAACTGTGAAGCCAACTGTTCTGTTTCTTCAAAGTTCAGGTGGTACTTGTACTTACTTTAAAAAATGATTTAAATGCCTTTAAATGATTAAAAATGATTAAAGCCTTTTGTTTCACCTCATGCCCCCAAGGGAAGCTCTCATTTGGGAAATGTTTTCAATAATGTATGGAAAGGACAGTGTTTGGAGACCAGTAAAGGCCTAGGAGTAAAATTGTGAACTTAAAAGGGGTGGGGAGAGAGGTGCGCCTGGGTGGCTTAGACGGTTAAGTGTCCGACTTTCGCTTAGGTCATGATCTCGCGGTCTGTGGGTTTGGGCCCCGCGTCGGGCTCTGTGCTGACTGCCAGCTCAGAGCCTGGAGCCTGTTTCGGTCTGTGACTCCCTCTCTCTCTGACCCTCCCCTGCTCGCGCTGTCTCTCTCTCTCCTAGAAATAAATAAAACATTAAAAAAAAAAGGGGGGGGGGTGGGGAGAGAGGAACAAGAGAAGCCACGGCCAGAGGGAGCTGTGTTTACAGTTGAACATCTGATTTGGGTGCTGTCTCCTGCAGATGGCATGAAATTGGAGGGCATCTCTCTTTCTAAAAGCAGGCAGAGTGTAGAGGGAGCGCAGGGACAGTAGGTCAGTTGGGAAGGTAGAGAGAGGATCTAGCCACGGATGGGAGAGTTGCCAATGGAGCAAACGGCTTCTGTGAGCAGCAGAATGAGGAAGGGACCACTGGGTGTCAGTCTGCTTAGAGAGCACACAGATGTGTTAGAAAGAGAGACTGGGGGCCAATCCTATCCTCAGGGTAGGGATGATAGCACACATTGTTGTAATAATTATTAAGGCATTGAGCTTCTGAGATACTTTGGAAGGAAGTTCCTATTTTAGGGATAAACTTTCCAGTCTTGCTAGTTTTTACAGATTGAAGGCAATATACATTAAAATGTGAAAAAATGTCTACCACAGCATTTTTTGTCAGAGATATTTCGTCAGCCTTGAATTAGAAATGCCTGGTCCTGCTCTGAATCTGACCTTTAGTCTTTGTGTGGCTGCTGCTGCAGTTAGTTTTTAGCCCTAAGGCCTAAACCGTGAGAAGAAAGGAAGACCAGGAGGATGGAGGAGTGGGGAGAGCGAGAGGGAATTTGGAATGAGGAGGGTGGGAAGTGGGAAAGTCGGACACTCAGTCCTAGGTTAATTTTTGTTGCTCAAGATGGCGCTTTAAGGACTCGAGTTTTAATAAACCCCACTCTAATATCTTCCACACTGGTTTAAACCAATGTTTCAGTTCATTCAAAGTTACAGACTTTTAAATTAATTCAACCTGTAAAGATTTAAAACAAGAGTTCTCATACTTTTTTGTGCATGGGAGTCACTCGCGACACAGATATTCCCTCACCCGACCTTCAAAGGTTCTGCTCACCCAGGCCTGGATGGTCCCAGGAAAAGGCCATCTTTAGCAAGCTCTGCAGGTGGCTCTGATTGCCCCAGCCCAGCCAGAGGCACCTGGGGCGCACTTGGGTTAGCATTCATTATTCTGACTTCTCCTGGGCTGGGTTGGGCCCCAAGACCCTCCTCTGATCTCTCTTTTATTTCTGAAGAAGGAAAAGTGGCTCCCACTTCTCTCTGCTCTCTGGAGGTAAAGAAGACAACTAGGTTTCTGTGCTCCCCTCATCCCTTTCTTTCATTCTCAGGGATCTTTTCAGACATATCCTGAAGCTAAACATCCCAGCTGCCTTTCCTGTTATCAACCAGTTATCAATGGGATGGGAAAAGTGGGCACTGTCACTGAAGTATTGTTTAAATATGATGTGACATTCTGACCCCCGGAGCTAGAGCCATTAGGAGAAAGCGAGTCACGCCTCTGATGTCCTTGCAGGAAGGGATTTTCCCCTCTGTGATCTTTGTGTGAAGATCTCAAATGGACAGCTCTGTAGTTAGCAGAAAAATCACAGAACTTGCTCAATGTGGCTTATTTTTAACAATAACATGGAAATAGAAGAAACACAAAATAATGTAAGGGTTTCCTGTATGATATAGTTGCATAGTTGGGGGTGTGAGTTTAATTCCTGGCATCGAGTAGTCATTTAATACACATTTACTGAATACATGAATATGTTTTAAAAATAAACTCAAGCCCTGTTTCTATATGATGTAGACATAGAGATACGCAGATAATTTCTCTTACATCTCTTCAGAGAGCTATGGCAATTTTTAAGTCTCAATTGAGCTGCTATTTGGTCATATGATTACTTGCTATGATTGTCATGAATCTATAGCCACACAGTTGCACGTACAATTATTAGCCACTCCTGACCCAAAATGGATAGGTTAGTCTGCAGTTAGTTGTTAAGAATATACTGCTGAGGTTTTATAGAACTTTGGGACCTTGCAGTGCTCAGAAGAAACTAGTTTCCTGTTCTATTAAGCTTATATAGAAATATTGGTGAAAAGATAGAGATTTGCTAATAGTTAAAAGTTGTTAAATCACTCAGACATATCATACATATAGACACTAAGATTGCTTGAATGGTAATGAGTGACTGGAGAGAACTGGCATACTGAAAGGGAGCGAATGCAGGATGTTAGATTTCAGTACATAAAGTCTTGGGATTTTGTGACCTTTCAGGAAAAGCCTAGGAAGCTAATGACTGAGGGTCCTTGGAGGCCCCATGGAGAAGCCCAATGCCCTCACTTGATAGGTGAGGAAACTACAGCTTTGAGAGGATTCTCTCTGCTTTTTCTCTCTCCAGCCCCTTCAACTATGCTTTCTCTTTTCTTTTTTGAAGGCTCCTTGGTGATCTGTTAAGCACTCCATGCTGCCTTCCTTCTTCTGACAGTTGTTGATCAATACATAGTTCATTAGGTAGGATTACATCCTAGGCTTATATTCTGTAACATAGTATTAATCATGCAACCTAAAAAAGAAAAAAGCAATAGACCCATATTGCTGGTCTGCTTGTCCAAGGATTTCTTATCAGGCCAAACCTATATGGTATCCCCCGAGAATGGCTGGAAAGTGGTAGAAAAATGTTTTCCCTCCAGTTCTCTGGGCAACAGTCTAGAGCAAGGGTTGGCGAACTTCTGTAAAGGGCAAGGTAGTAAATAATTTAGTCTTTGCGGGCCTACCATCACAGTATGAGGGCAGCCACAGACAATGTGTAATGAATGGCCGTGTCTGTGCTCCAGTAAGACTTTATCCATAAAAAGAAGTTATGCGCTGTAGTTTGCCAAAATTTAGCCTTGAGAAATCCCACTTCCCTGCTTGGCCAAGATTAGGAACAATTTCTGCATATCGATAGTCAAGAAATTTGGTATTAATTCATTTCTCTACCTGGATATTAAATGCTGGACAGCAGAGGGGAAAGGCTGATGAGACACATTCTTGATTTTTTCAGCTTGAATGTTCTGTGAATGAAAGCAGAAGCAACGGTGAACCAAAAATTACGTGACACAGGAAGAGCATGCTGTTTTCAAGGAAAGACTTTTGAAAACAGACACTGTGAGTTTAGAGTTACATTACTACACCAGTTGGATACTGGATTGGATTTTTTAGTTTAGGTTCTTAGAGTCAGAACCACAACCAGAATTGAGAGTCAGTGGCGTTTCCCCATTTTCCTTTCCCCTGTCAGCTTCCGTTTGCCCATGGGCACTCTCGGTGCTGTGTGCCTATAGCTGCCTTTGCACAATGTGTCCCAGACTTTCTATTGCCCCTCAGTCTCCAACAAACTTATTTTTCCTGGTTCACTGTTTCAGGACCAGCTCTCAGAAGTTAGTTCATTTGAGAAACCAATTACAAAAAAAGTACAAATTGTGACAATACTTTTTTGCATTCTTTGGGATAAAAGATGGCTCCGGTCTCCAAATGGAAGGCTCACCACCATTTTTCCCACTGCCTTGTTAACCTTAACCAAGATTTCAGGAATATCTCTTCAAATCCCCATCAAGGCTATTCCACACTGCCTCAAGACTTCCAATAATTTCCTACAAAAACCAAGAATTGTCTGAAAGCTTCAGGTTTCTTCTCAACTTGGCTTCAATTGAGTCTTTGGTAACCTATTCAACTTTCTTTTTTAACATTTTTTTGAAAGTTTATGTATTTATTTTTAGGAAAGAGAGAGCAAGAGAGTGCATGCAAGCAAGCAGGGGAAGGATATATATAGAGAGAGGGAGGGAGGGAGAGAGATTTCCAAGCAGGCTCTGCGTTGTCAGCATGGAGCCTGACATGGGGCTCGAACTCACGAACCAAACTTAGATCATGACCTGTGTTGAAATCCAGAGTCAGATGCTTAACCAACTGAGCCACCCAGGTGCCCCTCTATTCAACTTTCTTGCCAGAGCTGCCACTTGACCCTCTCTGCAGACCTCTTGCTGAGGTTGCAGGTGCCATGTGGCAGCATGGAGCAGGGATTGAAGGGCACTCTGAAGCCACACTGCCTGGGCTCACACCCTGCAGGGTCTTGGGTGTGTCATGAAACCTTACACACCTCAGTTTCCTGTGAAAATGGTATGATGATGATGATAACATATATCTAATAGGTTAACGTGAAGGTTAAATGGAGCAAGAGAAGTCAAGCACCGGGCTTGGCACATAATAACCACTCAATACGTGTCAGTTATATTATTCTCAGATAAAAATTCAATGAAGGCATCAGCATATTCTATATTAAACTGCAGTTTGATTACTCTGACCCTGGGCAGACTGTCATCTAACTATCAGCACTCCTTAAAGGACAATGAAAGGCAGGCTGTTTGGCTCCTGGAAAGAGCCTGGTGGACTCTGCCACAGCTCGATTTGCATATTGCTCCTCCCTACTAGCGCTCTGATGGCCATCAAGTAAGGTAACCGTTCTGAACTTCCCATTTATGCTTTGTACCTATTTAGCATAGCTGGTATGAAGACTTCATGGGAGAATGCTAGTAATGCTGCATTAAATAAATGTATTAAATGTTTTTATTTCAATAATGGCTTTAGATATCCTCAGGTTACATCGGTAAGCATCCATAGGGTTCTTGGAAGGCACTAGGCCTGGTTCATGTTGGGAGAGTTAGGGAAATATTTTCGGAAAGAAGAACGCTTCTTTCTAAGCAAGTTGTCGACTTAGAACCACTTAACCTGTGTGTAAGTGAAGCTGGTCTTAGATCATACGACATCACTGGGAAGTCTGATAGTTTAGTACAGAGAATCCAGAATGTAGAGGAAATTAACCTAGATTTTTGTTTTTGTTTTAACCTAGATTATTGACTTACAGTGTGAACTTGGGGTAAGTCACTGGTTGTTTACTCTGTCATCTGTAAAAAGAGTGGGTTTGGCCTGGTATTTTGTAAGTCTTTTTATTGTTCCAAAATAGAACCTTTCGGGTGTACAGAGCAGTGATATATCATTTTTATGTCCCTACACTGGTCTGACAAGTAACAGTCAACCATCCAAAGTTATCAAGGGAAGCTTAATTGGTAGAAATATTTTCTTTGCTTTTAACACTGTAATGTGAGTGGCAATAAGACTTTCGTTGTTTGCATGATTTTTGTTCTTCTCCTTTTGTTTTGAATGATACATGGCCCAATAAAACCACAAAAGCGTGTGAATGAAGAAATCATTCTGTGTGGCTCAAAGGCTAGCATTCTTTGCTGTCATGACCAAGGGGCTGGTTTGGAGAACAGTAAATACCAGAGGTTCACGTAAGTGGGTACCAACTAACTAAATAAGCACAGACCCTCCCCAACTCCTCACTTTATTTATAGGTTATCACTGGTTCATGTTTGCCATGTGTCAAGGCATGAACTCCTTCTCTTCCTTTATCCTAAGTTGAGTACACTGAAAACATGATTTGGCTGGGCACTTCAGTTAAACTGCCAAACTGGTGTTTACACATAGGCATAGTCTGAACTGATGACCAGGTTAGTCATTTAGCCAATTAATCTGATCAATAACCAGCCCATGATTCAAACCACTGGGTGTGATTGCATGTGGTATTGTGAGTAAGTCATGGACACAAATAAAATATTTGAGAGAAGATATCTCAACAGCTCTCTAAAATTTCTACTTCATACAAATTTGACTTAGAATGAAGACTAATGTAATTCAATAATAGCTATATAGAAAAGGAATACCATACATAATTTTAAAAAAAAGGAATCCCCAAACATTTATTTTAGAAATAGTCTCTGAACTTTGAAATATTTGTAAAATAGTATATATGACATAACAATCCCTTTCTCTTGAAGGTTATTTTAACTGTGATCAGGTAACTGGCAATAAATACATTATGAAATCTCACAAATCAACACTGGCAGTATGGAAAACGAATAAACACAGCTTTGAGGAAAACACCTTTTAAAAACTATTTTAGGGGCATCTGGCTGGGTTAATCAGTTAAGTGTCTGACTTTGGCTCAGGTCATGATCTCATGGTTTGTGAGTTCAAGCCCTGTGTCAAGCTCTCTGCTGACAGCTCAGAGCCTGGAGCCTGCTTTGGATTCTGTGTGGTCCCCTCTCTCTGCCCCTCCCCTGCTCATGCTCTGTAGCTTTCTGTCTCTTGAAAAATAAATAATAAAAAAACCTGTTTTAATGATTAACAAGTGTCCGAAGTCTAGTTACTATACTGATTTTTATATAACTGAATCTCATTGACTTCATTAACATAAAAACATTACTTTCTCCCATCTCAGTGTAAACCTTAACCCTAATCCTTCTCTTTAGCTTGTTTCCATCCTACAAACCTCCTCTTTCCTTCCTTTTACCACTGAATTTCTGGGAAATTAGCCAACTGCCATAGGAAACTAAAGGGACTTTCTCAGTCACCCAGCTGATAAACCGCATGTAAATTCCAGATTTCAACTCATTTCTTCTGCATGGGATCATCTTTAATTTATCTTTCCTTTACCCATTACTTCCCCAGCCTTTACTATCCAATCTGCAAATGACATTTTTACGGGATGTATTAATTTCACGTCCCTTTTATTCTCCTTCCATCATTCTAGCTTAGGTCTTTAATACTTTTGCTGAACTGCCATATAAGTCTTCCAACTGATCTCCTTGCCTCTCACTTCCCCCCTTTGCACTACTGCCAACAAGCTCTTTCCAAATTCCAGCTCTGTTCGTGGCATTCCTCCGAACACAATCCCCAGTGGTTTCTTGCTGCCCAGTAGATAGAGTACAAAGTCCTTAGCACGGTATTCAAAGTCCTCCACAGCCAATTTCTCCAGTTGTACTTTTTACTTACTTCCTACGCTCCAGTCAAACCAGAACAGGACCTGAATTTTCTTGATGCTTCAGTCTGACTGGGCTCTTAAAGAGAGCCAGTCTTAAAGACACTTGGTTGTTCTAGTTGTACAAGGGTACTTAGGATGGGGGTGAAGAGGGACTTTTTTTTCTTTTTCTAATTCACACCAAGGACTAGCAGCTGCCCTTGTGTTTTATTTTATGGGATGGCAGCTCATTCTACCTCTGCCCATCTCTGCTCAACCTACCACTCAAGATTCAGGTTAAATGCTGATTCCTTCATGAAATATTTCTCTATGCTCCCTCTCTGCTCTTACTTACTCTGTCATTTCCTACTATAAATATCTATATATGTGTCAGAGCTACCTTTCTCTCTTGTAAACTCCTACATTAGCTCAACAATAATGTCTTAAGACAGTAATATGTGGAGATTAATTGTGTGAAACAAGTAATTTATTATTAATCATCATTCAAATATACAGGATTGTATACTTGGAAAGCGTGACTTTATGGTATGTGAATTATATCTCAGTAAAGCTGTTATAAGAAAAATAGTTCAAATACTAATATCTGTGAATTATTTACTTAATAATTTTAAGCAGGATAGGTTACGGCATGGCAGATAGAGCATGCATACATTTATATCTCCTACTTCCTGAGATCTCATTTAGTCATTCATTCATTCATTCATTCATCTATTTATTTAGAATCCCAAGCAGGCCTTGCACTGTCAGCACAGAACCTGACATGGGGCTCGATCCCACAAACTGCAAGAATATGACCTGAGCTGAAACCAAGAGTCAGACGCTCAACTGGTGGAGCTACCCAGGTGCCCCTTTTGAGATCTTATTTAAATGGTAGTAAATTAGAACTAAGAAGAATAAGCTCAAAATAATCATAAGAATAGAGGAATGAATCATCAAAGGAAGAGAGATTTTAACATATTTCTGGAAGATGAAAAATGGACAGAAGTCACCTCCTTCCAGTAATAAAGGCCTGCGTAGTTCAATCTGTCCTCCCCTTGAGCCAAATAGTAAATTATGACAAAATTTAAAAATACCTAATTTAAGGTATTGGAAAGCTAGCAAGAGAATGAAAAAAAATATTGAACCAAGGTCTAGAAGAAAACATAAATTCTGAAAGAAGAACTTGGCACTGGGGGCAACTTTTCTTCTGGAAGGAGTCTGCCAATTTCAGAAGAAGCAACTAAGAAGCGGTGAGGCTCAACAATGAGGAACAACAAAGGGGACAAAAGTTGGAGTCTTAAACACCTATCTTTCCAACACACACACACACACACACACACACACACACACACACACACACACACACACACACACACACACCCTGACTAGGGATGGTAAAGAGCTACACTTTAGGAGATAGAAAACCACATATCTATCGTTCTAAAAAGGATGGTAGGTCAGTTTCCAATGATCACAGGCTCTGCAGTTGGATTAAAGTGGTCCTGATTTATTTGTGCCCACAGCAAATGCTACTGTTTTATGGAGGAAGGGAATATTATTCTGGATCTCAAATTATCTTTACAAACAATGTCACAAGTATTATTTCCAATTATTTCCAATATGCAACATGAGAATAAGAAAACATAAATGAGAACCACATCAGTGAAAACTGCTAGAAACCAAATAAAGAGAAAACCTTAAAAGCAATAAGGGAAGAAGATAATTTACCTTCATAGGAAGAACAATTTGAATTATAGTTGTTTTTTTAACAGAGGCAATGAGAACCAGAAGATAATGAAGTGCTATCTTTAGAGTTCTAAGAAAAAATAACTGGAAATATATAATTCTGCACTCATTAAAAATAATCCTTCAAGAATTAAGATTCCTAATTCCTTAAGAATTAAGACATTTTTAGTTGTACAAAAAGTTATAGTAGCAAATTTATAGTAAGGACACACTAAGTGCCCTTTAGGCAGAAGGGAATGGATCTCAGAATAAAGGTCTGAGATGTGGGAAGAAATGAAGACCTATGAAAACAATAACAATGTCCTGTGGGATTTAAAATATATATGAAATTAAAGTACACCACAATAGGGACACCTGGTTGGCTTATTCAGTACAGCGTGTGACTCCTGATCTTGGGGTCATGAGTTTAAGCCCAATGTTGGGCATAGAGCCTAGTTAGAAATATACTACAATAGAAGCAATATAATCAAGGAGGAATGTATAATATAGATAGAGATATTGTTAGCAGTTTAAGGTCCTTGAATTCTTGAATTGTTCAAGAATAGGGTAAAAGTATTAAGTAATATTAGATTTTGGTTAAGTCAAAGAAGACATATTGTAGCCAAAATTGATACAAGCCAAAGAATGATAAAAGTGTACTTTTATCATATGTACTTAGTGGTAAAATATGTACTTAGTGATATAGGCTTAAAGTACATAGAGAAAAAACTGCCAAAACTAAAAGGAGAAATAGACAAATACATGATCACAGTGGGAGATTTTTACATACTTCTCTTACTTGATAGAAACAGCAGTAAAAAAAAATTCAGTAAGCATGGAAAAGAGGACAATTAACAAATTGGACCTACTGTGCATATACAGAAGACTGCAGAATACACCTTAATTCTAAGTTTATAGGGAATATTTATTAATAAAGTTTTATCAAGAAAATCATATGCTAAGTCATAGGTATCGATAAATATCAAAGTCATTGAAATGATACTGAATTTGTTCTCTGGCCATAAGAACAATTAAGATAGAACTCAACAACAAAAATATAGGAGATAATCCCTGTATGTTTAGAAATTAATAAACTTCTGAAAATATCATGAGCAAAAAAGAAATCATAACTGAATGATAGTAAAAACACTTTCATTTACTACTAATTACATACTTCGAGGGAAAATTATAGCTTAAATAAATATATTAGAAAACAAGGCTTAAGATCTGAAGAGATTGGAAAAAAATAACAGGCAATTTTATCAAAGAAAAAACACAATATGCCTAAGACCAGAAGTTAGTAAAGTGGGAAACAAATATATAATGGAAAAAAATGAACAAAATCAAAGGTTGTTTCCTTTAAAACACTGACTGACAGACCTAGCAAGAATAGTCGAAGAAAAAGAAAACACAAATTGTCACTATTGCAAATGAAAAAGGGGATCTTACTACAAATTCTATAATACTAAAAATATCGTGATATATTTTGAACAATTCTAACCAAACTTGAAGATGTAGAAAAAAGAGACAAATTTCTAGAAAACTAAAACCTAACAAAACTGACACAGGAAGAAACAGAAGATATGAATAGTCATAAATTATTATAGAAATTTAATCATGATTAAAACTTTCCCACATAAAAACTGCAGGCACAAATAGCTCCTGTAGTGAATTAAAACAATTTTAAGAAAGAACCTATATCATTCTTACACAAACCATTCCATAGAAATGCAAGTAGGGATAGTATGAGGATTAAGAATTTACATGTTAATTTCATTCTGGGCACAGATATGAATTTTTAAAAAATTAATAAATCAACTGTAGCAAAATGTAAAAGGATAATACAACATGATAGAGTTGTATGTATTGAAAGGATGCAAGGATGGTTTTACATTAGAAAATCAGCATAACTTACTATGTTGACAAAAAAAGGAGTGAAATCAGAATTATCTAAATGTACAAAAAATAAGCATGTGATAAAAATAAAAAAATCCACTCATAAGGGAAAAACCCCTCTAGAGAACAGAAGGGAACAGCAATATTATAATTAATGATACAACACCGAAAGCTTTCCTCTTTGAGGCTACAAAGAAAAGACAAGAGTGCCTACTATTAGCCATCCTAACCAACCTTGTATGGGAAATCTTAGCCAGGTCAGTGTGACATTTTGATTAAAACAAAAATAACTCCTATTCTTTATTCTTCCTTGTATCCACACCCTTTGCAATGTAACAGGATACTGAACCCCTCTTGAATGTGGGCTGGTCTTGCATTTTGCTTCCCTTAAAAGAATATGGTGAAATTGACAATGTGCCAGTTCTGAGCCTCAAGAGCACCCCCCTCCCCCGCCTTTTACAGAAACTCTGGCACTGCCATTGGGGATAATAACAAATTAGAGGATGAGACCATGTTGAATAGAACTAAGTTGGCCCAGCTGTTCCTGCTGTAGCCCTAGATATGTGAGAAACCCAGCCAACATGAGCAAAAGTGGTTAGTTGACCTGCAGGTAAGTGCAGATATGCAAATAGGTACTGGCAAGATGAGCTCAAATCAGCAGAAATACTCAGCCAACCCACAGACTTGTAAGAAATATGTGCTTACTTCAGGGTGGTTTATAATGTAGCAAAACCATTATACAACAGACAGTAAGTCAAGAAAAAATAAAGAATAAAATCAAGTATGAAAAAGGAAGAAAGTGTAGTTTACAGAGGATATAATTGTGTATGCAGAAAATCCAAAAATATCTACAGATATATTATTGGAATTAATGACTTAGTAAAGTTGATGCATCTCAAAACCAAAATATCAATTGTATTTTCAGATAATGGCAATGTCTTAGTCTATTCAGGCTGCTATAACAGACTTCCACAGATGACTTAAACAACAGAAATTTCTCCCTCATAATTCTGGAGGTCTGGGAAGTCCAAGATCAAGGTGCCAGGAGATTTGGTGTCTGGTGAGGGCCTGCTTGCTGGTTAATAGCCATCTTTTCATTGTGTCCTCCGGGGGTAGAAGAGGCAAAGCAAGGTCTTTGGGGTCTTTTTAAAAGGGCACTGATCCCATTCATAAGGACTTATGCCTTAGTCACCTCCCCAAGGTCCCATCAATCATATGCAAATTAGATTTAAGCATATGAATTTGGGGGGACATAAACTTTTAGTTTAGAATAGGCAACAAATAGTTAATAAATAAAAATTAAAAAGTTTTAAATAATATCAAATTATATATAGTATATAGGGATAAAACTAACAAACTATAAGGTTTTTCACATAAAATCATAAATCATTGTTGAGAGAAGAGAAGGAATAACTAAATAAATAGAAAGATATATCATGTTTATAGTTCAGAAAATTCAATATTGTAGACATGACCATTCCTTCCAAATTAACTTACAGACTCAAGATGATTCCAAAGGAATATGAACAGTTTTTCCCCCAAGAATTGACTATTTGAATCTACAATATGCAAAGATCCCAGACTAATCAAAGGTCTCCTGGAGAAGAAAAACCATGTTGGAAGACTTGCTCTGTCACATACCAAGGCCTATTATAAAGGTACAGTATTTCAGACAAGGATATCAGATCAACAGAACAGAGAATCTGGAAACAGACCCATGGTTACTTGACTTATGCAAATGGTAGCATATTAGAACAGTAGGCAAAAGATGGGCTTTTCACTAAATGGGTTACAACAGTTGAATATACATTATGAGAAAATATGAAAATTGGCTCTTACTGCACACCATTCACACAAAATCAGTTCTGGCTGGGTATAAGATCTACACGTGAAAGGCAAGAAATAATGCCTGCAGAAGATCATAAAGGTAAATATCTATGGCCTTGGCGCTGGACAAGATTTCTTATCAGGCTTTTAAAAAGTACTAATCAAGGAAAAGATTGATAAACTGTACTATGTTAAAATTACAGACATTTTTCATCAAAAGATATTTTAAGGCAATGCAAGGACAAGACATCCAGTGGAAAAAATACTTGTGACACATATAATTAACAATATACATTTCTTCACATTAAAAGAAAAACTATAGTTAACCCAATTAAAAATGGGCACTAGCTATAAATCAACAGTGAGGTTCTAATATATAGGGTGCCTATATAAAGAAGACTGATAATAGCAAAACTAGAAGTTCTCTTATGTCACAGATGTAACTGTAAATTGGTAAAATTGCTTAGGAAAAGTTTGGTATTACCTACTG
The DNA here is from genome assembly GCA_017311185.1 of Proteles cristata cristata. Lineage (NCBI taxonomy): Eukaryota > Metazoa > Chordata > Mammalia > Carnivora > Hyaenidae > Proteles > Proteles cristata. Next base: position 156,863 of record JAESUZ010004073.1, on the reverse strand, counting down.
AAGTGCAGTTATGTGTATATTAGAACACTGCAATCTCAGTCCTAAGTGCATAGCCAACAGAAAGGCATGCAGGTGTACACTAAGAGACCTGGAACAATGTTCGTAGTAGCAATGTCCAAAATAGCCCCACACAGAGAAGAATTCATATTTGTCTATCAAAAGCAGAATGGCTAAGTCAGTTATGCCATATTCACAAACTGGAATGCTACACAGTCATGAAAAGGAATGAACCACATTTCTATTACATGACATAGATGAAACTCAGAAATATAACACTAAATAAAAGAAACAAGACCTGAAAGATTACCTATACATGATTCCATCTAAGTAAAGTCCCCAAAACCTAACCAGAAGAGGCAAAATTTAACTAGAGCTTAGGGATGCACGTAAGTGGTAAAATTATAAAGAAAATCAAGGAGGTGTTTACCACCAGAGTCATGAGAGTGCTTGTCTTTGGGAAGGTAGTGACTGGGAAGGGACAAGAGGGAGACTTCTAGTGTGCTGACAATGGTCCACTGCGTGCACAGATGTTTACATAGATATTCACTTTCTGATAACTGTCTGAATGAAGTCTTCTGATTTGTGCTCTTTTCTGTTTGTATGACATTTAACCATAAAGAAAGTTAAAGGAAGTGGATGGAGGCATATCTTCAGATGGACCAAAATCTAAGAAAAAACAGCAGTTCAGAGCATGAACACCAAAGGTCTGCAGTGAAGTGAAACTGTTCTATTCCCAGAACGATTCCTGTCTTGTCCAGGGTCAGTTATTTTGTTTGTCTTGACAATATCCTTCAGCCTGTTGGTTTTCTTCATGTCAGGTATCCTTGCAGAGATACTATCTAAAGTCAATGAAATACAAAAATAGGTGTTTAATTGTATAATTTAAAGTTTAAAAGGTAATCAACAAAAATTTAAATATAAAATTATAAGCACTGGAAGAGGTTGAGAGAGAGGGGAGAGAAAGCTGAAATAAATGCACATTTTATAGAAGGGGAGAGTAAATATTATTGAAAATGATAAACCAAGAAGACAGAAGCAAAATATTCATAGACAAAATATTCATAAATCATTAAAAGAATTAGAAGTAGTAAAAAATGGTTGCTTCTGGGGGTGGGACAAGGTAGGGACAGGGAGAAGACAGTTGCTTTCCAATATGAACCCTCTGGACTATGTGATTTTTGTCTTGTTTTTGTCATGGGCATATTACTCTGAAAAATCTAGTAAGACATTTATGAGATTCCAGGTTGCATCCTTCTCAAATACTTGATTTAAGAATTGCCTCTTGAGTTTGTGGCATTATGACTAACTAGTCCAAGAATAACATCAACAATCTGTAGATGGTGTTGTTGACAGTAAACACCATTTTTTTTTTTTAAGTTTATTTATTTTGAGAGAGAGAGAGAGCAGGAGACGAGCAGAAAGAGAAGGAGAGAATTCCAAGTAGGCTCCATACTTGTGAGCACAGAGTCTGACGTGGGGCTCGATCCTGTGAACTGAGAGATCATGACTTGAGCTGAAATCAAGAGCTGGACTCTTAACCAACTGAGCTTCCCAGGAGCCCTGTGAAGCCCATTTCTAAAGTAATGTTAGGAGTTATAGCTGTGGCAATGACTAATTATTAAAGAGCTTCTAAATTATAATTTTATAATTATTGCTATTTCCTTTAAACTTATTTATAGAAATATTTAATTAGAAACAAGGCAGGTATACAATTACATTGTACACAGAGAAATGGGAAGTTAGAAACATTTCTGCTCAACAGTTTGAAAAATAGCAAATATTATCAAATCAAAGGTAGATAAGTCAATGATAAAAATAAAATTTCCAAAAAAAGATATGTGACCTCACACCAGTCAGAATGGTGTGACAAGAAATAGCAAGTGTTGGGGTGCCTCGGTGGCTCAGTCAGTTGAGTGTCTGACTTTTTGTTTTGGCTCAGGTCATGATCTCATGGTTAAGGAGATAGAGCCCTAAGTCAGGCTGTGCTGACAGCGTGGATCCTGCTTGGGATTCTCTCTCTCTCTCTCTCTCTTTCTCTCTCTCTCTCTGACCCTCTTCTGCTCACAGGTATACGTTCATTCTCTATCACAATATAAACAAACATTAAAAAAAAGAGAATAGCAAGTTTTGGCAAGGGTAAGGAGCAAAGGGAACCCTCATGCGCTGTTGCTGGGAATAGAAAATGGTGCAAACACTGTAGAAAAAAGTATGGAGTTTCCTTAAAATTAAAAATAGAAATACCACATGATCCAGTAATTCCACTACTGGGTATTTACCTGAAGAAAACAAAAACACTAATTTAAAAAGATTTAGGCACTCCTAATTTAAAAAGATTTAGGCACTCCTATGTTTATTACAGCATTATTTACAATAGCTAAGATACAAAAGCAACCTAAGTGGTCACTGATAGATGAATGGATGTATATATATACACATACAACAGAATATTACTCAGCCATAACAAAGAATGAGATCTTGCTATTTGTGATAACATGGATAGACCTGGAGGGATATTATGCTATGTGAAATAAGTCAGAGAAAGATAGATACTGTATGATTTCACTTACATGTGGAACCTAAGAAACAAAAGAGATGAACAAATGAACAAATAGACATACAAACAAAAACCAGAAACAGATTTATTGATACAGGAAAAAAACTGATAGTTGCCAGAGGGGAGAAGGGTGGGGAGGTGGGTGAAATAGGTGAAGGGGATTAAGAGATAACAAACTTCCAGTTTTAAATAATAAATCACCAGAGATGAAAAGTACAGTACAGGAAATTTAGTTAACAACAACGTTGTATGGTGACAGATGGTAACTATATTTATAGTGGTGAGCATTGCATGAGGCACAGAATTGTTGAATCACTATATTGTGTACCTATACTATACTTTAAAACAAAAATATTTATATTAAAATAATGTTAAAAATCTACATATTCTAGACATTACAGAATTTTTTTTAACGTTTATTCATTTTTGAGAGAGAGATAGCATGTGAGTGGGAGAGGGGCAGAGAAGGAGGGAGACACAGAATCCAAAACAGGTTTCAGGCTCTGAGCTGTCAGCGCAGAGCCCAATAGGGGCTCGAACTCACAAACCACAAGATCATGACCTGAGCCGAAGTCAGACACTTAACTGACTGAGCCACCTAGGCATCCCATATTCTAGATATTTTTAAAACAATAACGTTCACTTGTGTTTCTTCTGCTCTGCCTGCATACCTTTTTTTTTTTTTTTAATGTTTTATTTATTTCTAGGAGAGAGAGAGAGAGAGACAGCGTGAGCAGGGGAGGGTCAGAGAGAGAGAGGGAGTCACAGACTGAAACAGGCTCCAGGCTCTGAGCTGGCAGTTAGCACAGAGCCCGACACGGGGCCCGAACCCACGAACCGCGAGATCATGAACTAAGCGAAAGTCGGACGCTTAACCGACTAAGCCGCCCAGGCGCCCCTATCTGCCTGCATACCTTATAAACCTTTCTTTGGGGTGAACATCTGAAAAATCAAGACTCATATTTTTAAAAAGTAAAGTTTAACTATTTAACTTTTCCTATTTTTTTCCTTGTAAAAAACTTTTCTGAGATCTTTAAATACCTCATTTCATTATTTTATCTTTGTAAAATGTGGGTATTAAAATTCTCCCCTTTATAACTCTGATAACAATTTTTCTCAATCTTCTCCAGTTAATTTTTCTAAAAATCTGGGTACTCCCATCGTACTATTTGCCAAGTATTTTAAAGTAAAAAAAAAAATGTTGAGAACATCTGTTCTAGAGAAAAGGTCTTGTAGGTTTTTTACCTTACACAGCAATCTTACACATTGTTTTGCATTGAGGAGTTGCTGCAAAGATGTTTGCTGTATTGAATCATATTGAGTATTATAATATATGGTATAACATTATTATAATAGGAGTAGCCCAAACCGGAGTGAAAAAATCAGAGTTTATGGTGTAAGAAAAGTGATTAATCATGTGTAACAATAGAATTGAAAGATGGTTTCCTGTCAGATACGTTAGTACAACTAAGTGAAGTCCCTCCATTCATTTAAGGGCATTACAGGATGTGCACTCTGTGCCAGGGACTGCTCTAGGCTCTGTGCCCACGGAGATAGATAAGATCCTTCCTCTATAACCACTCACAGTCTAGTGGAGGCGGTCAACCAGAGACTGGGAAGTTACTAAACCACAGGACATGGACTACGGCAGGTCTACATTTTCTGTCCCTCTAACTCCTTTCTTTTTATTGCTAAGGTGATGGGAGTAAAGAGGCAAAGGCTTTATGAGCATAATAACTAACAAGAGAGGGATTCATCTGCCTTACAGAAAGATTTAGGTTTACCTCCTAAACACAAAAAAATTAACCTGGCCTAGGAGACCTTGAGTGCACTCCTTTAGGATGGGGACACTCAGCAGTGGAACCCTGACTCTCAAAGATGTCTGGAGGGTTCTCTCAAAGGAAGGAGGTGGATGCCAGGGAGAGGTGAGGGTGGAAAGAGAGTCATGGATTTTCACAGGGGCAGATTTTGCATGGACTGACATGACAGGAAAAATAAACGTCAGCATTCATGATTGGCTAATGCTGAGATTGTCTGTTACCCTCTTAGACATTGAGGGCATGAATGATGGTTACTGCTATAGGGAAGGCGTGCTCAGTGTCCCACAGCTCCCCCTGGCATGAGAAAAGGAAAAACTGCCCAGCTCAGGCTGCACTGCAAACGTGGGGAGGGCAATGGAGGTATGAGAAAATGGTTGGGAATATGAAAATTGTTCACTAAGGCTCAGACAGACACGGCCTATGTGTCCAAAGAAGCTGACCCCATTGCAGTGCTTTCCTATTAAATGACAATCAGTCAACCACCATCAAGTTCTTACCCTCGGCAGACGTGGGGGGCAGGAAGTACAGCTCAGTGCTGAGCAAAAGATGCTCCTTTTGAGGATGAGGAATTAAAGAAAGGGCAGGATGGGTTCTCTTCCTCAGGAATGGAGTCGACAGGTGACAGAGATTTGTAATACGGGTCTTCACCATCAAGCACTTTGACTTGGCTGCAACAAAAAGAAGAGTTTTCAGCAAAAAGAGAAAACAAATGCTGCAGTCATCACCCAGCTAACATTGCATGAGTACTGGGAACGGGGTTGGGTCCCACCCCTGGAAGGGAAGGAAAACTTAGGGTAGCTCAGGGTTTCTCAGAACTCAGGAACTAACTCTGATCCACAAAGCCTTTTGCCTTTGGGTCACAGACTGATAAAGGGCCGAATTTAGTGGTGTCTGGAGGTTGTAATCATATTACAGCTTTTCTGTCTGAATTAACTTGTCTGTCCCTGTTTGGTTCCAAGATGAGAAAGTTCCCCTCCTGCCCCCCTCCAGTTCTCAAATTAGTACCAGTTAGCTATGTCACTGTATTCTCAGTCAAGATACAACAATCAAATAAGCCACAAACTCCTTAATGTCCTGTGTCTAGCCACAGGGAGAAATTTTCTTTTGTGTATCTTTAAGGCCCAGGGGTAGTGTGATGTGGGAAGTGGCCTGTTTGCACTGCGTGGAATGCTCTTATTTGTGGGAGAGTTTTATACAATCTGCTACGTTGGCAATTATGAAGAAACTACAGTTTCCTGGGATAATTATGAGAAATAACATTTGCCTTTAGGTGGCAATTTCAGCCTTTTTGGACAGAATAGACTCAAGTTTTATATAGCTGCTACTGTGAAAAGTAGTTTCCAGTGTCAATAATAGTGGTGATATCCCCATTTGCATATTTTTAGAAGCTCCTCTGGAAAGTTTTGCATTTTCTGTAATATCACAAAGGACCCCTTCTGTTTACAGTTGCTTAGAACTAAGAAGACAGATATTTACCCAAGTTTTCTTGGCTTCCTTTTGCTCCCTTGATATTCTAGAGTTCCCTGTGGAGAGGGCCAAGAACACACAGTCAAAGCAAAGCAGCAAGTCGTTAATTTTTAATTCAAAGTGATTTTGTGTTGAATGCAAGCAGATGCTGATAATATCAGAAGTCACAGCATAATTTTTTTGATCAAAGGGCTCAAGTGAGCCTGATGAAGCATGCATCTTGCTCGTCTTTGATAAACCACATCAATTATTCACCGTGAAGGCAGACATCCTGACATGAAAGCAACAGATAAAGAGCCTAAGCACATGTTCAAGAAGAGAGCATAAGAGAGTGGGGGTGGGGCTGGAGGGGCTGGAACAGGTATTAATAACAGAATTATTAACTGGAAACAAAGCCAGTGAAACAGCTTTATGGCCACTTTGAACTCACATTTAACTGGTTATAGTACATGGTGTCCTCAGGGCTACTCAACATTTTGGGCTGCTGACATCTTCGGCGAGGTGTTCGCTGCTTCTGTACAAGACCATTTTCTGAAACTGCAACGAGACAGCAAAACTTTACTGTAAACCGTCTGAGGTATTGGGAAAATGAGGTGAAAACTGCTCTTCACATAAACGCACTTAGTGGAAACTGTGTCTCATTTTAATGGGCATGTTAGAGCTCTGCTGATATTGGCGGAAATGTCATCCTAAAACACATACACACACACAGGAATTGATACGTGTAAACAAGGGCCACTGTCTGTAACTTTGCCTTCATCTTTCTTACCTAAATCAGCAGTCAAGAGTGACAGAAAGCAAATGGTTCGTCCATGCCTGGGAAGTAGAGGTTGGTGGTCAGTCTTTGTAGAGTACAGAGTACTATCTTCGTGGGATAACTCAGGACAATGAAAGCAATCCGGGATAGTCTGCACCACATCCTACAGTGAGGGTTCAAAGACATCTGGAGCACACACACTCTTGGGTAGATGAGAAGCAAACCTTTTGGTGGGATACATTTCGGAGGGAAAATGGCTTGAGCTAGTATTTACTGAAATGCTTTGAACAATACCATTGATCCATGCAATCTCTGGAGATAGCGTAAAGGAGAAGGGGGAAAGATAATTGCATAATTTCACAGAGCAGCCTCTCCATGTTAACCCTGGTTTTAGAACCCTGGACCAAGAGTGAACTGGAGATTAAGAAACCACGTGTCTAATGAAGTCATGATTTATTTCCCTTCTAAGCAGATGATTTTTGCAGAATTTGCTGTCCTTTTGGCACTATATCTGAATCAGGATTTAGCAGTTTTAACTTCTTGCCTGCGCACGCGCACATGCACATCCACCCCCGCCACACACACCCCAGAGCTGCCACAGAATATTGTTCATGAATGTTACAGTCCAGAGAAGAGTTGTCACTTTCCTGGACCAAGTGATATCCTATTCTTAAAACAGGGTTGTGGATTTGTACTTGGAATCATTGTTTGACTTCACTAAAGGTTCTTACTATTTAGGGAAATTCTGGGGGAATTTTCTAAGTGAAGAATGACTCAGCAGGGACCATTATGAATAGCAAATTATCAGTTTCCTAAGTATGAAATTTTGCACCTTTACTTTTCTTGAACTGGAATATATCTACATTGGCCAAGACTATTAGAACCATACAAGGCTTTAGGAACTATTTATTCTAAATGCCTATTTTCTATATTTTTTTGTTTGTTTGGGAAAGAAAACTGAGGCCCACAAATGTTGAATGACTCATCCCAGATGAAATGGGAGAGTGAGGACCTAACCCTAGACTCTTACCTCCTGTCTGGCATTCTTTTTAAAACTATAGCATATTGTCTTTCTTAACAAGAAACTTTTTTGTAAGCTAAGATCTAAGTAAAAGTAAGTTCCGTTGTGCCATGTTGCTTGCAGAGGGTTCCAGTAGCCATTAAAGATCTCCCTGTCCACATCTTCAGGAAGTATGTGTAGAGGGCAGGACTCCAGTCTCTTGGACGGGCATCATCCTCAGAGTACAAGGAATCCAGAATTGATATGGGTTCTTTCTGATACGTCCAACATACCTACCACCTGCTTGCTTTGTGAAGTCCATATGCTGTAATATGGTAGGACACGAAGTACCCTGTCTCACCTCCTTTGATTTATAGATTAATGAAAAGAAGTGTATAGAATTAAAGTTGCTGGTGTGAACATGCACTGGAGATCTGACATCTATTCTCCCTTAGACTTCCTAACATTATGGAAATTCCAACCTTGAAAACTCGAAAGACTGATCTTAAATAGTTTCTGAGTTCATCTGGAGTTCAGCCCAGTTCACCTGGACTTCATATAATGTTTACATTTGATCAGAAGCTTTTATTTATATTCTCAACTGGGGATGCTTAATATAAGATGTGGTTCTCAATTTTTGCTCTCGATGAATTTATTTCATGGGTGGGAATTCTTTTCTTGATTTTTTGAACTTAGGAATTAAGTTATTGGGCAGAATTTTCTCAATTTTAGCATTTCTCCCATAAATTAAAAAAAAAAATCTGATGGCATCTATACTATACTAGAATCTAGTGTAAGCTGGTGTCTGATTTTGCATCAAATTTCCATTTTAATTATTTTAACTTAAATATTTCCATGTTTCACAATGTTTTACAGAGTGCCATAACTTCCAAGTGTTTTGCCATTGGAACAAATCTGAGTATCACTGATATGTGACAAATAATAAGCAACCAAATAAATGCTTGGGAAATGAATCATTATTTAATAAATGCTGTTGGAATAATTCAATAGTAATATACAAAAATGTAACTTAAATATAGACCATATAAAGTTTATCCTTTGCTGGATATTGTGGAGAAAACAAAGAAAAATTAAGACAAGGTCCCTGCCTTCAGTCTAGCAGAGGGCATTGAGTCTTTTTTTTTTTGAGTCTTTTTTTTTTTTAATGTTTTATTTATTTCTGAGAGAGAGAGAGACAGCATGAGCAGGGGAGGGTCAGAGAGAGGGAGACACAGAATCTGAAACAGCTCCTGGCTTTGAGCTGGCTGTCAGCACAGAGCCCGATGTGGGGCTCGAACCCACAAACCATGAGATCATGGCCTGAGCCAAAGTTGGACACTCAACCGACTGAGCCACCCAAGCGCCCCTAGAAGACATGGAGTCTGAAGACGTTAAGTGACTTGTTATAAATTAGTGCTGTTGGACTCGTTAGTGTTAAAAAATTTTAACTCTTTTACTTTTCTCAGTATGCTTTTTGATTCTCACAGGCCACAATAAATTCCAGATGAGTTATAAAGTTAAACATTGTAAATATTCCTATAAAAACTTTAAAGGGAAATGAAATAGACTATTTTAACTGTGGAAGAAAATATTAATGACAAGGATGGGTCCAATTATACTAGAGTAAAATATTCTATATGATGGACAGTAACAAAGCTAATATGAAAGGAAGTGCAATGGAAAGATAAAAACAAATTAAAAAATATATACACACAAAGTCTACCATCCATAACTTGGGAAGCCTGAGATGAGAGAAAGATGGAGAAATAATCATATATGTTGAAATATACAATTAATGAAACAAGATATTGAAAAATGGTTAGCCTATCCTGACAGAAAACTTCAACTAAGACAACTAGCACTGCCTTTCTATTAGGATAAATCAAAGACCAAAAGACAATGTGGGAGTGGCCCCACATACACAGATGAGGCCATAGGCTCCGCCCCTCCTGACGTGCAACTTAATGATAAATGATATAACCTAAGTAACTTGTTCCAAGAATCATGTCACAATGAAGTCAACCAGAAGGAAAAAAAAGTCAATTTGTATGATGGTGTAACATTTTTTTTGGAGTGGAAAAAAGCTAGAAAGATGATAAATATTCTCCCAATCAGGGAGAAGTTAATTCTGAGATGTGAACATGATATCATCTATGAAAGTAACCAACAAGGATAAATTTAAGGTGTGCTGTTGATAGGTGAAAATTCAAAATTTGGGAAGAGAAGCACATTTAAACAGCATATAGGACATTGATGAAATCTAAATGTGTATGCACATCGAGAAGTTTTTTTTTCCTTTAAAAATTAAAAAAAAATCAATGAAGCATGTAGGGCAAAATTATTCTTTGATTCAGTAGATGAAGAACCTATAGGCTAAGAAAGGTAAATATGTAAGTAGCAGAGTGGAAGCCAGAACCCCTGTCTTTTGGACCAATCAGTTTGCTAGTCAGAGACACAAAACAATCTGGCAATTACCTAGTTCATTTGATTTATTTATGTAGACAAAATAGGCAATTCAAGTTTAAAGATAAATATCAGTATATGAGTTCTTTGAAGACAATAATGTTAGTATTCTGCAAGCGGCCTATTCTTACTTTACATAAATGTTTGTAAATCAAGCCAAACTCTCCAGTTTGTAATACTCTGGGGACTACCTCCCAATAAAGCTTTTTGAAAGTATATCACGTCACGAGTACCATTTAACATCGGTCTCTTTCCCTTTCAAGGATCCTTGCACCTTCTTTTCCCCTTGCACCTTTTGATTTCATATTTGAGACCTTGAACACAGCTTTCTCTTCTGAGTTGACACAGAGCTTTGTAATAAACAGGAGACACATCTGTCATAGAATGGAAGAAATGTAAATGGCGCCTCAATGAGGAGCACTGGGACAGGCACACTTCTGCTCTCTAACCCCAAAGCATCCTACTCTGCAGCTGCACAGCTGGCTCAGCCCTTGGTGAGAGACTAACAGCTGAATTCAGGTGATGGCTTCATCACATAACTTCAAACAACTAGTTTGGAAATTTCATATTCCAGTCCTTTTTATCGAACATGCAGGTATATCCCAAGCTAGAGCTTGCCAGATCAAATACGGAACACCCAATTGAATCTGAATTTCAGATAAACAACCAATACTTTTTTTAATCTGTTAAAATCCTGTGCGATATTTAGGACATACTTGTATTAAAAAGTGATCAGTTATTCATTTGAAATTCAAATCTATCTGGGTGTTCTGTAGTTTTTGTTGTTAAATCTGACCACCTTCATTCACAAGCAAAATTTTCAAGTCACAAACAAGGCCTTTTCTTCCCTCCTAGGGTCGCAGAGATGAAGAAGGAAACTAATTCCTCTGCTCTAATTGACTTGCTGAATTATAGCTATTTTGGCTACAAATGCCCTTCCTCCACACTGTCCGCTAACACTCAGGATTTCAGTTTTTATCATCCATTATGGATGTGCCATTCTGATCCATTTCCTAGCAGGGTCATAGTAAGGGAAGGACAACCCCAGTGAAGGCAGGATGGGGCATATAGCCCAACTATTCCCCTGCTTAGTGGGGCAGTATGGACTCTGGGCCCCCAAGGAATGGACAGGCAATGGGCAGGGCTCGTAGGAGGAAAGGGAGAGGGCACACCAGGAGAACCATGGTCATATGCACCCTTCTTATGGGCCCTCAGCAGGCAGGAATATGTTCTGAGTGATAAGACCGCTGATCTCTCTGATTGCCATTTTGTGGATGAGGCTTTCCTAGGGTCATTTGCCAAGCAAAACACCTCCTTGAAGCAAACAGTGTTCGGTGTTCTAGATCTACAGATGGCAAATCCCATATGGGGTTACTAGATAGTTCCCTGAGGCACGAAACAGAATTAAGAGTTATGCAATTAATTTACAGAGTTCTGTCAACTCTGCAGAAAGGGAGGTACATTCATGTCTGTGACCAAAGTTCTCAGGGCAACTGGAGGTGACAGTAGCCTAGCTGTCATCTGGATAATCTTTCTCCTCAATGACAGTTGACCATGCTGCATGGCACTCCAATGACACTTAATGAAATAGCCTCCAGTGAGATGACTTGTTTTTTCTGGATCTGTGCCTCTTCCACCTACCATTTCATTTATATGTCTCAAATCTTGTTTTACAAAGTAGCTTTTTCTCTATTTCATCTCCTCTTAGGAAGGACAGCTAACCCCAAAGAGATAAGGAAGACACAAGGAGATTCAGAGATCACACAGCAAGTTAGAGGCAAAGTACAGCTGAGAATTCAGGTTTCCAAATGTCCTCACTGAGGGTCATTTTCTTTACGTTATACCAGTTGTTTGGTTTTTTAGAAATACTGGTGCCCAGATCAGGATGTAGACATGGATATTAAAAAAAAAATCTTGGATAGTTCTGATGTTCAGCCAGGGTTGAGAGCCACTATGCTAGACCCTACTAAATCTTTCCTTAACAATAAGAACCACATTGGTAGAAAGTCTGTAGTAATCTGCACTACCTTAAAAATGTAGTCTATGGAAGAACCTTCCCAATGTTTTGTAAACCACTTGCTCCTGATAACCCTGAGGCATAGGCTATTCCAGGGATGCTCAGAGTCTTGACAGCGAATAGGAGGGAAGATATTATGCCCTGGGAGTTCAGATTTTCAAATGTAAGTCAAGACATGGAGGGTGATAAATCTTTGTGGTTCGGCCCCTTCCTTATATATCTAAGGGGCGTGAGCCCAGGGAGCTTGGGCCCCTCTGCTGGTCTCCCTTCAGAGCCAGGGCTAGAACTCAGGTCTTTTGATTCATAATCCCAAAACCGAGGCCATGACCTTTAGTACAGTGCTTGTTCTTTTACTGAGACATTCCTTTTTTTTTTAAATTTTTTAAAATGTTTTATTTATTTCTAGGAGAGAGAGACAGCGTGAGCAGGGGGAGGGTCAGAGAGAGAGGAAGACACAGACTCTGAAATAGGCTCCAGGCTCCGAGCTGGCAGTCAGCACAGAGCCCGACACGGGGCTCGAACCCACGAACCGTGAGATCATGACCTAAGTGAAAGTCGGATGCTTAACCAACTAAGCCACCCAGGTGCCCCTACTGAGACATTCTTATAAGTTTTCACTTCACCATGTCTAACTTCAGAAGGGACTAAGGAATTCAGTGGGCTTTTGTAAAACACAGGCAATCAGAAAGAGAGATTTTCTCCTGGGGTGCATGTAATTCAGATCTTCCTTTCTAAGATGAAAGGAAAGCTACAAATTTTCCCAGTTGCCATGTTATGTCATGAACAATCTTCTTCAAAATTGCAAAATTGCTACAAAGAAAATATCCCTGAGTTAAATTAGTGCCTGTGGAAAATGGTGGAGTTATAAATTGTCTGTGTGGAATTTTCTCCTTACTAGTTAGGGAAGTGGTAATAACTTCCCCTAAAACTATTTTATAGCTCAGGGCTTGACATACACTTAACAAATAATGAATGAATGAATGAATGAAATGGTGACCATTCATTACTTTTGTCAAGACTTGTTCTATGTGTTCCTGTCTTTGGTTCTGTCAATCAGGATATTATTGTCAAGGTTTCCAATAGAAGCGGGGCCTTTCCTATCTTGGGACACCTCTGGGGAAACTAGTCTACCAAAAAGGGAGATCAAGTCAGCCTCTTAAAAGCAAAGTTGATTAGTATTTTTTTTTTCTGAATATCCTTTCGATATTTTTCTAGGACTATGCATTCACATTTCTTAACAACAAAAAAATCACCTATTTGCTACTGCTTTTTCCTCCCACTTAACAAGAAAGTCATAAGTATTTTTCACAACATTAACCTACCTTAAAAATAGTATATTTCCAGGCACCTGGTTGGCTCAGTGGTTGAGAGGGAGACGAGCATGAGCAGAGAAGGGGCAGAGAGAGAGGGAGACATAGAATCTGAAGCAGGCTCCAGGTTCTGAGCTGTCAGCACAGAGCATGATGCAGGACTTGAACTCACTAATGGTGAGATCATGATCTGAGCCAAAATCGGACACTCAACTGACTGAGCCACCCAGGTGCCCCAAAGTATACATATTTTTAAAAGATGATTTATTCTATTTATGATTCATCCTAGTTGCCATCCAGAAAGTAGTAGCAAGATCTGTGTCTATCACCATACCGAGATTATCCATTTCTAAGGTCCTCACCAGCATGGGACAGCATCTTTAAGAAAAAGCCTGATAATTCAATAGGTGAAAAATGGCATATCATTTGCGTTTGGATTTGCATTTCATTGATTACTTGAGCAGATGGTGTCTGTCTTTTCCCTCTCTCCATGTTTATTAGCCATTAGTGTTTCAGGATTCCTCTTGTGCCAGAAAGGAGCAGCAAAGTTCATAGGTCCTGGTGGGCCTAAAATGGACGGAACAAGTTGCTGTCTGTCTGTTGTGATGGGATGATAGCTGAGCGTTCCCCCTTGCTAACAGGCCTGGGGATGCCTCTTTTTAAAATTAGCATTCTGTAGGAAAGCACATGCTGTAGGAAAGTACTTCTCAAACTTATGTCATCATCCACCACTTAAACCTTTTTTGCTATATTCAAGACACCTGTATTATTCATGTAATGTTTTTAAGATCAACTATTTTTTTTTTACTTAAACACATTTAATTAACAATGAAACTTTATTCACTGCTGTACTAAATGGAAAGCTGGGGTCATTTGCCATAAATAGAAGTAAACTATAAAGCGTGGCACCTCAGTGGCTCAGTCGGTTAAGCATCTGACTTCAACTCAGGTCATGGTCTCGTGGTTTGAGTTCTAGCCCTGCACTGGGCTGTGTGCTAACAGCTCAGAGCCTGGAGCCTATTTCGGATTCTGTGTCTCCCTCTCTTTCTGTTCCTCCCCCCTCTCACAGTCTGTCTCTTTCTCTCTCAAAAACAATAAATAAACAGTAAAAAATAAAAAAAGAAGTAAACCATAAAGTAAATACAACAAAAACAGAACAGTACTATTAGACCTGAGCTAGATTCTGTTTCCCAAAGAATGTTCAGGGCTTCTTAAAAGTCTTGTTCAAAAGAGAGGTAAACGTGAGAGGAATTTAAGACATATTAATATAGCTATGAGTTTCTCCTAAATATGAAGAATATAAACTGAGACTTGATAAAGGAGTAAGCTTTCTTTTACACGACTCAGTGTTATTTAGGGTCATGTGCACATACCGTTTAAAATCGACCTGCAGACAAACCAGAGGCCCATGTCCCACACTTTGTAGAAATAACAGTGTCATGAAAGAAAAATAAAAACAGCAGGTTTAGAAAAACTGGAGTATGATTCACACCTCCAGCACTTATCAGAGGTCTGAACCTGGCGATGACGATCACCCACTGAAGGCTGTAGTGAAGATGACAGACGACGTATGCAAAGGGAAAACCTGGCAGACAAGGCAGAGTGGGTGCCCCTCAGGGGTCACTGTAATTCTTCTTCTATGGGAGTGGTCCTCGACCCCCGTTGCGCATTCATCATCTGAAGAACTTACAACAAAATGCAACTGCCTTGCCCTTGGCCCTGGATGTCCTAACTCAGTTAGTCAGGGGTAGGGCTCTGGCACTGCTTTTAAACACAGTCCCACCACCTGTCCCCTTCCAGATGATTTTAACCTGCAGCCAGGGCTAGAAAAACTAACGGCTTAACCTTTTCCTAAGAGCTTCGGTTGACTGTATAGATTAGCTGGCTGCCATCTTAAAAGCTGGCATCGGGTCAGGGAAGTTTCAATTGGGCAGAAGAAACACTGGGAAGGGGACGCAGCCTCCAGTAGGGCTCCCAGCCTTGCCAGGCATGGGCTTTACGCTGAAGCTGCATCACATGGCTCGTGCTCCAAGTGGACACTGATTTCCCTGGGCGCTGGGAAACTCATTTCTCTCATTCCAAGAGAACAATTTTGCTGACCATGGGAACATTAGCTCTGGCTTCCAGAGGTATGACGTTGCTCAGTGCTCTTCTGCCGGTTTGGGTGTGAACGAACGACAAAGCTGAAAAGTCATTCTGACCCACTAAACTCTTTTTAAATCAATCGTAAATGTAGGGCAAGAACTCTGGGGTGTCAGAAAGGTTGGTGCTAGTAAAAAAACGTTTAAAGGGCACAAGCTTAGAATCAGCAATGGGTTGCTATGGGTGTCTTTCCTTTTGTTGTATGTTGCATACTACCCACTCAGAATGTTTGCATCTTGTTCCATCTCTCTGCTTTTAGGAGATTTAAAACTGCTTATCTGAAGTCTCACAATATTCCCTTCCAGCAGAATGTCTTCATGACTGACTTCATCTGTACTGTCCCCCTGACAATGGCTGTTCCCTAACTTTGGCCTTGTTGCGGGGGAGGGGAACAGGAATCCAGGCCAAAATGGCCACCCAAACCCCGCCCAGTAGAAAAGAGCATTAAGTCAGCATTTTCAAAAATGTCAACATGAAAAAAATCTAAGACCTGGATGTGATACTTAGCAGACCCACAACGCCAGGCAGCAGGCTGGGAGATGTCATTTCTGGAGCTCCTAATGAGATGCAAATCACCTAGTGAACTACTCCGGAGCTGGGAAACAATGTCCTGGGTAAAAGCAGATAAAAATGGAACGAAAGAATGTCTTTGAAGATTGGAACGACATTTTAAATGCTTGAGGATATGGGACACCAGATAGTGCTGGTTTTAGTAAACTAATTGCGACTGGGTCTTTGATTCCTTGTGGCAGGGGCTCTTGAGGCATTCATCCCCAGCTCCGCCTTGCTCTCTAAGTTGGAAACCTGGTCCCAGATCTTGGGGTTAGTTAGCAAACGGGAGGTCAGCTGGAGTGAAACCAACACGGGACTTGGGGTCGGAAGGCCTGGGCATAGTTCAATTCCTGGAACTTACTGGTATGTGACCTAGGTGAAGTGCTTACTTTTCTGGCTGCCTCATTTCATCTGTAAAACAATGGGTTAGACTAATACAGTGACTTTTCGACAAAGGGTGGTGGTGCAGCACATCACGCATGTTCTGTTATCTTTGAAGTTATATTCCTTCCCAGTTTGCGAGTGCCTGTGTGTAGTGAGAGATGAGCCTGATGAGACTTTGTCGCACGAAACCAGTGTGAAAACAAGAAAAATGCGAGAACCATTAGCCAAGAGCCCCTTTAAGGGTCTCTTCCTTTTTTAAAAAAAATTTTTTTTTATAGTTTATTTTTGAGACAGAGGGAGACAGAGCATGAATGGGGAAGGGGCAGACACACACACACACACACACACACACACACACACACTGAATCAGAAAAAGCTCCAGGCTCTGAGCTGTCAGCACAGAGCCTGACAGGGGGCTTGGACCCACGAACGGTGAGATTGTGACCTGAGCCAAAGTCGGATGCTTAACCGACGGAGCCACCCAGGTGCCCCTAAGGGTCTCTTCTAACTTGAAGATGCTATGATTGCAGAGTTCTAGCTGCTCACCTTCAAAACGGACATAAATGAAAGCTATTGACTGGCCTGGCCTTTGTTGGAATTTAAAGAAGACCAATCAAAATGCAATCAGGCTTTAGGGAGAAAAGTTCTCCATCGCTATAGCAGAACTTCATTAAAATACGATTCATGCAATAAAAAGAGGAAGGCTGCAAAAGGGGGTGTTCATCCAAATCCCTTTCTTGGTCATTTGGTTACTGATGGACAAAAAGACCACATTTAATCTCACCCAGCCTTCTCAGCTGAGAGCAAAAACTGTAATGTACAAGTGAATACTGTGCAGCTCTACACTCACCCAAGCTCACAAATTCTAAAATCTTTTTTTTTCATGTAGAGAGCAGTCATTATTATGACTGACTTGGTTTGGGGGCAATTAAATGCACATATGATTGGCACGTGTGTGTGTGTGTGTGTGTGTGTGTGTGTGTGTGGCAGAGAGAGAGAGAGAGAGAGAGAAATTGTAAAAAATGTGAATAATAGACCAAAATGAAACTGCAGGTGTGATTTTTGTTTGCATTAAACTAATGAGATGCAAAAGTGAAATCAATACATTATTAGTGGTGAAAAATTAGACTACTCTGGTTCTTTCAGTTTTAATCTCCAAAAGCCAATGAAAGAGGAAGTATCTGAGAGAAATAAAGTTAAAAAGAAAATAACCATGTTTGGGTTATTGTCCCATTTTATGCTTCACTTTGGAAAAAGATGCTGTAGTACACTGTAAATTAAATTTGGTCCAACTATCCAGTACACCTTTAAGATTCATAAAAATAGTGAGACGCAAAGGTCTCAGTTCTCTCCTCAGATTAAGAGTTTAGACTGCAGTTCATCCAGGTCATACAGAACTACTAAAATTCTTTGTCTTGTTTCTTATAATCTGATATGAGCTTAATGAAAATCCATTATAGAAAGTACACACAGATGGATGACCTCTCACAACCTCCTCTTCTCCTTTATTCTCATGGGAAGTGATCTTGTCATGAGGAGGTCATAAGAGACCTGAGTCTCACCATGGGACTCAGAATCTCTCAACAAATTAATGTCATCAATCTTTTTTCCATTTAAATCCCACTTCTCTGAGTTACTTGACCGGTATATAGCTACAGGCACATTCCAGCATATCACAAATTAAAAACAAAAACAAGCCAAGCTTAACAAAGTAAATACTTAAAGCTATTATCAGCATATCTGAAAATGGGTATCTTCCATGGTATACAGTGATTTCAGCCTTGACAACAAAATTAATTTTTGTTGCAGTGACTTTGCATACTGACGCATTCGAGCTGACAGTTCCAGTGCAATTTAATTTTAAGTTTCCAAGCTAACATGTTTCAGGGGATCCATTCCAGCCGTTCTCAACTCTTGGACCCTAAAGAAACACTCTTTCAGGGACTCTGTTATCTTGGCTTAGTTGAATAAAATATTAACGATCAGAAACCTGGTAGCATTCATGCGACAACATAGAAAGAATCATATGAACAGGAGCTCTCCACTGGAGTGATCTTGGACATCCGTGACGGTGCCGGGAAACGCGCCACCACCTCCGAAAGGGCGGGAGGTCCTGGCTGACTTGGCACCTTCCCACCTCCAGCTCTCACTGTCTCTTACCCTGCATGAGCTGGGGACCCAGCAGAGTGGGGTTAAATGGGTTGGGGAGCCAGTCCAGCTGGGGGTCATTAGCAATCAAGAACCAGCATTAAAAGGCAGCAGGAGACTAAGGGTCTCTGACAGGCTTGGCTCCATGCACCATCTGGAAAGAAAGAGGCTGTTGAAGCTGGATTAAAAAAAAAAAAAGAAAAAAAAAAAAGAACTTCATGGAGACCCCTTCTTGGAGATACAAATATGAACAGTGACGTTATCTGCAAAGTGGGGTCCTTTGTTTTTGAAAGTTGGGCCAGGTAGCCACATTTTCAGGTCAGTCTCTGGCTATAATGACAACTCATTGGTGTCTGGGCTGGGACCAGCTCAGGACCAGCCCAGGAATTCTGTCTAACAGTTTGATAATGGCTGGTAATCTGAACATCCATACTGGATCATGAGGCAATCAATGGGCATGTTCATGAAGCCTGAAGTGTGGGGGCAGGGCTCATAGCAAATAACACATTTAGCTGAATTCTATACACAGTAATACGATCTGTGACTAAAAAGAGAAAACCAGACAGTTTTACTTAGGATATGCCCAAGTTGATCATTTAAGTTGTAATTTCTGAAACAATGAAAATTTAAAAAGAAGCTGGGACTCACTTTCTAAGGTCATTCAATGACAATCTGTACAAAGAGGTGGCAGTCATAGACGCCATACAGTGAATATACCTGGTCACTGACTTGGCTGACATTACTCATTAAGTTGCTTCTCTCTCTCTTTTTCCTTTTATTTATTTATTTTTAAAAACTTGTTTAATGTTTGTTTATTTTTGAGAGAGAGAGAGAAAAGAACAAGCAGGGGAGGGGCAGAGAAAGAAAGAGAGGGAGACACAGGATCTGAAGCAGGCTCCAGGCTCTGAGCTGTCAGCACAGAGCCTGACATGGGGCTTGAACTCACAAACCATGAGATCATGACCTGAGCTAAAGTCAGATGCTTAACTGACTGAGCCACCCAGGTGCCCGTTTTTTTTTTTTTTCCTTTTAGAGTTTTGGGTGTCCCTCCTCCTTAACTATAAATATGTAAGAAAAAATATTTAACATACAGAATTTTATTTCTTTTGATCATAGATTGTTAGACTTACAGAATAAAGACAACTTACAATGTGATCTTTAAGATGTATTACAATACTAATTTAGAATGCGCTGCTAATCTCACAGTACGAATCACTAATATCATATTATAGTTGAATTCATAAGAGGAATTTGCATTCTAGCTCATTATTGTGTCGTTCTAACATTAATCTTCAGAATATCTTAACTTCTGATTACAAAGCAGCCAGAGCAAGGCAAAGGACTCAGGCTTGTTTTTGTTTTAGATGGTGAATGTACTTTTTGGATATTGTTAAGAATGAACACTAGCTGAAATTATCCTCCTAAAGCTTTTGGCAAGATTCTAGATGCCTCTTCTGGGGAATAGGTAACTGGGAAGATCTAGGGCCCTCTCAGATTTAGGAGGAGGAGGGTCAGATAACATTGGCTGCTGATTCAGATAGTGCGCATCATTTGGAGAAGAAATCAAGGTGGTCAATGACCAGCAGAAATAGACAATTCTTAGAGTTGAATCTCTACCATTTTTAATCATCCTACCCTAAGCTTTGGATAAATTTATATCCAGATTGGCCAGCCTATCAGAGATAGTGTTTTGAACACTTTTTTAAAGTTGTTTATTTATTTATTTTGAGAGAGAGCGAGAGAGTGTGTGAGCATGTGAGTGTGAGCATGGGAGAGGTAAAGAGAGAGGGAGAGAGAGAATCCCAAGTATGGACAGGCTCCATACTGTCTGCACAGAGCCCAGCACGGGGCTCAATCCCATGAACTGTGAGATCCTGACCTGAGCAGAAATCAAGAAGGGGACGCCTAACCGACTGAGCCACCTAAGTGCCCCCAGACATAGTGTTTTAATTAAAGCTCCAGTCACAAAAACCAGAGTTTAAAAAGATACACCCATGTCCCCAGAGAGAGAACATTGAGAGCATAAGGCATGGATGAATCTTGTTCTTAAGGTTCTGTAGTTGGGGTCATGACAATTTTGATAGTTCTTGTGCAAGCTTTTAGTTTTCTTAGGTATATAAGTGTGACTATGTGAATGTGACTTTTAAACAATGGGAACCCAGTACTGATTAGACTTATGGGTCCCTGGGAATGGATATGACTATTTCTTTTGAATAGTTTGGTAAAAATATCCAAACTTGGTGCCTACTGCCCAATCTCACATTAAAACTTCATAAAAGATTTATAAGCTGATTTAGTACGGAAGACAGTTTTAACTTACTCAGCTTTACCCACCTAAGAAGCAAAGAGAACCCAGGATTCATTGGGTAGCAAAGCCCATGCCCCTTTTGTTATGGCTCTTGCTCCCCCACACTCTACTGGTGGGAGAGGTGGAAGAGTAAGGGGATTGAAGAGACTGGGGAGAGGTTGAAATAGATGCGGAATGGAATGAGGGTGAGTCTTGGTCTGGGACTAGAATTTGGGGTATATTTTCGTGTTTTGTGAGTGGCACAAAACTGCCTAGGTAGGCTTTTTAGCAATAACTCTTAGGGGTGCAAGTATAATGCAGAGGAAGAAGGATGAACCTGGAGCTTGGATGTTCCGCACAGTGGGCGGAAGGACCTAGTGTTTGTCAGAGTAACTGAACTCTAGTCTAGGCTGCAGGCAGGTGGAGGCGAAGCCAGCAGAACCTGGAAGACCGTGGACGAACAGCTAAGGTAGGGGTGAGAGAGCTGGAAGGAGAGGCTGGGGTCCCATGGGGAGCAGCTCTTGATGGGTCAATGTAGCCATGGAAGTACATGCCTGGGTGGAAAATAGACGAAGGTCATCAGCATGAAGGAGTAGGGAGCAGTAAAGTTTGGGAGATATGTAGATGGGATGGCTGTGAAAAAAAAATCTCTCTAGTTGGTGGTGAGATTTGGGAATAGAGAAGATGATAAATTAAATACCCAAACACTGACTGAATGTGAAGTGACCAGGATAAGGTCAGCAAACAACAGGAACAGAGGGTGACTGAAGGGAGTATAGATAGCAATGGCAGCTGAGCAGGATGTGGATTCCACCGCTGATCCCTCCCTCACCCCAAGCTCCTGCTGATGGGGCTCCACTGAAGACTTCAGGGGTAATGGTGGCCAGCAGAAGGGTTGTCAGAGGAGAGGAAACCCGGGAAGCAGTGAGATAAGCAATGAGAGTATGTGGAAACTAGAGGCCCGAGTTTTGGGCAGCAGCCAGTGGTACCCAGCGTACAAGGCAGGCTGGAGAAAGCCAGCCTAAGGTATCAAACGGAATAAGCTCTGTTGTGAAGTTCCATCAGTGTCGGTGTGAACTTAGATCCCTGGACAGGCACGGAAGCTAAGGGCCAGCAGGCTGAATGGTTCAGTGCTCCAAACCACTGGTGCAATGTTACTTTCATGCTCCTGGAAATAAATACTGAATATGAAAGTGAGATTAATAGAGATTAAGTTATTGCTGATAGACTAGTTTGTGGGAGTTTGAAAAAAAATGGGGGTGAGGGCAGAAGAAGTCCAGGTAGATGAGGACAGAGGCTGGACCTTGGCCCTTTCTTTCCCATTTCTGGATTAATCTCTGGCTGCCATGAGTTGTGGCCCCTGATCCCAACTGCTATGGGGACTTCTCCCCTTTGATCATCGTGTCTCCCCTGCCAGGTACGTATTGTAAAGTGAGAAGACATCAGGTGCTTATGTCATGCTCTGCTAAGAACCAGCTGTGGTGTTCTTAAGTATTATGAGATTTAACAAGACCTCTCACTCATTTCACAAACACAGTGACCTCCTTGTCAACAGTGCCATATGTCTTGGTGCAGTGGGATGAGCTCAAATACCAGTTGTCATACTGTATCCAGAATCATGACTCCCTCATAATCCCTGGCTCCATTGGCGAGTGTGGGTCAGCATGTCTTTTTCTCCCTGACGGTGAAATCTGCCCCTTATTGCTTATTCAATTCTATTCAGGGCCTATTCTGTGCCAGGCCCTGGGGATGTGGCAGTGAGCAAAGATCTCTGCCTTCAAGGAACTTACAAGTTGTTGGTGGTGGGGGAAACATAATAAACAATATGCATAATGAATAATACGGTATATGTTGGAATGTTATAAAGATTAACAACAACAACAGCAAAATAATAGGGCAGGGCACATGACCAGTCCATTGTCCTTAAGGTCCGAGCACACTGGTACTGCTGGACTTCCTTTCTCAAGGTCTGATGACACCCCCACAAACCATCAGATGCAAATACACACCAGGGGTGATCCTTTTTCCTCCAGGCTTCACTTGGCTACTTATA
Organism: Proteles cristata cristata; assembly: GCA_017311185.1. NCBI lineage: Eukaryota > Metazoa > Chordata > Mammalia > Carnivora > Hyaenidae > Proteles > Proteles cristata. Next base: position 133,909 of record JAESUZ010004073.1, on the reverse strand, counting down.
TGCTCTTCCTTATAAAATTTTTGGTTCATGGGGGCTGGACCAAAGTTGGAGAGCAGGGGACACAGGAGATGATGCATTAGCATCTATGCTAACTGGTGGAAGTGTAGCTTCGTAGGGAGGGGGTGGCTTAGTCCAGGCTTTCTTTCCTGTCCAGGTGTCCAGGGAAGGTGTCACTCAGGTACCCACTGCTGCTACATGGGTGGGACTCTGCCCATGCGACCGGCCTGGAGATCCACTAGGCTACTAACAACAACATATTTTTCTACTCTTCAGGAAGGATTCTTGGGCCAGTGAGGAAATGAGATTCACAAAAACCAATTCATGAAATTTGAAATGTGCACATTTTGATGGAGGTCCACAGAGGAAGAAAAAAACCCTGCTTCAATCTATACATTCTCTGTAGCAACGCAAAGTAAATTCATAAGCCCCTCATTCAAGCTACAGGGAGGGAGAATCTGACATTTTTCTTACAAACAAGGTAAGGTATATAGAAGTTAACTGTGCTGTACCCAAGGTTACTATTTTCAAAGATTTGTAAGATTTTATTGCTCGTCTCTTTAGTGTGCCTTCTTTTATTTAGTTTATTGAATGGAGTAGTAGGAGGCTTTTTAGTTCTGACTTGTCCTCCCCTACCCTTAAAGAGGAAATACTGAACACCTCCTGATTCTATTTCTAATCTGTAGAATTCTCATAGGTCCCAATGTCCTCGACACTCCTATTTTGTGCAAATAAAGTTTTGCTGCAATAAATGTTATCCCGAGAGCAGGCTGATGGGCATTCCATTTTGCCAAATGACTCTGGCCCTTGTCCTTAAAAAAATAAACGAGCAAGAACACATAATCCCTTACGACATATCGCTTGCTGATAGAACCTTTCTTTAAATAAGATTCCCCAATCACGGGTTAAATGTACTGCTTCTATGCAATGCTATGTAAGTAATTTTGAGGCAGAATGTTTTTAATCAGCCAAATCTCTGCTTCATAAGGATCAGGGTGGTGCCTTGTCTTGTTGCCAACAGGGTTGACCTGCTAATTCTATCCATTCCAGAACGTGGTTGTTCGTAGTCCTGATGGATTTGCCATGCTGTTAGCTGGGGTTAATCTGCAAGTCCTACGTGAAGGTTAGTAAAGTGCAAGTCATGCTTCTCCTGCTCCCAAAAGGCAAATAGACTCAGTGACTCTTTCTGACCTCCCAGATCTGCAACTACTTGCTTCAGAGACTAGCCTCTTTTCTGTGATAATAGAGCTTTGGAGAGTATATTTCCAGCTCTGTCTCCTTGTACTGAGAATTATAGAAACTAGCTTCACAATATATAAATTGCTCCATAATTAGAGCAGGCATCTCACATCAAAATATGCAATTCAGATTTTATCTACTACCGAAATGCAAAATTCTCAAGAGTGCTGAGTTATGAAATTATTCAAACACAGAAATTAGCATTTTAAAAGTTCTCAACTGATGAAAAAAGTACTATACTCTGCTTCTTTTTCCCGTGTATAACTTAGTAATAGTCAGTAATAGGATATTTAGAGCCAATACATTCTGTGAAGTAGAACAATACTTAAATATGTGGCAAGAAGTAAAAAGAACATCATTTAAATTTATTTGACAGAGCTACCATAGCTGGAAAAGGAAATGTATGTAGGTGTCTCATTTCTGTTATTCAAGACCCCCAGGGAATTTTTGTTTAGAACTTGATAAGAAATTACTGACCACCCGAGAGGGGGCAATGATTTTGTTAACAGAAGCCAGACTTGCTGTAAAGTCACAGAGATCTCTGCCTTGGTCTCCCCTTCTGAAAACTGGCTACATTTAGCAACTGAACATGATGAATATAGTGGAAAAAGGATTCTCCAGGTGGACACTGTTTTGTCCTAACATCTCTTCTTCTTTTATTTGGTTAGAGAGCCTCCTCTCTCCTGTGGGGAACACATTCGAGGTATTTGCATGTGGCTGATCTCTCCTCCTTTCCCTCTTCCGCAAGTCAGGCTGAACATGTGGCCCAGGCCTGGCCCGGCAGAAATCCCCTTTCCTGTCCACAGTGATCCGTTCAGGGGTGGGAACACAAGCAAGGCGGGGCTGAAGTTCCTCTAAGAGATCTGAGATAAGGCACTGGAACAGAGAGTGTTCACTTTGTCCCTTGGGACCCTGAAATAGGATCAGGGCTGTCAATGGCCATCTTACAAACATTGAAAAATAATGGCCCCAAATGGGTGAGCAGCACTGAGAGATGGAGGTGGGGGGAGGGAAGGAGTGAGAGGGAGAGAGCGTGTGTGTGTGTGTGTGTGTGTGTGTGTGTGTGTGTGTGAGACAACGACATTGTTTGAAACCCAACAAATATATTTTGGCCTAAGTTAGTTTGAGATGGGTTCCTGGTTCTCATATCAAAATGAGTCCTTCCATGCTTTTTACGAATGAATAACTTACACAGTTATTGCCCTTCCCGACAATCATTAGCTTTGACACTCCACACCTGTACCCAGCGATAAGGACACTGGGGTCCTTTGCCTAAACCTCCCAGACAGGTCTAGTGTCTCATGGATTAGGTCATTAGGTCCTTCTGAGCCATTAAAAATCAATATGTGGCTGTTCATGAAGGAGTACTGGCTTGTATGGTATGTGTGTGCATGTGGATAGCATTTCATTACTTTAAATATTAGCTAGAGGTAAAACAAGCTAAGTGTGTCAGTGTAATTTGTGAGACATCCATTCCTTATTAATGAAGTAAACAGAGGCATTTGTGAGGAAGCATGAGTGAGGAACTCAGCAAGCACGTGGGCAATTTCCCACCTACATCAGACGAAACATGAAAGAGCAACTCTTAATTACAACCAAATATTAGCTCTGGCTCCTGGGAACTCATCATCCCATCTCAAGGTCTATATTTATGAAAATTTAAGCAATGTCTTAAAACATGTTAATTTGTTCTTTGTTTATTTCTTTCCCTGACAGATTAATTTATTCCAAGGGACTTTGGTTCTCAAGCGCTAATATATTGATCGGGCCCATGTACGACATAGCTAATAGCCTGGGGAGGAGATTTTGGTGGAAAACAAAAGTCTTTCTTGTACTTTTCCTTAGGTAATTAACTTTTTATTTGTGGGCCCTGGAATGCTTCCAGTTTTCTCTGGATTTGCATCTCTGACTTTCAGATCAATGGTTGACTTCATGAGAAAGAGGCTGGAAGAATTAAAAAAAAAAACCTTACACTTCAGGCTTGAATGAGCCAGTCAGAGCACGCTGAGGCCAGATGACAAGTTATGTGCTTTTTTCCTACTGGGCGATAACTTTCCAAGAACTTCTTTGTGACGGACATTTAGACAGTCATAAGAATCTGAAGTCTGAGAAATACTGTTTATCATTTATGGAAACTTCTCTTGGTGACTTTTGGATCCTTTGGTCTTGTATAATCCCACTGGAAACTCAAAGCAATGCCCACAAAATGTCATCCCTTTAATGTCTATTACTTGATTCTCAGTTCTTTTGTAGCCCAAGAAATGTACTGAGAAGTCTGTGGAACTTACACACTGTAAGTATCTATATCTTGCAGAAAGAGAGAGTACATAGCAAGTAAGGAATGAAATTAGCCTAAACATATATGTTGTCAAACAACCCAATGCCTGTAAGTATTTGTATCATTAGACTCAGTTGCTTAGAAAGCCTCCAGAAATGAACCTGTCCCTCAAATTAGGCAACTCCTAAAACATCCTTGGATTTTGTCTATAGGTAGTTTTAATTTTTTTAAGTGTTAATTTTTGAGCCAGAGAGAGAGAGAGAAAGAGAGAGAGAGAGACAGAGACAGAGACAGAGTGTGAGAGGGGGAGGGACTGAGAGAGAGGGAGATGTAAAATCTGAAGCAGGCTCCAGGCTCTGAGCTGTCAGTACGGAGCCCTATGCAGGGCTTGAACTCCCAAACCACGAGATCATGACCTGAGCCAAAGTCAGATGCTTAACTGACTGAGCCACCCAGGTTCCCCTGTCCTTAGGTAGTTTTAAAGATGTACAAGTTTAAAGCATTACATCAGGGGTGCCTGGCTGGCTCCGTTGGTGGAGCCTGCAATACCTGATCTTGGGATTGAGGGTTAGAGACCTACCCTGGATGTAGAGATTACTTAAAAATAAAATCTTAAAAAAAAAAACAGTACATCAGAAGTCAGTGATTCATAGATATGTTATTTCCCTTTCACAAACCAAATCTTTCTAATCAGTAAGCAAAGTAGAGAGATTTCTGTCATTCTTAGAATTCCTGATTTCTATAAGCTTTGTACCTTCATCTAGAGGCACATCTAGAGGCTTCATCTAGAGGCACATCTTCTCATTAAATACAATAAACCTACATTACTATCAAAAAATGGTAAATACAAGCCAGAACACTAATGTAGATATTCTTACTACAGTAAGAATGGCATCAGCCTAATCCTATCTACTGCTAGGATATAACATATCTCAGATTTAGATACCTCCTATCAGATGAAACAGTTGTTACTCAGAATGACCGTAGTAGATTGTATTACTTTTATACCAAATATTCCTGTTGCTACCCCTAAAGTGCCTCTCCCACTAGGAAGATTCACATCCCTACCCTGTTGAATGCAGGGGTGGTCACGTGACTTCCCCTGGCCAGTGAAATACACATATTTTGAAAGGGTGTATTTCCAGGTAGAAGCTGGGATGTGATTGGTTAAATCTGTGCCACAATTACCAGCAATGATCTAGACAGAAATTGCTCCATCAGCTTGGGTCCTTGACTGAAGATGACACAGAGCAGAGCCACAGCTACAGTGGTGTGACATGAGTGAGGGATAAGCCTTTGTGGTTACAAGCCACTAAGATGTGGGGTGTGTGGGTGGTGTTTGTTTCTGAAGCATAATCTAAACTATTCTGATACAACAGCTTAAACTATGTACACTTCATTAGACTATTTCTTAGTTTGAACCTTATGATATTTCTATTTGGTTGTAAACAAATGGTCTATAAGAGCAGCAACCTCGTGTGATTCAATTTAATATAATAGAAAAATTTGGAATATAACTTTCGACTCATGAATACTTTTTTCCATATTAATAACTGCTTAGTAAGAGAAGAGCATATTTATGACTCTTGTTCTTTTTATAAAGCTAGAAAAAGCGCTGCAGAAAACTGCACATTCCTAAATCCACAGTGATAGCAAAAATCAGTTGATAGTCTTCCATGTGTCAGTTCCTAGGGGTGCACTGGTGAGCAAACAGACGTGATCCCTGCCTTCCTGGAGATTTCATTCATCCTAGTGATGGAGTTCAACTCTGAACAGGTAAGTTACTACAAATCACGGTGACTGCAAACAAGGAAACAAGCAGGTTGTTTTTAGTGGGAATTTTATAGGAAAGAGAACGAAAGAAATAGCTCCTCAGAAAGGTGATAGATAAATTGAGGCTCAAGAATGACAGAAGCCAGCCATGTGGAAGAGGTAAAAGTGGGGGTTGGAGAGCATTCCAGGCTGAGGGAACAGCATATGCAAACACCATATTCATGACCCCGAGGCAGGTCAGATCCGACCAGTGGGGCTGGACTGTAGTGAGAAAAGGAATCATAGTGTGGGATGGAGTTGGAGACATGGGCTGTGGGCAGGTTATGCAGGGCTTTGATGGCCAGGGAGGGAATCTGAATTTTAAGTCAATGGGAAGCTATTGAAAGAGAATAGGAAGAAAGAAAGACAGAGATAGCTTATTTCTCATCAAGGATCACGATCTTTGTTGGGAGTTCCATACAGGTAGGGGCACAAGAATGGAAACAGGAAGAGCACTGATGAGGCTACTGCAGGTCAGAGACGATGGGTGTGGACCAGGCTGTGGTGCTGAAGACACAGAGAGGTAGACAAAGTAAAGATGTTGTAGGAAGTCAAAAACATAACTTTCTGATGCACTGGATGTAGAGGGCGAAGGAAAAGGAACAATGAATAACGACTTCCAGACTTCTGGCCTGGGTCCTGGATGGATAGGAAACACCCAGGGGAGAGTTAGGTTTCCAAGGCCAGGAGGAAATCAAGAGTTCAGTCCTGGACGTGGTAAGCGTGAGAGCACCTGTAGAACATCTGAGCGGGGATGCCAAGTCGGAAGCGTGTCTGGAATCCAGAGAAACAGCTTGGGCAGGACATATGAACCGGAAAGCCATCAACCCATCAATAAAATGTCAGGTCTCGGGAATAAATGAAAAGGAGAAAAAAAGGTCTTCAGAGGCCTGAGGAACTCTAGCATTTTGAGGTTTTAGTAGAAAGCAAAGAGTGGCCATGAGGCTGGGGGAACGCTAGAGGGGTGTGCGGTGAGCCTTTATAGGCACCGAGAAAAGAGTGGTTTACGAAGGGTGAGGTGGTCAGCTGTTATCAAATGCTGCTGAGAGGTAGAAGGACGGGACAGAGAAAATCCTCTGGACCCAGAGACCTGGAGATGTTCAGTGACCTTGACAAGTATGTTTCAGGAGGAGGGATGTGCCCAAGGGATTCTGCAGGGGAAGGATTACAGGCAAGAAGCAGAGTTAAAAATGTTTTAAAATGTGGCTAAGAAGGAGATAAGGAAAGGAAGGTGTGGGAGGAGAGCCCAGAATTCAGTCTTTAATAAAGAGATACTATAAAAAATCCTGGAAGTGATGGAGTTTACCTGGAAGCTACCAGATTGTTTTCTGCTATCAGCAAAAACACAGTCTTGAGAACTCATTATAATCGTGCACATCTGCTCTATGTGCAATACTACGTTCCTCAAGTGTCATCTTCTCCTCCACTTTCTCTTCCCACATTTCTGGAAGGATTCTGTTTGGGTCACTTTAATTAATATAACTTTTCTATCCTTGCTTTTATCTTATTTTGTCTCTCAAGTTCTGAAAACTGTGCAGTCATAGTTCTTGTAAGAATATTCTTCTGTTTAAGAGGGTTTAATTTTTTCCCCTCTGACTCCGAAAAATGCTGACTGGCTTGGTCTCTGTATCTCTTGGTACAGTTCACTTCTCTCTTAGCTTAAGGGTTATTAAATGAGAATAACATTTCATTACAAATTTCAGTCAAAAATGTTTAATTAATATTTTAATTGAAAAAGTCACACACTTTAGGTATAGGAAAAAAGTCGTGGCACAAAAGACTGTAGTGAATGAGCAATAAGTCCTCCCCAGAAGCCCAGTCCTTGCTCTCGAGGTAAGCACTGCCATTCCTGTGTCGTGTGAAACAGTCTATGTAGATACAGTCCTAAGGCTGCACAGCTCCTGTCCTTAAGACAAAACCATACCTCAATAAAACCTCAAACAGCCTATTTTTTTACTCTGTGTCTTGCCTTTTTCATAGTTTGATATAACATGAGGCTATTCTACAAGAATACATACACAGAGATATGACTCATTCCTTTTCATGGCTCCATTTTTGTTGTTTCATTTAACAAGTTTTCTACTGATGAACATCCAGGTTTTTGTAACAGTTTAAAGTCATAAAGCGTTCTTTTTAAAAAAAGGTTTTTTAATTAAAAAAATTTTAATGTTTATTTTTGAGAGAGAGAAAGAGAGAGCGAGTGAGCTGGGGAGAAGCAGAGAGAGGGAGACACAGAATTCAAAGCAGGCTCCAGGCTCTGAGCTGTTAGCACAGAGCCTGATGCTGACATTAAAAACACTGAATATGACATTTAGAAAAACAATCCTTTAGAATAAAGAAATATGGGCTATCAAAAGGCTTATGCAGCAAGTACTCAGTGTTTTGCTTTTTCTTGCATAATATGCTTTATAGTTTTTCTTTCTTTCCTTCTTTCTTTCTCTCTTTCTTTCTTTCTCTTTCACATTTATTTACTTTTGAGAAAAAGAAAGAGACAGCATGAATGAGGGAAGGGCAGAGAAAGGAAGACAGAATCTGAAGCAGGCTCCAGGCTCTGAGCTGTCATCACAGACCCTGACATGACACTCGAACTCACAAACCACAAGGTCATGACCTGAGCTGAAGTCAGATGCTTAACTGACTGAGCCACCTAGGGTCCCCTGACTTTTTTTTTTTTTCCAGAATGACAGTCTTCTAAAGATGCTTTCTTTCCCATTTTATACTACATGGGCAATTAGTATTTCAAACAATATTAGTACTTTTATTTGGGAGAGCTTTTTCATGGATCTAATATTATGGAGGCAAAGCGCTTTGAAGGCTTTCCCCTAAAATCACCACTAATTAGGAAGGTGTATTTCAGGGGCAAGGAAATGGAGAAACATATAAAATAAAGTTTGATTGTGAAGGTTTGGAAGTCAGTTTTAAAGAGTTTGTCTTTTATCTTGCGGACCCTCGGGAGATGCTGAGGCTTCTGATCAGGAGAGTGACATATGTGCTGGCAGCGGCATGTAGAATGGATTGGAGGAGGGACAAAAGGAAAAATAAGAAAGGACACTGCAGAAGTCCAAGCTAAAGAGATGAAAACCTTGGCTGAAGTGAGAACGGCAGAAACAAAAAGTGAAAAGGACTTAAGGGTGAATTTTAACCCTCTTTCTCTACCCTCGCACCCTTGTGAAGTAAGACAAATCCCATTAACAGTTATTCACCCTATATTAACAATTTTGTTCTGGGGTGCCTGGGTGGCTCAGGTGGTTAAACATCGGACTTTGGCTCAGGTTACGATCTTGCGGTTCATGAGTTTGAGCCCCGCATCAGGCTCTCTGTTGTCAGGACAGAGCCCACTTTGGATCCTCTGTTTTCTTCCCTCTGCCCCTCCCCTCAATCTCTCTCTCTCTCAGAAATAAACACTAAAAATATATTACAATTTTTTTGTTGCAAATGCATCAGAAAACCCAATGAAAAGGCTAAGCCATTAAAAGTGCCACAATCAATCATCAAATTACACATGAACAAGGAAGTGATTGTCTTCAGAAGTTTATTTTGTATACGTTGAATGAGATGCTTTCAGCTTTTACCTCCTGTCATTGGTACCTTCCACAAGCCATCGCTGTCATAAAGGAGCAAGGCAAAGCCTCCAAGAAAGGAAAATAGTCATTAATGATGACTGATTTATGAAGGTAATCATTTGTGCTAGATACATTCTGATAGTTTAAAGGCAAACATTTCACAGATATTTATATTAAGTCTAAATACTAAAAAGTTTTAAAAATGATAAAAGAAGATATGGGTAAATACACAGTAGGTACTTTATTAAATTTAAATGTATTTTAAGCAAACTTAAGCAAAGGCATAACATGACTAGAAGCAAAGAGGCAGAGATGAAATAGATCCTGCCTTTAAAAATAATTAAAATAATAGCTTATAGTTATGTTATTATAGCTTATCAGGTACCAGATTCTTAGCTTAGATCTGACGTGGACTATTTCATTTGATTCCCACAACACCATAAGATTGATACTATCATCCCCACTTTATAGATCTGATCATTGAAAGGCTGTGCTCAAATTCACAGGGCTAGAAAATGGCCAGGTGATTCAAATTTGACTCCAGAGCCCATGTCTTTTACCACTATGCTGTACACTTATCTCTAGCCTTCCCTCACCAGCAGGGAGACCACATGTGGTCTCAACAGACCAACGTCTCTCACCTGCAATTACAAACATGATTCTTAGAAGGATTGCAGTTCTGAATTTCCATACAGGATGGCTGAATTCCCCAAGTGCCATGAAGTTTCAGGCTAAGCTAGTAGGCTGAGAAACTGAAAAAAAGGAAGAGTTGCCATAAAATAAATGATCTTTTGGGCATTCTTTCTAGTGGCCAAACCGCACTTTGTTTATTCAGATGGAGGCGGGCCCTGGTGCCAAGCACTGTACGTAGCAGGAGAATTCGTTTGTGAGGCTCTTTGATGTCACATGCATCCCAGGAACACCCAGCTAAAACAGAGAGCTGCTTCGTGTTTATGCCTCTAAACAGAACCATTTGAGTACACAGACCAAAAGACCTGATCTGGGCGCACTGCGTTTTCTCCAATAGAGTGATTCATTACTAATGTCTTCATTTTGGACACTGCAGTTGAATCTGAAGCCATATGCTTTAAATTAAAAGCACACTAAGCAAATCACAAGTTTCTCAAGATGGTGCTTAAAGTCTGTTTTGGCATCTGTTGGTTGCCAAAAGACCCATATGATCCTGTAATTAAACAACAAATATTTTCTGCAAAATCAATCATTTTTGCTGTCCCCAAATGCTATGGTTATGGTGTCTAGATGCTATGTTGAGAAATAAGTTGCACAACTAGACCCTTTGCAAATTGTTCTCTACTCCAACATTGTCCTGATCTTCCTCTAGCCACGCTATTACAGTTGACTATATCAGAATCAAAGCTTTTTAGTTGCATAAACAATAAAGAGCAGAGCCACAAAGGCAGAGATGCTGGCAGCAGAACCACTACTAATAGGTACTATTATATCTACTTCACCATGATATTGGTACCAGCATAAGTCAGGGGTCTTGGATATAGCCATCAGAAACCGACGGAGACCATCTTAGGTTAAACGGGAATTACTGGAAGGAAGTCAAGGATTCCCAACCTTGATGGGAGGCAGAGAACCCAGCCTGGACAAGAAGTAGGATCCAGGAACACTATGGAGGGTCAGGGAATTTGAACGAGGCCGGGCCTCTGCCACGCTGATGATTCCACTCGGCCGTGTCCTTGCCTTGTTGGTTCAAGGGTCTGGGGAGCACTGGCCTGGCAGGGCCTCTTATTAGGGCTGCTCTGTAGCCACTGTGCAGTGGAAGAGAGAATGGTGTTCCCTACTTCCCATCTAGACAGTGGGGAGATTCCCCAAGGAAGATGGGGGTGCTGAGGGTAAGGCAAGGCCAACACTAGACAACCAAAGATTCTGGTACCACGGAGACCATTTTTCATTTTCCAGTCATGTTTTCCTGTCTAAGCAGAAAAATGTGTGGACAGAAAACCAAGTCCATGAGGGTCACTCACGGGTAAAGGTAGATCACAGCACCTAGTGAACAGGGCTGGCAAGTGAAAGAGACTTCTTTCTGAAGCAACATAGACTTATTTCACAGGCTTGTGGCTGATGAGTGTAAGAACAATGGCTTCTCAGGCCTGCTTCAGCTTGGAGATTGCCTGCTGCAAAATGCATTGCTTATTATTGCCTTAAAGGGCCCTCTCCATCTTAGAGGGCAGATGGTATAGTGGTTGGGGGCAGGGGGCAGTGGAGAGTGCTGAGGGAAGGAAAAGAACAGAGGAAGAGATACTTATTTAAAATAAGTCATTCTTCCTCCTATGAATCCTTTGGGTGGGAGAAAACATATAGTCAGAATTAAGGAATTTCATGGCCAAATCCAGTCCAATTAGGAATGGGCAGTAATGCTTATGTATGTGGAACAGCTAGAAACAGCGTTCTGCATGATTTACATTGTGTTCTGAGGCCCAGATGAATTTAGGTAAAGCAAACTCAGATGAAGATAAGGCAGAGGTAGCCCTAGGGGGTGGCAGTATCTGCAGAGGGACCACCTAGTAGGTCAGATGTGAGAGGCTCAAGGGCCTCCCATCTCCCAGGCCTCGTACCAGGAAGAAAAGCTTTCCTGGAGGTGGAGTGGTTAAAATAGGGATGCCTCTCAGCATTATGTGATGGGGCTTCTTAGAGTATTTTCAGTATTCCAACAAACCTAGTCAAAATCATAAATAGGCTAATTGGAACTTCAGATTTCTTTCCTTTTGGCCTGAAATGAATTCACTCAATGTAGAGGCATTGACTGCATCATGCTGGTGGGTTGAGCCCTAATGGCAACCATTCCTATCATTAATAAAGTGGGAAAGTTAATTTTAGGCAATAAATTATACCCTTAGGAGAAGATGCAAATTTCAAAATACAGTAGCCAAGAGAGCGAATAATAGAAGGTGTTAGAAATGGCAAACATGTTGTAAACACTTGGACTCAGGCATTTTTACTGCAAAAGATGCTCGCTAAAATGCAACCATATTTGGGAAGAGTGGATTCATTAGCAATGGTGGCCACAGAAGCCTTGGTCATTCATTAGACTTGCTGAGAAAGGGGCAGGGGTTGGTTAGGTAAGAGTGAGAAGACAGACCTATGAAGGCCAAGATGACATGTTCTCTGGAGCTGGGAGACCCAGGAATACCCCTAGAGGGTAACAGTTAAACAAGAAGGGAGCAAAATTAAAGGGTTGCAGAGACACATGGTGAAGAATGGTTTCATAATTTAGTTTTGACTGTCTAAAGCTGTGCTACACAGCTGATCTTCCTTGTGGCCACGGTGTTCCCACCAACCACCTGGCCATCTTTAAGTAAGACAGGAATGTTCATTTTTTGAATACCTCCTACATGCTAGGGGCTGGACTGACTGATTGCCATATATTATCTTTTCTCTTCACCACAACCCTGCAAGATGGTGGTTATTGCTCCTATTTTACAGATAAAACTTCAGTCCTGGGAGAGTGACTTGTCTGAGATCTCACAGGTAGTGAATGCTGAAGCAGCTGGGATCATTAGACTTGAGAGCCCCAGGAAGTCGCCTGCACAGGTATGCTGGAGCCAGGGGCACAACTTTGTCCTCAGGGCTTCTCCACACCACCCTTTCAGCTGAGACGAGTAGCCAAGGAGGATTTTTTTAAATGTTTCTTAATTTTTGAGAGAGACAGAGAATGTGAGTGGGGGAGGGACAAAGAGAGAGGGAGGCACAGAATCTAAAGCAGATGTCAGGCTCTGAGCTGTCAGCACAGAGCCCAATGCAGGGCTTGAACCCATGAACTGTGAGATTATAACCTGAGCCAAAGTCTGATGTTTACCCAACTGAGCCACCCAGGCACCCTGCCAACGACGATTTAATAATCACCTTCTGTGCCCATTACTGGGCTGCTTTTAGTAAAATAGACAGAAAAGTGACAGGTGAAAGTGTGCAAACCCAGCTCAAGAATAAAGAAGTGTATGTGCTGGGAGAGTGCGTGTGCATGCAGGAGGCAGAATCACCATGGAGAGGAGAAAGGCTGCAAGGAGGGGGTGGGACTGAAACACCTGTGAGACTGGGGTTGGGGCAGGTCTTGGCTTGACTCACAGCTGATGGGATAACAGGGGGCTGCTTGGAACCTGTCATCCTTAGGGTAATGATGTCATAGCCCAGAGTTAGCCATTTTATTATTTATTCCACAAATATACAGGGTAAAACTCCCATCTACTATTAGAAAATGTGTTGGGGGTGCTTGGGTGGCTCCGTTGGTTAAGCGTCTTGACTCTTGAAGTCAGCTCAGGTCATGATCTCGTGGTTTGTGAGTTCAAGCCCCACAGCTGTCAGCACAGACCTGCTTGGGATTCTCTCTCTCTCTCTCTCTCTCTCTCTGCCTCTCCCCTGCTTGCACTCTCTGTCTCACTTGCTCAAAATTAATAAACTTAAAAAATGTGTTGAATGTGTGTTAGGTCAAGTGATAAGAAGAATTTTAAATTTGTTTACATAATACAGGAAATATTTGATGGAGCAGCCTGGAACGAAGAGCTGGTTTCCAGTATTCTATGAGTTTAAATCATGTAACTTGGGTTTTTTCTGTCCTACTGTCCCTTGCATGCCTACATGCCCTTCCCTCCATCTCTTAGTTCGGCTCCCTTTTCTGTATCGACAATATTCTCTTTTAGTCCAAGTAGCCTTTTGCTATTTGGCAGTGGTGGTGGTGGTGGGAGGGGCAGGGTGAGAGGATGTGACATGGGGGCTGGGGGAGATACACATATACGAAATCTCAGGCCTAACTTGAAGCATATGGCCTACCCTGGACCAATCCCAGTGGCTGCAGGATAAGGAATTCTGATAGACCAGCCCTGGGGCACATACTGAGCATTTTGACCAGGACTTAACACAGCTCGCCTGAGAGCCTCATCAGAACCATGTGAAGTGTGTGTGTTAGGAGACAATTTCCCAAAAGAAGTAGGTGACAGCAGACCAAGTGAAGGAGAGGAATGCTGGTGTTCGTTGGTTACAATATCATTATGAATCTCACAATGTGTAAAATCGGTGAACTCCATGAAATAATAAGGATTTTCCATGAAAAATGGTCAGCCATCTCATAACATAGGAAAATCTTACAGATGCTCTGACTAATGACTACCAGGGTGCACATCAGAGAGAGCTGGAAACAAAACAGTGGAAATCCAAGGCGGCATCATGTTTAAGTGTATGGAGCTCATTTATTTTAAGATGTGCAGTTCTCTTTTAATTATTTATGATACCTCACAGCATACTGTAAGTGGATCCTAGCATATTGTGAGATTAATGACATCATAGGGCTAACAGGACTCACTCAGACCTCTGTTCTCCAGCTCTTGCTAAGCAGTGGGCGAGAGGTAGTGAAAGTTGATATTTGGGTCTGTTTTTCTGCTTGGAGATGTATCTTTTCTACACTAATGTGTGCAAGGAGTCGTGGGCTCTGGAGTCAATGGGTAAACTCTGTGAACGTAGGTAAGCTATGTCAGGGTCACCAAATCTGTTTTTTAATTCATAAAATGGAGATGGTATGCTCTCCTTAAAGTTGGGGAAGCAATCATTCAGTAATGTATTGGAACAGACAGTGGTATTTGTTGAACATCTACTACAGCTGTATGAGGGCACCAATGTGAAATCACTAAACGGGAGAAACAGCATCCCTGCCCTCAGTGAGGGAGACAGGACAGGAAAGGATATTCAAAAAGCAACTGGTAGAGATCCTGGCACATAGTAAGTGCTCGGTCAATGTGAACTGCTTTCCCTTCCCTTTCCCTGCCAATCCCCATTCTTGTCTTAACCTAAAAATGGTGTCAGGTCTCTTAATTTCTCAGAGTCTTAGTTTTCATACGGGTTCAATTAGAAACCTAGAAGGGTTTCTTCTTGCTCTAAAATTTCTGCAAATCTTTGGTTCCCTTTCCTTTTTGTGCAGGACAGAGAAAATGGGGTTATTAAAGGGAACCTCACTGGGGACTACCACTTGAATCCTGTCTTTGAAGAGCAGCTTAACCAATGTTGCCAAGCTGGCCCTGCACCTTTATCTGGACCCCAATATACAGCTTGTTAGGGATGTTTCTACCCCTCCCCACCTCAAGAGTCCATAAGGTCCTCCAAAAGTACCCCTGTCAACAGAAAGGCACACATGAGGGTGATTTTACACTACACATAGGAGGCTGGGTGTTTATAATAGAGCCTTGGTTCAGATAAATTTGGCTGAAATCTGAGCACCTAGCTATTATTGGACAGATGGTTTAACCTCTTCATACCTCAGTTTCCACATGTGTAAATGGAATTTAAAAAATCCATTTCAACAGGGATACTGTGAGGATTGGATAAGATAATGTATGGGGGGGGGGTGCCTGGTGTGGGGTATTTAGAAAATGGAATATATTATCCTGAGTTGAGAGTGAGTAATCAATTGCAAAATGGTAGATGTAAGAGACTTCAGCCGGGAAGTAAGGCACTTGCAGGCTCTAAATTTATGCTGTTAAGCTTAGTGCATTTTTAATGTGTATTCTGTATTTACATTATTTTTCTAGCTGAAACCTGGAGGAAACATTAAGAAAGTTAACCAGAAAGTATGGTGCTCAGCTGTAAAACAAGAGGGCTGTACTGGATAACCTCTAAGATCCTTTTTAATGCTAAAGTTCTATGATTCCAGGTTTTGTTTAAAATCTGTGGGAGAATTTGCCAGAAAGGAAAAAAAAAGTCTTTTGTGCTGTTCTGCTTCACTCTCCCTTCCCACACTGGCCCTGCCAACTGACCAGTGTTAGCCATCTTTTGTATCACTGACCTCTGTTGTCATTAACCTCACGTTTTCATAGAAAATCTCTTTCGTCCACTGAAATGTGAAAAGGTGTGGTTTACAACCCAACAACTCTTTGATTTTTTTATTTTTGATCTCAGAGAATGGGGTTTGAACTCATTTAGCATCATCATGAGAAATAACTGAGGCCCTATGTACCTTTAACACAGAGACCCAGGAGTTTTAGACCTTCTGGGAAGGAGATTAGCATTTGTGAAGGTCTAAAATTGCAGGCACATATTGACACTATTCAAGCTCTTAAATCCACAGGAATCCGCTGGTGCTCCAAGGAGAGCAATCAAGAACCAAAATTAAATAATTGTATCAATAGATTTCACTAAGGAAAGAAAAAATTATCATGCCTGAGGCTATTGGGGAAAAAAATAAAAGTTCCAAGTAGGGAGGGAGAAATAATAAAGTATACACAGGCCCAGCCGGATGATGGGAGCAAAGGTGGTAATACGACCTTTTTCTTCCCCCAGCCCAGTGCGGCAGGAATCTGCCGCCTGTGAATAATGAGACATACTCTCTCAAGTTAAACTGACAAAGATCCCCTGGCGAAGTCAAAAGTCTGAGGGACTGTGAGTGTGAAGAAAGCAGTTGGGCCAAGAGTTTTTCCTAGGCAGCATCCTGGTTCTGAGGGAAAGAAGCCATTGTGAATACTACAGCCTACTTTCTAGAAAATTCTAAATTTGGTATCAGAAGTGTAATACTCTCTCAACCCTCCACCCTTCATGGGTTTAAAAGAGAGCAGCAGACTGCTTTCATTTTTTACCCCCTCTGAGTTAAGCTGGATTTTCTTAGCTCAGTTCCATGTCCTGTCCTTCATGGAGGAAAATATACGGATAAAGAAAGATCTTTTAGGGGCCTGGATTCTGCTGACTCAGAGTTTTGACGCAAAAAAACAACAACCCCAAAAACCATATAATGCATTACCTCTGATAGCGGAAATGGAAATGTTTGGAACAACGTTTGAAAAACAAAAACAAAAACAGCCTTAGCTAAGGTGTGAGAAGAAGAACATTCTCTTGGTCTCAGTCTGCTTTGTGCCTGACTCACTCATTACAGGTGACTTAAAAATGAAATATATTAATGTGGGGGTGGGGGCATAATCAGAAATTTCATTAGATGTAAAACCAAAATATGAAGGAGTATTCCCAGTTGTTTCTAAACAGCTTAGGGTGTCAACTCATACTCAAAAGAGAAAAGTTAAGACAGAACTTCTGAGGAAAAAATCTGTCAATTTTTGAATCTCTGTCCCTAGAGTCATAGGAAACATTCATTCTTCTATGCCTTTTGGTTGTTTTAGAAGAAAGGAACTTTACAAAATTTTTGTTCTGGAAAGTAACTTCCTATTTTCTTTACAAATATATAAAACTATATAATACCTGTTGTTTAACATAGTGCTAGAAGTCCTAGTATCAGCTATCAGACAACAAAATGAAATAAAAGGCATCAGAATAGGCAAAGAAGTCAAACTTTCACTTTTTGCAGATGACATGATACTCTACATAGAAAACCTGACAGATTCCACCAAAAGCCTACTAGAGCTGATCCATGAATTCAGCAAAGTTGCAGGATACAAATTCAATGTACAGAAATCGGCTGCATTTTTATACACCAACAATGAAGCAACAGAAAGAGAAACCAAGAAACTGATCCCATTCACAATTGCACAAAAAATCATAAAATAGGAATAAACCTAACCAAAGATATAAGAATCTGTATGGTGAAAACTATAGAAAACTTAGGAAGGAAATTGAAGAAGACACAAAGAAATGGGAAAACATTCCATGATCATGAATGGAAGAATATAGTTAAAATGTCATTACTACCCAAAGCAATCTACACATTCAATGCAATCCCAATTAAAATTACACCATCATTCTTCTCAAAACTAGAACAAACTATCCTAAAATTTGTATGGAACCACAAAAGACCCCGAATAGCCAAAGTAATATTGAAGAAGAAACCAAAATGGGAGGCATCACCATCCCAGACCTTAGCCTCTACTACAAAGCTGTCATCATCAAGATAGTATGGTATTGGCACAAAAACAGACACACAGACCAATGGGATAGAATTGAGAACTCAGAATTGGACCCAAAAGTATACAGCCAACTAATCTTTGACAAAGCAGGAAAGAACATCCAATGGAAAAAAGACAGCCTCTTTAACAGATCGTGCTGGGAGAACTGGACAGCAACATGCAGAAGAATGAAACTAGATCACTTTCTCACACCATACACAAAAATAAACTCAAAATGGATAAAGAACTTGAATGTGAGACAGGAAACCATCAAAATCCTAGAGGAGAAAGCAGGAAACAACCTCCTTGCTCTCTACTGCAGCAATTTCTTACTTGACACATTCCCAAAGGCATGGGAATCAAGAGCAAAAATGAACTACTGGGACCTCATCAAGATTAAAAGCTTCTGCACAGCAAAGGAAACAATCCATAAAACTAAGAGGCAACCGACGGAATGGGAAAAGACAGTTGCAAATGACAGATCAGATAAAGGGCTAGTATCCAAAATGTAAAAGGAACTCACCAAATTCCACACCCGAAAAACAATCCAGTGAAGAAATGGGCAGAAGATATGAACAGACACTTCTCCAAAGAGGACATCCAGATGGCCAACAGACACATGAAAAGATGCTCAGCATCCCTCCTCATCAGGGAAATACAAATCAAAACCACACTGAGATACCACCTCATGCGGGTCGGAGTGGCTAAAATGAACAAATTAGGGGACTCTAGATGCTGGCAAGGATGTGGAGAAATGGGCACCCTCCTACACTGTTGGTGGGAATGTAAACTGGTACAGCCCCTCTGGAAAACAGTGTGGAGGTTCCTCAGGAAACTAACAATAGAACTCCCCTATGACCCAGCAATAGCACTGCTAGGAATTTACCCAAGGGATACAGAAATGCTGATGCATAGGAGCACATGTACCCCAATGTCATAGCAGCACTCTCCACAATAGCTAAAACCTGGAAAGAGCCTAAGTGTCCATCAACAGATGAATGGATCAAGAAGATGTGGTTTATCTATACCATAGAATACTACATGGCAATGAGAAAGAATGAAATCTGGCCATGTGTAGCAACATGGATGGACCTTGAGGGTGTTATGCTGAGCGAAACAAGTCAGGCAGAGAAGGACAAATACCATATGTGTGCATGTATAGGAGGATTAGGAGGAACCTAACAAAGGACCATGGGGGAGAAGAAGGAAAAAAATAGTGGGGGAGAGGGAGGGAGGTAAACCCTGAGAGACTCTTGAATGCCGAGAACAAACTGAGGACAGATGGGGTGGGGGGAGTGGGAGGGGAGTGATGGGCATGGAGGAGGGCGCTTGTGGGGATGAGCACTGGGTGTTATATGGAAACCAACTTGACAATAAAATATTTAAAAAAAATATTAAAAATTGGACAAATAATTTTTAAAAAAGTGTATTTTGTCCAATAAAAAAACAACTATATGCTACAAAGGACATAATGTATTATGTATCTATAACTATATCTATACTCACAGGTATGTGTATATACACCTTTTGCCTCTGAGTTCATAATTTGGACAGTGGTTGTGATAAAAATATTAACCATAGAAAGTGACAAGTCTGAGGTGTATTTTGACCAAGCTAATTAAGACACAAATCCTTTATGGTTCTGAGTTTGTGAGTTGTTTCCTCTTTATTACCTGTTTAAGTATAAATTCAACAAAACAACTTAAAAGACCCATATCATGCACCGTGGTTTTGCAAAGGCATTTGTGAAATGCTTTCTAAATGCTTTCTGTTACAGTTGGCTGATGTTACTTCCCTACATCACAAAGTGCCCCCACAGCAAACCTGCTGACACTGATGACGTTCAGCTTGTTTGGCACTGGGCAGACTTGGCAAGACAGAAAACCGATATACTGATTCATTTAAAAAAATCCAAATTGAGTTCCAAATTGAGTTAATTGTTTACACAAACTGTTAAATATTTGGATAATCAAGTGTCAAAGTAGCAGTTCCTAGAAAAAGGATGTTTCATGAAGCTAAAGTATCTGATTTTTAAAATGATTTTATTTTATGTATGTATGTATATTTTTACTTTTTAAATATTTTATTAAAAAATTTTTTTTAGTGTTTTTTTATTTATTTCTGAGAGAGAGAGAGAGACAGCGTGAGCAGGGGAGGGTCAGAGAGAGAGGGAGATACAGAATCTGAAGCAGACTCCAGGCTCTGAGCTAGCTGTCAACACAGAGCCTGATGCAGGCTCAAATCCACAAACTGTGAGATCATGACCTGAGCCGAAGTTGGTCACTTAACCGACTAAGCCACCCAGGCACCCCTAAATATTTTATTTTTAAATGTTTGTTTATTTTTGAAGCAGAGAGATACAGAGTATGAGCAGGGAGGGGCAGAGAGAAAGAGACAGGGAGACACAGAATCTGAAGGAGGCTCCAGTCTCCAAGCTGTTAGCACAGAAGCCAACGCAGGGCTCAAACTCAAACCACAAGCCCATGACCTGAGCTGAAGTCAGCCCGTTAACCGACTGAGCAACCTACGCACCTTTAAAGATTTTATTTTTAAGTAATCTCTACACCCGACATAGGGCTCAAACTCACAACCCTGAGATCAAGAGTTGCATGTTTTACCAACTGAGCCAACCAGGCACCCCCTGAAGTATCTGATTGTGACATCAAAATTAATTTCAAAAATTTTGGATTTAGTTTAAATCAAATTTAGATTTGATTCTGAGTCATCAGTAATTAAAATTTATGAGCACACAGCAATGTCTCTGATGCCTAGCAAAGTCTTCAGGACCACTGAAACTAAAATTTCCATCATGTGACCTTTATTCAGGGGCAGCTTTCCTTTTCAATTAAGAACTTTTCATCTCATAGAAAATGGAAAATAATGAGCAATTTCTTTGGGTCACGTATCTCTATTGCCAGAAAAATAAAAGACATTGAATTTTTCAGTAACATACATAACAGGCACCATTTTTGCTTTTATGTAAAGTATCAATTCCACATGTAATTGCTGAATATTTTCTAAATTAAGGGCCCATGTGGTGAGCGGGTGCACACAAAGAGATAATCAGAAAAATCTCGGCATTAAAATATAGTCTCCAAGTAAAAACACATAAATCACTTCGGTGAGGCCCAGCCTACTGTGAAAAGTACTGCTCTCTGCCTGGTATTTCTCTTGAGTCTAGTGCAGAGGAACTGAAAACTGGGCCTATGAACCTTAGGTCACAAGGTAAAGGCGACAGAACAAATGGCTGCACTCCACAAAGTCAAAGGGCAAACCCACAGAGGCACCGAGATCTACTACCAGGTTATAATAGAGTCTGTATTAGAAGAAGACTTGCTTTCAGTTTCTAATTTTCCTTCCACTGCTTAGCAAATCCACTTCAATGGTGGTGCCACTTTCCTAAGTGAGGAAAATAAAACCACTCCCTGAACAAACACTGTAATCTTGACATGATTCCCAACTCCAGGAGCTGTGACTCTACTTTTTTCCTTACTCAGTTGCTTGTTCAGAGCCAGCTGCTGATGAAGCCACAGCTATAGGTTTCTGATCACCTGGGTCTGTTCCACTGCCCACAAATGGTACTCGTAATGCTGGCTAGTCATCTCACAAATGTCACAAGGCTGAGCCGGAGAGCCTGCCTGTGCCCAATACGACCCAGTGTTCACTCCTGGAAAACCATGGAAGGGTATGCAAAAGTGAGGCTGGTTCTGGGGCGCCTGGGTGGCTTAGTCGGTTAAGCGTCCGACTTTCGCTTAGGTCATGATCTCGCGGTTCGTGGGTTCGAGCCCCGCGTCGGGCTCTGTGCTGACTGCCAGCTCGGAGCCTGGAGCCTCTTTCAGTCTGTGACTCCCTCTCTCTCTCTGATTCTCCCCTGCTCATGCTCTCCCTCTCTCTCTCTCCTAGAAATAAATAAAAATATTTAAAAAAATAAAATTAAAAAAAAAAGTGAGGCTGGTTCTGTAAGAGCTCAAGACTAAAACGCAGGTAGGTGGTGAAAGTGATAGATGGTTCATATATGCCTTTCCTTTTTGTCCTGAGCTTTTAAGGCAGAGCTAGGTTTAAGAACAGATACTCTTTGGGTCCTCCATAAAAGAAACTCATGCTCAAGTGATTTCTGAAACTCTTCTTGGCTCAGGACACAATGAATCACGAGACATAACACACTGGTCACCTGGGATGTATTATTCAGGCTCACAGAAACATTTGCAACCTGAGGACATGCTGGAATTTATATGTAAGACTTATTTATCAGGCCTCCTCTCTGTACGTGTCCCTCAAGCTATTGTTTTCAACCTTGGCTGCACAACAGAGTCATCTGGAGAACTCTGAAATAATCCCAATGGCTGGCCACACCCAGAACAATGATATTAGAATTTCAGGAGTTGAGTTCCAGGCTAGTCGATACTTTTTAAAGCTTTCCTGGTGATTCCAATGTGCAGTGAAGGTTGAAAAGTACTGTATTAAAGGAGTAACAGGAGCATGGATCTGAGGCTCAGAAGTTGAGAAGGGTGGAAATGTTCTCAGTTATGCTGACTTGTTGAAAGCATCCCAGATGTCTAAGGTAACTACCTAGTATCTACTGAAAACTTATTTCAGTTTTCCTCCTAAGGGTCAGAATCAAAGGCAGAGAGCCTAAAAATAACTCATCAGCAGCGTGCCTGGCTGATGGCAATGCTGGAAATTCTAAGTTGCCTTTTAACTTCAGCATATTGCCTTTTCCCTTTGAAATACTATAACTATTAAGAATCAAGTTACAGATCAATAAAAGGTCTTGTTAACCATGTTAACAAGTGTGAAAGGTCCAAACTAACACCGAAACCCTCAGTATTCTCTGGTACTTATGTACGCCTTTACCTAAAACTAAAGGGAAAAAGACAGCAAAGATAGTTGAAGAGTACTGTATTTGCTTAAAGGAATGACAAGTGGTACATTTTCCACATTAATTTATATCCGCCCTTCATCTCCACAGGCTCAATTAATAAAAGTTATGCATAAATCATAGGAGAGATCATTAAATCAACCAGTTCACAGTGCTGACTAATTGGTAAATAAATACTTCATGAATGTGGTGATGGGTGTACAGAGGCTGAGAAAAAATAAACCAGAAATAAGGCTTTATCTCTAGCTATGGTAGAGGTGTCCACAACTTGTCCACTTCAGTTTTACAGTATTTTCCCAGATTGTTGGAGGGAGATATACCACAAAAATAGACCCCCCACAGGGGGACCACATCCTAGATGAAAAGTTTGTAATCAAATAAAAATTTGGATTTGTTTAATTAGCCAGATGCCTGGTAGCAGGTATGTAAGATATCCTACATCTGGATGTTAGCACATTTTTGTACTGATACAGTTGTTTGTCATTGTGTGAATATAACTACAGGCAGAGGGAAGGAAAGTAAGGCACAAGAGAAGATGAAAATGGCTCTTTGCTAGGCTAAACTGAAAACAAAAATAAGTACTTTGCAAATTAGCTTGTTTTTTGAAGTTTAATTTTTTTTAAAGGTTATTGCTTTATACAAACAATAACATCTTCAGGCAGAAATTCATCCCTCCTCACCAAAAGACCTGAGATGGAGTTTAGGTGGTACTGTCTGCCAGTGTGTGACCTTGGGCAAGCTTCTGAGTCTCTTTCCTTATTAGGGACTTATAAAGATGTTTTCTTTTTAAGGTATTATGTGAAAAACACTTAACTCCGGTGCAGGCATAGTGTATAATACTCATGGAACTCCTGTTATTGGTGTAATTATTTACTATATATAGATAAGCCTAGTACCCATCTTGATTTTTCTAGAGAAACGCAACTCTTCAAAACTGGATCCTGGATTCAGGATGTCATTAGAGACCAGTGACTCTAAATAAAATGAAAATTCAGAGAAATGATGCCTCTAGCCCTGACCTGTCATTCCTGTTTTTCACAGAGACCCTGAATATGGCCAGTGGAATGGTGTAGGCACACTCAGAAGTGAGGCGCTGTTCCCAGGGCCCCTTGAGAGAAGACTCCACCAGAAAAGAGCAGACCTCTAACTGGGGTCTCTGCCACATGAACGCAGGTGAGGCTGAGACCTCTCCTCTCAGGACTCACTGAGGGCCAGAGATGGAATGAGACTTGATCCCCACTCTCGAGAATCTGTCAATCCGGTAGGGGAGACAAGCGTTAGTTATGCACACAGATATGCTCAAACACTAAAATTAGAGTTCATCCCAGTTCCAGTTCCATTAGGGCTCTGCGGGTGTGGCAACAGCCCAGGGTAGGGGTGTGGCAGGAGTGGCCGAAGGCCCTGGGCAAGGCTGGACTCCCAGTTCTCTGGGGAGGGCTAGGTTAGCAGTTGTGGACAGGGGCTATGTGCCCCCACCAAGCTGTGACTTCAATGCCCTCTGAAGCAAGATGCTGCTGAAAAGCTCTGTCCACCTCCAGAGAGCATGCTCAGGAAGGGATTCGGTGGGAGAGTGACAAGGGACAGTCTCATGGTTTCTCTCTCTGGGGCCTCAAGAGAGAACAATGACAACTGTTTTTGTTAACAAAAGGTTTAAATATTGAATGCCTGTGACAGGGTACTTATTTCACCTTTCTGGGGGACTCAGAGGTCATAAGTCTCGATGGATTTTTATTTTTTAAAGAAAAAGATGAGGAGGGAGAAGGGAGAGTGAGGAAACGAGCAAAATGGAGGAAGGGGAATTGTGAGGGAAGGCAAGAGACGAATGGACACTGGAGAGTCCTCGCCAGGCGCCTGTACGTACATCAGGGCTGCGCTGGCCGGCCTACCGTCCCAGTCTGTCCGGAGCGGGCCTTACAACTGATGTGGAGTTGGGTGCAGTGACCCTAGCGGTGAGCAAAGCCCTGGAGAGAAGAGCGGTGAGGTCCTCTTCCTTCAGAGACAAAGTTCTCCCAAGTTTTGTCTCCATCCCACACACATTTGCCCGAAAGCCTATCTTGTCCTTTTTTCTTCTTCTAAGATAGGAAGCAGCTTCTGCTTCCCCGACAGTAGCTCCCACCTCGTCCCTTTGCTTATTGGGAATTTTTCAGACCTACTGGGAGGGTGTCTCCAGCCATCACAAACTTGAATCTGATTACAGTCCTAGAACTTCTTTGCAAAGTTATATTGCGTGAAACAGGCTTTTCCCCTGCAAGGAGTCTTTTTTTCTTCCTGAAAAGTGGATAAAAGGTAATTTATAAATCAGCAGTCTACGATTGTCTGCCTAACATTGGGGCATATCTTAGATTAATATGGTCCTCAACTTTTTGGGTTGTGTTTACTTGTTATCATGTATATATAATTTATTTATTGCCTTGTTAAGGTAATTAATTTATAACTTTGTTAAAATTGCCACAAAAGCTTCTTGCCTGAAAAGATAGTTCATTAACATATACCACTACCATCAACAGCACAATGTTATTATTATACATCAAGTAAATATTCACTTTTGTAGTAAATCAGATAGAGGTGGGGTTGATTAACTAGAATTGTGATGGTTGAAGAAGATCCAAGTCTGCAGAGGAGGCCGCAGCCAACTACAGAGACAAATGACGGTTTGGTGCAGGTCTCGCCTCCCCCCCACCCCACCCCTTCCTGTAACCAGCGCCAGCATGACTTCCGCACCCACCTTAGTAGAAGCAGCGGGCCTACAATTTAACACAGCCTCAAAGCTAGTATTAAGCAGCTCTCTGGTCACTCTGCAGTCCCTACTGTCTGCCCACGTGAGCCGCACTGGCTGTAGCTATTTGAGAATCAGTGTTTGGAATTTTTCATTTACCGAGGAGATGCACAGAGAGAAGGCAATCTAACTGACCTGTGTATTTAGCCCTTTAACTAATATTAATTAGTATCTACCAGTAAGCAAGGGATTCTATTAAGGGGTCGCAGAAAATGCCTGTAGTGAAAGACTCAAAGTCCTTGGCCGGATTTCAATACCTGTCACCTGCCTACCTCTCCAAGCTTATGGTACCTCATGTGCTAGGTGCACTGGACTTCTTCCAGTCCTTCCAGTTCCTTGTATATTCTCTGCTTCCCCCTCTCCCCCACCCCAGTCTCTGCATCATTCCCTCTGCCTGAAACACATTTCCTGCTGGACTGTACATGACCAGCTTCTACTCATCCTTTAAGTCTAAGCTTAGTTTGAAACTTCCTAGGAGTGTCTTCTCTGATTCTGGGACTAGGCTATGTTCCTTTGCTATATATTCCCCCAGCTTCCTGGATTTCTCCTTTCAGACAATCCCTTTATGTTTACAGTTTTGTTTTTGTTTTGAGAGAGAGGGGTGAGGAGAGGAGGAGTAGAGAGAGAGGAAGAGAGAGAAACCCCAAGCAGACTCCACATTATCAGCGCAGAGCCCAAGGCGAGGCTCAATCCCATGAACTGTGAGATCATGACCTGAGCTGAAATCAAGAGTCAGACACTTAAACAACTGAGCCACCGAGGCGCCCTCATGTTTATAATTCTTAAATGCTTTTCTTCCTTTCTGTAAATTTCATGAGGTCAGGGACTATCTCTGTCTTGTTTATAACTATGTCCCATTAGCCCAATACTTCATGCCTAGCACATAATAGTTGCTTCCTGTTAACTAAATTCTGTAATTAAATAGAATGATCCCTGCCTACAAGTGCTCCTATGATAGGAAAAGGGAAAAATATTAGATAAGTGCCAGATGGTATGTGTGTATGTGTGCATATTTAAGTACAAAAAATCAAATCCTAACAGCAACAACTGAGTAAAAAAATTCCAAACCAAGCTTTGCCAATTTCTGGTTCTCCAAAAATTAAAACAATATCCTAGGTAGGGGTCAGTGCTACTGTTGCAGGTATTTAGCTCCTATTTATAAAAATGTGTAAAAAGAACTCAGTTTGATAACTAAATCTTATTCTCCTATATAGCTCAAGTTTATATATATAGATATATATATATTTTTTTTACATATCTCTCTCAATATACATGTATATGTGTGTCTGTGTATATGTGTGTGTGTTTGTGTGTGTGTGTGTGTGTGTGTGTGTGTGTGTGTGTGTATTCTACCCCAAGGGTATAGGATTCAAGTTTGATGTAGCTTTCTCACATAGACAAGCTGTCTGGAATATAATGACTAATAATAATGGGGGCGCCTGGTGGCTTAGTTGGTTAAGCGTCCGACTTTCGCTTAGGTCATGATCTTGTGGTTCATGGGTTCAAGCCCCACGTCGGGCTCTGTGCTGACTGCCAGCTCAGAGCCTGGAGCCTGTTTCAGAGTCTGTGACTCCCTCTCTCTCTGACCCTCCCCTGCTCATGCTGTCTCTCTCTCTTTCTCTGCTAGAAATAAATAAAATATTAAAAAAAAAATAATGAGATGATGGTACCTGTGCTCTGACAGCCCCAAAGCCCCACAGTGAAAGAGCACTCAAGAGCTCTGTCAAGCAGGTTTCTGCATATAAACCTCTGCAAAACATATACTTACGTCATTGATTCCACAGAGCTGTGCTAAGCTCTGAGGAGAAATTACAGAACTATAACTAATGCTCTAAAGCATTAGCAAGTAAAATTTAGTAGTCTATAGAAAATCACTACAATGAAGTAGAATTCCAAGCTTTCAAGGATTTCAATATTTAAAAAGTCTATTAATGTACAATATCAAAATCCCACACTAATTAGAAAGTTAAAGGAGACTAAACTATAGGCTGTTAAGTACAATTTAGTTTTGTGGTTCATCTAAAAGATGCAGAAATGGCTTTCAACAAAATATAACACTTAAGTATTATCAACCTAGGCACAGAAGATAATGTACTTTAACCTCATAAATTTTATTAAAAATTTATAGCAAAAATCATACTTAATAATGAAACTTTAAAAAATATTTTATTTATTTTTGAGACAGAGAGAAACAGAGCACAGGCAGGGAAGGGGTAGAGAGAGAGAGGGAGACACAGAATCTGAAGCAGGCTCCAGGCTATGAGCTGTCAGCACAGAGCCTGATGCAGGGCTCGAATTCACGAACTGTGAGATAATGACCTGAGCTGAAGTCAGGCGCTCAATTGACTGAGCCACCCAGGCGTCCCAGTAATGAAACTTGTAAAGGCATTCTAAGATCAGGAAGTAGACAGTAATCCTCGCTAACTCTGCTTATATCCAATATTGTACTGAAGCTTCTACATAATGTGATAAGGCAAGAAAAAAGAAGGTTATAATTGGAAATGAAGAAATAAATTTTACTTATTTGTAACAATAGGATACACTATATAGGAAAACTAAGATAATCTATAAATGATTGAAAGTAATAAGAGTTTAGCAGGCTATTGTTCAATATCAACATACAAAAATCAATAGTGTTCTCATATACCAATGCTGGCCAATTCAAAAATATAATATTAAAAAAATCCCATTTACAAGAGCAACAGAAAATATAAGTATGGTAGTTTGCCTCCAGTGCCCTCCCCACTTTCCTGGAATTTTGTTTAATCAAGAGGATACCACAGAAATAACAGCCTGTGACTTCCAAAGTGGAGTCACATAAGATACTATAGCTTCACCCTTTTTCTCTTGGATCCCTTGTGATTGGGAGTCAGCCACCATGTCATGAAGACACTAACAAAGCAGCCCTAAGGAGAGACTCACGTGATGAAGAACTGAAGCCTCTTGCCAAGAGCCAGTAAAAAACTGAGGCTTCCTTCCAGTAGCCATTTTGGAAGCAGATTCTCCAGCTACAGTCAAGCCTTCAGATGATTACTGTCCTCACTGACATCTTAAATCTCACGAAAGGTCCTGGGCCACAATCACACAGCTAAGCTGCTTCTGAATTCATGTTTGTTGTTGTAAGCCACTAAGCTATAGGGTAATGAGTTAGGCAGCAATAGATAAATAATTTCAACAAAAATTCATAAATAAATTTTAAGATATGAAAGACTTTTATAGGAAAAATATTTTAAAAACATTATTGAATGATATAAAAGACAAATTGAATAAAATGAATAAGTACAATAGCCTTTACTTCTAAGAACAGAAATTCTTTCCAATTTAAACTAGATATTCAGGGAAAAATCCAAACATACTTCTTATGTAACTTGATGGGCTAATATTAAATTCATACAGAAGATAAGAAAAGGAAGAATATTCAAGAAAAATCTGAAGAACAACACCAGCTATGGAAGGCAGTGGGATTTGTCTCCCAGATATCAAAATTTATTATCAAGCTGTTGTCATTAAGATACTGTGGTATTGGCACAGGGGTGCACAAATCAGTGCAACAGAAGAGAAAGCCCAGAAATGGACTTAGAACCTTGATCTCTGTGGTAGGCATAATAATGCCTACCCTCCTTCCTCCCTCCCCACCCCCACCCCAAAGATGTCCACATTCTAGACCTCAGAATCCTTGACTATGTTAGGTTACATTCTAAAGGGGATTTAAAGTTGAGATGGGATTAAGTTTGCTAATTGCTGACTTGACTTTAGAGAGATTATCTTGGTTTATCTGAGTGGGCCCAAAATAAGCACAAGAATCCTTAAAAGTAGAAGTGAAAGGCAGAAGATCAGTGTCAAAGAGATGGCCCTTCAGGAAGGACTTAGTCTGGCACTGCTAGTTTTGAAGATGGAGGAATGGGGCCATTAGCCAAGGAACTCAAGAGCCATCCAGAAGCTAGAAAAAACAAGGAAACAAATACTCCCCCAGGGCCTCTGCCAGGACTGTAGCCTAGCCAACACCTTGATTTTAGCCCTGCAGGATCTACTTTGGACCTCTGACCTCAAGAACTATAACAAATTTGTATTGTTTTAAGCTACTAAGTTAGTGGTAATTTGTTATGAGAGCAATAGTAAAAGAATATGATTTACCTTACAAATTAGTGAGGAAAGGATGTACTATGCAACAAATGCAGGGGAACCAACTGGTTATTCATATAGAAAGAAAGAAAATTCTAGATTCTTCTCTCATGTCATATGTAAAGATAAATCTGAGGTGGAGTGAGTACCTAAACATGTAAACAGCAAAGTACTCAAAATTTTAAAAGAAGTTTAATATCTTTATGAGCTTGTAGAGAGAGGATTTCTTAAGGCACAAAGAACACAAGCTGTAAAGAAAAGAAACTGATAGAACTACGTTAAAATTAAATTCTTATGTTCAATAAAAGTTACTATAAATACAAAAAAACCCAGGAGAATATATCTGCAATGCATTTAACTCATAAAAAAATAATATACACAGTATAGAAAGAATTCTTTTTTTTTTTTTTTTTTTTTAAAGCTTTGGGGAGCCTGAGTGGCTCAGTCAAGTGTCCAACTCCTGGTTTTGGCTCAGGTCATGATCTAATGGTTCATGAGACCAAGCCCTGCACTGGACTCTGCACTGAGAGTACAGAGCCTGCTTGGGATTCTCTCTCCCCCCCCTCTGCTAATGCTTACTCTGTTTCTTGCTTGAAATAAATAAGTGAACTTAAAAAAAAAAGGATATATAATTATAATATAAACTAGGTACAAAATTGAATATTAATTTGAATAAGGAAAAAAATCACAACTATAATTTTTTTTAAGCTGACAAATACCATAAACAAAATCCAAAAAACCAATGTTATTAAGTATTTGACACCTCTCTATATTAACATTCTCTTTGGGGCAACTGGATGGTTTAGTTGGTTAAGCAACTCAGGTAAGCTCAGGTCATGATTCATGGTTTGTGGGTTTGAGTCTCACATGGGGTTCTGGGCTGACAGCTCAGAGCCTGGAGCCTGCCTTGGATTCTGTGTCTCCCTCTCTGTCCCTCCCTTGCTTGTGCACTGTGCTCTTTCTCTCTCTCTCAAAAATAAGTAAACTTAAAAAAATTTTTAAAAACACCATTCTCTTTGACTCCAATTTTTTAATCCTTTTTTAAATATTAAGTATAAAAAGACAATTTGATCTTTTCTCTAGCATGGCTGGTCAACAAATTAAAGCAAAAGGAAGAGATACTTTAGAAAAGATTCTTTAAGCATCACAACTCTGTAACTTTTGTCCTGCATAGCAGAGTGGCCAACTGACCTCTCTAGGCAGGGCTTCTGGGGCAGCCTGGACCACAGCCCCTTAGCAAGAAGCAGATTCTTCTCTCAGGATTGAATATGATGAGATGAGAGTCAGGGACAGAACATCTCTGGCAGCTGGGAGTTGTGAGGCTATGGAGGTAGTTCTGTCAGCCCCAGGGCCATGCACCTCAGGCTTGGGTGTTGCTCCGGACTTCTAGCCTGTTGTGAGAGCTACTTCTTTGACAATGACCCTGACAACTTCTGGGCCTCGAGGAAACAATGGGAGCAAGTGTCCCTAAACTAAGATTCTTTAGTTTCAGGATAAATTGGCTACTGCCTACTGTAGGGGAGGAAAAATTTTCCTCAGCCCTTTTAGGGTCCATGACTTGGTCTGAAAAATTAAACTAAGATTAGTAAGAGAAAAGCAGACAAATTTATTTAATATAAATTTTATGAGACACAGAAGGCTTCATTAAAAAAAATGAAGACCTAAAGAAATGGTTAAACCTGAGTAGTTTTATGCTACTTTTGATGAAGAGTGAAAAATTGTGGAAAGATGTGATACAACAGAGGTGAGCCAAGAGGGGCAAACTGGAAAAACTTAGCAAGCATGATGGGTCAGATTCCTCTCTGTGTCCCTTCTCTTTGGAAATAAAGGTCCTCCTTTCCTCTGGATAAAGGGAGGGCACCTCTCACAGGTGGGTTTTATGACCTGCTTCAGGGGAAGGTTAGAAAGTCCTTCCTGCTCATGCCATTTCTCAAATTCCTTCAGTTTGACATGTTTAATACGTCAAAATGCTGTATTTTAGGATAGTGTGTCCTGAACTCTGTCATTACACATTTACCAAAAAGTTAAAAACATGTTAGGGGTTAAAAATTCAGGACAGTGAATACCATAGGAATAAGAGAGGGAAGATGGGATTGGGATAGGGTAATGGAAGGTTTCAATCGTATTTGAACTTAAAAACTTGAATTCATGGGGCATCTGGGTGGCTCAGTCAGTTAAACCTCTGATTTGGGCCCTGTTCATGATCTCATGGTTTTTGAGTTGGAGTCCCATATGGTACCCTGCACCAACAGGGTGGAGCCTGCTTCAGATCTTCTGTCTCTCTCTCTCTCTCTCTGCCCCTTCCCCACTCATGTGTTCTTTCTCGTGTGTACTTTCTCTTTCTCCCTCTCAAAAGTAAATAAACACTTGGGGCACCTGGGTGGCTTAGTCGGTTAAGTGTCCAACTTTCGCTTAGGTCATGATCTTGCGGTTCGTGGGTTCGAGCCCCGCATCGGGCTCTGTGCTGACTGCCAGCTCAGAGCCTGGAGCCTGTCTCAGAGTCTGTGACTCCCTCTCTCTCTGACCCTCCCCTGCTCACGCTCTCTCTCACTCTCTCTCCTAGAAATAAATAAAACATTAAAAAAAATTTTTTAAAAAAGTAAATAAACACTTAAAAAAAACTTGAATTCAAATAGATATTAAGACCTATTATGGGGGTGTTTTTGTACTATTTTTTTTTCTTTGCTGGGTGTTTGAAAATATTTTATTTTATTTTATACACACAGACACCCCATCCTCCCTAAAACACTAACCACTGGGGTTGTAACTGGCAGTGCCTTCTATGTGCTCAAATAATTTCAAAAAGTTGTATCTGAAAAAAAAGGACTGTTTACAAATCACAAATCTTTAAATTTAGTCATGCTGATTCTCCAGTTCTTTGTTGGTTATAGTTTCTCCATTTTATTATGCAACCAAGAACTGTATTTTATTGTCTTTATGAATAGTTGCTTCTTTAGTTACAAGCTCTATACATATGCTGAGTAATTACATTCAAATCGTAAACTTTTAGCTTGCCCAGGATTTATGGACTAATTAGTATATGAATTTCTTAAGAACAATAACTTATACCCCATACTGTATAGCATTTCTGTAACCAAGTCATTTCTCTAAGAAAGTGCTAAGCTCCTTGGAGTTCCTGCTAAAGATCTGAGCCTTCAGGACGCTGTCTGGGCTTCCTTCAGTAATGCCACCCCCAGCGGGGGACAGCACAATTTCTGAGGGGGGATGTGTGTCTGTTTACTTAGACCATAACATCCACTCTTTAAAGCAAGATTTACAAGTGAACACGTAAATATTTTAGCAGTTGGTTCAGAAAAATGAGTGCAAATTGTGGATAATACAGTGAATACATTAACAGCTTAGGATATTTAATACATTTTTAACAAAGTATAAATTATGCAAAATGCAAATTTTAGCAGCAATTAAGAGCGTTCACTGTATTTACCTTAGGAGGTTTTTGAAATCCTTTAACAGAAAACGTTCACCAAGTTTCCATTACCTTCTCGCAGGGAACTACTTTCGATACTACTTCACAGCAGCTCGGGAGAGGGTGAAATTTCAAATGCAGAACAGTTGTTCTGTTTTAAAGCTCAGGCCAGCCCCTAAAATTGTGCCTTAGTAAAATCTATATAACTAAAATTAATCTGCTTGGTCACTCCTTTTGTCCACCCATGCCTCCTGCCACAAACAACCCATTGTAGATCTCCAGGCATTACAGCCCTAAGAGTGCAATGTGACCTTGTGCGCATGAGAATCTACCTTCTCCCAGGCCGACAGCTTGGCTGTGTTTTGGGGAGGACGTATATGATTGTGTTCAGAGAGTGTTGGACATAATATTATATTTATGTCAGAAATATTATACAGGAAAAACATACATGTACATGTGCACACATGTGCGTGTGAGCACACACATATTTTTCACATACCCTGCAGTTGTAGAACAATTTGCAGTTAGAGCAAAATCTTTCCTCTTCACATTTAATATTTGGAAATGCTTGAGGTTTGAGGAAAACATTTTCATTAAGCGTTTGATGTTGTGGAAGAGCTCCAGGCAGTAGAAGGCTGCGTTGGTTCACATTTCGGGAGCTCCTCGGGACTTGGGAAGAGGAGCTAATGAAATGTTTCCCTGTTTAAAGTCACTTACAAGAAAATGAATCTTCTAAAATTTAAGGTATTCCACTTTAAAGTGGACAGCAATATTAAACACTACCCAAAAGCCATGACATTCTGAGGGGAGAAGAGACCTAACATATCCTTGGAGGAACTCACATACTTGTAATCTTCAACCCAATACTGATAAATGGGGTTGCTGAGTCAGATTACTAGAATTTATTCATAAGTTCAGAGACTGAAGAAACCTAGCTTTCCTGTGTGAGCTAGAAATATTAAGATGAAAATGAAAAGATTTTTAGTCTTCTGATACTAGCCAGTTAGGTCATATCTAGCTACCTATCTACCTATATACATTCAATCAGTATTTACTAACTGCCTATCAGGATACAGGTGTTATTAGAGCCCCTCTCTGTTCCCCTGCCCCTCCCCAGACATACAAACATGAACCAGTTACAGACTTTGCCCTCTAGAAGATCAAAGTTTAACATAAAAATGTATTTTCGAGGGAGTAATAATTCAAGGATAACGGGTCTACTCTGGATTTCATTTATTGCCTTCTAAATAACTGCAATAGTTGCATATAGAAATTTTGTTTCTTGTCCACACAATTTTGAATTTTCCTGGTTTGAAGGTCTAGGTACCCAAAAAAGGGATACTTCCACCAGGGGATGCAACAATGTTTCCACTGAGTTAGAAGATGAAACTGCCGCTTGGCATTCTGGACTCCTTATGCCACTGAACCATCAGGCAAACAAAGAGATGACGCCACTGGATGGACTGATCCTGATTATCAAGGAATTGGGGCTACATAATGGGGACAAAGAGGACTGTCTGGAACCCAGGATATTCTTTGGGAACCTCGCACTACTTCCAGGTCCAAAAGTAGAAGTTAATGGAAAACAACAGTAAGTAGAAATATGAAGAACCAGGGAAGATTCAGACCTTTCAGGAATGGAGTTTGGGTTACCTTCTGTGTAAAGAAACTCCACACATTGAGATCTTGACTGAGAGACCACAGAGTAAGAAATAAGAAAATTATTAGCATCAACTGTATCTTTATGACCATTTCATTTACTGTAACAAGGACTACAGCAGCTATACATATATTCTTTTTGCTTTTTTTTGGTTCCTGTCAGCATCGCCACAGCAACTGATCTTTACCCTGGCAGGGATGGCTGATTCCAATAGTTGCAGTTAGTTCCATTTTGCAGTGTCCCACGCTACCAGAATCAGCCTAACTGTATTCCCTCAGATAGCAGCACCAGCTGGATGGTGACCCTTCTCAAAGGTCTGGGTTTCAGCTCTTTGAGGCCCTTCCTCCAAGCCTAACAATCACAACATCTTCTCTTTGCTCCTCAGGTTTGAGGAGTGGTAGCTGCTTCCTATAATTTTTATCTTGGGGGTATTGCAGTACCTCCCTTTTGCCTTTTCTGTTCTCTAGTGTTCGGGGTTTTGTTTTTGAAAGAGAGAGAAAGTGAGAGCAAGTGAGCATGGGCACATGAGTGGGGAGAGGCAGAGAGAGAGAGAGAGAAGGGAGAGAGGGAGAGAAAGTGAGAGAGAGAGTGCATGGGCACACGAGTTGGGGGAGATAGAGAGAGAGAGGAGAAAGAATCCTAAGCAGGCTCCATGCTCACCAAGGAGCCTTACGTGGGGCTTGATCTTACCACAGTGAGGTCATGACCTGAGCTGAAATCAAGGGTTGGATGCTTAACCAACTGAGCCACCTCTGTGCCCCTTCAGTTCTCTAATGTTGGTTAACAACTAGAGTTGTTAAATTCTTTCTCTTAAACTAATTGACATGATTCCTGTTTAATGACTGGATCATGACTGATACAATGAATACTGTTGTCTTCCCTAAGTCCATTTCACCCCTTCCATGACACATAGCATTCATTATTTGGGAGAGATTGAGCCCATCCCAGATCCAGGGATGGGTCCTAATGGTCTAAATCAGAGTAACCCCATTCCCTTCCTTACTGTAACTGGTGGATACAACCAAGGCCCCAGCCAATTAGTCTATAGCATTCCTCTGGCCACAGGAATTGGTTAGGATCTGGTAGTCCAAATTCTGCAACATGGAGGCTCTACTGCTACAGGAATAGAGTTTTATTTAGATGTAAAGTCAACAACTGCTGTTAGCCTTTTTGCC
Source organism: Proteles cristata cristata (assembly GCA_017311185.1). Lineage (NCBI taxonomy): Eukaryota > Metazoa > Chordata > Mammalia > Carnivora > Hyaenidae > Proteles > Proteles cristata. Next base: position 98,144 of record JAESUZ010004073.1, on the reverse strand, counting down.
ATCTTTTTTTTTTTTTAATGTTTTATTTATTTCTAGGAGAGAGAGAGACAGTGTGAGCAGGGGAGGGTCAGAGAGAGAGGGAGTCACAGATCGAAACAGGCTCCAGGCTCTGAGCTGGCAGTCAGCACAGAGCCCGCGCGGGGCTCGAACCCACGAACCGCGAGATCATGACCTAAGCGAAAGTCGGACGCTTAACTGACTAAGCCACCCAGGCGCCCCAGCCTTTTTGCCATCTTAAGAGGAACCAAACGGAGGGTGAAATTAACCCATGCAGGATGGCAGAGTTAAGGGAACTGCAAAGAACAGAGCCTGAAATCCTGACCAAGTCATACCTTATGTACTCAGGACATTTCAATTAAGGGAGCCAGCAAATCCTCTTTATCATTACAGCTAGTTTGAGTTAAATGTGCAATTACTTGCCAGCAAAAGCCTTCCAATGAAGTCATCTTGTAATTAAACATGTGTAATTATAAAGGACTGTGCAGACTTATAAGATGCAGTTTTATATAGGGGTGCCTGGGTGGCTCAGTCAGCTAAGTGTCCGACTTCACCTCAGGTCATGATCTCACAGTTCATGGGTTTGAGCCCCGCATTGGGCTCTGTGCTGACAGCTCAGAGCCTGAAGCCCATCTTCAGATTCTGTGTCTCCCTTTCTCTCTGACCCTCCCCTGCTCATACTGTCTCTATCCCTCTCTCTCAAAAATAAATAAAACATTAAAAAAAAAAGATGCAGTTTTATATATGTGCATTAGCCACTCATGGGGAATATAACCCATATGAAGTGAATATGGTAAAATATTAGAGAGAAGTTAAGTCCTTCACCTTTGAGTTCTTAAGCTTGAATTATCATTTACAGCCAGTCTCTCCTCTACACCTTAAAAATACCATAAACCTTCATCTGAATAGGAAAACGTTTTCTAAATCTATTCTTTTGGTTAGAAGGACATAGGAAGTTGTTTATTTTTTCATTTTTTAGTTGGTATTTCTAATATCCTGTGGATATGAATTCAGATCCATTAGAGCACATACAAGTTCAAATTACTCACAATGTAGAAAGTAACTTAACTTCCATCAGCTTTGCCTTCAGCTCTTTATGCTAGCATATGGATAGGCCAGCAGGAGGAAAAGACCTGTGGACAGTCTGTTTTTATTTTTAGAAACCTGAGGTCTTGAAACTGTCTCAGGGCCTCCCTCTGCCTTCTTTCATTGGTTAAACATTGTGAAAGCCTCAGCCTCTTGCCTTTTGACTTTTAGTGAGAAGCACAGACACAGATAATAAAACCTGCTCTCACATTTGCATAGTGTTTGAGTTTTTAAAATACTTCATACAGATAATTTAATTTGGATACCCAGCCCTCTGGGAAGTCGACAGAGGAGTTACAGCCACTTTGTTGACACCAAGGGCCAGGGTTGTGACGGACTTTTCCTTCTGTCCCTAGACCAGCCTAGCAAAGTGACAGTGATGTAATTCTAGGTGATCAGGAAATGTTGGCTAGTGAATGATAATGAAAGACAAGAGAGTTTTGGCAGAATGTTTTTCCTTAAAACATTCCCAGGATTGTAGAGCCAGGGCCAGAACCCAGGCCCTCTGGCTCTAGTTCTCTGCCCTTTTTCTAGGTACAGCTGTGGTTAGAGCATAGGTCAACCATGAAGGGAGGATCTAAAGGCCTAGAAGGTGCTTGGGGGAAGAGAGAAGTTCCCCAGAGCTGGGGGCTGGTGAGGAACATGTTCTCACAGAGGAAGGCTGGCAGTTGACCACCTAACCAAGCCTTCCTAAATTGACTCTTTTTCTGACAAAGCTGACTGTACAAACATTTCTTCTTCCAGCTACCTTGTTCCACATGTGGGGTGCTCTTATAAAAGGTTAGGAGGACACCAGGCCTCTGTGGTTTTCACATATTAGCCTACAGAACTGGCTATGGGTATTTAATGTTTTTTTAATGTTTATTTTTGAGGGGGGCAGAGAGAATGTGAGCGGGGGAAGGGCAAAGAGACAGGGAGACAGAATCTGAAGCAGGATCCAGGCTCTGAGCTGTCAGCACAGAACTGATGTGGGACTTGAATCCAACCAACCATAAGATCATGACTTGAGCCGAAGTTGGACACTTAACTGACTGAGCCACACAGGGCCCCCGGCTGTGGGTATTTTTTTAAAAAGGAACCACAAAGGAAAGGGAAGTCACAAAATAAAAGCGATTTGGAGATTAAACAAAACAAAACAAAATAACATGAATCCTGCCTACAACTAATCCTGCCTCAGGAGGAAGTCAAAAGAGCACTGTACAGGGATTCTGGAAACCTGGGGCCATCTAGGACTCTCACACTGATTGCCCTGCATCTTGAGCAAGCTGATAAGTCTTTGGAGTCTTCATTTCCTTTTGCAAATTAAAAGGTTGAACTATTCATAGATCTCTAAAGATCCTCCTAGGCATAAGGTTCTAGGAGGTGACAGGCATGGTAGGAAGGGGTTTTCTTTCAAACCTTGCCCCTGCTGCTTGCATTGTGTTAAACCTTCTTTCTTTTAAAAAATAATGTGGCTCTTTTGTCCGGGCTGCTGACATCAGATTGAGGAAGACTCAGAAACTTGGGGGCCGCGTGAGCCACAGCCACGTTGGCCAGCCCCAGAAGCACCCAGGAGGCCGAGGTAATGCTGGCGGCACTGCCACAGGATGAACTTGGACAGATATCTCCCAGGAAAAGTTGGTAGGAGGCATCACCACTTAAACAGGAACCAGGGCCTCTGCCCAACTGCCAGCCTGATAAACAGGATGAGCAGACACGGGCAAATGCTGCCCCAAAGGAGACCAGAGCTGCTCCTATCACTGACGTGCTGTGATCAGACTGCTGCAAAGTTCTGGGGAAGGGAAAGCTCCCAAAACAACCTGTCATCATAAAGACCAAATTCTTCGGTGGAAGAGCTGGGAAGAAGATTAAGGGTGTGTTTGGGGGCCTGTGTCCTTCCTGGTAGCTTGAAGCCACATGGAGGGTAGTTCATTAACGCTAACAAGTGCTTAAAAAAAACCTGTGTATTCTTCAATTATTAAAGTATAATGTATAGACTATAGAAAATGTAGAACACATAGGTAAGAATATTAAGGTAGAAAATAAGGACCGCTCACAATTTTGTCACCCAGAGATAATTGACTATTTTAAGCTCTTTCTTTCTATAATGCAAGCTATAATAACCCTTGGGCCAGGCCTGTGGGTTTTTTGTATGACCCATGAGCTGAGAATGGTTTTAACATTTTTAAAGGGTTGAAAAAAATCAGAAGAGTAATATTTTGTAGCACATGAAAATTACGTGAAATTAAACTTTCAGCATGCTTAAATAAAGTTTTATTGGAACACAGCCATGATTATTTGTCTATTCACTGTCTATGGCTTTTACCTTATAATAGCAGAGCTGAGCGAGAGACCTTATGACCCACAAAGCCTAAAATATTTACTATCTGGTTCTTTACAGAAAATATGTAGCTGTCTGTAAATATACATAAAAAATTATAGGTCTTATATTCTATTTTTTTCTTTTAACCTTTAAATACAAACACTTGCTGGTAACTATAAATATTCTTTGTAAACATGGTTTTAACAGTTCCTTAATGTTACATAATGTAAGATGGACTATAATTTAAGCACCCTTCTTTTGTTGGACATTTGGTTTATTACAATTTCTCACTTATGGCTAAAATGAGCAAATCAGAGAACTCTAGATTCTGGCGAGGATGTGGAGAAACGGGCACCCTCCTGCACTGTTGGTGGGAATGTAAACTGGTACAGCCCCTCTGGAAAACAGTGTGGAGGTTCCTCAGGAAACTCACAATAGAACTCCCCTAGGACCCAGCAATAGCACTGCTAGGAATTTACCCAAGGGATACAGAAATGCTGATGCATAGGAGCACATGTACCCCAATGTTCATAGCAGCACTCTCCACAATAGCTAAAACATGGAAAGAGCCTAAGTGTCCATCAACAGATGAATGGATCAAGAAGATGTGGTTTATCTATACCATGGAATACTACATGGCAATGAGAAACAATGACATCTGGCCATGTGTAGCAACATGGATGGACCTTGAGGGTGTTATGCTGAGCGAAATAAGTCAGGCAGAGAAAGACAAATATCATATGTGTGCACGTATAAGAGGATTAGGAGGAGCTTAACAGAGGACCAAGGGGGAGAAGAAGGGCAGAAATGGTGGGGGAAAGGGGGAGAGGCAAACCATGAGAGACTCTTGAATGCTGACATAAACTGAGGACTGGTGGATGTGGGGGGGAGGAGGGGTGGGCATGGAGGAGGGCACTTGTGGGGATGAGCACTGGGTGTTATGTGGAAACTAATTTGACAATAAACTATTTGTAAAAAAAAAATTTCTCACTTATAATTGCCACAAACATCCTTAGGCATAAATATTTGACTATATCTCTGATTATTTCCTAAAATTAGCTTCCTAGAAGTGAGATGACTAACATAAAGTATATGAACAGTTATAGATACTTTTAAAATGTGCCAACGTACATACCCATTACTCTCAGTGACGGCAAGTATTTATTTCCCTGCACCCTTCTGAGTAGTCATCTTTAGAGCAGAGAAGGGGGAAAGAGGATGGCAGAAGTCGGGGGAGAGCGAGGGAGGGAGATGAAGACTGAGATGGAGATTGATGTCAAGTCCAGGGTTATCTTTCTCTTTGAGTTTATTTCTACTTGACTGAAATGAGGGTAAGAGTTCTAGGACTAAAAGTTGTGTTTTGCAGAGGAAAACAGATGTGAAGGCACTTTGTAAACTGTTAAAGCACACTCACCATCTCATAATTATTATCGTGATCCTATGAAAGCTATATATATGAACCAGGCAGTCATTCACCCTGAGGGGAAAACCCCAACTCACCATAACTATCCTTTTTACAGAAGAATCGGGTCTTAACTTTACAAAGAGTATTTCATCCCTGTGTTACATTCTTAAAATTAGATCCATGTGTTTCTTTTAATTAGTATTTGATACAGTATTAATATTCTTATTTATCTTCTGCATGCCATATGGATTAAATTCTCATTACCTTTGATCTTAATACTTTTAAAATATGTAAATCAGCAGACACTCTCTTTAAAGCAGTGTTTGCATCCCTGTCTATTATTGCCTTGGGCAAAAGCAAAGTATCTGCATTGCAAAAAAATCCCCAAATTGTGTCGAAATCCTGAAAACGATATATTACATTGGTCAATCTCAATAAATTAAATAGTAGCCAATTGAAAATGAAGCCAATTAGAATTAAAAATTGCTTAAACCTGATGAAGGTTAATGAGAGCCCACCATGCGTGCATATCATCAAAATGGTCACATTTCAGAACAAAACTAGGTAAGGCTTTGCAATTTACTTACCTTCAGCAAATAGCACACAATAAGGTTTTTCTGATTAACAAATACATGCATACTATATTAAGTGCTTCAGTGTTCTGAAGCAGCATAGGGTGAAAGTCTTTTTGTTTGTTTTGAGCTGTAGCAAGTCATTTCACTTTCTTAGTCCTTAGTTTCTTCCACTATACAATGGGGTGATTGGCTGGTGAATTCTAAGGCTCATTCTAGCTCTAAGCACTAATAAGAAACAATTACAAGGCAGTTATTGAACACATTTTAAAGGAACTCTAAACTTAACTGGAACTATAGTTACTAATTAACTCAAGAAAAACTGGAGAGGGAAAAGGACAACTATCATTGATTGATGGAAATTAATCTTAAACAGGACCATCTGTATATGCATTCATGAGCACAGACTTGTTTTCCCTTTTTTTTTTTAAAACATTTTAAAAATGTTTTATTTATTTCTGAGAGAGAGAGACAGTGTGAGCAGGGGAGGGTCAGAGAGAGAGGGAAACAGAATCCGAAGGAGGCTCCAGGCTCTGAGCTAGCTGTCAGCACAGAGCCTAACGCGGGGCTCGAACCCACGAACCATGAGATCATGACCTGAGCTGAAGTCAGACGCCTAACTGACTGAGCCACCCAGTCACCCTTGCTTTCTCTTTTCTTAAAAAAGCTATATTGTGAAACATATATTGGTATTTTCTTCTCACCTCTTAATTTGAAATACTTTTTAGCTTATGCTGGGATAGTCATTCTCTCCCTTAGAGCTTATTCAATTAATGATACAAAATATTTTTAGAATTTTGTGTCAATTGTAGGTCTATAACTGCATGCCACTAAATGCCAGAAACAATGCCTGCTTATTTGCAAGGTTAATAGCCTTTTGTCATCTGTTCATTTTACTTAAAAAAAAAAAAAAAACACAGATTCCCAGACTTAAAATGGAATTGATAGCCCTCGCGGACTATAGGAAGACTTATGTCCTTAAGCCCAGATGTAGCTCTTTCTGGAAGAACACAATCACATGTTTATTTTGAATTAATCACCTTGGTTGCAACTCTATAGTTTCTGTACTTTGACAAGCTTCCCACATCCCACTGGTTATTAAATAGTGCAGTTTCTCAATTCAGGTAAACTTTGCTGGTACAACATAGTCTATGTACATACAGTATCTCCTAGAAGCAGTTCAATCTCCAGGGTAAGAGATATCTTCTATAGAGAGCGCTTCTGCTTTAGAGAACTTACAATCTAACTTAGAAAATCTAAACCTTTTACTTGAGCCCCGTTCCTGACTAGTAAAACACATAGAGACCAACTGTGCAAGGCACCGTTGGAAGATCAAATATAAAAGATCAGAATTTATAGGGAAAATTACTAAGGAATAAAAAAGGGCCAGAAATATCCAGAGGAAAACCAGCCATGACATGAATTATTTCTCATAAGAGACCCGCCTAGAAAAATGAGTACCAGGCAGAGATTCACAACACATATTACATTGATTGTTTCCACAATTATGCCATAAATGTTTATAGATATTTACGTTTGTTGAAATTACTTCAAGAAGTGTATCACCCAGTGGGATGGTCTGCCATGTTGTACCAAGGGTACACCCCATGTAACAGGTGCTAACCTTGGCCATGAGGGTGGGGCTCTGCTGTTCATGGGTAGAGGAAGTGCCAAACTTTGACGGACACAATAAGTCTTCTCACAATAACCACTTCTCCCTCTCCACCATCTGACTACCAATGTTTCAATTCCAAACCAAATGACTGACCCTTGTTTTCACACTTACTCCTCTAGCATCATTTTATCAGCATCTTCAGCTGCCATTGAGACTCACTGCCTTAAAAACTTGCTGAAAGGGCACCACTTCTCTATAATGTGTTCAGGGAGAGCACAAGCCAAAACCAAAGATGTTTCATGCTAGATTCCAACCTCCCCTCGTCCCACCACACACCAGTCACCAGGTCTTGCACACTCCACTTTTATCCTCCCTGTGGGAGTCACTCCACCTATCTCGCTGCTTTAATTCAGGTCTTCTCAACTCCTGCTGGAACCACAGCGGCTGCCTCTCTGCTAGTGTCATCTACAGTTTTGCCCCATCCTATGTATTTCCCACATGGCAGCCTGCGACAATTTTTTTATTACAAATAGTTTATTGTCACATTAGTTTCCACATAACACTCAGTGCTCATCCCCACAAGTGCCCTCCTCCATGCCCATCCCTCCTCTCCCCACATCCATCAGTCCTCAGTTTTTGTCAGCATTCAAGAGTCTCTCATGGTTTGCCTCTCTCCTTTTCCCCCACCATTTCCACCCTTCTTCTCCCCCTTGTTCCTCTGTCAAGTTCCTCCTAATCTTCCTATATGTGCAAACATATATTTGTCCTTCTCTGCCTGACTTATTTCGCTCAGCATAACACCCTCAAGGTCCATCCGTGTTGCTACACAGGCCAGATTTCATTGTTTCTCATTGCCATGGAGTATTCCATGGTGTAGATAAACCACATCTTCTTGATCCATTCATCTGTTGATGGACACTTAGGCTCTTTCCATGTTTTAGCCATTGTGGAGAGTGCTGCTATGAACATTGGGGTACATGTGCTCCTATGCCTCAGCATTTCTGTATCCCTTGGGTAAATTCCTAGCAGTGCTATTGCTGGGTCCTAGGGGAGTTCTATTGTTAGTTTCCTTAGGAACCTCCACACTATTTTCCAGAGGGGATGTACCAGTTTACATTCCCACCAACAGTGTAGGAGGGTGCCCGTTTCTCCACATCCTCGCCAGCATCTAGAGTTCTCTGATTGGCTCATTTTAGCCACTCTGACTGGCGTGAGGTGGTATCTCAGTGTGGTTTTGATTTGTATTTCCCTGATGAGGAGCGATGCTGAGCATCGTTTCATGTGTCTGTTGGCCATCTGGATGTCCTCTTTGGAGAAGTGTCTGTTCATATCTTCTGCCCATTTCTTCACTGGGTTGTTTGTTTTTTGGGCGTGTAGTTTGGTGAGTTCCTTATAGATTCTGGATATCAACCCTTTACCTGATATGTCATTTGCAACTATCTTTTCCCATTCCGTTGGTTGCCTATTAATTTTCTGGGTTGTTTCCTTGGCTGTGCAGAAGCTTTTAATCTTGATGAGGTCCCAACAGTTTATTTTTGCTCTTGATTCCCTTGCTTTTGGGGATGTGTCAAGTAAGAAGTTGCTGTGGTGGAGGTCAAGGAGGTTGTTTCCTGCTTTCTCCTCTAGGGTGTTGATAGTTTCCTGTCTCACGTTCAGGTCCTTTATCCATTTTGAGTTTATTTTTGTGCATGGTGTGAGAAAATGATCTAGTTTCATTCTTCTGCATGTTGCTGTCCAATTCTCCCAACACCATCTGTTAAAAAGGCTGTCTTTTTTCCATTGGATATTCTTTCCTGCTTTGTCAAAGATGAGCTGGCTGTATACTTTTGGGTCCACTTCTGAGTTCTCAATTCTGTTTCATTGGTCTATGTGTCTGTTTTTGTGCCAATACCATACTGTCTTGATGATGACAGCTTTGTAGTAGAGGCTAAAGTCTGGGATGGTGATCCCTCCCATTTTGGTTTTATTTTTCAGAATTACTTTGGCTATTCGGGGTCTTTTGTGGTTCCATACAAATTTTTGGATAGTTTGTTCTAGTTTTGAGAAGTATGCTGGTGCAATTTTGATTGGAATTGCATTGAATGTGTACAGTGCTTTGGGTAGTAATGACATCTTAACTATATTTATTCTTCCTATCCATGAGCATGAAATGTTTTTCCATTTCTTTGTGTCTTCTTCAATTTCCTTCATAAGTTTTCTATAGTTTTCATCATACAGATCTCTTGTATCCTTGGTTTGGTTTATTCCGAGGTATTTTATGGTTTTTTGTGCAATTGTGAATGGGATCAGTTTCTTGATTTCTCTTTCTGTTGCTTCATTGTTGGTGTATAGAAATGCAACCGATTTCTGTACGTTGATTTTGTACCCTGCAACTTGGCTGAATTCTTGGATCAGTTCTAGAAGGCTTCTGGTGGAGTCTGTCGGGTTTTCTATGTAGAGTATCATGTCATCTGCGAAGAGTGAAAGTTTGACTTCCTCTTTGCCAATTCTGATGCCTTTGATTTCCTTTTGGTGTCTGATGGCTGATGTTAGGACTTCCAGCACTATGTTAAACAACAGTGGTGAGAGTGGACATCCCTGTCGTGTTCTTGATCTCAGGGGGAAAGCTCTCAGTTTTTCCCCGTTGAGGATGATGTTAGCTGAAGGCTTCTCATAGATGGCTTTGATGATGTTTAAGTAGGTTCCTTCTATCCCAACTTTCTCGAGAGTCTTTATTGAGCTTTCTCGAGAGTCTTTATTAAGAAGGGATGCTCTATTTTGTCAAATGCTTTCTCTGCATCTATTGACAGGATCATATGGTTTTTATCTTTTCTTTTATTGATATGATGTATCACACTGATTGATTTGCGAATGTGAATCAGCCCTGTAACCCAGGAATGAATCCCACTTGATCTTGGTGGATGATTCTTTTTATATGCTGCTGGATTCGATTTGCAAGGATCTTGTTGAGAATTTTTGTATCCATATTCATCAAGGATATTGGCCTGTAGTTCTCCTTTTTTGCTGGATCTCTGCTGAGACAATTTTCTAAATGAACATGTCATCCTCTGCTTAGTATCTTCAATGGTTGTCCATACCTTTGAGAACAAAGATGGCAGTCTTCAGTTCAGCACACACGGCCTTTCCTGATCTGACACCTAACTTACCTCTCCCACTCATCTCCAACTGTTCCTCAGAGCCCAGCCTCTGCTCCAATACAACAATTCCAGGCACTAGCCCTCAAAGAACCAGCTCAGGCTCATCTTCTTCTGGTCCCTTCCCTAACTTCCAAGTCCAAGTTAAAGGCCCTAACACTGGGCTCCCATTTCATTCTTCGTTTAGCAATATAGTAACAATTGTCCCACCTGAGAGCAGGTATGGAGTCACATTTATCTTTCTATATCTGTAGCCTGGGTCACGGAAGATGACAAATGAATGTATATTCAAGAAATGGACGAATCTTTTAGCTGTTCTTACTCAAAAACATCCACTAATATCTTCAATTCTTTCAGAAACTACACATTGCTAGGTGAAAGCCAGCTGGCTAGCCTGCTAAATTAAATCTATCCAAGTGTTATCTATCTTGAGAAACATGAGGTTATGTTAATAGCAGACTTTTAGGAGGCAATTCTAAGTCAGCAAGGGAGCTATTATTGGGGAGTCTTTCAGGATGATGGGATGTGATTTATTTCACAAAGATGATGGCCCAACTATGTTCCTAGCACCACATTAGGAAACAATGACAGATATAGGCTTAAGGATAAGGTTGTGGGAACTTCAGATTCCTGCCTGTCATTTATAGATGGGTTGCTGGGGTGCTGATATCGTGTAACAATTGAGGACTGCCTGAAGACCTGTGAAACCACTAAGAAGAACTGCAAACAAAGAATCCCAAAACTAGGCCATGATAATATACAAGCAGTCGTCTCTTTAAGGACAAATAATCAGAATGGTCACTTGCTAAATAAAATCAGCACTGCCGGCTATACAAAGATTAAGGAAACCCTCCCCAAAGCAGTGTCTGCTATAGACTAAAAGTCTGTGTCCCCCCTGCCCCCACCCTGGCAAGGTTTGTATGTTCAAATCCTAATCCCCAATGTGATAATATTTGGTGGTAGACCTTTGGGAAGTGGTTAGGAATGAGATTAGTGCCCTTAGAAAAGAGACGCAGGAGAGTTCCCTCATCATTTCTGCCACGTTGAGGACACAGCAAAAGGAACCCTGTCTATGCACCCGGAAGTAGGGCCTCACCAGACACTGAGTCTGAGGGCACCTTGATCATGGACTTCTCAGCATCCAGAACTGTGAGAAATGAATGTTTGTTGTTTAAACCACCCAGTCTGTGGAATTTTTGTCATAGCAACCCAAATGGACTAAGACGTATCTTACAACATTTTACGACATTGAGTAGAATAAAATCTGTTTGCCATGGAAGACCACAGAGCATGGTGGTCTACAGCCCAGGCTTCACAGTGAGAAAATCCTGCATGGAATCTTGGCTCTGACACCTTCCGACTACGTGAGTGTGGACAAAGCACCTAACCTCCAGGAGCAGGAGTTTCCTCATCTGTGAAATGGGCGTATTCGGTCAGTTGTTCACAAACATCTAATATGAAAAAGGTTAATTTTATCTCTAGTAAAATCAGGTTTTCCAGCACCAGAGAAGAAGCTAAATAAAGAGAGAGACAAACAAACCAGTTCAACTCCAACCTTTCAAACCAATAAATACTTTTTCGTTTAAACACCACTGTTCCAGTCACAGCAGCTGGGAGAAGTTCATTTCCTCTCCAAATGGGAAACTCTTTTCCTTCAGCCAAGATTATGTATGAGATCAAAATCTGATTTCAAAACATTTGAAACAACAGTTCTGGCAGCTCAGTAGATGAATCTTGGATCTTCCCCCACAATCATACCAGTGTCTGGGTCTCCTTAATCCTCTTCCAAATTAGTTAAATTTGGTTTAGGTGGATGAAGCATTTACTAAATACTCTCATGTTTGAGTACTCCATCTCGCCTTATAATGAGGGCATTGTTAAAAGAACCAGATCCTGCAGAAGAAAACCTGGCAAAATCACCTGAATTCTAGGATTTAGGAACTAAGAGCAAAACATTTCCATGACTCTCAGTTTCCTGTGCATCACAAGGCCAAATGTAAATCTTCAGAAGACAATCCAGCTTGGCTTTACAGACTCTCTTTCACAAGGTCCCAGGAAGGAAATGGCTCTTCTGCTTAGGGCTAACGTACAATTCAAGTGCAGCTTCATGGATTCTACTGCTGTCCCTTTGAGAGTCTGTTGATGTAAGCGTGTTGATACAAGTGGGTGTCTTGTTACAGAATTGCTTTAACCTAAGATGCCACATTAGTGTGAAGAGAAAAACATATTATTTGAATATTGCTGGAAGCTGCATTTTTTTCTGGGGAAATGCAAAAGTGAGACACTGACTTTAGCTCACTTTTGGAAAGATGGGTGAGGAGCCATTAGGAAAAGCTGAATACAGACAAAAGGAAAGCTAAATACAGGAAAGAGGAAACAAAGCTAGCACTCTAGTGTTCCCTGGAATAATATTCAGGCTCCAGGTGATGTGGGTATAATAATCAACGAACAGAAAGTGACACAATTTTATAAATTTCTAGTATTTTAAGATTTGTTTCTTTTTTTTTTTTCTGTCATCCTATTTGTCTTCACCAAGGTAGTGAAAAACTGAAAGACTGGATGTCTATAATATCTTTGGATATTAAAACATCAGCTTATTTAATAGGACACATATGTCACTGACTTCATTTTTGTAGACCTTGTCCCTGGACATCCAACCATTCAAGAAAACAGTTGGCTTCATCAGCTCTAGTACCATGGCCAGATTCCTGCGTCAGTAACTGCACTCTGGAATCTAAAAACCTAAATATTTAGATCCATGGTCCATGTAATTTCATGGCCTCCTTTTATGCCTTAGGGCTTACAGTCCAAGATTCAGCTGAAACTGTTGTTGAAAGTCACTGCAGTCTCACAAATGAAGACATCTTAGTGACCAAAGCCTGCACCTCTGCAAACATGGTGAAGCAAACTACAGAAGACAGACCTGGGAGCTGGACATTTCAAAGAGCTATGGTTCTCATCTCTTTTTGCAGCAAAAGAAGATCCAAACAAAGTCACACAACAGCTAAACCAATGCCATCTGTGTGGAAACCATATTTTAAACACAAACAAAATCAAACGCTCCATATGCCTTCACTCCCGAACATTTGCTAGAACATTACCGAGTATTTATTGTTACAAAGTCAGCATGGTCAAGCAAAGGAAGCAAAAAAGCCCAACGGGAAGTCTTTGGCTTTCCTCCACTGGCCTTCCTTCACACTCTGTTATTATCGCCACACAAAGAGTACGTTCTATTTGGGGATGCTACACTGCCCGCTTTGTGCCTCTGTGTATTTACTCCTAAAATAACGTAACATGCTTCTCCTTTTAGAGAGAAGCGTATTTGCAAAGCGTATTTGTAAAGCAAGTTTTTTAGCCTTTGCCAGGGCATGACACACACAGAAAAAATTATGCTGTGTGGCACAACCAGGCAGACAGAGGCACTCTGACTGTCCAGTTCTGCCCAACGGCTTCAGTGTCTTGGTACAACCAAAATTTATCCACTGCCCAGCAGAGCACCACCACACATCACTTTAAGATCTACTGTAAAATGTATTTGTTTCCAGGAAATGTTAATGCTGTGACTTCTTTAAAATGTTGCTAAATGGAAAACGAAATTTTAATTTGAAAGCACATAAAAATGCATGTGATTCTTCATCCCACTCCTACATCTCATCGAGGTTTTTACAACTTGGCTGTGTGAAGACTACATGAGACCCTGTTTCCAAACACTCATTGTTACTGTTCCCTGTGAGAAAAAGGTGGTTTTCCTACAGTGACATTCCATTTGTGACTCTGGCTGTTATTTTTTTTCCACTGGACTTTCTGCCTGGAGGCCTTTCAGCGTTAAGAATGGAGCCATTTAGCAGATTATTCCCTTGCAACCTCAGCCAGAGGCCCCACACCAAGCAGCCTATGCTGGTCAGAAGTGAAGCTCAGTGATTTGTTCTCTGCTATTCCAGTTGGAGCCATACCCTGTTGGCTGACTTTTAATGTACACAAAGGACTACCATACTTTCAAGTCCAAAGACAGTTTAAACATTTCCTCTAAGTCCTTTTCTCTAAGTCACATTCTTCACTAGAATCTCCAAAGATCCACTGGTAGGAGAGAAAGGTTACATTTTCAGTTGAGAAACTGAAATTCCCAAATTCTTATTGATTTCATGAACACTCATCTAGCTATGATGTTGGTATTAGAATGAGAGTTTCAGTAGGATGTATTATTATAATTATTGTAGACGCTGCTTTTAGATAACAGGCTTGAGCAATGGAAACCTGAGCAAGGTAAAAGGGCCCACAGGGACCACTGGACTGAATGCAAACAGACTCAGTAGGTGACCCATCTCCCAGCACTCACAGGCCCCAGCTGACCAGTGCGCTACTTACAACCAGACACAGGCACCAAAATAGGAAAATTCCATATATTCCCATACCTCCTCACTTCTCCCCTTAACTACAGCCACTCCCCACCCCCACCATGGCCTCCTGGACAGTCTCTCCTTTGCTGTCCTGTCCACTGCTCCATTGCAGTGTATTCAGATAAATGTCTATCTCCTTTATTCTGCCTTGGATGAGTTCTCTCATTGCCTGTGCTGCCGGCCTCCACTGATTGGGCCACCCCATGTTATTATTACAAATATAGTATTAGAGTATGAAAATCAGATTTATAACTAAACATCAAGCTTACAACTAAAATCATTCCCTTTTCTCCCTCTACTGCATCATTTTATTTTTGCTCTTAGGAAATAGACTCTGGAAAGACAGAAGACATCATCTTCATCACAATAAATGCAGTAAATACAGTTCAAGTTGTTGGCTTCACTGAAGGCTTGCTGACAAAAATTGTATAACCTGTTTCCCACATGCCATGGGCTACATGTCTAAATGTCTCATTTAAAACGATGTCAATATTAAAGGTTAGATGGTCGACAAACACCCAAGTTAAAGTTCTCAGGATCCAAGTTTGTGACTCATGTACAGAATGCTGCAGTTCTTCATCAGGGTTACTGCTTAACTCTCAAACCTGGACTCAATCATGCAGAGATATGAGGAACTCATGCACGCTACTAATCTTACTGCCCTCCAGGAGGTACCAATAAGATAGCAGGACACTAATCAGAAACATTTGAACTTCAGAATTACACAGAGAAGATTTACTTACTGAGAGTGAGACCCTTTACCAAATGCCAAACTCAGGGCACCTGGGTTGAGCGTCTGACGTCAGCTCAGGTCATGATCTCAGGGTTTGTGAGTTCAAGCCCTGAATAGGGCTCTGTGCTGACAGCTCAAAGTCTGGAGCCTGCTTTGGATACTGTATTTCCCTCTCTCTCTGCCCCTCCTCTGTCTACGCTCTGTTTCTCCCTTCTTTCAAAAATAAAGAAACATTAAAAAAAAACCCAAACCATTCACACTTGGTGCATAATTTTTTATGATTGAGTTTTCCTTCAGTAGCATGATCTAATAACTCTATCAATTTCAGTATTTCAGTAAGTTTGGTGCAGATAACTCTAACAAATTAATAAAAAAGAAGAAATAGAATTTTTCTTACTGGCTACTCATAACTCTCTTTGTAAAATGGATAACAATATATACTCGGGTAAGCAGAACTTAGAAACAGTCAAGTGATACAATTCTAGCTGTAATGTATATTTAAAATGAGACTAAAATGTAAGCTTTATTTTAACATTATTGCTTACACAATTCACATGGTAAAAATTTTCAGGTGTTACCATCGACAAAATAATAATGCCATAGCCATATTTAAAAACTCATTTTTTTTCTTAGTCACCATGTTAGGTACCTAAACTGCATTTTCTATCCAGAGTCCTTCTAACCAAGCAACTTTACTTCATCCTTCCCTTTGTAAGAGAAACAGTTAAGAATAAGTCTATTAACATCCTATTTTAGATGCTTTCTTACATTAAGTGATTTGAACACATTCTGTTGGGAATTACTAAGAAAATAAACAATGAAACTTGCAGAAGTTTCTAATTCAACATATTTTCATCATTAAAATCCAAGCATATTTTAATGTGCTGATATGAAGACCCAATATTTCAAGTTGTCTTCACTGATTACTGTAGCCAAAGTCTTCTGCAACAAAGGTTTAGGGATTTTTTAGGTGTGTTGTGGGAAAAATGTTTGAGCAGAGGAGGAGAAAAGACTTTAAAGCAAGCTATACCCTCTTTTTAGTCAGGCGTGAGACCATCTTTCTGGACCATGCTAATTTATCTAAAATGATTATGCTTACCAGTTAGATGACCCAGTTTAGTTTCCTCTCATCCAAAGCACTGGATATACTAAATAAACCACAGAGCAACCTAAGTTGGTTTACCTTGCCCCCTGCAGACTTTCCCCAGGCCCACTACTAATCTTTCTCCAGTCTTGTTTGGAGATCACATTCATTCTCATAGTGAATTTGACTGTGTGTGTGTGTGTGTGTGTGTGTGTGTGTGTGTGTGTGTGTGTGTGACAAAAAGAAAGAAATCCCATTTCTTAAAATTTCTCACTGTCCTAGACAGATGGCTGTGGCCCATCTTCTAAGCTCTATTCCCATGGCTACAACTGTTGACCAGAAATATTTACAACATGCAACGAAAGTGCAAGTTCCAAGACGCTTTTTGTTATTTTTTAAAATGTTTTAGTTATTGTTTTAGAGAGAAAGAGAAAGAGAGAGAGAGAGAGAGTGAGCAGAGGGGGGCCAGAAAGAGATGGAGACACAGAATCTGAAGCATGCTCCAGGCTCTGAGCTAGCTGTCAGCACAGAGCCTGACGCTGGGCTCAAACTCATGAGCCATGAGATCATGACCTGAGCCAAAGTCGGGCACTTAACAGAATGAGCCACCCAGGTGCCCCTGCAAGATGCTTTTTGAAAGAAAATGAATTTCCTCAAAAGAGATCATTCATCTGAATCAATCACTTGATAAACATTTATTAAGCAGCTACTATGTGCTAGATACCGTGTCCTCTGTCAAACACGTTCCTGTTTCTCTGTTTATCTACCATTATTCTCCATGACAGAGATTTAATATCATTGAGTTGTGTTTATACATCAGTACAACCAGTCACAGAACAGTATACACAGTTTCCAATGCTCTTATCCAATTATGGACAGAGGATAAGATTATAGAGCAGGTGTTGGGCCAAGCAATATATTAGCAGACTGCCCTCCAAAGAGGCTATTGCCCTGACACAAACAATGCTATAAATGCTCATTTCCTTGTATTCCTGATAGCCCACGGATCATTGTTTTTCTAGTATAGCCTGTTAGAACGGCAAGAATTTTAATTTCTCATATTAAGTTTTGAGGTTGAATATTTTTGCATATAGTCATAAGTCATTTACATTTTCTCCTTTTATGAATTGCCCTTTAAAGTCTTTATGAATTTCTTTCTAAAGGAGTATTTAGGGGCACCTGGCTGGCTCAGCAGGTGGAGCGTGCAACACTTGATCTTGGGGATGTGCATGTGAGCCCTATGTTGAATGTACAGATTACTTAAAAATAATTTTTTAAAGTTTATTTATCATTTTTGAGAGAGAGAGACAGAGACAGAGAGAAAGAGAGCATGAGTGGAGGAGCAGCAGAGAGGGAGGGAGAGAGTGAGAATCCCAAGCAGGCTCTGCACTGTCAGCACAGAGTCTGATGTGAGGCTCAAACTCATGAACCATGAGATCATGACCTGTGCTGGGGTCAAGAGTCGGGTGCTTAACTGACTGAGCCACCCAGGTGCCCCAAAAATAAAATCTTAAAAAAAGGAGTGTTTGGCTTTTTCCTGAAGTTTGAGGTGTGACAGGCAGCAATGGAGTAGACAGTCTAAATCCAACCAGGATGCTAGGAGGGAGGCTCCAGACATTGCAGCTGGGTCTTAAAGGAATGGGAGACCTAGAGGATTGGAATACTTGGGCAAAGCCACAGCAGAACCTTAGGCTATTATGACAACAAAACCAATTCTCACATACTATTTTAAATGCTTTGTAAATTTTTAATTGTCATATATTATTCCAAAATAGAGTCATATCAGATTTATTTAATTGCCCTCTTAACCTTTTCTAGACTTTTTAAAAGGGCACATTCTGAGTGAATTATTGGCATAGAGGATATGAACAATATTTTAAAGGCTCTCAATATGCACTGCAAAATACTTTTGCACAAAAATTGTTCCTTTATACTTCCACCAGCAGGCTAACAAAGTATGTCTTTTCCATTTCTCCTACTTTTTTTTGGTTTTATTATTTTTTTATATGTTTTTTTAAATTTATTTCTGAGAGAGAAAGACAGTGTGAGCAGGGGAGGGTCAGAGAGAGAGGGAGACACAGAATCTGAAGCAGGATCCAAGCTAGCTGTCAGCACAGAGGCCGACACAGGGCTCGAACCCACAAACCATGAGATCATGACCTGAGCCAAAGTTGGATGCTTAACCGACTGAGCCACCCAGGCACCCCTCATTTTTCCTGCTTTTAGACTCTACCAGAAATAGCTTCATTTTGTTTGCAAATTTTCTCCACAAGGTACTTGAATATGTGTCTTGGAATTTTATAACCATCTCTTGTAAGTGGCCTTTTTCTTGCCTATAGACCTTGATAAACCAGGAAGCAGCTGAGGCTAAACCAGATTACTCAGGAAAGAATATAAGATTCATAGGACTGGAGAATTGCCAAGTTTAGAAGCCAGCATGAAACAATGTCCTGGGCATATGTACCTCAAATGACTAAATTCTACGTAGGATAGATATGACTAGTTGTCTATTCAACTTCCATTCTTCCCTATTTCTTTTCCAACGGAACCCTTATATCATATGGGGCACAATGTGATCAGCTCAAATATGGTTTCCAGCCTCTTAGATAAAGGAGGCCCATTAGATGTCACTGGGTGGGGCTTCCAGGAAAATCCTTCTTGCCCTTTGCAAAGAAAGCAGCCATAATGGCTGAATCTCTTGGGAGATGGTGGCCATCTTGGGATCATGAAAGGAAAGCCAAGAGAGTTGCAGAGTCTTGGCCCTGCCTGACATTTTTGATCTTCTGAACCCATGCCAGGAACTGCCTACCTCCCTGGACTTCTGGTGACATAAAGAAAGTAACCATTTATCTATCTAAGTCACTGTATTTCAGTGTCTGTTTATTAAAGCAGAGAACAACTACTAACTGATGCACTATTTAAAAAAAAATCTTCCAGGGGCACCTGGGTGGCTCAGTTGGTTAGATGTCTGACTATTGAGTTGGTTCAGGTCGTGATCTCATGGTTCATGAGTCAAACCCCATGTTGGGCTCTGCACTGTCAGACATTTTTTTTTCCAAATTTTTATTTAAATTCTAATTAGTTAACTTTCAGTGCAATATTAGTTTCAGGAGTAGAATTCAGTGAGTTATCACTTATATACAACACCCAGTGCTTATCGTAACAAGTGCCTTCCTTAATACCCATCACCCATCTAACCCATCCCCCACCCACATCCCTCCATTAACCCTGTTTGTTCTGTACCTTTAAGAGTCTCTCATGATTTGTTTCCCTCTCTCTTCCTAACCCCCACCCCGACTACCTCACCAATATGTTCATCTGTTTTGTTTCTTAAATTCCACATATGAGTGAAATCATGTGGCATATGGCATATGTCTTTCTCTAACTGAATTATTCTGCTTGGCAAAATATACTCTAGCTCCATCATGTCATTGCAAATGGCAAGATTTCATTCTTTTTGATGGTTGAGTAATATTCTATGGTGTGCATATATGTGTGTATATATATGTATATGTATGTATACACACACACACACACACACACATACACACACCAATCTTCCTTATACATTTATCAATCGATGGACATCTGGGCTCTCTCCATACCTTGGCTATTGTTGATAACGCTGTTTATAAACATCAGGGTGCAGTACCCCTTTGCGTATCCTTTGGGTAAATACATAGTGCAATTGCTGGATCACAGGGTAATTCTATTTTTAACTTTTTGAGGAACCTCCATACTGTTCTCCAGAGTGGCTGTACCAATTTGCATTCTATTGGGTCCTTTTAGATGAGGTAGCATCCCTTCCCTAGAGATCCATTCTCCATCCATTTCTACCAAGTTCTCTGCCCCAGAAGCTGGCCTGAATGAACTACTCTGGCTTTTCCATGGTTTGGTCAATAGAAAGCCCTAGCAAGAAATCAGAGGAAGGGAAGAGAGTGAAGAAAGAAAGAGAAAATACTCTTATTCCCCAGCTCCCTCTGTGGGGTTGTCTCTTGTGTTAAATGTGTCCTTTGTTGAAAGTTATCTCTCTTCTCAAGGCCCTTCTCCTCATGTGGCCCTCTCCATCTGGGCTCCAGATGCCATGCCCTTTCTTTGCCCCTTTAGGTGTATATGTGTGGTAATAACTCCATTCCTGCCCATAAACCTTTTAATATAATCTCTCTAATTAAACAATATCCAATTTATCCTAATTTGTTCTGATATATTCCTTGTTTTATACACACACACACAGACACACATATATATATTCTAGGGTTTGAGGAAAGGTCATAGGCCCATACCTGCCAGCCTCCACATCAAGTTAAAGACAGTCAACTGTAATAGGATAGGCAGGAAAACACTTTTAGGGGGTGAGTAGACTTGAAGGAAGTATGCAAAACGTTAAAATGGGAATCACAATCAAGTTTATCAGAGACTGCAATCATTTTACTGGTGGCAGGTAGGATGATAAATATCTGTCAACACACAGAGCTTCATTATTCACCCTCGGCATATTCTCATTACAGAATAATGTAAGTTTAGGGAAATCAGGCATGACTTGGTCCAACCTACTCATTTTTCTGTGAGGGCCGATTTACTGCCTATAACCAAATCCAAATACCTCATCTCTAGACATTCAGTCATGCTTGTTGCTGTTATGGGGGGTGGGGGGGGGAGTTATGAATTGTTTCGTTTTTTTTCCCTCCTGATTTTTCTCTAATTTCTACATAGTTACAATATAGCCTTTCATGAAAGAAAAACTAAAGACAATTTAAAATCTCCAAAACACAACATATGAGACTTGGGGGACAATTATTACTCTTATTAAAATCAGTGGCCTAAGAAGTCCTGGAGTAGTATCTAAGTTCAGGTTGATATTAATTAGAATCAGGGAAAAAACTGCTTTCAAGAACAGCAATAATACTAATATATGTTGTGCATAAATTATCTGAGTATTTAAAAGTGGCTCAGAAAACATTAACCCCACTTTGCATGGAGTTAAAAGTAAAGGGTAAAAAGATTTTATCTCAATCTTTATGTTCCAACTTTCATTCCAGAATTCTATTAAGAATCCTCCTTCACTATTAAATATGAAAAATTGAGCAATTGCTAAGCAGTAGTCTTTTGAAAAAAAAAAAGAGCTAAGGTGATAGAGAAATCTAGGGCTCAAAATGTTTTATTTTTTTTTTTTTGAGAATTTTGAGGTTTTTAGTTTTTCAAAAGGGGATAACGTTTTTTTTTTTCTTTATCAATGAAGAAGGAAAACATCATAGTAATCTGCCTTGGCATTTTTGAGAGGTCACAGCTCTATCCTTTTAGATTGCATGAGCATCTCCTCTATTGCCAAGGCCTTAGATCCTAGAACAAAACTTCCCGAATGGAGACACAGCTTTTAAGGGCCATTTGACGAATTACAGAACCCAAAACCTCAAAGAGAAGTCTAAATGAGAGAGCTATAGCAATCTACAAATATTTAAAGAACCACCATATGTTAAAAGAAGTAGCCATTTTTTTTTGTTCAGTTATTGGGGGGCAAGAAAAAAGAAACCCTTCTATTAAGCTTTCTAGCCAAGAAATTGATATTCTTCAAAATTAGCCAATTATTCTCATTAGTACAGAGATTCTTAACCTGCAATAGACTCTGATGGAACAGGAAGGTGTTCAAGGAGTCCTTGACATTATATGCAAAATGTCTTTAGGGTCAGAGTACATGAATTCCATTAGCTTCTCCAAGAGGCTCACAATGCAAAAGGTCTACCAAAAGAAGCTATGAAATCAGCCTGAATGACCATTTGCCAGGAGTGCTGAAGAGAAGAGAACTGTTATAAGGTCAATTGTATAATTTACTGGTCACAGATAATTGTAAACAGGGCCTTTATGCAGTGTGTGTCCCATCCTCTAACCACTCACCAGTTATTTACGGTTATTTACAGGTGTCTCCTAGGCTCATATGTTGATTTGCTCAGAGTGGCAGTTTAAAGGGAGCATCTATTCTAACTCTGTAAGGGGAAAGACAATGGGATGTACTTTTTTCCAGTGCCTTCCCACAGTGTTAAATAAAAACTTCCATGTGAAGTAGGGGTTTCATTAATGGACTGATTAAGAGGATGTGGTCTGGGGGCGCCTGGTGGCTTAGTCGGTTAAGTGTCTGGCTTTCGCTTGGGTCATGATCTCGCGGTTTGTGGGTTCGAGCCCCGCATCGGGCTCTGTGCTGACTGCCAGCTCAGAGCCTGGAGCCTGTTTCAGTCTGTGACTCCCTCTCTCTCTGACCCTCCCCTTCTCGCGCTGTCTCTCTCTCTCTCTGTCCAAGAAATAAATAAAAATATTAAAAAAAAAAAAAAAAGAGGATATGGTCTGGAGCAAAGAATGACCAGCCCACAAGAGATGAGAAGAGCTCTGGGCCCCAGACAGCAACACAAGCTGGAAATCAGAACGCAGAGTACAAGCGTGATGCTGTGAGCTGAACTACTGTGAGCATGGGCAAATATAGCCATGACAAACAAATGGAACGGACACTTTGTAATCTGATCCCTGGAGATTTGGAGTGGATCCTTGGATGTTCTGTCCCCCACCCACAGCCCCAAACATTCAGACCTGTGTAATGAGTTAGCATGTGAACTGTCCTTGGGAGGACAGATCAGTTAAGAACCGAAACAAGCCTAGAGCTCTTTGCGCTTATCTGATTTCTGCACAAATGCAGAGTCTGACATTTAGAGTTGCTGTGTGCCCACTGGGAGAGCCCAGCCATTGTGTCCTGGTATAAAAACTTTTCCTTTGAAATTAGGATAGTATGTAAACTCATCCTTTAAGAGCTTTGTGGATCTCTTGCATTTGTTTCTTGGACCTGTTTGAATTTGTTCTTTTAAATAGCCTGCTTAGAGAAGATACCTGGCACCAATTTAATGAAAAGGGATATCATTAATTTCTTCCTTTAAAAAAGGAAGAGTCCCTTTGGGAACACTGAGTCTTCATGTATATTAGGTCAGACAAACCCAGCCTAATGTCTAAGTAGACTGGCTGCTCTAATTGCTTGCTGCTAAGCAGCTGAACAGACCCTTTTGGATAGTGAAGAAAGGAAATGGAGATCAGAGTTGGGGGTAGGGGGTGGTATAGTCTTTATACTATTTAGGTGGATTAACGAAACAGAACTCTTCCCATTACACAAATTGCCAGACACAGAAAATACCAACAGATTAGTCCCACTCTTCTTAAATGCAGTAAGGGTTCAAGGTGATAAACTCTTGAGACTGATGGTGACACTGAGGGAAAAACTAAGTGCAGTTTATAGAAATCTTAGTGTACTTCATAAATCTGGACAATTTGAAAGAAAAGGAGGAGGAGTTGTTAACTAGGAAACCGGCACTTTCAGAAGCAATTCTCATTTGAGGAGTGAGAAATTAGAGCAGCAACAGCAGCTAAATGTTTATTAGGTGCTTATCTTGTGCCAGACTTTATTCTCATGATTAAACCAATAATCTGGAGTCTTATTTTTGAAGGACAAGTCCTCACCTGGAGCTCTCTCAAAAGCTGCCAGGGTATCACACATATATAAACACACACACACACACACACATACACACTCTCTCTCTCTCTCATGAATGTGTATCAGAGACGAGAAGTTCAGGCTAATAAAAGGACTAAATACCAGCAAAGTCCTGGGAAAGGCAAAATGTGGACTGGAAAGTTTTGGGGGTGGTGATGGGCAATGCTCAGAAAAGTCTGGTTGAGGATAGAAAGCAGGTGAAGAGAAAGTCATTGTGAACTGTTCTTGCTTGGAAGTAAACTGTAGACTCATTTAATACCAATTGTTTACCTTGAATTTCTCCCTCCTGTCATTACTCCAATTTCATCTTAACAATTTTTTTTAAAAAATGTTTACTTATCTATTTTGATGGGGGCAGGGAAGGGCAGAGAGAGGGAGAGAGAGAGAATCCCAACTAGGCTCTGCATTGTCAGCACAGAGCTCAATGCATGGCTAGATCCCATGAACCGTGAGATCACAATCTGAGCTGAAATCAAGAGCTGGATGCTTAACCAACAGCCACCCAGATGCCCCTGTTTTAATAGTTCAATAAGAAATGTATCCATTCCTTTAAAAAAATAACAAGTGATTTGAATGTAAATCTAACAGCAGTTCAAGCTAAACAAAACACATTTACCTAATGCTAGCAATCCTCAAGGCATGGCTTTATGTGCCGTATTTTGCCAGCTTGCTTCTGAACCTAACCAGGATAGAGCCCATGAAATCCTAAACTCTGACCAATACAGAATCAAATGGCTGGGGCATAATGTAACAGACTTCACAGTCTACAGCTGACCATAGACCTAACCCCTTGAGCTTTCTATTTTCCCCTGTTCCCTTGTAGAGCAAAGAGGAAAATACATGTAAGAAGCTAAAATGGCTGTCCAAAGAACCATCAAGAATAGTCTGGGCCAAAAGAGTGGTCCAGAGGCATTATGTCCTCAATTTCTCCATAGAACCCAGCTCTGTGTTGACCAACTGGGACTGTTTCTTCATCAGTAAAATGAGAGGGCTGAGGAGAAGTATCTCAAAGACTTCTATAATTCTAGATCCAGATAGGTCAGGCCATAGAAACTTGGTAGAAAACTTACTCAGAGGAAAATGAAATGCTCCCATGAATAAGAAACAGAACCCCACAAAGAAGCAAACTTTTGTTGAATTCTTACTATATGCCAAGTATTGTGTTAAGTGCTTTACATGCACACCATATGTTACAGGTATTTTTATTGCTCCTATTTAACAGATGAGAAGAGGCACAGAGAGGTTAAATAACTGTTACTTAAGTAAGTTAAGTAGCTGTTAGAGTGGCAGAGTTGAGATAGCCATTTAAGTCCGTTTGACCTCCAAAGCCTACTGTGCTATATTGCCAAGAGTGTGGGACTGTCACCCATGGGCATCTCTATTTTGTAAGAGCTCTAAATTGGAAGGAATCCAGATGTTCGGTGACAGAAGACTAGATTCATAAAGTAGGATACTCCATAGCAGTGAATATAAACAAGTTCATCTTAAAAAAATGTAACGTTAAAGGAAAAAGGACAAGAAGAAAACACTAGACACCAAAGAATACATGCTGTGTGATTCTCATTATGCAAAGTTTAAAAACAGGCAAAACAGAACTCTGATATTTAGGATGCGTACTTAGGTAGTTAACTCTAAGAAAAAGGGAGTCACAATCAGGAAAGGGTGTGCAGGATGATTCAGAGGCGTGGGCAAGTTCTTTCTGTGATCTCAGTTGTGGTTATGCATGTGTTTCCTTTAAAATAACTCTTTACACTGTCCATCTCTGTTTTAAATGGTTTTTTTGGTAAGCATGTTACATTTCAGAGTTTAAAAACCTACAAAAACAAGAACAACCAAAATCTCCTCTCTCTTCCATGTGAGCTTTCCCTGGTGTAGAAAGGGAACAGTCAGAAGGCTGGAAACACCCTTCTCCCCTCTAGGCCTGGCCCTTTCTCAATACCCCCTTCAGTTCTCAGCTTTGGTTTAAGCCTGTATGACCGTTCTCTACTCCTCTGAGACCCAGCATTCTTGCTGTAGCCCAGCTCCACTGCTCGCTCTTATTAACACCTCCATCAAAGGAGATTTGATGTCAAAGTGACTTGTCCGTTTCTCTCTCGGAATGCAAACTTCACAAGGACAAGCCTGCATCCTGCTGTCTGCAGGCACCCAACACAGCGCCTGCCACTTAGTAGGTGCTCATGAGACATCTGCTGAGTGTCTGAACGAATGAGTAATAAGGATGCATTTCATTCTCTCCCAGCGCTCTCTGAATTTAGCCAACGATATTTCTTGTGCTAAATAGTTTTTACTGGAAGCTGACAACCCCAGTTTTCCTGGTCATTCTAGGAATTCTTGTTACTTAAGGAGTATAAGTAGCAAGGAAACCAGAAACACATAGAAGAATCTTATGACTCTGAAGACAGCCATACAGACAAGTTTTTTTTTCCTTATTTAATTTTGGGCTATGTCTGTCTTGCCTCCCTATAGCACCTAAAGTTGATTACATTTAATTTAGGGAACACCTTGTGTCATGATCTCATATGTTCAAAAACTAAACAGATTATCTTGTTAGCCTCTCTGAGGCTGCTCTGACCTTCCTGCATGGGGAATGGGTACTAAGCTAAGATGGGAGTCAGTTTGATTTAAAAACATTTTCTCCCTTATAATATATATATACATAAAAAATTAATTACTGCTCAACTAAAGATACCGCTTAAAAAATGAAAAGACAAGCCAGGGACTGAGAGAAATAGCTGTAACAGGTATCTGACAAAGGTCTGGTATCCAAAATATACAGAAGATTCTTAAAACTAACAAGAAGAAAACAAACAACACAATTTAAAACTGGGTAAAACCTGAAGAGATCCTTCGCCAAAGACATACAGGTGGCAAATAACCATATGAAGTGTTGCCACAGATCATATGACTTCAGGGAAATGTAAACTAAAACAAGATATTATGGCACATCTATTAAAATGGCCAAAATCCAAAACACTGATAACACCAAATGCTGACAAGCATGTGGAGCATCAGGAACTCTTAGTTGCTGCTGGTAAGAACACAAAATAGTACAGCTATTGTGGGAGATGGTCTGGCAGCTTCTTACAAAGCTAAACATACTCTCACCATACAATCTAGCAATCACACTTGTTGGGATTTACCCAAAAGAGGTGAAAACTTACATTCACACAAAAACCTGAACGAAAGTATGTATCGTAGCTTCATTCTGTAATTGACAAAACTTGGAGGCACCCAAAACATCCTGTAATAGGTGAATGGATGGACAAACTGTGGTATAGCCACAGAACAGAATATTGTAAGCAATAAAAAGAAATGGGTTCTCAAGCTACGCAAAGACATGGTTCCAATTTTAGTATATGTGCTGCCGAAGCGAGCACAAGCTACGCAAAGACATGGGAGAGCTCAAACACACACTGTTAACTGAAAGAAGGCAATTTGAAGAAGCTATGTACCATATGATTCCAACTGTATTTCTAGTCTGGAAAAGACAAAACTTGTAAAGAGTAAAAAGACAAAAACAAACAAGAAAAACCAACAACCTCCCCTTCAAAACAGAGGTTGCCAGGAGTGCAGTGGAGGGAAGGGTTAAATAGGTGGGGACATAAGGGATTTTTAGGCAAGTGAAACTACTCTATATGAAACTGCAGTAGTGGTTACATGTCATTATACATTTGTCAAAACTCAGACTGTACAACATACAGAGTAAGCCCGAATGTCAATTACGGACTTTAGTTAATAATAATCAATATTGGCTCACCATTGTAACAACTGAGCCACAATAATGCAAGATGTTAATTAGGGGAAACTTGGGGAGGGGAAGAAGTAAGGGAGTATATGAGAATTGTGTACCTTCTGTTCAACTTTCTGAAAACCCAAAAACTACTCAAAAAAGTTTATTAATTAAAAAAATGTATTACTCCCAATCGTGGAAAATAAACAAAAGTAAAAAAAAAGAAAAAATCACTCCACTCCTCACTCCTACCATTATGGAACTGGAAGCCTAATTTTAAAGTTGAAAAGAATCCTTTAAAATAAAACAAACTAGGCAGCCAAGGCTAACAGGGTACTCTATAGAGCATGTGCTGCTTCAAGTACGTCAAGTAAGAAAAGAATTTAAAAATAAAATTCCTCTCAGCACGTTTTACAGCCATGCATAGCGGGAGGGATACCATCAACATCCAATTCTGGAAGACAAGGAGCCCAACTTGCTTCACACACCCTGCCTTGCGTCGTCTGGCAGCTGCGCTCCTGATGTCCTGGGTCAATGCCAGAACCTAATTTGGCATCAGCAAAAAGTGCATCCTGACCTAACACACTCAGGAAAGCACCGGAAAAGTTCCTGCTGAACTTTCCTCAGATACGTTTTCAGTAACAGTCTGGACAGAACTAATGGCCCCAAACTATGCAACTTTGTAATGGGTTTTAATGAGTTGCAGAAATGAGGAAGGGCTGTCTGTCTGTTGTAAGACCTTCCCTTAGGTATGCAGCCTTGGAAATGGTGGCTGAGAAACTGACCTCCTGGGCTGTGGCCACTTCCCTTCCACCCTCCTCTCCGTAGGCACAGGTTGGGATCTCAGCTGGCTGACGCATGGATGGAGTGCTGACCTATGTGGACTGCATCCCTTCTTCCTTATCATCCAGGTCCCCAAGTTTCAGGGGAAATGAGGCACCAAAATGAATGTTTTCCTCTTGGCAGTTAACCTACAAAATTCCTCTTGAAAATCGCAATTTTGGACAGAAGCCTCCATTGGGGTAATCTGCCACAACTGCAATTGATGTCCTGGCACTCTGTTCACATTCTGCAAAATTACAAAATCAAACAAAACAAAAACAAACCAACCCCAAACCTAGATCTGGTAAAAATGCGAAAAGTCTTTTGAGCAAAGGAAGAAAGGTACATAATTAATATAAATAGGGCTAAATTAGAAATGAAATTTCGGATTAGGAGAGCTATAATCTCTCTTCTTTTTCCTTCCACCCCCACCCTCATGCCCCAAAGCCTCAAACCGTGCAGTCCTTATGCTGGCCTTGCCTAAATTCTTTTGCAGAAAACCAGAACACAAAAATTACGGTGATGACATACCTATTAGAGATACGTGCAAGCGTTCAGATCTGGTGGGTTTAGAACAATTTTGCCATAAGGGAGGCTGGCAAAGGCTGGCAGAGTTAATAAGATAGAAATAGCCTTTAAAAGCAATAATTCCTAATCATTTTAGAACTTGAGAGACTTTATAAAAATATGGAACACTCCCCTCCTCCTTCTCTATAGCAAAGTTACAAGTATGTGTAACTGTTCTTGACAATTTCCTGAGAATTTAATGAGACCGCTTGAGATAAATAAGGACACTAGTGTATTCCCAAGCCTACTTTGGAAAATAACAGCTGCAAAGACCAAGATATTAGAAATACATTGGTCCCTTAAGTGTCTTATTTTACTTCCTGGCCTGCCAGTTGATGTATAGTAGGCGCTCAATAAGTGTTTGCTGAATGAATAGGAGGCCTTAAGTATACAGTTTACTTTTTCTGATTCAATGTAGTATCAGAGAGATAGGGGACATCTAGAGCAGTGGTTCTCAAAGGCTAGTCCCCAGACCAGCAGAATGGAGTCACCTGGGACCTTGATAAAAATGCAAATCCCCCTCTCCTTTACTTTCCCCCAGAAGGGAAACTTCTGGGGAATGGGCCCAGTGATTCTGATGTCCATTGAAGTTTGAGCACCACTCATCCAAAAAAGATCCTTTAATAAGGAAGTATTTTTCCCATAAACTTACATTTATTTTTAATTAATTAATTATTATATCCAAGTTAATTAGCATAAATTGCAACAGTGATTTCAGGAGTAGATTCCTTAATGCCCCTTACCTATTTAGCCCATCCCCTCTCCCGTAACCCTTCCACTAACCTCTGTTTGTTCTCTATATTTAGAAGTCTTTTGTGTTTTGTTCCCGTCCCTGTTTTTATATTATTTTTGCTTCCCTTCCCTTATGTTCATCTGTTTTGTATCTTAAATTCCTCACGAGTGAAGTCATATGATATTTGTGTTTAATTTTGTTTTGCATAAAACCCTCTATTCCATCCACATAGTTGCAAATGGCAAGATTTCATTCTTTTTGATTGCGGAGTAATACTCCATTGTGTGTGTGTGTATGTGTAATGTATGTATGATATATACACACACACACACCACATCTTCTTTATCCATCAATGAACATTGGGGCTCTTTCGATACTTTGGCTATTGTTGACAGGGCTGCTATAAACATTGGGGTGCATGTACCCCCTCAAAAAGCACACCTGTATCCAACAAGGAAGTGTTTTTTTCTACTTCTTGTGCTAACAGTAAGAATTCTATGTCTGTAATCCCTTTACTATCCCACTGAGGAAAGTCCTGAGACAGGCTTTACCAATCTCACTGATGAAGGTTTACGGTGAATTCTATGGCACACAGGTAAGAAGAAAAGATGTCTCAGCCCAATGGGAGCTAAAAAGCGCAGGGATCCAGAGCACCAGGGACTACACGAGAGAGGCCTCAAAGTCTCAGGCCTGGCGTTCTATGAAGGCGCTGGATGCAGGCCAGAGTGACCCAGTCACCTTCCCTCCGTGTAGGGTTTGGTTCCATGTGCTTTCCCAATAGGGATCATGTTGCCTTTGAGACTATGGTAGGAACACGCTCTCTCTGTCAAATGGGTGATGGCTGAGCCCTTTACGGTCATGGTGCTTGCTGTTTGGCAAGCTGCTCGTAACCCCTTCCAATAGGCAAGCTGTGTGAGGCAATTTTGTCACGTGGATCTAAGGCTTTGTGTTGCCTGATACGGAGATCTAATTTTAAAAAATCAAATTCAACTTCTACTATTGTAATAGGGTGGCCAACTGGTCCAAGTTTGCCGGGCTTTGTCCTGGTGTTAGCACTGAAAATCCACATCTTGGAAAACTGAGATGTATGGTTGTTAACCCAGGATTAAGAGCTCCAAGGATAGTGGTGCCTGGGTGGCTCAGTTGATTCAACATCTGACTTTGGCTCAGGTCATGATCTCACAGTTTGTGAATTTCAGCCCTGTGTCAGGCTCTGTGCTGACAGCTGAGAGCCTGGAGCCTGCATCCTTTTTCTGTGACTCCCTCTCTCTCTGCCCGTCCCCAACTTGCACTCTGTCTCACTCTCAAGAATAAACAAACATTAAAAAAAATTACAAAAAAAGAGTTCCAAGGATAATTGGGTTGCCTGGGTGGCTTAACTGGTTAAGCAACCAACTCCTGATTTCAGCTCATGTTATGATCTCATGGTTTGTGGGCTTGAGCCCTACTTCAGTCTCCATGCTGACAGTGTGGAGTCTGCTTGGGATCTCCCTCCCTCTTTCTCTGCCTGTGTCCCACTCACACACACACTCTCTCTCCCTCTCAAAATAAATAAATAAACTTAAAAAAAAAAAAAGAGTTCCAAGGATAGAATAGAGCCCAAATTTGCCTTCTGATAGCTGAACTAATGCCAAAATTAACAAGAGTTGGTAATGAGCAACAAGAAAGATAAAGAAAAATAATGAAGGAGATGGCATTAGACTGGATGGAGGTGGGGGGTGGGCAGGCCATGAAAGATGAGAAATCAGATCACTAAACCTGACTCAGGTGCTCTCTGAGGGCTCTACCACACCCCAGCATGGTGCATGGCCAACTGTGTTCCCTGCGGGAGGCTGATGCAACCCCTCTTGCTTCTCTGCTCCCTACCAATGTGCTATGCTCCATCTTTAAGGCTCAATTTAGTTAGTTACTTTCAGCAAGTGCAATGACTTTCTGACTTTCAAAAAGAAATATGGGGGCATCTGGCTGGCTCAGCTGATAGAGCATGGGACTCGATCTTGAGGTTATGAGTTTGAGCCCTATAATGGGGATAGAAATTACTTAATAAAAGTTAAAATAAAAAAAAAAAACAAAAGAAGTAGTACCGACTCGCATCATCTGGCTCCTCCCCTCCTACCATTCTCCTTGCTCTCCCAGCTCCCACCACAAGGGCTTCTTTCAACTCCTCACCTATTCCATGCATACTCTCTCCTCAGGGCCTTTACCATAGGTACTCCCTTTGTCTGGAATGCTCTTCTCTCAAATACCACATGGCTAATTAGCCCACCACTTTCAAACCTTCTCAATAAAGCCCACCCAAACCACCCTAGTTAAAAGTGCAACCATTCCCCAAGCCCGGCTCACACACTTTGGCCTAATCTCCTAATCTCCCTTGCGCTATTAACACTTGGCCCTTCTAACATCCCATACTACTGACTTTTGTATTATGCTTATTGTTTATTGTTACCTCCCTCTGTGGAAACATAGCACTGTGAGGACATGATTTTTTTTACTGCTGTTCCCTGATAAATACATGCCTGGAACAGCACTTGTGATGTATGGGGTCTGTGGGTTGACTCCCTGCTACCTGTCCCAACAAGATTAGGAAACAAATTAGAGTGAGAAATTTAGAAAAGTTTAGATCAATTTGATATTGACACAGCATCCAAATACGTGACTGTTTGTCTAGGAGCACGTCTTTGAAAAACATGGGTTTGAACTCTGTGGGTCCACTTATACATGTTTTTTTCCCAATAAATATATTGGAAATTTTTTTTTGAGACTTGCAACAATTTGAAAAAACTCTCAGATGAACTTCACAGTTTAGAAGTACTGAAAAAGTTAAGAGAAAGTTAGGTATTGCTATAAGAATACAGTATATAACATATACGTCATGTGTGTTAACCAACTGCTTATGTTATCAGTGAGGCTTCAGGTCAACAGTAGGCTATGAGTAAATTCTTGATGAGTCAAAAGTTAGACATGGGTTTTGATTGTGCGGGGCTCAGCACCCCTAACCCCTGCATTGTTGAAGGGTCAACTATAATTCATTTCTACTGTATTCATGGAAGTATCTGACTGGAAAATTAGAAATTAAAACAATGAACCCCAAACTGGTCTTTTAAAGTGGTGTGAGAAGTCCTGGCACAGGACAGTTCCTGGTACTCAGTAAGTGTTAATAATTATTGAGTAAATGAATGAATAAATAAAAGGACAAATGTCTAAATAACACATTTTTAAACAGTAAAATGAGATCAGGTCTGTATATATACCTATCAGTCTAATTAAGTAATTTCGCTGCTTGGATTAGTGGCAAAGTGATTCATATTATGCACTTCCTGGGTACATTGTGCTTTCTTCTCCTATGTTTAGAATGAGTCAGGCTCAAATGACCAATTAAGGACACTTCTGAGACCATCTAAGGGGTAGAATACAGCCTTTATACAAGCCCCACATATGTATACTTCTTTGCATGTCTGCCCTGAGCAGAGCTGGCCTAAGTAACTTTAGATTATTCCCTGCCTCCCTCCACCCCTCACCGTTCACAGAACAGTGAAGTTATCAGCACTTATTGCAAATTAGAAGGCAAACTTGTTGGTTGTTAGTGGGTTTTTTTTACACTGAAAAGACCACAATATTCTCATTCAGTCTTTCATAGAAACTGAAATAGTGTGTAATTCAAGGAAAAAAATTAAGCACAAAGAAATAACTTGCTAAAATGTCTCTTACAGAATATACCCTTGCTGATTACCTGGAAAGAATAAAATTGGAAAGCTTTTGTTCTTCAATCTCTTTGTTGCCTTCTAAGGTCAAGGGGAATTTGATTTACATAATGCATTTTCCTGCCTAAACCTTTCCCTCTCTCCCTACCCAAAACAACAGCAACAAAATCAAACAGCTTGGATCATTTTAACTTGTTCCACCCGTATGCTATACCTATTTTGGGGTGACTAAGAGACATTTGCTTTGTTCCAGGATTATTAAAAACACATTTTAAAACTTTTCTCTGACTCATTCAAGAGCTTCATTACTTTCCTGCTTCCATTATATTTCATCACGGCTTTGGATGCTCAAAAATTCAGTCAGAGGATGTAGGTGAGGCTGTGAGAAGAGAATACAGAAATGAAAAGATACAATCCCAGTGAGATTAAAATCTAGTAGATGAATGAAAATAATTATGAGGTAAGGCAGGATGTGATAAGCACTATAAGAAAAGTGAAAGGGCACAGAAGAGGGAACCACTGGGGACTCAAGAATTGAATAAATGAATGTAAACTTAGTAGACTGAATGTGAATAGGGAGGTAGGATGGGGGTGCAGAAGGAGCAGTGTGAGAAAAGTCACAGAGGTGAGAAAGGATATATACTAGGCAAGCTTGGAGAACAGTCTGGATATTCTGAAGCACAAAATGAGGAAGAGAAATCAGTGGAAGACCGAGCTAGGAAGGAAGATTAAGCCCATAACAGAAATAGCCTTGAATATCACACCAAGAAGTTTAGAGTTGATGCTGAAGCAATGAGGAGCCATAGAGGATACGGAGGAAGGGAATGTTAAGATCAGGGTATGCTTTAGAAAGCTCCTCAAGGATCTGTGCATAAGAGAAGTTCAAGAAGGAAAAGAATGGAAGCAGGAAGACTACTTAGGATGCTATTTACAAGAGTGTAAGGAGAAGTAATGGTGATAGAGGCAGACCCATGAGAAAACCAAATAGCTTGGAAGGAAAACACAATTGTAAGAGGAAAGTGCATATGTGCCATTTATAGCAAGTCAGATGTGTAGCTTATTAATAAGTTTGACTTTGAGGATATTTTCCTAAAGACTGGGAAAGAGGACTATAATCCAACAAGTCTCTTTAATAGTTAATTCCAAAGCTAACATATTCTTACTCCCTCTAAACTCCCACCAAAAGTTAGGACCTTACAATAAGAATTTTATTTCTCTACCTGTTTATCATATTTATAGATTAGTTTGCATTTATATAGTTTCAATAGCAATAATTACCACAGCAGCAGCAGAAACAATGTACTCTTACCATGAACCAGATACCAGCTATATTCTTTACTTATATTATTAGCTCATTTAATCTTCAGTACAACCCCTCAGTTGTGAATTACTATTTTCCTCATTTTATATGTATAAGTACTGAGATGATGAGTTGTTTCATAACTTGATTACTACTACACAGGAGAACAGAGATTTGAATCCAGGCAGGTCTCTCTCACTCCAGAATCTGTGCCTTTGGCTACTCAACCATACTTAAAATTTTTCTTTTTATGTGTATTTTAAAGTAGAATGCCAAAAGACAACAAATACCAGATAGGACAAATAGAAAACAAATAGCAAAATGAAAGACTCAAACCAAAATATATAAAAATCATGTTAAATGTAAATGGTCGAAACAACCCAATTAAAAGGTAGAGATTGTTTGGATAGAGAAAAATGCCAAGCAAATTCCTGCAAAATGGATTCTGCTCCACCACACTGTCTTTTCCCTAAGTTTTCCTTTTTTTTTTTTACACTACTCCTACCTCTACCTCGTTGTGGCCTTATTCCTGAATGCTATCTGGCTGTGTGGGAACCCTGAATACTGTGGGGAAAATATTCTCTTCGACAGATTTATCATTTTCTTCATATCCATTTAAAAGGTTCTGCTATTGTACATTCGACTTCTCTTGTCTCTTTCCAAGAGCTTAAGTTCCATATGGACTGAAGGTCCACACATTTATTGTACATTTCCCACTTCATACTGTACCACTTTATCATTGAAAAACAGACTAAGAAGAAACTTGGAGAGACCTGGGAATCTACTGCACACTTCAGAAAAATAAATGAGGTTGACATTAAGTGTAATGTCAGTATTTTAAGTTGAAAAGATTTCTTTCTTTGGAATGGTCCACACTGTTCTTAGTATCTTCTGGTTCATAAATATTTCTTATCATCATGTTTCTATTTTATCTTCCAGAAGTACTGATTATAGCCACACATAAGCCCCCAAACTTTCACCGTATTCTAAAGCAAAGAGTTTAGAAAAGAGGTCATAAATAGCTATTTCCCAAAGGAGAGTGGCAAGATATGTGTATTCTTATTGAAAGAATGTCAGCGTTGCCAAGAGAGAGAACTACTCTCTTAAACCACACGCTTTGCCAAGCCCTAAATTTTGACCCAGAATGATCTGCTCCACTGAAAGCTGGTCAGTTGTTCATCCTTCCTTTGACAAAATGAAATTGTGAAGCAGTTTCCTAATTTGAGGTTCTTAACAGATGAAGGGAAATAATAGCCTTTGATATTCATTTTCTTTCCTCAGAGAAGTAAACTTGAGTGGCATGAGGAGGCAGTAATTGGGTACCTTTAATCCAGCCTTTACGGATGTGCAAACCTGAACTTTTTTGCTAACATTAGGTCATATTACTATTTGAGTCCTGCCTTCTAGACAGTCCCACTGAAATAACGCATCAAAAAGCACGCAAGCATGGAAATGGTAGAAGCAGCATGCAATTCGCAATGTTCTTCTTACCAGGTTTTGCAGGGGCTCCCTTGGAGGGACTCAGTCCTGGGCGACCTAGGGCAGCATGGCATGTCTGAGAAGACAGCAAATCAGTCCCAGAAATGGAGTGCTTCAGAAAGACCCAGTAAGAGAAACATTACTTTTATCTTCTGATGAAACAGCCTTAAGGACATAGCTTCCATTTAACTCAGGGACCTTTAACCCTGATGATATGAGGAAGGAGCTAAGTATATTGGGGTCATGTTGTGAGTCACCCTCTTTCCTGCATTAGAATTGAGTAGAGGTCCTCCCCTTGGGGCAATTAGTACCAAAGTCTCAGCACCTTTTGTTAATTCATTTATTTCTTCCTCTGAACAAGTCAACCTAGCCCCCTCTTAAATTAATTATAGTCCAGAATTTAAAAAAACAGCTCTGTGCTGGTTTCCTCCTATCTTTAATTTTTATCCCTAAGAAAGAAAAAAGAAAACCTATAGGAAGGTATTAATCTACTTAACATTTCTAAGTACATCATCCAAAGGATTTTGTTTTTTTAATCTTACATATGCTCAGCAGAGTTACTGGCAAAAACTGTACATTTTCTTCATTTCATCCTTTCAACATCAAATAGGAGGCAGCAAAAATTGGATCAGACTTCAAAGCCTGCTGTGGGCTCCAAGTCACAGAGAGACGCCTCCATTTCACATATTGAATTTGAGCAGGATATCAAAGTGCTACCAAAGAACCTCGGGTCCTTACTCAAAAAGAGGCTCTAACATCTGTAGAGAGTGGAGTGCACAGACAAATCACCTCAGGGAGCAGCTAGCATTTATTCTCAGCAGCAAATTTCCAGGCTTTTGATTCTCTCTTCACTGTACCTCCCTGTCTCTCTGCTGAACCAAAGTTGTTTAGCAAGCTGGGCTTTTGTCTCAAAGACTTCAAAATATCACTAACAGTTTCATGTTTGGATGACCTGACCAAGCAGCCACAGACAGGCTTCCCAACCACCGACTTGGACGAGCATGAGAGATATATAGTCACTTCAGAATTAAGGTATCCAGCTACCTTATTTGGATGTCCTGTGAAGATGTCACACCCTTTTGGAGAACGCTGGGCTTGTGGATGCCTAAAATGAAAAGAATAATACTTTTTGAAAGGCCTAAAATAATTTTTAAGAACTTACAGAGGACTGTTTTCCTCCAAAGATAGATCAGAACATATTCTTATCAAGTTCCCATCACTTCCCATTCTAGTCCTTGGTTAAAAGAACATGGTCAACTTAAGAAAATGTATCCTAGGGGGGCGGCTGGGTGGCTTAGTCGGTTAAGCGTCCGACTTTCGTTTAGGTCATGATCTCGTGGTTTGTGGGTTCGAGCCCCACGTCGGGCTCTGTGCTGACTGCCAGCTCAGAGCCTGGAGCCTGTTTCAGAGTCTGTATCTCCCTCTCTCTCTGACCCTCCCCTGCTCACGCTGTCTCTCTCTCCTAGAAATAAAAATATTAAAAAAAAAAAAAAAGTAAAAAAAAAAAATAGAAAATGTATCCTGGGGCACCTGGATGGCTCAGTTGGTTAAGCGTCTGATTTCAGCTCAGGTCATGATCTCACAGTTTGTGGGTTCGAGCCCTGCGGCGGGCTCTGTGCTGACAGCTCAGGACCTGGAGCTGCTTCGGACTCTGTGTCTCCCCTTTTCCCTGCCCCTCCCCTGCTCATGCTCTGTCTCTGTTTCTCAATAATAAATAAATGTTAAAAATTTTTAAAAAATTAGAAAAGAAAATGCATCCTATTAGGTGTTGCTGCTATATCCACAGTCAGCCTGAGGTCCTAAGATTGAAGAAGCTACCCTTTTTAAAGTTATGTGATATAATTTAGTTCACTATTAGGCATTCCCAGACTTTACTAAGAAGCTAACAAAACTGATGCTAAGGTTATACTTCCCAGCCAGCACATTAATCACATTAATTGTTAAATAATTCAAAATAGATTCTGTAGTCAAATAAGTATGGGAAATGCTGAGTTGTACATAGTTAAGAGGCTTCCTTATTGCAGGAATTATCTTTTACAGTCACAGTATCCATTTATGGATTCCTAAGGCACAGGGGTGTGTGTGTTGGGGGGGAGGGCTGGAAAGTTTCTTAAACTAATTTGACCAAGCAACTCAAAAAGTGATAAACTACTAAGGTGCCTGGGTGGCTCAGTCGGTTAAGCATCTGACTCATGATTTCGGCTCAGGTCAGGGTCTCATAGCTCATGAGTCTGAGCCCCCTATTGGGCTCTGTGCTGACAATATGAAAGCTGCTTGGGATTCTTTCTCTTCCCCTCTCTCTGTTCCTCCCTGACTTGCTTTCATGTGCTCTCCCTCAGAATAAATAAACTTAAAAAAGTGATAAACCACTAACATTTATTAAAATATTAATGTTTCATGGAGCAAAGTTTGTGCTGTGTCCCCAGTTTCTAATAATCGAAAATCAATTGTGCTGTGCCCCCAATTTCTAGTAATTGAAACCCACTGTATAAAAGTGTAATAATTATAACTCACTGTAAAAATATGAGCCGGCCCTTTCAGTTGGACCCCAACATAATGGAAAACACTGATTTGAGGAAGGGAAATCTGGATTCTAACTCCTGCCTCAAAATCTCTGGGTTCTCTCTCTCTCTCTCTCTCTCTCTCTCTCTCTCACACACACACACACACACACACACACACTCAGACATATGCACATAACTGGGAAAACTTCTTTAGTATTCCAGGTTCTAGTTTTCCTCATCTGCAAAATGAAGTGATTGAGATAAACTATTCCTAATGTCTCTTTTAGCTCTCTATTAAAAATTGTATTCCAGGGCGCCTGGGTGGCTCAGTCGGTTAAGCATCCGACTTCGGCTCAGGTCGTGATCACACAGTTTGTGGGTTCGAGCCCCTCACTGGGCTCTGTGCTGACAACTAGCTCAGAGCCTGGAGCCTGTTTCAGACTCTGTATCTCCCTCTCTCTCTGACCCTCCCCTGCTCACACTGTCTCTCTCTCAGAAATAAATAAAAAAACATTTAAAAAAATATTGTATTCCTTATTTAAACTGATAAATTCATTTTCTGAATTTTCTGTTAGCAGTTCAGGAATTTACCTTCAAAATGCATCTATAAATAGAGGATAAGCAATATCCCCATTTAAAAAATACCACATCAGTACCTGGGGAGAGGGGACTATAATGATACACTGATTTGTGTGTGCCTTTGCTTATCAAATGACTCCCACTATGGAATGTAAGTTCTAAGAAGGCAGGGATCAGATCTACTTTATTCTATATTCTATATCAGCACCTAACCCTAGTGGCTGGTATGTTGTAAGGACTCAATAAATATTTGACAGGAATGAATAAAAGAATGACTAGTGGACCCCTAAAATATGGGCCATGAAGATCAGGTTAAAAATAACCTTAACAGGGGCGCCTGGGTGGCTTAGTCGGTTAAGCATCCGACTTTTGCTTAGGTCATGATCTCGCGGTTCGTGGGTTCGAGCCCCGCATCGGGCTCTGTGCTGACTGCCAGCTCAGAGCCTGGAGCCTGTTTCTGTCTGTGACTCCCTCTCTCTCTGACCCTCCCCTGCTCACACTGTCTCTCTCTCTCCTAGAAATAAATGAAAAAGAAATTAAAAAAAAAAAACCTTAACATTAACATTAATGAGCTTTTATGTAACACTTCATATTTTAAAAAATGCTTTTATATATCTAATGAGTTTCACAACCATTTGAGCTAAGTACTTTAACTGTTCCCATTATATAGATGAAGAAACTGTAGTTCAGAGAAGGTAAGGGATTTGGCCAGGGATCATGTGAACACCTGGAAGAACTAAGACATTGACCTCCGTTGGTCTGACTCCAAATCCTCTGTCTTCCTTTGAAACTGGACACCCTCTGGTACTCTTGGGTTTCTATGCGTCAGCCCCAGGAGCTCATTCCTGTCGGCCTAAGCAAGGCCCAATGGCTCTGGGACACCCAAAGGACAGATGGACTCTGAGGTCCCCTAGGAGTCCGGTAAGGTCTGGAGAAAATCTAAGGAGGAGACTGTCACATTACTACGGGCACTCTAGTTTGCCCTCCCTGCCCCAACACGGAAATGAAACCTGTTAAGAACTCCACTCACTTGCAGGGCTTTCTAGGATCCAAAGCCAAGGACAGACCTCTTACAACTCTGCACAGAGAGGGTCAGTCCATCTGTTTGACCCCCCTCCTCATTCAAGCCTTTGGAAGAATCTAAGGCAGCTCAATATAATGTTTATATGTGTTACTTGGTTTTATAAAAACGGAGGTGGAGTGGATAGTGCCTATAGGCAAATAGATTAGAAAATTCCTGACTGCACCTATGCACATGTACCCCAGTGTTCATAGCAGCACTCTCAACAATAGCTAAAACATGGAAAGAGCCTAAGTGTCTATCAACGGACGAATGGATCAAGAAGATGTGGTTTATGTATACAATGGAATATTACTTGGCAATGAGAAAGAATGAAATCTGCCCATGTGTAGCAACATATGGACCTTGAGGGTGTTATGCTGAGCGAAATAAGTAAGGCAGAGAAGGACAAATACCATATGTTTGCATGTATAGGAGGATTAGGAGGAATTTAACAGAGGACCATAGGGGAGAAGAAGGGGGGAAATGGTGGGGGAGAGGGAGAGAGGCAAACCATGAGAGACTCTTGAATGCTGAGAAAAAACTGAGGACTGATGGATGTGGCGGGGGGGGAAGGGGGAGATGGGCATGGAGGAGAGCACTTGTGGGGATGAGCACTGGGTGTTATATGGAAACCAATTTGACAATAAACTATTAGTAAAAAAAAAAAAAAAATCCCTGATTAAACAAATACACGATTAAAGCAGGTTTCTCTCCTAAGAGGCTTTCTGGAAACTTCAACTTAATACTATGCACAATGAAACCCTACCAGTGGAAAAGAACACACAGCATTTCCCAGATGTTATCTTAATGTCAGCCATCTCCCAGTGAGTGTGTTGGAGGTCTACCGGTTCTTATAACATGCCTTAGGAAATACTAATCTGAGCCGCCCTTATTTGAAACAAATTCCAATATGCCTTTAAAAAAATGGTATAAGTTAAGTTTTCTTCACAAGTCTAATGGCCTTAACTCCTTTGCGGCAATTTTATCAGATATGTTGTCATGTGCCTCAAGGACTTGAGACTGGCAGTGAATGATAATGCTCCTTAGGTTGTCACCTCCAAAATAAGGAAAAGCATGATAATAAAAAATAGCCAATGTTTATTGCATGCATACACGTCACCAGGCATCTGCCAAAGAATGGATACACAGTTACTTCTAACAACCATGTGAATTTGGTTCTATTTTTTTATATTCATTTTACAGTATGAGGGAATCAAGGCTCAAGAAACGAATGATTTGGTTCATGTCACAACTAGTCCATAAATAGTATGCCGTAATTTGACAAAGTACAACATCGATTCATGATAAAAATCTTCAAATAAAGTAGGTTTAGGGGGAATATACTTCAACATAGTAAGGGCCATATATGAAAAACACACAGCAAATATCATCCTCAATGGGGAAAAACTGAGTCTTTCCCTTAAGGTCAGGAACAAGACAAAGATGTCCAGTCTTCACCACTTTTATTCAACATAGTACTAGAAGTCCTAGCCATAGCAATCTGAGAATAAAGAAATGAAAGGTATCCAAAAAACAATAAGGAAGAAGTAAAACTTTCACTATTGCAGAGGTCATGATACTATATATAGAAAAGCCTGAAAGACTCTACCAAAAAACTATTAGAACTGATAAATGAATCCAGTAAAGTCACAATATACAAAACCAATGTGCAAAAATCTGTTGTATTTCTATATATAAATAATGAAGCAGAAGAAAGAGAAAATAATCCCATTTATAAATGCACCAAAAATATTAAGATGCCTAGGAATAAACTTAGGCAAAGAGGTGAAAGACCTGTATTCTGAAAACTATAAAACACCAGTGAAAGAAATTGCAGATGACACAAAGAAATGGAAAGATATTCCATGCTCATGACTGGAAGAACAAATACTGCTAAAGTATCTATACAATCCAAAGCAATCTGCAGATTTAATGCAATTCCTATCAAAATACCAATAGCATTTTTCACAGAACTTGAACACACAATTCTAAATTTTGCATGGAACCACAAAAGACCCCAAATAGCCAAAGCAATACTGAAAAGCAAAAGCAAAGGTGGAAACATCACAATTCTGGATTTCGAGTTATATTACAAAGTCGTAGTGATCAAAACAGCATGGTACTGGCATAAAAACAGACACATAGGTCAACAGAACAGAATAGAAAACCCAGAAATGAACTCACACCTATCCAGTCAATTAATCTTTGACAAAGCAGTAAAGAACATTCAATGGGAAAAGAACAGTTTCTTGAGCAAATGATG
The DNA here is from genome assembly GCA_017311185.1 of Proteles cristata cristata. Taxonomy (NCBI): domain Eukaryota; kingdom Metazoa; phylum Chordata; class Mammalia; order Carnivora; family Hyaenidae; genus Proteles; species Proteles cristata. The sequence continues at coordinate 55,553 of JAESUZ010004073.1, read as the reverse complement.
TTGGAAAAACTGGACACCAACATGCAAAAGAAAGAAACTGGACCACTTTTTTACACCATATGCAAAAATAAATTCTAAATGTATTAAAAACCTAAATGCAAGACCTGAAACCATTAAAATCCTAGAAGAGGACGCAGGTAGTAACTTCTTTGACATTGGGTGTTAGCAACTTTTTTCTAGATTATGTCTCCCGAGCGAAGGGAAACAAAAGCACAAATAAACTATTGCAACTATATCAAAATAAAAAGCTTCTGCACAGTGAAGCAAACAATCAACAAAACTAAAAGGCAACTTATGGAATTAGAGAAGATATTCTGCAAATGATATATCTGATAAATAGTATTCAAAATATATAAACTTATAATACTCAACACCCAAAAAGCAAATAGTCCAATTAAAAATGGGCAGAAAATATGAACTGACATTTCTCCAAAGAAGATGCCCAGATGGCCAACAGACACATGAAAAGATGCTCATCATCACTTATCATCAGGGAAATGAAAATCAAGACTCTAATGAAATAATAACCTCACACTTGTCAGAATGGCTAAAATAAAAAACACAAGAAACAGCAAGTGTTGGAGAGGATGTGGAAAAAAAGGAATCCTTTTGCACTGTTGGGGAAAATGCAAATTGGTGTAGCCACTCTGGAAAAACAGTATGGAGGTTTGTCAAAAAGTTAAAAATAGAACTACCCCAGTATCCATCAGTTGTACTACCCAAAGAATACAAAAAAATACTTTGAGTATTTACCCAGAATACAAAAACACTAATTCAAACAGATACATTCACCTATGTTTAGAGTAGCATTATTTATAATTATTTATAATAGCCAAGATATCGAAGCAGCCCAAGTGTCCATCAAGAGATGAATGGATAAAGAAGATGTGGAATATATATACAATGGAATATTACTCAGCCATAAAAAAGAATGAAATCTTGCGACTTGCAATGACATAGATGGAGCTAGAGAGTATAATGCTAAGCAAAATAAGTCAGTCAGAGGAAGACCATGTGTCATATGATTTTTCACTCATATGTAGAATTTAAGAAACAAAACAAATGAGCAAAGGGAAGAAGAAAACAGAGAGGGAGAGAAAGACAAACCAAGAAACAGACTCTTAATTATAGAGAAGAAACTGATGATTACTAGAGCGAAGGTGGTAGTAGGATTGAGTTCAATAGATAATGGGGATTAAGGAGGGCACTTTTCATGATGAGCACAGGTTGATGTATGTACTTGTTGAATCACTATATTATACACCTGAAACAAATACAACACTGTATATTAACTAACTGTAATTCAAATAAAAACTTAAAAAAATAATGCAGCATAAAACATGCTGACATAGAAAAGGAAACTCCAACAGGAAATTATTGATTTAGACAAGGATTGTCAATTGCTCATGAAACCTTCAGACAAGTGGTTGATAGTAAACAGGACATTCATACGGCACCACCACACAGAGTGCTTCTTTCAGGTCACAAGGAGAGCAAGGTCTAACAGAACATTGGAGAAATCAGAAGGTCACCACCTTAATCGAATGTCAGTCTTAGCAGCACTAGCCAAGACAACATTGTCTTGTGATGTGAGGCAGTATGAAGAGTTCAACATCATCCATGACATTTCTATTTGTTTCAGCCAAAAACATCTAACTTGAACGTAATCAAAGCTTTAAATCTAACTTACAGTTTAACCAGAACACAGGATATATAGGGACAAGATAAGACCATGAAGAATCAGGCAAACAAATACAGAAGGTGAGCTATTTTATGGGATAATTAGCTCAATCTCTTAAAAAGTGTCATGAGAAAGTATTATGTATTAAATGAGATTTAGGGATATAGCAATTCAGTGCAAGGTAAGAACCTAAACTGGACCCTGGCTTGTACAAAAAAGTATAAAGGACATTCTTAGGACAACTGGAAAATTCTGACTACACATTGGTATTAGATGATATTAAGGGATTATTAATTTTTATTATTTTATTTTACTAAGTAGGCTCCATGCCCAATGTGGGTCTTGAATTCACAGCCTCAAGAATAAGAGTCGCATGCTCTACTGACTAAGCCAGACAGGCACCCCAGGAATTATTCGTTTTTAAAGTGTGATATTATTGGGGCACTTGAGTGGCTCAGTCGATTAAGCATTCAACTTCAGTTCAGGTCATGACCTCACGGTTCATGGATTCAAGCCCTGCATCAGACTCTGTGCTGACATCTCAGAGCCTGGAGCCTGCTTCAAATTTTGTGTCTCCCTCTCTCTCCACCCCTCCCTCACTCAGGCTCTGTCTCTCTCAAAAAAATAAACATTCAAAAATTCATTAAAACAATAAAGTGTGATGTTATTTTGAAACTGTAGGAAAATTTAAAAATACAATACTGTCCTCAGCCTCCATTAGGAATCACACTCTAAATGGCAGTGAATAGGAAGCAGTTGTGCATCTACATTTGATTTCTTACATATTCCAAGGGCTTTCCGAGCCTCTCCGAAGCCATGACTAAAGTCTTAAACAGATTTCCTCCTGGGTTCAGTAGCTCTGCTGCTTTGCTGCAGTCAGTTCACTCAGCTGTGGGTTCTAGGGGACATAGAAAATCTCACATCTCAGGGAGAGCACTTCTGCTGGGCATCAGCCCTGAAAAAAGCACCCAAAATGAAACTTACATCTAATTCTTTGTTAAACCCTCATCCCAGTGTGACTGGATGAGAGGCTGAGTGCAGGCTGGCTCTCGAGTGCGTGGCTGCTGAGAATGCCCCGGCATCTTTCCTCTACAGCAAAGATCCATGGGGCCAGCTGGCTTGGTCATGCTGGGCTGGCAGCTCTAGGTGAAGTCACCACACACCAAAACTGGGTCTCAGCTTTAACAGACTCCAAAATTCAGTTTGTCAATTCACTGAGGGGTGATGATTTTTTCAGAGTGGAGTTGTACGAAATAAACTCACAAGAGTCATATTTGAAAAGTAGAATGCCAGTGTGTGATTTCACAAGGAGTAGTATAATCTGGACTCTACTTTCCCCTCACTGGTTGGCTGATATACTCTGGAGACCAATTTATGCATTAGAATTCAAGGAAAGTGCTCTGTGTCAACTGTGAGGATCTGATCCATCAATATGGTCTCATAACTGGCCTTTTCCTACTTTAGGGTTAGAATCGGTAACTTTTCTTGGATGGGAATTGAGACACACTGGTTACCCTCAGACTCTCCGTTTTATACACTTCATTTATATTTCTTTCTGCAGTTTTTATTAACTTTGATAAAATTTACAAGATTACATCTTATCTTTTATCAATTATAATTTAGAATGGCTTGTAGACAAACTGAGAAACTCATTAGTCGTTCACACTTGAAAGCATATTCTAATTTCAAAACAGTATAGGTTGCAGCTAATTCATTGTGGGTTGATTTCTGTTAGCTTCCTGCTGTCTCTAGATTTCTGAGTAATTCTCATTGTAAATTCGTGTGTCTTCTGTGGTAGCCCTGGGAGAAAGACTAATCAGCATAACCAAGAAAATTTGTTCCTGCTTCTTTGATAGCTCTGAAAAAATAATCTGTTGTATATGGAGCTCTTAATGAGAAGAGGTCAATTTCTTGTTCCCAAGAAGCACTAGCCAATCCACCCTGAGAAAGATATGCTCAGACCAAGATATTTTAACATAGTAGGATCCCCATGAATCTTGGGGAAGGCACATTTGAGATAAATAAAGTCATACAATTTTTCTTATGGATATTACCATGAAGGATAATAGAAAACATAAACATCTTTGCAAGTGGTTTCAGTAAGTTCAAGGTAAGGTAAATAAAGACAGTTTTAAAATGACATCAGAGAAAAGAACACCATCCTTTGTAAAAGGACAGATCCCAAGCTGACCTGAGCACTAACAGGGTTTCCATGTGAATTGGCCACAGGTCAAACCCCAACTGGCAACTGAAGAATTCTTTTTTAGCTCTTATATGGAATCTGAACAATGTGAGGGCTGAGGGTATAAATGTGAAACACCATCAAATCTGAATCTTCCCCTATTGTTACTATGCATCAACTCTTCCCTTAATTGCATCAGCTAGGTGTCCATGCATACTCTTCTTCCTGCTTATGTTTCTTAAAATCGTTTTGAAGATACAGAGGATTGGAAGAATAGAAAATGTTCTAAGAAGAATACAGATTTTCAGGTTAAGGTACTCAAAATGTATAAGATAATGCACACTGTATTACAAAACTTGGAAAGCCAGGATTTCTAGAATGCTTTGTTCTCTGTCACCACCATCACAACAAATAAGCTTTTGCCAAGCCCCCACTAAACCTCATCAGGGTTGTATTCCACAGCCAGATAGAACTACTGTTAATATCTTGATGTATATCTTTTCAGATGCTTTTCTATGCCTATAATATACATTAAAAAAAAACAAAGGCTCAGATGTTTGCCATTGTAACTTACCTCTGGAAGTTATGAGGATCTTTTGATATATTTGTGTGTAGTACACACATATGTAAGTGTGCATGCATGTCATATTTAGGGCTGTATAGCATTACATTGGGTGATTATCATAAATGATTTTATCTCTTATTTTTATTTATTTATTTTTTTTTCTTAAATAGTTTATTGTCAGGTTGGTTTCCATATAACACTCAGTACTCATCCCAACAAGTGCCCTCCTCCATGTCCATCATCCCTCTTCCCCTCTTCCCCATCAGCCCTCAGTTTGTGCTCGGCATTCAAGAGTCTCTCATGGTTTGCCTCCCTCCCTCTCCCCCACCATTTTTCCCCTTCTACTCCCCCATGGTCCTCCTTTAAGTTCCTCCTAATCCACCTATATGTGCAAACATATGGTATCTGTCCTTCTCTGCCTGACTTATTTCGCTCAGCATAGCACCCTCAAGGTCCATCCATGTTGCTACATATCTCTTACTTTTAAATATTTAAGTTGTTTCCAGTTTATGATATTATAAATAACGAATCATGAAATATTCTGTGCATACAGTTATGAGTACTTATCTAATTATTTTCTTGGATAAATCTTTTTTTTAATATTTATATTTAAGAGAGAAATAGAGCAAGAGCAGGGGAGAAGGAGGGGTAGAGAGAGACAAGACAGAATCTGAAGCAAGTGCTAGGTTCTGAGCTGTCAGCACAAAGCCTGACCCAGGGCTCAAACTCACAAGCTGTGAAATCATGGCCCGAGCCCAAGTTGGACGCTCAACTGACTGGGCTACCTAGGTGGCCCTGCTTCTTGGATAAATCTTAATTTGAGGCTGTTGAGTCAAAGGGTGAGCAAATTCTTTGCCTGTTTTATAGCTTTTAAATTGTATCACCAAATTCTCCTCTAAAAGGCAATAAAAATTAACATGCATTCCTGCAAAAGTATGAAAGGACCTACTTCTCTTCCTATCACCAACACTGTGTATTATTAGTCTTTTAATCTTTGCTTACCTCTTTGGTCAACAACAAAGGAGGTACCTCATTATTAGTTTAATTAGCATTTGTTGATTCCAAAAGAAGGAAAACATTATTCCTGGGCTTTGACATAATGACAAGAAGGAAATACAAAGAGCACAGAAGAAGTGGAAACAAACAATAATCATGCAAAATAAGATCACCATTACTGCAGGAAAACAGGGAAACATGAAAGAATGATCACAGCCTTTGTGTTGTTTGTTTTGAATTATGTTTGGCTCCTTGGTAACTTTTACATAGATTCTGAAGTTTCGCCCTACATCTCAGCATCCCAACCAGTATCACTGCTGAGTAAGATGAATTTGCAAGTTATACTTAAATAGATGGGTATTAGTTTGTTCCTGGACACATAATTATTTTAAGTTTTAGAGCATGGCTCAAGTACAAATTCATCAAAAGGGCTGATAAATGTTTCATAATGCCATTACTCGAAGTTAGCACTACAAGTTAAATGTATGTACTTATACTAATTTCCTAAGTCCCACTGAGTCCTTTAAATTTGATATTTCCTTGCCTCATTGCTTTTCCCCAACCTGTGAGTCCATAGAGCCTTAATTTGCCAGCTCTTGTATTCTCATTTCTTTTTTTTTTCTCCTTTACTACTTTATTGCAGGAAGCTGTCTTGTGTAAAGTCTAAGGTTAAGAGCAGAAGCCTTTTCTTCATTCTGGTGAGAAACCTTGTCTTATTGGAAAAAAGGACACTCAACTGAGAGCGCTTGAAATAACCCGCACTTAAAGTAACCCATAAAACGTACTTTAGTTCTTTATCAGCAACCAAGGGAGCGAAGACGAAACCAGCCTCAGGCCCAGGGATGGAATTCAGATGCAGCAGTGAGGAAATGCACTGTGACCCAAAGAAACACACAACCACAGGCCGAGGGCCACAGCACAGCCAGAATGGCTGAACACACTTCTCTGTGCTCAAGATGTGACTAGATCATCTTGATTAATCCTCCTGTCAGTGCTGGCAGCGAAGGTCCTACCGGAATCCCCTTTTAACACCTGAAGCTTGAGTGGACTGGGTCCCCTGCCTAGGTGGCATCCAGACATCCTGACACAAGCCCAGGTCCGGCGGACACAGAGCCTGTGTTCTCAGCCTCTGGCACCATTTTGCTACTGGACTCTTCCAGACAGTCACACAATTGATTTGGGATCTTAATCAATGTTGCTTGGAGCAACTGACTTTTAATTCTAGAAAATTTGCCAAAAAAAAGATTGAGTTAAGCTCAGCTGTATCTGCAGATACCCCTTTATCCCTGTTGACCTTTTATTTACCTTGTGTCTATGGACTAGTATGAAGATTATATACACTGTACCACACTCAAGATTCTAATTTGTTGGAAAGACTTCTTAAGATTCTGTATAATTGGGGTGCGTGGGTGGCTAAGTAGGTTGAGTATCCAACTCGATCTTGGCTCAGGCCATGATCTCAGGGTTTGGGAGTTTGAGCCTCACACTGGGCTATGCACTGGCAGCGCTAGCAGTGTGGAACCTGCTTGGGATTCCGCCTTTCTCTTTCTCTGCCCCTCCCCTGCTCACATTCACGCACACACTCTCCCTCTCAAAATAAATAAATAAACTTAAAAAAAAAAAGATTCTTTTTAATTATAAAAATGTGTATTACATGTGAAATATAAGCTCCTCAATTGCCTCCCAGACATCATTCACTCATTCATTCCACAAATATTTTTTGAGTACCTTTGTCTCTTGCTGTTATGGGGAAGATGGCAGTGACAAGGAAATCAAGGCTTCCTCTGTTTCTAAGAACCTATAATCTAGTGGGGGAAGCAGACAGTGAAAGAAAGAGATAAGTAAGTGTGCCAGCACATTAAACAGAAGTGCCAAATGGGGCACCTGGGTGGCTTAGTCGGTTAAGCGTCCGACTTTCGCTTAGGTCATGATCTCGCGGTTCGTGGGTTCGGGCCCCGCGTCGGGCTCTGTGCTGACTGCCAGCTCAGAGCCTGGAGCCTGTTTCAGTTTGTGACTCCCTCTCTCTCTGACCCTCCCCTGCTCATGCTGTCTCTCTCTCTCTCCTAGAAATAAATAAAACATTAAAAAAAAAAAAAAAAGAAGAAGTGCCAAAGAAGAAAACTGAAGCAAGAAAGGGGCGTTAGAAGTGTTGGAGGCAGGGTCTGCAATTTTAGTTTATTTTTATTTTTAAAAAATATTTATTTATTTTAAGGGAGAGAGTGAGTACAAGTGATTGCACATGAACGAGGTGAGTGGGTGGGGGGAACAGCGAGAGGCAGATGGAAAGGGAGAGAGAATCTCAAACAGCCTCCACGCTCAGCGCAGAGGCTGACATGGGGCTCAATCTCACAACCATGAGATCATGACCTGAGCCAAAATCAAGAGTTGGACATTTAACAGACTGAGCCACCTAGGCATCCCTACAGTTTACAGTTTTAGACTGAAGGGCTGCAGTAGATGATATCTGAGTAGAACCCTTAATCAATAAATGCGAATTGATATCTTTGAATATGTTTTCAAGAAAAAGCTCCTAAACGGTAAAAAAACCATTATGTGTTACAGCACGTACAAACCAGAAGACTACTGTAAATGCTTGGTAAAGGCTTAGCAACATATTTTATGATACATATTTATGATATACATGTACATATTCCTGACGTATTAGTGCCAAAGCACTTGGGCTAAATACACTCACTTAGTAATGTATTTTGAATTCTAAGTATACAACACAAAATTTTTTGGTATGTTTCTTATTTTTAAAAAATTTTTTAAATATTTTATTTATTTTGAGAGAGAGATAGAGACAGCGTGAGCAGAGGACGGTGAGAGAGAGAGGGAGTCATAGAATCTGAAACAGGCTCCAGGCTCTGAGCTAGCTGTCAGCACAGAGCCTGACGCGGGGCTCGAATCTACAAACCAAGGAATCATGACCTGAGCTGAAGTGGGACACTTAACCGACTGAGCCACGCAGGCACCCCTTGGTATGTTTTTTTAAATACTTCATGGGACATACACTAAAAATTATTTATATAAAATTAAAATTTAAGTGGGTATCTTGCAGTTTTATTTGCTAAATGTGACAACTTCATCTTGGGCAAATAAGTACCTTGGCATCTTCATCAGGTAAATATAAATAAAAATTCTTGCCAAATTGGGGCAAAAGGATTCCATTTGTGCTTTTAGGCAGAACAAAATATAAGACAAAAGGATTTTAAAATAATTAAGTTAGAAGATACATTCATGGTCAGAGTTTAGAAACACACACTTAGAAAGGTGTTATATGGTTGTCTCTAATTTTGTGCTTCTGAAAGTCCCTGAACTGGGAACCTACAGGCTTGACATACAGGAGAAAGCTAATGACAGGTACCCAGGGTGGCTTCCTTTCTGTAGCCTCTGTTTCTCCTTTGAGTGGGGCCACAAGGTGAGTTAATTTTGACTGACAGTTCTAGCACTTTAAAGACTAAATTAGGCCAGGGCACAGACTTGTGGAGGCAAAGGAAACTTCAGAGATATTTACCATATCTTTTCCATGCTTTAAGTGGGAAAACTGAGGCCCAGAAAGGCTGATGTAACTTGTCCAAGTAAGTCAGAGGAAAGAGGAGTCTAACAACCACATTCTTTGGATGATGCTCTGGTCACCAGTACACATCTAAAAGGTAATATTTAACCCTGTTTTCCTCCTTTAATTATGAAAGCAGTGCTCAGTTCAGAGAAGTAAAAGCAAGAAATCCTGAAATAAAGTGTGTGATGGGCAGGCACTGAATGATGAGGCACAAAGGCAGATGAGGGAGGAGGTGTGAGCATAGGGAGAAACAGTTGAGGGAATTTTTTAAAAACTGAAGTTGAAAAAGCCTAAACAAGATTGTATGCAGTCAGCAACGTCACAGTGGAGAAGTCAAGGACAGACAGCAAGCAGGGCAGTGCTCATGTGAAGAGCCGTGTGGGTACGGATTGAGGGGGACTGTGATCTAAAGAGAAAGTGGCTGCTGAACTGCCCAGTCAAAAGGAGGGAAGTAGCACCGACTTTATTTTTTAGTTTTAACTTTTTTTTTCCAAGTAGGTTCCACACCCAGTGTGGAGTCCAATGGGGGGCCTGAACTCAAGACTCTGAGATTAAGAGTCAAATGCTTAACTGACTGAGCCACGTATGCTCCCCAATTTTAACTTTTTATTTTGACTTAATTTCACATTTATAGTAAGATAAAAGAATATCATATGAAATTTTGTATACTCCTCAGCAGATTCTCCAAACATTAGCAATATATACATTTGCCTTATCCTCTCCTCTCTCTTTGTCTCAGTACACATATACTGATATCCATACACACAAATACATATAATTTTTTTTTAACCATTTGAGAGTCAGTTGTACCTGGTGTCCCTTTATCCCTAAATACTTTAGTGTGTGCTTCTTAAAAGCAAGGGCATTCTCATATATGGTGACATAAAATAACCAAAATCAGGAAATTAATATTAATACAGAACTATTATCCAATGTTTAGACTGTCTGGATTTTGCCAACTGTCCCAATAATGTCTTCTATAGAAAAGGAAAATTCTGGACCATACATGCATTCAGTTATCAGGTTTCTCTAGTTTCCTTTCATCTGGAACAGTTCCTTAGTCATCCTTTGTGTTGCATTTTAAAGCCTATAGGTCATTAATTTTGGAAGAGGTCTCTCTGTTTTGTCTGCCATTTCTTCATGATTAAATTCAGATTATGCACATTTGGCATGAAATCCACTGAAGTGATACTGTGTTCTTCTCAGTGCATCTTATCAGGAGGAAGATGCTGTCAATTTGTCCAATTATTGGTGATGCTAACTTTCAACACTTGGTTAATGTGGTGTCTACCAGACTGCCCCACTGTTTTTTTGCAATCTCTAGGTATCACATGGAGATTTACTCTGTGATTATGAAAAAAGCTTGTTAACTCCTTAAACTTTTGCTACTAGTTTTGGCATTCATTGATGATTTTTTGCCTAAAACAATGATTATTTTGCTAGTTGCCAAACAATGATTTTCTGTTTTCATCATTCCTTTTACATTTATTATTTCATATTTTATTGTAAGGAAAAGCTTACCTTACTTCCTTTCTTCATCTTCCTTTCCCTCCCTCCCTTCCTTCTGTCTACCAGTGTAGAGTAATGGATTCTTATTTTATTCAATACACTATATTCTTTTATTTTTTATTTTTTTAATATTTTTATTTATTTCTAGGAGAGAGAGAGAGACAGCGTGAGCAGGAGAGGGTCAGAGAGAGAGGGAGTCACAGACTGAAACAGGCTCCAGGCTCTGAGCTGGCAGTCAGCACAGATCCAGATGCGGGGCTCGAACTCACGAACCACGAGATCATGACCTAAGTGAAAGTTGGACGCTTAACCGACTAAGCCACCCAGGCACCCCTATATTCTTTTATTATTATCAAAGTATTTACTTTGATACTGAAATTGCCCTCAATTTGGCACTAGCTTAATTTTTTTTTTACATTTGAGAGAAAGAGTGTGCACACATGTGCGCATGTGCAAGTGGGGGAGTGGCAGAGAGAAAAGGGGAGACAGAGGGAATCCCAAGCAGGTTCCATGCTGTCATTGAGGAGTCCAATGCAGGGAACCCGTGCACCATTGGATCCTGACCTGAGCCCAAGTCGGATGCTTAACCGACTAAGCCACTCAGGCACTTCAGCACTGGCTTCATTTTATAGAGTTAGGAATCACAGAATTCAAAAAGAACGACTCAGAAAAGAATGTAGAACACTAAAAATTACATAGGGAAAGGTGGATACTTCAGAGAGAACAACAGTAACTCCTTCTTTACTACTATTTATGAATGCATTTTATGTGTCAGGTAAGACATACTTGATATATGTTATCTCACTGAACATTCTCAACCTGGTGAGGTAGACATTGTGTCATTTTTGTCTTCCATTTAAAGATGAGGAAATGGAGCAAATAAGTTCATCAAGGCCTTACTTACCCTTAGCAGTAGCAGGTCTAGTGGACTGTAGAGAGTCCCTGCTCTCTCAACCACCAGGCAACTCTACAAATAGGTGTGGAAATCTTCAGGAAAGGAAAAGTTCTTAAAAAGCAAGTCGCACTGTTACAGAGGGTAGCTGGACATTTGTTCCAGGATTTATAGAGTCATCTGACCTTTTTGCATTTTTACAAATGGGGCTTTTGGAAACTGTCTACAAGTCTGTCATCAGTTTAGGAACTTCCCTAACCTGCACTGTGGAAACTGTCCAGCCCTGCCTGAAACCAGTGAGGGAAGCATAAAGAAAGAGTTCGTTTGTGCCAATGTCAACTGACACAGATCCAGAAACACATGAGTTGGCCAAGTCACCCGGGGAAGCATTCCCATGGGTTAAGGCAAATGAGAGCCAAATTCAGGAAGAGTGGAGAAAACTAAGGCAACAGCAGAGCAGGAATTCTTAAGAAAGTTGGTACCTATTCAAGTCTTTAGATCCCAGGTGAAGACAGGGCTGTAGTTCTGCCCTCCTGAGAGGCTAACATACCAGATCCTTCTTCCTGAAACAATACCACTGACTCCACCACCGCCACCACACCACCACTTTTAATATGAAATTTCAGATTCTATGAGACTGCACTTGGGTGAAAGAGGTATGCGGCATGCTAGAGAAACTAATGGAAACAACTGTCCTGCCTTAGAGGGAAAAGCACAATTGGATCTGATAATAACATCCTTACACTCCCAGGAGGAATGAACTAAAAATAAAAGACAACAAGGTGCTTGTGCTTCCTGCCAGTCAGTAAATCCAATAAGCAAAGGAGATGCCTCAACCTGGCGCCGGGTAGTTAACCGTCAGCCTGCCACCCTCTACCGGAGAGCAGCCATGTGGCTCTCAGAGCTAACAGCTGCCAAGCAGAACCCCTCAGATTAACCCATAGGTGGTGTTGAACCACTTCCCATTAAGATATTTGCAAAGCAAACAAAAATGATAGCCCCACTCTGAGTGCTGGGAGCAGGCCAGGAGCGCTGGCTGTTCTTGTTGACACAAAGAGCTCTCCGGGGAAGGTCTGGGCCAGAGCAAGGAAGGCCACTCCTGCCTGTCTCCAGACTGTGTTGATTTTAAGCCATTAGAATATTAGTAACAGGGTCTGTTTATTATCTAATTTCCCAGTCACAGCAGTCACTAGAGCCCTGTTTCACCAAAGCTCTCTATTCCTGTCTTCCTGACCTACACCACTGAGATGAAAAGAAAAAAATTCAACCCTCCTCCTGTTTTGTCTGCTCATCAAGGAGGCAAGTCTGAGAAGTCGCCGAGCTGCAGACGGAAAGAGTGTGGCATTGCTACTGTCAACGGCTGCTGTGGTGAATACTTGCTCGGGTTCCTTCACAGTTTAAAGTGACTGGGGCAATGCTAATGGGGAATATGCTGGAATATTTGTGCCCTACAGGTATAAGCCAAATGCAATGGAATCCACAAAACACGTTTAGGATAGAAACACTAATATTTTTTTCCTTTTAACCCAAAAAGAATGAAATAAAGTCCATAAGTCTGTGGAAATACACAGAGGTTAATCTCCCTTCAACCTGTAGGATTATAACCTAGGTTTCCTTAAGCGTTGATGATAAAACACTTTTATGTAGAATTCATTTTTACACAAATTCTGTTTCTTGCAATATTTTCAACCTGAGTAAGTTTTCTTTTCTAAAGCTTTTTTTCCTTTCAAAATCGGCTCAATATGCAGAGATTTTTTTTTTTTGAGAGAGAGAGAGAGAGAGAGAGAATATGAGTATGGAGGAGGATAGAGGAGAAGGAGAGGGAATCTTAAGCAGGCTGCACATCTAGCACGGAGCCTGACGCAGGGCTCAATCTCATGACTGGATCATGACCTGAGCTGAAATCAAGAGTTAGACACTTAACCGACTGAGCCACCCAGGTGCTTCACAAAGGTATTTTTGTCAAAAACTCATTCTGAGCCTGACTATAACAAAGGTATGGATGAAGATATAAGCAAAGTAGATATCCGAGATGTACTGAATTTCTAGAATTTCCTACACTCACAAAATGGGTAATGTACGATGGGAGCAAGGGATGATGAAATGATGAGAAGAATTTGTGAGATTTTGTCATTATTTGAAATTGTCCTTTAGATTAGAAACCAGAACTTTAAGGATGTAGGTAGGTATCAGTTGTGTAAGGAGAGAGACAAAGAGAGAAACTAGAGAAACAGAAAAGGAAAGAAAGAAAAGGAGAGAGTTAAAGAGAGATGATTTCTTTAGTAAAAAGTACAGATATCATCATCATTCTGAACCACTGATTTTTTATTAAAAAAAAAAGAAAGAAAAGAGCTAGTTGTCATTTAAAGTACAAAGTGAACTTTTAGAATCTTGAACATATCATTCAGTTTTGGATGATATCTATCCAAATAAAATTAAGTGTCACTGGACCAAAGTTCTCTGTAACTTTCTCTGGAATTTTCTCTGGAAAATGTGCAGGTTTTCCAGAAGGAAAGTGAATCCAACTTTGCAGGTCAACTCCACAGAGCTCATGCCATTACTTGCTGACAGCATCATATGCTGATGGCAAATGTGCTTGTGTCCACAGGTGACCATGTTTAAGGCTTTGGCAGGTGGTGTAACTGCAGCTGTACATGAGGTATGCTGAACACACCAAAAACTGGTTCTCATCTCAAACCATCCAAAGCATTTCTGGAGATGCTCGTGTTTGTCTGAGCGACCAGGCACAAGACACTGTCTTGAAGTGTGGGTCTTGTGTGTGGGTGGGGGTGGTCAGGGAACCCAAGTCAAAAATGCATTCTAACAGCAGGGTGCCAGCATGGCTCAGTCAGTTAAATGTCTTGACCCTTGGTCTTGGTCAAGACTCACGGTTTGTGAGTTGGAGCCCCTCATCAGGCTCTGTGCTGACAACTCAGAGCCCGCTTGGGATTCTGTCTCTCCCTCTCTCTGCTCCTCTCCCACTTGCTTTCTCAGTCTTTCTCTCTCAAAATAAAAAATCTTAAAAAAATATGTTCTAATATTTCTGCTTAAGTTCACTATGTCTGGTTCCTAGCAGCTAAGTCTAAATTAAGATAGTAACCATAGGCAGTGACCTGCCAATAAATGAGATTTATAAAGAAAACACATAATTAAGCATCTTCCCAAACTTGGGTCTTAATTTTTATCTTAAGTAGGCTTCACCCCCAGCATGGAGCCCAATGCAGGGTTTGAACTCATGCCCCTGAGATCAAGACCTGAGCTGAGATCAAGAGTCCAACACTTAAACTGACTGAACCACCCAGGCACCCCAGGTCTCATTTCTGAGTGAGGAAGTTAGAGCCATTAAAGAAAAATGAGACAATGTTAACATTTCCGTTCACTCATTTTGTTGGCACTGTTGGGTTTCTGAGAAAGCCAGATTCCTACTTTATCAAAAATCAATTATGTTCAAGTCGAACTCAACATAAATAAGAAGCATTTCTTGAGGTAAAACTAATTAAATTTAGCTTTGGATTCAAGAGAAATAAAAATTCAAAGAGCACACATTCATTCATCAATTATCCTTATGCTTATAATGGTCCAAGATCCAGATTTGGCTGAGTCACCCAGAAATAAGTGACAGTTTCAACCCTGGGCTTATTATCACATACAGAATACAGTAATAAGAGTTAACACTTTTGTGCCTTTACTACATGCCTGGTAGTCTTCTAAACATTTCCTATAATTTATTCTCTCACTGGTTATATGAGGTAAGTGCCATTATTAGGCATATGCTTAACTTGCCCAACGTCACTGAGCTAGTTGACGGACCTGAGCCTAGACAGAAGCAATCTGGATCCAGAGTCTGAAGCCTAAACTGCTTCCTCTGCCTGCATGGTGCATCTGAACACAGTGGACAGGAATCAAACTCGATGCTGGTGGGACCAGGCCATGAATTAAGCAGGCTGTGAGTAGGTATCAATAGAAGACAGCCAATATTCAGTTACAGCAGACTGCTGCTACATACAACAGTTTTTCAAAGCCATCAGAAATCTGAAGTGCTCCATGAAGGCTTTCTATTTTTATATGTTGGAAACTAAATTAAGAATTTCAAAAACACTGTACAGGCCAAATAAAATATGTCTGCGTCTGCAGACCATATTCTAACCAATGACTTTATGTGTACATTTTTCAGCTAATAGAATGCGGTCCAAAATATTTTGTGCATCTTTAAGCCTCCTATATCTTGGCTCCCATCTGCCTTATTGCCCATTACAGTTTTCTCTGCATCATGTCCCTCCCATAACACCACCTGCCTTCATCCCACTGGCCACCCTTCCTTCTCAGAGCACCCCCTGAACGTCATGCCTCTGGACCATGGCTCACTCTTTCTCCTTCCTGGGATGGTCTTCTCCTGGCTCTAGTCTGCTTCAAGACCCTGCACAAGGCACCACATGGGTGATAACTTGAAGGATGGGTAAAATATCACCAGGTAAAGAAAGAACTGGCAAGGAAATTCAACTCAGAAGGAATAGTATGGACAGATATACAGAAATAGGAAAACAAAAGACATACTGAACATCACCAAACAGCTCCAAATATTTTAAAAGAGGGCTCTAGTCTTTGGAATCTTGCCTATAAAGAGAACCTGGGCTGCTGACATTCTTGACATCCACAATCCTTCTAAAAGGGTCTTTTGCATAAGGATCACTGAAGATTGAAGGTTTGTTGAAATAGTTCAGATAAATATTTATGTACAGCCATAGGCAAATCTGCAAGGAAAAATATAACTCAAAACAGATTTTTCCTTGAAGCTCCTTTCAGCTGGTGGTAAGATTTCTGACTTCAAAAAGGGTTTGAAAATAAATGTGACCAATTAATATTTTAAAAATCAAGAAACTCCAGGAAGGCCCTAACAATCAAATAACCTTTGAAAGTTACCACTTGAGGGTGTGCCAGTGAAACCCTGGCCATATTGGCAAGGGTGAGTTGGGCCCAAAGTCAACCTCACATTGATCCCTTGGCATAAGAGCCAGGAACACAAGAAAATAAATTCTGGCTCTCAAGTTAAAGAAGAGAGTGAGCATCAAAGTTTCTAAGTGCTGGAATCCTCAATGCTTATTTTAGTCTAAAGCCCTCTAGCTCAGCCATAGGAGCCTTGACCCTTCATATTAGGCTGGCTGTTATACACCACTATCACTACTACCATTGCTACCACTTCTATCACCACAACCAACACCAGCATGTCATCATCCCTTGAGCATTTATCATGCGTCTAGTGCTATGCTAGTTCCCTCACACAGATCATTTCTAATCCTCACAATCATTCCCTTTTTGCAGCCCAGGATACTAAAGTTAAGAAAGATGAAGGAACTTGCCCTAAGACTCATAGTTTATAAGAAGCTGAACTATGATTTAAAGTCAGAACTGTCACCAAGGCCCATCTGCTTTCTACCCAAATGAGATAACACACAGAGGATCTACCACACCATGAGCACTTCCTAGAAGAAGGCCATCACCTCTACTACTATTCCCATACCTGCTGCCAACCTCCTTCGGGGTCCATCTGAATTTCTCTAATGCCATAGTGCATTAACTTGGCCCTGGCAACAGGCACTTGGCTGGAGGGCACCAGCCTCCAGAGAGAGTGAAACAGAAGTGGAAGGAAAAAGGAGCACAGGAACTTAATGGTGGGGGAGGAAAGGTCCTCCTGATACATAAGAAAAGTTCCACTTAATCTTCTTAGCACTGCCACATATTTCTGGAGGGACCGCCCCCCCCACCCCCCCCTTCCTCAACGCAGTGTGTTGTCAAGATATGTGGCAATATGTACTTTCACAGCCCACATGAAGATCTGGCCCACAGTTGGCCCTAACTGGGCGGCTGTTTCTCTGGCTCATCCATTCTGAGGTCAGCCCAATTGGCTCCAAGCCCCAGAGTGACAAGGATGACACACAGGAGAAATATGTGCTCGCTTTCCCCTCGAGCTGCCTGAGTCATGAAGATTCCCGTCACTCGGAGTCTGAGTCCTCCCTGAAGTGGCCCACAAGGACGCAGCTTCTCTGGAGGTGTGTAACAAGCTGGCAGAAACATGTGAACCAGCATTATCAATCTCCTGGCTCCCTTATAGGGGCTTCTTTTTATACAACAAGAGGCTAGCTGTGCTAAAGAATGTCAAATAAAAGCCTTGCAAGAGCTTTGCCATATGCAGGCCAAATTAAATTAAGAAGCATAATCCTCACTATTGTACTTATCAGCATTAAAATAGAGGATTACCATCATGGGAACAAAGGCCCATGACATAAAAGACTATTTCCTTTCTGCCATTCACTGTACACAGTTGCAGGCTCATGTAGGAAGTAGAGCAGAGAAGTACCACACCAACCACTGATTTCGACTTTTAACCTGAAGCTGCCTTCTCCATAGCCAAGTGGGCCCCCATCCCATCAGTGCACAAGGACATCTTCTCCATGAGGCTTTATCCCAAGAATTCTTTGCTGGAGTTTTCTCCACCAGTCACAGGATGACGATTTTCTGCCCATCGGGGTTTATTCATTAGCGGGTTGTGATGTAAGATTTGTCACAATGACAGTTATAGAGAACACAGAGCAGAAAAAGCCATGGGCTAAGCATCTGGAACCTGGAACTTGGACTGGCAGCAGAATGTATCAGTAACTTAGAAGTGTCAGCTCTGGAGTCAGAAGGCCTGCGTCCAAATCCTGACTCCGTTACATTACTAAGCAACATTGGCAAATTGCTTATCTTTTTTTAAACTTATACAAAAGCAATTTATTAACAGAAAACAATAATTTGAGAAATCTTGTTCACAGAAGGCAACCACAGCAACCCCCCTTCCTGCAGGTGCTATTGGAGGGGTTGAGGGTGGCATCTTCAATCTGCCCAACCTTCATTCCTGAGGGAACAATGGCTCTGAGGGCTGACTGGGCTCCAGGGCCAGGGGTCTTGGTCTTATTTGCTCCTGTGGCCTGGAGTTGGATGTGGAGGGCAGTGGTGCTCTCCTGTACCTCTGGGCTACCTCCTGGGGAGCCAACATGGCAGCACGGGGAGAGGACTCCTCTCAGTCAGCCCTCACCTTCCTCTCACCAGTCACACAGCAGATGGTCTCCTTGCCAGAAAGACCAGTGACATGGACAAAAGTGTCACTGAAGGATGCAAAGATGTGGCAGACACCAACACATTTTTCTCTTTCAGCTACCTGAGATCTGAGGCTGATGACCTGTTCTTCCTTCTTTTCCTTTCCCTTGAGATGTGCCATTTCTGCCTGTCTTCTTCAGACTCCACCATCAGAAAGCAAATTACTTGTAATATCTTACTGTCAGAAATTATAAAATGTGTACTTCTTTCATAAGGTAGTTATCTAAGGATTAAATAAGGTAATGCATATACAACACTTAATATGGTGCCCCAAATTTGTTAATAAATGTCAAGTGTTAGTTGTTTTTATTGCTGGAGAGAGAATCTCTGATTTCAAACCTGACCTGCTGTTTGTTCTCTGTGGGACACTGGGTGACCCTCCAGACTAGCTGACTAGCGGCAGGACCAGGTAAATTTGATATATTCAACTCAGCACTGGTCTCTAGGCAAGCTTTTGAGACTTACAGTCTTAGCCTCCCCAGTTAGGTTCA
Source organism: Proteles cristata cristata (assembly GCA_017311185.1). Taxonomy (NCBI): domain Eukaryota; kingdom Metazoa; phylum Chordata; class Mammalia; order Carnivora; family Hyaenidae; genus Proteles; species Proteles cristata. Next base: position 36,541 of record JAESUZ010004073.1, on the reverse strand, counting down.
CTTATCAATAACATGGGTCAGTAATGCCAGCCAAAAGGCTGGGATGAGAATCACATGAGATAACTGTGGAAAAAGACCTGGACTCACAACAAATGTTGAGTGACTCTGAATGATTATGTTGTTTTTATTCTCAGCAATACTTCTTGTCATGGTTGGGTTTTCCTTATGAACCCTTCGCTCTGATTTTGCCTTCTCTTTATCTTTTCCTGGTACCTATCTGCTCCCATCACTACTACTTCAGGACTCTTCTGGCACATTTTGTTGGCTGGTTCTCCAACCCCTTTCCTCTTTGCCTCCTCTGTCCTGAGGAGAGGGCTGAAAATTCCCATGCTCACGTTCTCAGCTTTCCCTGTAGCTCCCTGGAAGAGCCACCTGGGCATATTCTGGACAGTGAGATGTGGGGAGAGGGTCCTAGGGACCTCTGGGAAAGGTTTCCATCCTGACAAACAGAGAGAGACTCTTGTGGAGAACCCCAGCCCTTTCCCATCCACCACTTCCTTCCTGCTTTGGATACTGCCATGGGAGGAAGTACCGCCTTAGTGCTGCTTCAGCCACCTTGTGACCATAAGTGGGGGCACAACGATGCACTGAAAGTAGCAAACAGATGAAAAGGGCCCGTGTCCCTAATGACATCCCTGAGCAACTGAGCCAGCACTGGAACTTTTGTCTTCAGACCTTTAATCTCAAGGGATTCTTAAACATATTGGTTAAAGGGTCTGTTAATTGCTGCTATGAGCATCATCATTGGCATGACTCAACTTTCTTCTTTGTCTGCCCATCTCTTCCCCTGTCACTACCCCTGTTTTCTTCCTGTCAACCCCTGGGTTGATCCACAGGGCACTGAGGTGACCATCAAACACAGAGGGCAAAATGAGACCCCTAACCCCCTGGGGCTGGCACATACTGACACACTATCTGAGCAATTATTCTGGATCCTATTGTTACTACCCCTACCCAAAGACTGAGCAGGAAAAACATTTCTTTCATAAATATCTGAGCCCTAAGAGTGGCCTTGGAAATCAGCTCAACAAACATATTGAGTACCTACTGCGTGTATTGTTAACAGGAAGAAGTAAGATTCAGCCCTCACCTTTGAGAAGCTCACCTTCTGGCACACAGTCAACCACATCACAGGCAATATGTGAAGAGCAACAGAGAGTGATAAACTAAAGTGTGGTCCCAGGAACCTGTCTGTGAGCTGTTCCTACTCACAATGTCATAAGGAGCTTGTGCCAGAATGTAAATCAATTTACCACGCAGTACATTATTTAGCTCAGCTGGTATTTTTTTCATAGCAAGACTTCCTTGATGAAGAAAGCAGTGGGTTGATTTACATTCTAATATAAGCTCATTATCTTGTCGTGAAACAGCATTCCAAGTAGTACTATTAAAAATGGACTATGAAGGTTCAAAGAGCATTGAAGAGAATTAGGGTCTTCATAGAGGGAAGGGATGTGACAATGTACCTTGATGAGATAGCTAAGAACTGAACAGAAAGGCATGAGCAGAGAGAACAGAGGAAGGTACACTGGTAAAACAGTAAGTCTGACCCCACAGGGTGCATACAGGGACGTACTGGAGGTGAGTCTAGAAGACAAAGTAGAGCAAGACAGAAAGAGACTTGATATGGCAGACTGAGAAGTGTGAACCTATTTTGGTCTAAAATGGGAAGCCATTAAAGTTCTTTGAAAAGTCAGAATATGCTTTAGGACAATTGATCAGGTGTCAGAAATAAAAGCTGGTCTATAAAGAAGAGAAAAAGGAGAGAGAGAACAAGATAATGGCAGGGCTGGAGCAGGGAAGGATGCTAAGAAAATGATTGGAGGTGGGGATCAAAAATGGCTGCCAGGTTTCAAGGCAAGGTCACCAGAGTGTTTGTGCATCTCCTAATGGTGGGGCGGAGGGGAGCAGGCAGAAAAGGTGCTTTGGTGGGGACTTTTCTGAAGAGGCCCTGGTGTGGAAATCAGAACACGGCCAGCAGTGGCTGGGTATAAGAGTAAGGGGCTCAGAAAAGAGACCTGGGAACCACGTTTACTTGGCTGAGAGTTGATACAAGAACACACTCATGAGAGAGGATATCGCTCAGGTGAGGAATAGAGAAGAAAGAAAGTCAAGGACTTGGAGAGCTGCCCCATTTCAATGGTGGGCGGAAGAGGATGATGGAGCCAGAGAAGACAGAGACCAGGATGTCTCAGAGGAAGAACTGGAAGCCAGCAGTGCTGCAGACAGCCACAGCTGAGGGCAATTTGAGGACAGCACAGCCCCTGGAACTGATGCTAGAGTCTGATGAAGATAAGGCTGTAGCAACTGGGAGCTGAACTTCTCAAGAGCAATTGTAGTGACAGAGGGAGGGCAGAGATCAGATCGGACTCCAGGATTAAGGAGGGTGGGGTGGGAGGGAATGAGGCAGAGGACCGGGATGTTAGTCTGAGGAAGGCTGATAGTAAAAGTAACAAGAGGGAAGCCAGAGCCAAGAGGAGCCTTTTTTAAAATGGGGAGAAGTATAAGCAAAAGGGGAAAAGACAGCAGAAAGAGAAAGCTGTGAAAGTCAGGGTGGGTTAACTGATGAGGGCAGGGCCTGGGGGACAGGGCCACAAACGAAGGCATTAGCCTGTGCAAAGAAGAGACCAGCAGATTTTTGATATGGGAGCAAAGGAAGAAAGAATAGCTGAAGAGAAAGAGAGATGCAGGGAAGTGAAGCTCAAGTTGCTCACAGCACTGTCCTGATACTGTAAGTTAAAGTCAGTCGCCAGCTGAGGTGGAGGGGAGTCAGGCAGTTGGAGCCATTTACCAAACTGGTTCACTGACGTGTCCAAGGTCAAACAGCTGGAAAATGTCAGCACTAACTAGGACCAGAACCCAAGTCTTCTACCTGCCAAGTTCAGAGGTCTTTCTGCTGCATCAGAAATTCTAAACTTTCTTATTCTAGTATATACTATCCAGTATTATGTTCTAGAATATTCCCTCAAGAACCCTTGAATGAGCTGTTCTATTGGGAAAGTAGTCTACTTTATAAGCAGTCCAACAACAGTTTGACACCATTAGAGAAGTATTGATAATTTGTCAAGTCTCAAGAATATTAATAAGGAGTCTCAAGAAATTAAGAAATATTTTTAAAAACTACAAATCAAAACTACTTCTTTTTCCAAGTGAAAAAATGCAAATAATTTTCTAATGATCTGCTTCTTTCTCCAAACCCTGGAGTAAACTTTTAATGGAAAAGTCCCTACAACCAATTTAGAGGAAAGTAAGAAAGATAAGCTTCATTCTAGTTAGACCTTCCCTTTGCCACAGTTCACTCCCTGTAGTTGTGTCCTCTTCCTGGTGACATGTGTGACAGGGCCTGAAAACCTTTTCTGGAAAAGGGTAGGTTGGTGAGGTTTCCCCGAAGAACAGGAGGTCTGGCCTAGGAGATCCTTCAGTGTCCAGTGTTTGATATCATGGCCTTGCCTGGCCTGACTTAGAGTGACGTGAGCCTCCGTTTAGCCAGAGGCATGGTTCTCTGCAGACCTGAGCAGCTCCCATGTACACTGACGATGGGGCCCTGTGGCCCTGGGCACAGTGTACTCATTTTGAATTATATTTGACTAGAAACTGTGGTTTTGCTTCAGTGTAAATCAAGCTTTTTCAACCCTGGCACTACTGTCATTTGGGGCTGGACAATTCTTTGTCGTGATGGGGCTGTGCTGTGCATGGTAGGCTGTTTAGCACTATCCCTGGCCTCTACCTGCTAGATGACATTAGTATAACTCCTCCCCCTAAGTTGTGACAACCGAAAGTATTGCCAGACACTGCCAAGTGTTTCAGTAGGGAAGAGGGCCAAAACTGTCCCCAGGTGAGAAAATCTGTTTAACCTCATCAGGCAACTACCTGTTTTACCATGAAGAGAATCCAAAGAGCAGGACTGTTCAGGTTGTGCTGTAGAATAAAGACTTTTGCCCACAGAGTAATGACCTTTGACCTGGGAAAATCTAATAAAAAACACGTTTTGGCTCCACTGTCTTCAACTCACCAAAACACTGTAGAAATAGTTCTGTTTTATTGTCTACTGGAACAGAGCACCAGAAATTAAGAGTGGGAATGCTTATGGATAAGACTCACCAATTTTTCTCAGTGACAGCAGTCACAGAGTTGCTTGAAGTGTCTGCATGGCCATTGTTGAATTCTGTTTGTGGAAAGCTTTTATGATCTATAGAGCCCCGTAGAACTGAGAGAAAACAAACAAGAAGACAAACTTAGAGATCTATGGTCGAGTTTAGAAATGGGTAAGGTTAGGTTTTAGAACACATCCACACTCCGTAGCACCTCTCTCCCCACTCCTCTGCTGTTCTGCAGCCTTTGTCTATGACATGTCATCAAAACCGACCAGTTCTGTGATCCCAGCCAGCAAGTTGGGTAAAATAATTCATGGTTGTGTGAGAATAAGCAGCCTTTTTCTGGCAACGGCTAGAGATAACGGACTGAGCTCTGCGGCCCCCAGGTGAGGTGGACTGCAATGGCGGCAGCGTGCAAGAGTGGGAACGGCACTGTGCTAGACAGCACACAGGCTTCCAGTCCTAGACAGCAGGACAGAGAGGCCTGCCACAGATGGCACGTCAGGGAACGAACTGCTACAATGTAGGTAGAAGTGACTGTAAACAGGGAATCATTCCCAGAGTAACCCATTTCTACACTGTGAATGAGGAGAGTTCACCAGTAAGTTTCTTAAGAGTGGGGGGTAACAAATACAATTCCTCCTTTCTGTGACCCCAGCCATAACTAATCAATCATGCCCCTCTTTTCCACTAAACCTTAATTCAGCTTCAAGTTGCTTTTTAACATGCTTTACATCAGTAGTTCCCAAGTGCAGATACCACATGATCACAACTTCATGAGGACTGCCCAGGAAGCATCAGCATCACTTACAAACTTGTTAGAAATGCAAATTCTTGGGTGCCACTCAAGACCTACTGAATCAGAATGCCCAGCGGGGAGCCGAAGTGGGGGAGGGGGAGCGGCTGGCGATCTGTGTTTTTAACAAGCCCTCAAGGTGATCCTGATCCACAATGAAGTTTGATAGACAGTGCTCCAGATCAATGATTCTTAATCCTAGCTGTATATTCAAATCACCCAGGGAAGATTTTAAGAATGCCTGAGCCCAGTCCCTACAGATTCTGAAAATGACCCGGGGTGGGGTAGCCTTCAAGTGGAAGAAACTCTCTGGATGATTTAACCTGTGGCCACCGCTGAGAATTACATTTTCACACAGTCACTATTAATCAATTAGAAGAGAGACTGCACCTATTTGCTATCCTTATTTCAGATCATCTAAAAGCATCCAAACCAAAATATAAATAGTGAAGATAATTTATAAACTTGGCAATTGTGATATACTGTAGAAGATGCATAAAATGTATAAAGTTGAAATTACGATGATAGATTACATAGCATGATAAAGATATGGTGCAGAAAAATAAATATAGAAATCAATTGTTTTATGTTGTCTATTCTGGGAAGAGTGAGCTCTGATTCTATGTTATTAGTTTGGTTCCTTAGACAAATATCTCTTGTGTGGAAGGAATGTAATTCTTTGAGCTATCAATGGTAGATAAGACCATCTGTTGTTGTTATTATTATTGCTATAAACACCAAAGGATAAAGATAAAATTTTAAATGGAACATTACATTTTTATTATTACACAAAAAAACATTATGACCAAACAGTGAAACAATGATGTTAAAAGAAGAAAAAAAGGGAATCAAGAAATATAGCTGCAGCCTTTTGGAATTTCATTAAATGATTCCCTTCCCTGCCTTCCCTCCCATCTCTTGATTGATCATCTCCTCCAGTCAGAGGACCAGGCAGGTTTCTCCTTCTTGGAGATTTCAAAAACAGTTAGGCCTAGGCATACTTGTAATACTGTGATAAGCCACATAAAAGCAAGAAGTGACATAAAAGGAAGAAAGAGGAGCCCACTTGGGGCACAGGGAACTCTGTTTCCTTATTAAGAAGGAACACTTATGGGAATAATCTTTAACCTTGTGCTCTGGCCCAATTCAGCTGGACAAGAGCTACCCTGCACTGATCAAAGCCCAGCTGGTATCACCCACGTGGAAAGATGAGATTGTTAGTGTCTCCACCCATCTGAGATCTTCAGAATAGAAAAGAGCACCAGTTCAAGAGACGTTCAGAGAGGAAAAAACAAAGCAAGAAAAGATCGCCAAGCCCCTTTTGTTCTGGGACTCTCCAGAGGAAGGTGCCATGTTTGCCACCACAGAGGAAGCTTCTACGTCTTTACCTGGGACTTAGCAGATGGCCCTAGTTACTTTGCCTGGATTTACAATAAAAACCCATAGAATTTCTGTTCATGTAATTGAAGGGTAAACTTATTCCATGTTTCTTATTCATTTACACTTCAGTCATCACAATATTGATTTTTAAGAGTTATTTGAAGTATAAAAATCAAACAGAAAACTTACAGAATATTCTTAATAAAACTTAAATAAAGTCTGTTCCTCCATCCTCCAGCTTTGCCTGGAGAGCAGGGAGAAGGATTTGGGTCAGAGTAAAGAGATAAACTTAAATAAGAAGGAGACTATCAAACTACTGTGTTCAAAGCAAAACTCAATGTTGTCAAATATTTTTAACTCTGCCCTGGTGACAGTTGGAATCATCTGGCATCTCTTTGGCAAATTAATTGCTAAGCAAGAAGACTGGAAAAGTGAAGATATGGAGAAAAACAGGAAGGTAAAATAGGGCGGCCCATTCTAAGTGAATAGGTCAAGTTACAAGGAATGACACCATGACATGGCTGAACAAATTACATGAAGAGCTTGAATTGCAGACTTTAGGTACGTCCAGGTGTGTCAATAGAAGTTTCTCCAGAAATGGTTTCTCCTTTCCTCAGAGAAGCATTCCTGAGTGTTCTGGCTTAATGAAACAAAGCAAAGCTGGGAGGGACTTCTCTGAAGGAGTCGGATCCTTCCAAAGTCGGATTGAGCTCAGTGAGCCATTCACATTTCCCAGGAAAATCAAGCCAACTCTCCACTGGACCATTTTGGAATAAAATGGAGAAGATTTGGCTGAAAACATCAGAGCAGGCAGTGCAAAGTCAAATGCCTTTGGGGCCACCAAGGTAACAGGAATGTGTGCACTGTCAGGCCAAGAAGGTGGGAGGTAGAGGGGTTTGTGATGAACCAGAGAACGTACACTCCACCTAAAGACATTTGTGCTCAAAGCTGAAAAAACAAAAAACAAACAACAACAAAAAAAACCACTGTGTCTGGCCAAACAAAACACATCTGTGTGCTGATTACACCTGAAAGACTTCCTATTTGTGACTTCTGCTATAGAGGAAGGGTCTAGACCATGAGTCAGTAACAGCTAGGCATCCTGCTTTTGAAAATGAAAAGGGGGTCATTGTCTCCACCCCCAAGTCTCCTCAAATTCAGGAAACACTGCTGCTCTCTGGGCTCCCCCTTTTCTCCTTCTCTCTTACTCCTTAACCTCTCTGCTCCAAGGTGAAGTCCCAGTTCTGTACTTCCTTGAAACATAGGCTGGGTAGCTAATTCCAAAGGAGCCAGATGGGCCCAGAAACTCGTTGCTGATACCCTATAACTGCAAACTCTACTGGAAAATCCGGGGCAACTTCTCCTCACTCTTCAGAAAATGCTGGCATTAGCATTAAGGGCCATATTTTGAAGGTCATAGCTGCTTCTTCCAGCAGAAGTCCAGGCAACTTCAAACTGCAAAAAGGGAAGATTCCAATATTTTTAAACTATTTAAAAACCACTAATTTAGTCTAATTCTCTCATTTTACAATGACGTGAACTGATGGAGGGCTCAGACCAAATAATCAAGTTTTCAGTTCTTGTCCACGGTACTCCTTCTCACCATAAAAGTTCTTGATTTGTTTGGAGTCTATGTACCAATGTCAGGATCACAGAAAGATCTTAAGAAGCCGAACTGTCATAAGTCCCAACGTAAGTCAGACAGAAAAGTGTCAGGGTCTACTGCAAGAGGAGGAGTTGAAGAGGAGCAATCGCTAAGGAGAGCCACAACTAGACCAGTTTCCCCAGTAAACAGGCCAGTGGGCAGAGGGGGCAGCTGCAGAGAAGCTGAGCTTATCTCCCTCTACTCCTTCCCTTCTGTGAAATCACCTATGGGGTCCTTTGTAAAGCTATCCCTGCATTTAATCAGCTGTCACCTATAGAAAAACAGATCACCATATCCTGATGATCACTTCCACCTCTGGAATGTCTCTGACTATAGTACACCCTTCCTAAACCTCTAATGATCCCACCTGTGTGGTCACCAAGCTCACTACAGACCTGAACCTGGGCCCTTCCCTTGGTGTCCCCTGCAATAGCAGGCTGCAGATCAGTGCTTTGGTCTGAAGGGTGCTCTGTGGAATGAAACAAAGGAGGAACTTACCAAAGTTATGCTGCCATACCTGAATGAGTTACAAAAGTAGGTGACACCACGTGGCTAGGGAAACCCACATTTGTCTTACAGTTTGAGGCTCCAAGGCGATAAATCTCACCAACAGATTTGGTGCTTATTTTTAAGATTTAATACAGTATGGTTGGAAAGGGCATACTTGTAGAAAACAGGAGAATTGGTAACTGTCCTGGTTAGACTCCCTACTAGCTTGGTGACCTTGGTAATTCAGGTAACCTCTGTCTCATTGATTGCAGTTATCAAATAGGGAGCTGGGTGACAAATAGAGGTCTTAAGTGCACCAGCCCAGCGCTGCTGGTTTGACAACTGGATGCCTTTCCAATTTCCTTTTCAGTTGTACCACCAGGAAAGTAAAAGGAGGGACATGGTCGCCTCCTTCCTTCCACATCACTCGTCTGCAAGAGGTCTGTCCTTTCCTTCCATCTTGTAGCCCCATTCATTAAGTGTTGTGGCTTGACAACTAAAAACACCATCAGGGAAAAGAGAGACTACACATTCCACTTGGTTGAGGACTATCACAATTGCAGCCTTTCATTGTCCAGTTAGCTTAGCTCCTGTTGATAAACACCTAAATACCTCTCTACCAAAACAGCTCATGCCTTGGGTGGAAAAACACTGAAGAGTTTATCTTGGCTGTCACGTCTCCATGATGGGTTGAAGATGTCCCACCATCTCAGTCTACCTCAGGTATCTGAAGATGGCTGGTTCTTTCCAGTTGGGTCCCTTGGCTCTAGAAAAAAACCACACTGGCAGCAGAGTCCCTCCTTCCCTCAGAGGAGACCTTCTTCAGGCTTTGCCTTGAGGCAGTCAACTAATTCTGTCCCATCTCCTTTCTCCCTGACCTGTGATGTAAACCTTGTTCCCTCTCATTCTGCACCTTTCTTCTGACTCTGGTTTAAAATTTGCTGGAGTACTTCTAGATATACCATATGAGAATATTTGGGCTCTCTGACCTTTCGTCTTTTTTATTTCCTCAAATGGGATTTTTTTTCCATCCTCTCCTTCTCTCTGCGTCTGAGTGACTCTCCTACCTTGAGCATGACCTTCCCACACCAAGCCTGGTGTGGGAAGGTCACACAACTTTCAAATGAGCATCCTTAGAATGCTCTGAGGAGGTCCAGTAAACCCATTTTAAGCAATATTGGCTGCCTTAGACTATACTTAAAGAGATACAGTCTCTAATCTCATAGGGCTCACATTATAATTAATACAGAGAGTAAGAATAAAAAAGAAATAACAGATGTAAAAACACCCTGAAACGTTTAAGGGGATGAGCTGGGTAGACTAGTCCCCAATATTCCTGTCTATCTACAACCTCAGAATGTGACCTTACTTGGAAATAAGATCTTGTAGATGTAACGGGTTTAAGATGAGGTCATACTGGATTAAGGTGGGTCATCAGTCCAATGACTAGTGTCTTTTTTTTTTTTTTTAATTTTTTAATGCTTTATTTCTAGGAGAGAGAGAGAGAGAGAGACAGCGCGAGCAGGGGAGGGTCAGAGAGAGAGGGAGTCACAGACTGAAACAGGCTCCAGGCTCCGAGCTGGCAGTCAGCACAGAGCCCGACGCGGGGCTCGAACCCACGAACCGCGAGATCATGACCCAAGCGAAAGTCGGACGCTTAACCGACTAAGCCACCCAGGCGCCCCAATGACTAGTGTCTTTTTAAGAAGGCCATGTGAAGATACAGGCATAGGGAGAATGCATATGGTAATGACAGCTAAGAGTGGAGCGATGGGTGTCTAAGTCAAAGACTGCCCAGCATCATCAGGAACCACCAGAAGCTAGGAGAGGCATGGAAAGAACTTTCCCTCAGAGACTCCAGTAGAAACCAATGTTGCTGATTCTGGACCTCCAGCCTCCTGAACTGTGAGAGAATATGTTTTTGTTGTTTTATGCTCAAGGTTTTGGGTAATTTGTTATGTTAGCCCTAGGAAACTAACGTAAAGAGGGAAAGCTGACTGATGCTAAGAAATAGAAGAAAAAAATCAGGTACCTGTATTCATCTCGATTTGACCGGGGTTGGCGGTGGGGTGGGGGATTGGGCATTAAGACAAGGACTTAGGAAAATGTCTATTATTTTCATTTAACAAACACAAATATGGATTATTATGTGCCATGCAGTGTTCTAAGGCCCTTTACAAAAATTAACTCACTAATCCTCACAGTAACTCTAAGAGGTGGAGGCCACTATTATTCCCATTTTACAGGTAAGGAAACTGAGGTCCAGAGAGGTTAAATGACTTGCTCAAGAGTCATACACATAGCTGGAATGTGGCAGAGCCAGGAATCGAACCCAAACAGTTTCATCCTGAAGTCTGAATTCCTAAATATTACACAGTGCAGCTCCATTAATGTAAACATTTAAAAATCATTAACCTCTCCTCTTATTTCTTCCTTTACAAGTGGAAGTTCTCTCTTTCACATGTCTGTGCCTCTAAGGTCCCACAGATTAACAGCTGTGGAGGCGGCTCTGGCCTAGACTGGCATTTGATGGCCTACCCAGAGGACAGACCCAGGAGCATGGTTTCTAGTTGGGACACTGTCCAGCTCAATTTCTTGGTTGGGGATCTAGGCTGGGTAAGCCTTCCTGCTCTCATAATGGACCTGGCAAACAGTGCCTACTGTATCTGGCAGAGAAGGCGCATGTAGATGAGGCACAAAAGCCCTACCTTCCCCTCCTAAGCACTGCGGGCCAATTGCACAAGGGGCCTGTGTCATTTCTGGCTGGAGTGACAGCTGGTCAGCAGCCATCTTTCCAGAACATAAAGAGGCCAACTTGTGGGAGGTCTGACAGGCAAATGCCACCAAAAGCAGCACTGAGAAAGTAAAATTCTTTTCTCAAAGAAGAGAATCTCATTGACAGATTTTTTTAAACAGCCACATCAGAAACCCTGGTCTCCCCATAAAACAATTCTGGTAATTTCAGGCCTAAGAGATCATTTTCCACTTTGATTCTCTAGTACTTAATTCCAGTCATTATCCCAGTCAAACTTTGTGTTCAAAGAAAAGTCTTGTCTTGTAATTGCTTTCCTCTAACTTGGAAACTAAGGAGGAAGGTTATTCCTTATCCTAGAGATCAGTTTCTTGTCTGCCCTGGAACATGACTGCTTGGGGAATTCCCCCGACCTTCAAGCACCGAGGGACAGTCACTCTGTTCTCTGACTCCCAGCAGCCTTCGATGGGATTTATTTCGTATAGTTTATGTCCCACCTGGTTCCAAAAATAGATTGGAGGAAGCCTCATAGATTGTTGTGGTTGTGTTAGTTGGCTCTGACTTAGTACTCCTCGTAAGCCTGGGGCAGATGTGTCCTTCCTGGTTCCATCTCAGACCATTTCTCCCACCTCCTTTTTAAAACATTTTCAGAGCAATTTTAGATTTAGAGCAAAACTGTGGGGGAAGGCACAGAGATTTCCCCATATTCCCCGCTCCCACACATGCATCTACTCTCAACGGTTCCCACCAGAGTGATACATTTGCTACCTATATTGACACTCCTTCATTGCCCAAAATCCATAGTTTACATTATGGTTTACTCTTGGTGTTGTACATCCTATGGGTTTGGACAACAAATGACATATATCCATCATTATGGTGTCATATGGTATCTTCACTGTCCTAAAAATCCTCTGGGCTCTGCCTACTAACCTCCTCCTACACCCTGGCAACCACTGATCATTTTTACTGTCGCCATAGTTTTGTTTTTACCAGAGTGTCGTATATTTGGAATCATACAGCACAGAGTCTTTTCATACTGGCTTTCACCTTGTAATATGCATTTAAGTTTCCTTCATGCCTTTTCGTGGCTTAATAGTTCATTTCTTTTTAGCATTGAATAATTTTCACTGTCTGGATGTACTACAGTTCATTTATCCATTTGCCCACTGAAGCACATCTTGGTGGCTTCCAAGTTTTGGCAATTATGAGTAAAGCTGCCTCAAACATCTGTGTGCAGGTTTCTGTGTGGATGAAGTTTTCAGTTCCTCTGGGTGAATACCAAAGAGCATGATTACTGGATCATATGGTAAGAGTATGTTTACTTTTATAAGAAATCGCCATGTGGTCTTGCAAAGTAGCTGCACCATTTTGTAGTCCTACCAGCAACGTATGAGGCACCTGTTCCACAGCCATAAATAACATGTTAGGAAAAATAAGTATTACTGTTTGTTAATCAAGAAGGAAATAACTCCCACCTCCAGGATCATTCCAGTTTATACAGCTCTCGTTTCCCATAAATCAAAGTTATTTACTTTCCTACAAGTCTTTCCTAAAAAGATAAAGTTCTGGATGTTTATAACAGCTTTATTTACAGTCACCAATAACTAGAAACAAATATCATTTAGCTGGTAATTGGCAAAATTGTGGCATATCCATACTCTGGAATTCTGCACAGCAATGAAAAAGCACAAATTAGTGTTAAATGCACCAACACCGATGAATTACAAAAGCATTATGCTAAGTGAAAGAAGCAGATGCAAAAGTCTATGTACTATATTACTCCATTTCAATGACATTTTGGAAAAGGCATAATTATAGGGACAGAAAACCCACTGGTGGTCACCAGGAGCTAAGGGTGCGGGAGGGATGGTGATAGAAGGGGCATGAGAGAACTTTTTGGTAATTTTTTTTTCTTGATTGTGGAGGGGGTTACCTGACTGTGTGTGTTCATTCAATTTTATCAAACCATTTGAGTTTCACTGTATATAAATTACACCTCAATACACAGGACTTCTAAAAAATCACCAGAACTTAAAAATAAAAAGATAAAGTCTTCTCAAACTGATCGTTCCTGGAAAGCGGGATCCAATCACTTCTCACCCAGTAGGAGGAAAGAGTTTGGTGGGGAGAGCCTTGCTTGCTGACGAGGGATCCTTCAGAGCCATTTGTATCATTGACCATAGCTGGTTTTGACACTAAGTACTTGGCTCAAAGTCTATGAAATTAGCAGGCTCTGGTTGCTTGTACATCTCAACCATCACAACTTTATTGATGAGAATAGCTACCAGCTGTCACCTCTGCCTCCACCTCTGTGCTCAGTGATTTAGACTTCATGGCCACAGCAAATCAAGCCATGATCCTGCTATGGCTCTTCGTGTTGGGGTTTGAACTCCTAGCCAAATGGCTGTCGCTCAGCTGTTATGCTGCCAATCACCCGTCACTGTGGGTTAAGCATGATATGCACACTGAGATCCTCCAACTCCTTAGACATCTGAAAGGTGACTTACTTTCCACACCAGCAGGCAGCAAATCTGGGTGATATTTAACTCCTGGAGTTTAGAATTTCTGACTTCATGGAAGGCGGTGAGGAAGGGACTTGCTATTTTACAGAACAAGTTACAGAAGGGCCTCAAACCAGTGAATGGGAAAATGATGTCAGGAACATACTACCTAAATCTTAACAGTTTTGAGGTGAATGAAAACATTTCTCTACACAAATGAATCAAGCTCTTGGCATGATGGAGCACAACGCTTTAAAAAACAAAAACAAAACGACTTGAAATATTTCACATGATATTATTGCTTTTTAACTTTTTCCTGTTAGATGAACAAGCTTATGTTAAGCTTTGGAAAATTCTTTATTTTTATTTTTTTTTTATTTTAGAGAGAGAGAAAGAGAGAGAGAGCAGCACACAAGTGGCGGGGGGGCAGAGAGAGAGAGGGAGAGAAAGAATCTCAAGCAGCCTTTGCACTCAGCTCCACACAGGGCTCGATCTCACACCTGTGAGATCATGACCTGAGCCAAAATCAAGAGTCAGATGCTTAACTGACTGAGCCACCCAGGCACCCTGGAAGATTCTCTCTTTTATAAAGGTTTTATTGTAACTGTATTTAAGACTTAACAGGCACTATTTTTTTCTCCCAAAGTGAAAATAGTTTGATCTTTTTGAAGTTATACTATGCTCGCCACTGAAGAGTACCATACAGACTGATGTTTTGTTCCCAAAAAAGATCTTATTTAGGAAGGACAGAGAGGGAACCAACATTTACTGAATATCTACCATGTACCAGGTACCATGCAAGATGCTTTCCGTATATTGTTTGTAATCATCTTCATGACAGTCCTGAGAATTAAGCCTTAATGAGTACCATTTTATAAGTGAGGAAACTAAGACTCAGGAGTTAAGTACTTTTCCCCATACTATATGACAAATTATGGCATAGCTGGGAATTAAAGTCAATTGTTTTTGTTTGCTTAATTTTCTTTCCTTTTTCTTAAAGTTTGAGTATAGTGAACTTACAGTGTTATGGAAGTTTCAGGTGTACAACACAGTGATTCAACATCTCTGTACAATATGCTAGACTCAACACAACTGTAGGTACCATCTGTTACCATAAAACACTATTACAAAACTATTGACTATATTCCCTGTGCTGTACCTTTTATTCCCATGACTTAATCATTCTACACCTGAAAGCTGGTATCTCCCACTTTCCTTTATGCATTTTGCCCATAAACCTACTCCCCTTCCCTCTGGAAACCATCAGTTTGTTCTCTGTATTTAGAGGGTGATTCTACTTTTTTTTTTATTCATTTGTTTTGTTTTTTAGATTCCACATAGGAATGAAATCATATGGTATTTGTCTTTCTCAGTCCGGCTTGTTTCACTTAGCATAATAATCTCTAGGTCCATCTGTCTTGTTGCAAATGGCAAGATCTTGTCCTTTTTATGGCTGCATAATATTCCATTATATATATACACTGGAATATATTGTGTATATATACCACCTCTTTATCCGTTCAGCTATCAAAGGACACTTAGGTTACTTCTATATCTTGGCTAATATAAATAATGTTGCAGTAAACATAGGGGTGCATATATCTTTTTGAGTTGGTGTTTTCATTTTCTTTGGGCAAATACCCAGCAGTGGAATTATTGGATCATATGATATTTCTGTTTTTAATTTTTTGAGGAACTTCCATACTGTTCTCTATGGTGGCTACACCAATTACATTCCCACCAACACCGCACCAGATTTCCTTTTTCTCCATGCACTTCACCAACAATTGTTATTTCTTGACTTCTTCATTTAAGCTATTCTGACAGGCATGAGGTGATATGTCATTGTGCTTTTGATTTGCATTTCTCTGATGGTTAGTGATGTTGAGCATCTTTTCATGTGTCTGTTGGCCATCAGTATGTCTTCTTTCCATTGAGGT
Source organism: Proteles cristata cristata (assembly GCA_017311185.1). Taxonomy (NCBI): domain Eukaryota; kingdom Metazoa; phylum Chordata; class Mammalia; order Carnivora; family Hyaenidae; genus Proteles; species Proteles cristata. Next base: position 20,941 of record JAESUZ010004073.1, on the reverse strand, counting down.
CCTCTGCCCATTTTTAAATCAGATTTTTGGGGGTTTTTTTCTGGTTAAAGTCAATTGTTTTATCTCCAAAGTCCACTTGCTTAGGCTGGTATATGAAACTCTCTCAAAGCTTTGACTGGCCTATGTACATGTGCCATATCCAAGATGGAAACCAACTGTAGAGTGTGGTCTACTGGAAAGAGAACTGGGTGAAGACTCAGAAGAGGGCTTTGATACCAGTTCTTAAGCTCACATAACACATAAGTGGACTTACGTGTTATTTAAATTCTCTGTGCTTCTGTTTCACCTGTTGAGGGGAAAAATAAGTCTGCCTTTCTACACACAGGAGTTCTTTGAGGAAAAGAAGTCCAGTCACTCTCGCCATAGCAGTTCATTTTTACCTCTAATGTTTCTTTACTAGTATGTAGGTATAGCCTCAATAACTACAATTCCATATGAAAAAAAATTGAAAAAAATTAAAGACATTGAATAAAGGAAACTTGAATGTGTTATTGATCATGATCATGTTGTTTCAGTCAAGGTTGAGGTGGTAAAGATGCCATTTTGGGCAGCACCTCTCTTTGCAGCCAGATTCTGGAACTCTATATGAGGTCCAGCATGGAGAAGTTGATTTGAAATTGGGAAGCACTCATGGACTTCCTCTGATATTTTAATCTTGAATCGTACAGGGGTAGAATGCTGCACCCAAGGTTCATCTTGAGTTCTGTGCCACCTCAATATGATATCAGGCATAAGGAGACCTCAACCCCATGTTGGCTTTGCAGCTTTCTCTCTGTCCATTAGATGAATGGCACTCCTCCCTCTGTGCATTTAATTCTAACATAAACAATTATTTGATTTCATAGCAAAGTGCATTCCTTTGCATTCCAAGTTATTTCATGGCAAGAATTCTATTGTTTGTGCCCAAGTGAGGTTTGGCAGAGGCCATTTCTTAACAGAAACCTGGAAGCTTCAGGTCAAGCCTTCTCTCTGTCATATATATATGTGCCAGAGATATATGTGCCATATATATATGGCAGAGATATATATATTTATATACACTATATTCCTCTAAGCCAAGCTTCAGGGGAGCTCTCTATATCCTGTCCTGTATGTCTTCCATGTCTCCGCACATGTCTCATACACATTTTCCCACGTAAAGCACAATGCTTATCCCCACAAACGTTTTCCTCCTCCAAAACTTTAAGCCTATAGCTGTCAGAAATCATCCCAACTTTTTACATACAGAGAGTTAGAGAAACCCAGGCAGTGTGCAGATGGACTGGGCAGGATCCTTTGCATAAACCTGAAGGTATTCTGTCTTCTGTTAAACAAAGGTTTAGAAGGCAGTGGAGCAAGTGGGTATCTTATAGTTCATCTCAAGCCCAGATACACCAGTTAACACTTTCCTCTAGATGTCACTTTACTCGTGGATGGATATGACCTAAAACACTAGGAAAGGAGAGGTAGCTGGTTCCTGCACAATGGTCAAGAAGAGTTTGGAAGCTATCTTCCTCACATTTTGAGGAAGCAAGCATTTGTGTGATATAACCAGGAATCTAAGAGACAGAAATGGAGTGAGTGAAGAAATAATGGGATAGAGAGAGACTGGCAAAACAGCAATAAAAGAAGAGGAATGATAGAGGGTGTACTTCTCCTTCTGTTAGTTCAAAGTGGGCCTTTTCCTTCAATGGTACATTCGCTTGACCTTCCTCTACTGTTTGGCTTGTGATCAATGATCTGCTTATACACAGCTTTGTCAGAATGAAAAATATCTACTGTGATCATTTTTACCTTCAAGAAACATGGGGTATTTCAATGTAAATCCTCAGCTATATTTTATAATGATTTTGGCTCTTTGTATTACACTGAAGTTTTACAGAATTTCTTCCCAATACACGTTGGCATGATATAGAGTACCTGATTTATACAAACCCCTCTCTCTAGGGGACAGGATATTTTATGGCCCTCTGTATTGGAGAATGAAAATTTGATGCTCAAAATCAAATCCCATCATTTACCATGGTAGCTGCAGCATGAAGTAGATACTTAACAATTAGTGAAGGAAGAAAGAAATTTCCAAATGTAAAATATAGTTGCACACCTAGGGATATTTCCAGAAATCTCATTCTAGAAAATTACTACAACCACCCAGTCACTGCCAATTCACCAACAGTGCTAAAGGAACCAAGCTTTTTTTTTTTTTTTTTTTTACATTTTTTTATTTATTATTGAGAGACAGAGAGAGACAGGGCGTGAATGGGGCAGGGGCAGAGAGAGGAGGAGACACAGAATCCAAAGCAGGCTCCAGGCTCTGAGCTGTCAGCACAGAGCCTGACACGGGGCTTGAACGTACAAATCATGAGATCATGACCTGAGCTGAAGTTGGATGCTTAACCGACTGAGCCACCCTGGCACCCCAGGAATCAACCTTTTAAAGTTAGAAAAGGCTAGGAGGAGGCCTTACTCTGAAAAAGGTTTAGTTCAATTAGTTTTGAATACTAAAAATTTCGTTTTGTTATGAAGTAGGGTCAAGTTTCTAAAAGTAGTTAAACAGGCTCTGATAGGCTGCTGTCTTAAAATGTGTCCAGGTGTGCTGGAACCTATCTGGACATGATGCTTGCTTTCCCTTCTGGAAGCAGCATTTAAAGCAACTCTCATTGGCCAGCGTCACACGATGCACCAGCGGTTCCAGCTGAAGCCAGTTTAAAAGCCTGTTCGGGGGCGCCTGGATGGCTGAGTGGATTAAGCGTTCCACTCCTGATTTTGGCTCAGGTCATGATCTCATGGCTAGTGAGATGAAGACCTACATCAGGCTTTGCACCAAGGGCACAAAGCCTGCTTGGAATTCTCTCTCTGCCCCTCCCCTACTAGCACGTTCTCTCTCTCTCTCAAAAATAAATAAACTTTAAAAAATAAAATAAATTGCCTGTTCATAGGCTCAAGGAAGCCTAACCTTGGCAGAGTCATGGCTGACGCTCCAGAAAGCAGTCTCCCCAAAAGGCATCAGAAGGAGAAATGGCCATCATTTATCTGTGTTGTTGGAAGGGCCAAGGAGGGGAGTAAGTAGGAAGCTGATCAGAGGACAGTGAAAGGGAAAACAATTTCCACTGCACTGAAGCAATTAGATGAAAATATGCTGTAAACCAATGGGCTCTTCCTGCTTCTGGGGGGTAAGGGGAGAGTTGGAGTGGGGGCTGGAAGAGCCTACTCCTTCCGGAGACACTCTTTGAAATTCTGCTCCCAGCCCCTCGGGCTCCACTGTCACCTACTTGAGGCATTTCCCCTCCAAGATAGGAGGCCCACCACTTTGCGCTCATTTAAAAACCAGATCTCGAATTAGAGGAGCAATTTTTAAGCCAGTGCTTTCAAAACCTTAAAAGAATGATATTGTAGACCTTTTATGAATCCTCTACAGGTTGTGTGTTTTGATAGTATTTACTGAGGAATGTGTGCATTTTTATTTGACTAAATCTAGTTATATCCAAATTCTGACACTTAAGCGTTCATAAAAAAAATAGATTAGCAAGGGAATGACATTTAACTATTACTTTTTACTTAGAACACCCCATCTCTCTGAAAACTAATACATGCAATCTTATCTTTCTGATTTAAAAAGAATTGTAATTTAAAATTTTTTGGTATTTAGAATGTTTCCCATTGGCAAAAGCCTCTTATTAGCGTTAATAAAAACACACAAAGCATGCCATTTCTCACTAAGATGACATTCAAAGTTGTTCCCCACCCTCTCCCCAAGAACAAAAAAAAAAAAAAAAAAAAAAAGGCGGGGGGCGGGGGGATGATAAACTATACTTTTGCTTGGGATCCCTAGCTCTTTCTTCCCGAGATCCCTCACATCTCATAAAGGCCCTTTATTGTCGGTGCAATGTTATACACTTAGGAAATTGAGGCGTATGTACCTAGGGTATTTTTTTCGTTTGTTTTCTCTTCCAGCATTTGATCACTGACTGGTGAACTGTTTGGGCCCAGAGAGATCTCTAGACCACCAGCTCATGTATTTGAAAGGCATCTGTTTATTTTGAAAATGCAAATGTGGCCTACCTCAAAGACTGACAAGCAAGAAATGACCCACTGAGCAAGGGGAGAGGTTTCCAATCTGGAGCCCTGTCCCTCCCTCTACCATACCGAGATCACTCGCTGTCAAAACCACTTAAACAAGCTCCAGGAATCTGAGTGAAGGGCCCACAATTAAAATGAACAGGCTTGTATGTGTGTGTGTGTGTGTGTGTGTGTGTGTGTCCTTCCCTCCTTCCAAGAATTAGCCAGGCAGATCATTTCTCACCTAGTGTAAAGTAATGATGAGGTCAGTTACAAAAGGACTCTGCACCTTTGAAATGGTGGCTCCTAGACCGAGGGCTGCCTGGAGGAGGGCCCTATAACAGGGACACTGGCCTCTAGTAGCAGCCCAGTCCTGGGGACGGATTCTCTGAGAAAGCCCAGGAAGGTTAATACCCCGACTTTGATCTCTGTCAAGGCATACCAGCAAGAATTAATTTACATTTCAGATGAAAAAGGTTGACAGCATGAAAAGGCATCTTGTTTCTGGTATGTGAATGTGCCGTAATAGATCGGGAATTCTGAAAGGAAGTTCTGAGGAAGCTAAAGGGATAAGCTGTGCGGCTGCTTTTATTGGGAAGGAGATGAAAGGCAAACAAATTTCAATATGCGCTGCTCTGTAGCAACATGTAGGCCAAATGCTTCCTAAATATCAAGGGCTGCTCTTTTAAAAATATATAACATATCTTTGCAACACTACAAAAAAAAAATGCTATGGGCCAGAACTTGGAATACAAAGAAACACATTCCATAGAATCTAAATTTCCAATGAAATGATTTGTTGGAAAAAAAAAATTACAGAATAAGTTTCAAAAACAATCAGAATGGCTGTGCTATGATAATATCCCTAAGCCACTTCCCTGCAGGCTTCACAAGTAAGGGAACCACCATGTCTGGGCGCTTGTTCTGCCCAGGAATATTCTCGTGGGGTGAAGAAGAGCTTGTAATAAGAAGATTATGTTTTGAGAAGAACACACCCGAAACAGAGAAGTCAGAAGGAGTTGCTTTGCTTTTTAGATCAACATAACCATGCCTTCCGATATAAAGATACAGAAAACACTCTCAAGTAAAAAGAACTCCCAACACAACTGCAAATGCAATCACCCTCTCCATGCATCTTTCTGCTGACACAAAACCAGCACCTTGATGCCTGTGTTGGCTGAAGGCAAAGGAACTCTGCCTGCCACACGACTTCTAAGAGGGAGAGGTGGCTCGAGTCCCACTCTGAACGTCTTCATGTCTGCCCAAGACTCTGGAGGGAGACTCGGTTAATGGAAGCTCCTTATGCCACCTGATAAGGAGGAACACTAGTTGCCAGGCTACAAAAAAGGGGTGCTTGCAAAGCTTTAAAACAAAGAAATACCTTAAAGACGTGTTCTCTCCAGTTCCACTAAACAAGATCATCCTTTCGTGGTACCTACCGCACAGGTACTCTCCTGGAAATACGCAGTCATGACTGGCCTGATATGGTGATGAAGCAAACCTGTCTGTGTTTTCATGCAGACCTTACTCAGCAATAACAGAGTGCAAACAGGGAAGCCTCCAAAGATCATTTTCAGACACGGAAAATCTGATTTATGATCCTACAACCTGTACTCAGTGGATCAACGATAGATAACTCATAGGTTGTATTTTAAAACATATGTTGGGCTTTGGGCCAAGCTGCAAGATCCCAAATCAGTCAAGGAGACTGTGGGGGTGGTGGAGGGTGTGGTGTGGTGAGTGGAGGTGGGCAACAGGGAGCAAATGCACTTTGAGTTGTCTTTCTTAAGCTGCAACTTCAATTGCATCCTTCTTCCTGAACTCTTTGAAGTCGTAGAGCTTAAAATTCCTAGGGGATGGTGTTAAAAGTTACACATTTGCATTTAAATGACACCCTTTCCTTCCAAATATTTTTTTTTTTTCTGAATGAAGATGTCTGGCCTCACAGGTGGCCTAAGAGAGTTCTGAGAAGCGTCCTTGGAGCCAGGTTCTGGACAGGGACCATCTCAAAAACGGTGCAGCTGTTTTACTTAGGAGTTTGCTTCAAGGCAACAGGCTCTATCCTTTGAGCCTGTAGAGTCCACTGGACTAGCCCCTTCTCTCTCATTCTGTCTCTACTGTCAGAGTTCCAAGCATGCTCTGGAGCCTACTTCTTCCAGAGCCTCAATCAGGTTATACAGCTTTCAAATGACGTTGGAAATCCAGCCTGGCAGCCACCGTGAATATTACCATTTGCAGAAGAACAGAGCCACCCAGGAGCTAGGGAGAGGTCAGATGAGCCAGGAACCAGAGCTCAGAGTACTAATGCGGCCAGGCAAAGCTGAGCCACAGCTTACCCCAGGGTGGGGGTAGGACACAGAAGATGCCCCTAGCCACATACAGGCCAGCGCGTGGGAAATTCCATTTGCCAGGGAAGTCCCTGAGCTGTTCTTATTGCTGTGATGCTGAAAGATGGGTCTTGCATATAATCAGAGAAGTTCCAAGGTTATTAGGCACCTTCCATACTTAACCACACTTTAGCCAGTGCTCTCGTTTCACAGACAACGGCCGCGTGACTCCCAGAAGGAAAGGAATTTGTTCAGTTGGCAGTATGTGAAGTTGACTGTGTCCAATCTGCCTGCGTTCAACTGCTGACTCTGCTCCTGACTAGCCATGTGACTGTGGACAAGTTACTTCGCTTCTCCATGCCACAGTTGCCCTCTCGGTAAACCAGGACTATGAGAGCACTTACTGCGTGCATCTCGCCACACACATGGCAAGCAGTGAGTGGCCACTGTTAGCCCTGCCATTGTCACGCAGGGCTGTCAGAACAAGGACTAGAATCCCCACAAGGACTTTACCTCCTATTCCGGTGCTCCTGAATTAGTAACCTTTCAGCCTTCCTAAACTCATATGAACTTAATCATGGAATAGTTTCAAGTAGACGCTATGAAAATGATGTTTTAATTACCTGCTTGAATAGGAACGGCAGACTCACTCCTTCTGTTGCTTATTTTCTTAAATTTCCTCCGAGCATCATATCCTCTCCAGGCTAAAAATATAAAACCATGTGCTGGGAATGACATTAATTTAAGAACGTGCCAGAGAATTGATATAAGCTGTTTTCCCTCCAATCTACTACCCCTCTACTCCTCCCTCCCACTTTCTCACTGAACAAAATAAGCAGAGATACGTGAGCGATGCTGGGGAAGAGAAGCCTCTCTGTACTCTTAGCTCGGCCTCCAAGATGCTTCTGAGAAGGAGTTATTTTTACTCAGGCAGTGAGCTTCCAGAACACTCTGGATTCTACTTATGAATCACTTGGGACCTCCATCTCAGCTGAAGTGGTTCCCTGTCATCCCAACCCTCAGAGGAAGCTCCATTTTCAGGACTTGGGGGTAGTTTGTTGTGATGGTGGGAACGAACTGTTCCGGAACAGCCTGACCTGTCCAGTTTTTTTTATTGGGGGCAAGGGGAAGGTATGAACATAAAATTTGAAGGAGTGAAAAATAGCAATGGGAGTCAAGGGGAATAGCACGACACATGCATCTGGGGAGGGTGAACCACATGCCAAGAGCTGCTTCAGGAGAAGAAAACAGATGGCAGAAAGGCAAAAGGCAAGGAGATGGATGCGGATAAGAGAAAGGAAATCCCTGGGGGTGTGCTGGGTCCTGTAGAAAGACTGGGGCATTCAGCTGCCCACCAGGGCATGGTCACCTTGACCTTATGTCCCTCCCATTAGCATCACAGCCTTCTGTGGTGCTGAGTGTGGTCATGAAGTCCAGAGAGAATGACGTGATTCTGAGTTATGAGGACATCAGGGAAACTGTCCACTGTGTACAAGATCTGACACTTTCATGCCCACTCATCAACAGCGCAGGAGCTCGGATACTGTTTGTAACACAAATGACACACACATACATGTGCAAAGAGACACTGGATGGGCTGGGCGTATGAGAGGGCCTAGCGATTTATTCTCTAGGTTGAAAAGCTTGGCCTGTGCTAGAAAAGCCTTTGGGAAATGGCATTAGTGATTCTGATGCTGAGAACATGGTGATGGGCCTCAGGTGTGTAGTACACATCAGTCATCTGGGAGAAGGGGCACATGCCTGTGTGATCTGGGTTTTCCCTCGGCCGCTTCACACCACCTCTACCTTGCCACTCATCACGGTGTGTTGTGATGGCTTGTTTGCTTATGTGGAGGTGAGAGACCACAGCAGTCTTGCTCATGGCTAGATTCCCAGCATCTAGCACAGGGCCTAGACTGCAACAGGCACTCAATAATATTTGCTGAAGCAAGGAAGAAAGGAAGGAAGAAGGGAAGGGAAGGTACGAGAAAAAGAAACAGCCACTGAGAAAAGCAATAGGAGAGCAGCCTCGGTACCTGATGAAATGCCAAGACTCAGGACCATTTACCTGACTGGATGGCAATGGCCCCCTTCTCTCTCTTCTCTCTGACTCGTCTGTATCTCCTGGCTCCAAGCCACCCCTTGGCATATGCCTGCAGCACAACCACTCTGCCTATGACTTCTCGTAGCAGCAAATTCAACTGCTCGACGTGGTAGTATTTAAGAAAAACCTGAAATGAGATATTACTTTTAGCATTACATATGGGCTTCTAAACAGAGATCCAGTCTACTCAAGAGTATCATTAATAAAAACACTAAAACCATTATCTAAATAAAGTTTACAGTGACTTGTTTTATGCTAATATTACTGACTGCTTGGGAGTAAACACATTCTTTTCCCTTCTAAGGTTGAGCCAATTCTTGATTATTGATGTGAACAGTGAGATTAATGGGGTTTAGGAGATCCTAAATGTTCTCCAAATCTGCTTCATATCTGCCAGGAGTTCTATATTCTCAATTTGATTTTTACTATCTATCTCCGCAGCCCTTGATGGAGGCACTAACCACCAGAACTGACCCATGGCCAGTAGTGGACGTTTGGGAGAAGGACGTACAAGGCCCACAGTGATCTAAGTCCTGCTGAGGAGCAGCTGTGTGGTCAGGCTGCCACTAGCTTTGTAGGACAAATCAGAATGGATCACGAAAACCTGGGATGCAGCGACAGGCTGTTCCAAATGAAAAGCTATACACATTGAAGCTACTAATCAGGGTGCACAGTAAAAAAACACAAGAGTCTGATGAAAAATGGACAAAGCTGTAAAAGATACTTATTATGGTCACTAATAAGATTTGTCTATTTCCACGAGGTGCTGGGATAAGCAGCATTTAAATTAGAGGGACATTTTTAAATGAGCTCAACGTTCTCATTCTAGAAATATTACAGGGTTCTCTCAAACTACATGTTGAACGGGAGGCAAAGCCTCCTCTTCTTGTCCAGAGGCCCAAGGACCATTCCTGACCCAGGATCAGCAAAGATCGCTGTTAGGCTGGGGTCTTGCCTGCTAAGCCGCACACCTTACAGAGCCAGTCATATCACTGGGGACAAGAGACAAAGGTACACAGTAGAGCATCACAGGTGACAGTGTGAACAATAAGGAGAGAACTACCTTTGTTTTTCCCAGCACCCAGTGATCTAATCTGGACTTTTCCAAGATAGCAACACAGCTCTCTTTGCTAGCAACAGGTGTTTCATGGGCTTTGAATGCTAAGTAGTAATACCTACAAAATAAAAAAGTAAAATAAAACATTTTTAGTTATCATTTGATATAGTATAGTAGATATACTCTGGACCCACTGTCGTGCTTTGGTTTTTGATGGTAAATATTTCTTGAGCACAAATAAAAGCATACTAGGTAGTGAGAGGTATACAACTTATGCTTATTAACTTAGCTCTTACTTGCTTTTAAATTTTCTGCTACATGTATTTCCCTTTTAATATTGCTTTATAATTCATATTCAGTGGAATACTTAGCATCTTTTGCATGGAAAATCAAAGTATCTAATCCATTAAGAAAACTGAAGTTCAGAGACCTCTTCTAGGGAAAGTCATTATTTTAAATGTTAGCATTATTCTAATATAATTTGTCATCCCACTGTATAAATTCTGACTCTGCCGTGAAATGTCCTCTCTGAAGCAATTTGTGGATAGCAAAAATGATCATAGCCTAATACTACTGAATCAGTCAGCTGAGGTCCCATGTCGCTCTAAAGGTACAGAGTAGGCATATTTTTTAATACAATCACCAAAACCACATTTGTCTTCCTAAATTACTCATTTTAATTAACTTCCATACTTTCTGGTTGGATTCAAAGAACACCCACAAAAGGGTTTTATCCCTCTCCGTTTCTTTATTCTCCCCACCCAAATACACACACACACACACACACACACACACACACACACACACACACACACACAGGAATATTTTATCCTTTTAGAACACCTTACCTTAGTTTTTCTTTAAAAAATTTCCAAGGATCTTTTCTCTGCTCTTTGCTGCCATCTATAATTAAATTCAACCCCTTAGAACTTTAATTTCCTTGTCAAAGGATTTTCCTGCCAGTCCTCAGACAAGGTTGATCTGTTATTTTGGGAATTACTATACTTTTAAATATAGGGCAGTTTTTACTTTTTAAGAAAAATTGCCCAAATGTAAAATATGACCCTTTTTCTTGCCAAATATTCCACATCTTTCTGTGTATGGAAAAATAAACACACCTGATTAGCACTTGGATCATTTAACTTTATCTTTGTGCTACAAGACTGTTTTACAAGTTAGGATATAATGCTGAATTTGCTGGAAAAAATTTGCATTCAGAGATCCTGGGGATATTTCCAAGGCTCTGAGCCGCTGTTTCTACTACTGGGAAGGAGAGGCAGTGCTCTCACAGAACCCCTGAATGGTGGTCAGGACCATGCTAGGTCATTTAGCCAAGTCCAGAAACCTGCTCATAGAAGATGTTTTCTGGGGCCACGTGGGAGGAGGGACAGCTGGGAATCAGGCTTAGGGTGACAGGGGCAGCTCATGGCATTAGCACATTAGCTTTAGTTTCTCAAGGACTATAGTTTCAGTCATGGCTTCTCTGACCAGGCTCCAGCCAAAGCAAAGGACCGTGTGCTGGAATACATAGGGATGGTGGGAACAGATGGCAAATCTGTGTGGGTGAATGTGTAGGGAAAGCTGAAGTACAAACAGCTTACGGTGTAAGAGTCAGTGGTAAAACCAGGATTTCTGACACTCTTTCCATTAGGCCTGGCCATTTATAACATAAACAACTCTGGCTTTAATCTGCCCAGGCTTAATACTACTAATGATGATGTATTTAAGGAGAATCTAGTGAATGATCAGTCTGTGCGAGATATGAGAAGAATGTAAGGTATGTTCCAGCTCTCCAATCAAGGATTTATATTTGTTTTCCAGGCATCTATAGATGGTTCCTAGCAATTTCTAATTTTCAAATAGGCAGAATGAATCCTGAACTAGCATAAATATTAGAACTTAATTTTGATTTCTGGTCCTTCGACCCAATCTCTTAATTTATTATGATGATAATATTCATATTTGGCTTGGTTCAGAAAGGGATGGGTAACAGTACTGCAAAGAAGTGAAGGTTTAAAAAAAATACTGAAAAAACATATAAGTGATATGTCTGTAGTAATCAGGTCAGATAAGAACAATGTATTTCCTCCATGGAATGATTTTGGATTCTGGTAGGTACCATGGTAAAAAAAGCACTCTGACTGAGCTCCTGTGCACTTCAATATAAGGACAAAACAGAAAGGAGGCAATATAAAAAATCTGTCCACAAGAGGGGTCTTTTTTGGGAAGATTTATTCCATATACCCTTCCTGAAATGAGCAGGAGATATGCAATTACAAAATAGTAAGTGTAAAGATCCTAAGGGTCTGGGTACTTGGGAGTATTAAGACCAGTTCTGCCCTGAACTACGTCTTGTAGGTAGAATTTATCTCTCAGATTGGAGTCTGAACACTGCATTAAGAGTAAGAGAATCTCTGTTGGTTAACTATAAATCACTTACTTCTCTGTACCTGAATTCCCACAGGTGGGAATGGGAACCAGATAAATGGTTCTAAACTCTTTTTTGGGGTAGTGGGTAGGGGCAGGAATCTAGGAAATCTGGTAAAAGGTATCCATATTTCTTCTTAGGAAAATGTTCTTAATGCATCTCATACAAAGTCAAAAGGGCCACATGGCTCCTGTTGGCCCAAGTACTAAAGAGCCCTTTCCTGCTTTAGAACTCTATGGAAAGTGTTTTGACCTTATATTGAAGGTCTCAACTCATTAAAACATATATGCTGTTAAAATAGTAAATATCCAGTTGAAAAATATTTCTTCTCAAATATGTTATTTAGTTTTCTGCCTAAAATGGTATAGGGAATGAAGACTCTTTAAGGAAGAGTTTTTAAATATAACAGGCTGAGCAGTTTGTAAAGTATTAGTAAAAGTTACAAGCAATTGGAGATACATCCTCCTGTGTTTATATTATACAATCATAAGCTGGAAGTATCTGTAAGGTACTAGGATATATTAGTTTTCTATTGCTACACAACAAATTACTCTAAAATTTAATGTCTTAGAACAGACATTTGTTATCATACAGTTTGTCAGGGTCTGGAATTTAGGAGCAGTTTACCTGGGCAATTTTTGCCCAGGGTCTCTCATGAGATTACAGTCAAGATCCCGGCCAGGAGTGCAGTCATCTACAGGCTTGCCTAGGGCCATGTGATTTATTTTCAAGGTGGTGTACTCACATGGCTGATGGTAGAAAACCTCAGTTCCCTACTGTCTGTTGGCAGGAGGCCTCAGTTCCCTCCCACACGGGCCTCTTCAAAGGACAGCCTGAGAATCTTTATAACATAGAAAATGGTTCCCCTCAGAAGCAGGGGTCCCAGAGAGACTGAGAGAGAACCCATAATGCCTTTAATGACCAAGGCCTAGAAGTGACATTCCATCACTTCTTTCATCTTCTATGCAATTAGAAACAAGTCATATAAGACCAGACCATATTCAATGAGACAGAAATTAAGTTCTACCTCTTGAAGGTAAGATTATCAAGTAATTTATGGATATGTTTTTAAACCAGCACAAAGGATCTCTCTAGATCATTAAATATCTTCCTGACATAGAAAACTATTCTTGGTGAGATGAAATGACTAGTCCAAAAGGACAGCAAGTAAATGACAAAGGCTAAGATTATTATTTAAGTCTCTGAACCTACATGTAACTGGTTTAAAAAAAAAAAAAAAAAGCAATATGAAACCAGCATAGGCCTTTTAAAATGTTTTTTATTTATTTTTTAAGAGAGCATGAGCAGGGAAGGGGCAGAAAGAGAGGAGGACAGAGCATCCGAAGTGGGCTCTGTGCTGACAGGCTGGCAGCAGCGAGCCTGATGTGGGGCTCGAACTCACGAACCGTAAGATCACAACCTGAGCCAAAGTCTGATGCTCAACCAACTGAACCATCCAGATGCCCCTAAAGTTTAGTTTTTAACGTAAGAGGGAGAAATAATAGACCATTTCTCACCAGAACGTATTGATAAAAAATAAATACATAAAGATAAAAAGTTTCTACATAAAAAAAATTGAACATTTAGGAAGAATTGGTCTTTTTTAGTTTCATTGTCTATTTAGGTACAATGGTTTTTTCATACTATAACCATGCTCTCTACAGAGCTATTCCCAACAAAAGCTATTTTTAGGAATGTAGGTGTATCTGCCACCAAACCAATGGTGGTACATTTCTTAGGCTGACCTCCACAGCCTATTTGACCTGTTTAATTTGAAGAATCGTACCTTTAAGGCAAAAGGGGGCTTTTATTTTTCTTCATTTCTCCTTTCTTACACTCTTCAGTGCAGGCTGATAAAATCTTTGATAAGACAGAATAAAGAAACAGAGACTATTAAATACACCAAAGCTGTTCTAGGAGAGCTGGTCCATCTCACTAAGAGGAAGGCATTTAATCTTGTTTGTGTTCCACTTAGGAAAGTGTGAGACGTATGTCTAAGAAACCTTAATGACCAAAATTGTCCTTCCAGGGTGGAGCCAGGAACAAAGCCTATAAAATCCCCAAGAACTTCTAGGCTTCCCACAGATGAAGCAGGATCCTCCAGGATTTATAGTCCTGAAGGGACTATAAAGAAGGAGTGAAGATGGAAAGTGTCCCCGGACTTCATTCTGGGTCTATTGAAAGAAACCTTAATTGCAAAGAAAAGAACAGAAATATTTAGAAATTTTGGAATTTTTGCATGTTCCAAATCAGATGCCAGTGAGGTTATTTTCTTTTTTGTAAAGAGCTAGACTTGAGCTCTTCCAGAACCAATATGGGCAGAACTGAGGGCTTACATTTGAGCAATCATATTCCAAAGCCTACCACCAATGCTGGAGACACTAAGGCTGCTAGAGTAGGTAGGACAGAGCACTAGTAGAGAGTTACAAAGAACCCTGGACATCTGTGGACAGTCTTTCAGGTATTCAGCAGAGTAATGATTAGCACACATATGGGAGGAAAGTACTCAAGGCTGGGCAAAGAACCATCTAAGAAGACCAGAGGGAATAGTGCCTGATGCTTACAGAGAGCTGAGAATAGTGCCTGTTCCTACCAGCCAGATGGATCAACCTCATAATTCATAGGACGATGGATAGAGGACTCAGTAGTGTCTTGCTTCAGAAGGGTCTTGCTTCAGTAGTGGGGAAATATTAGTCCTAAACACAGTTCTAACAGATCTTAAAAAACAAGATCCAAGGAGCATCTGGGCGGCTCAGCTGGTTACACGTCCGACTTTGGCTCAGGTCATGATCTCATAGCTCAAGAGTTCAAGCCCCGCACTGGGCTGGCTCTGCGCTGACAGCTCAGAGCTTGGAGCCTGTTTCAGATTCTGTGTCTCCCTCTCTCTGTCCCTCCCCTATTCATGCGCGCTCTCTCTCAAAAAGAAACATTTAAAAATGTTTTTTTTTAAAAAAAAGATCCAATAAGCTGAAACTGTTTCCAACTATAGGCATACCTCAGAGATACTTACGGGTTCTGTTCCAGATTGCTGCAATAAAGTGACTATCTTAAAAAAGTGAGTCAAATCAACTTTTTGGTTTCAGAGTTCATATGAAAGTTATAGACCATTATTATGTGGTCTATTAAGTGTGTAATAGCATTATGTTTAAAAAAATACATACCTTAATTTAAGATACTGTGTTGCTAAAAACAATGTTAACCATCATCTGAGCATTCAATGAGTTGTGATAACCATAACAAATATAATAATAATGAAAAATGTGAAATATTGTGAGAACTACCAAACTGTGATGCAGTGATACAAAGTGAGCAAATGCTGCTGGAATGGTGCCAATAGACTTCAACTTGATGCAGGGTTGCCACAAGCCTTCAATTTGTAAGAAACGCAGTAGCTTAAAGTGCAATAAAGTAAATTGTAATAAAACAAAGTATGTCTGTAATTTAACTGCATCCCAAAACAAAGCACAAAGATTTTTATAGGGATACAAAAATATCCAGCACCCCAAAAGATTAAAATGACAATGTCTGGTATCCAGTCAAAGATCATCAGGCACGCAGGAAAATGTGACCCATAATGAGGAAAAAGTCAACTAACTGAAATGGATCCAGAAGTAACACAGATAATAAAATTAACAGAGAAGAACATTAAAACACTTATTTTAACTGTATTCCATATGCTCAAAAAGTTAAATGGATTCAGAGAGATACAAAAAAGACCCAACTAGAGTTCTTGGAAATGAAAACACTAATGTCTGAAATTAAAACACTTTCTCTCTCTCTCTCTCTCTCTCTCTCTCTCTCTCTCTCTCTCTCTCTCTCTCACACACACACACACACACACACACACACACACACACACACACACACACAGACTGGAATTAGCAGGAAATGATACATTGCAGGAAAAAAATTACTAAACTCGAAGACATGGCAATAGAAACTATATAAAATGAAACAAAAAAAATAATTAAAAAATAAAAGTACATTCATGAACTATGGGACAGCTTTAAGCAGCCTCATACACGAAACTAGAGTCCTAAAGAGTAGACAAAAGAAGGTACAGAAAAAGTATTTGAAGAAATTATGGCCCAAAATTTTCCAAATTTGATGAGAACTAGAAACTAACAGATCTAAGTCCAAGCACACAGACAAAACAACTTGAAGAAAACTACACCAAATATTATTATCAAATTGTTAAAAAAAAAAAGTCATAAAGGGAAAATCTTAAAAGCAACCCCAAAAAAAGACAAGTTATAATACAGAGGAACAAAGATAAATATGACATTAGAGTCCTCAACAGAAACAATGCAAGTGAGAAGACAATGGAGCAAAATCTTTAAAGAACTGAAAGAAAAATAATTCTATACTCAGTGAAAATATCTTTCAATAACAAAGACAAAATAAAGAATTTTTCAGACACACAAAAGCTGAAAGAAGTCATCACCAGATGATCTGCATTATAAGAAGTGTTAAATGAAATACTGTAGGAAGAAAGAAAATAATACCAGATGAAAATACGCATCTATATAAAAGAAAAAACTAAAGAGTGCTATAAGATAACTATGTTGTTAAATATTTAAGAGATTTTTTTATTATTAAATCTTTTGAAAATATACTTAACTATTAAACAAAATTGATAACAATGTATCATGAGTTTATAACATCTGGGTAAGTGTAACTTATGACTGACAACATAATATAAACAGCATAAACACAACAAGAGCATAAATGCCAGAAGGAGGGACATTGAAGCAAACTATTATTCTAATTATATTCTATACCATATGTTCTAAACACAAAGCCATTTGTGAAGTGATATAATATTGCTTGAAGAAGGTTAGCATAAGTTAAAGATGTATATTATAAATCAGAAAGCAACCCCCAAGTAATAAGAGAGCAACAGTTAATAGGTCAACAAAGAAGATACAATGAAACCATAGAAGATATTCAATAAACCCAAAAGAATTAGAAGAAGGGAATAGGTAACACAGGAGACAAATGTTTTTGAGAAATGGATAGCAAAATGATAGACTGGACCTAGCCAAACAAATGTTAAATGCAAATATTCAAAACAACACAATTTTAAGGCAGAAATTCTCAGACTGAATAAAAAACAAAAGTGTAACTATATGCTGCTTACAAAAAATACACAAATATAAAGACACAAGTTAAAAGTAAAAGAGAAAGATATATGCCATGCTAACACTCATCAAGTTAAAACTATAGTAACTGACTATATTATAACATCAAACAAAGTAGATTTCAGAGCAAAAAATATTACCAAGGATAAAGATATTTATTTCATGGTGATAAAAAGGTCAACCCATCAAAAGAACTTAAGAGTCCTAAGTATATTTGCACCTAATACATGAAGCTAAAACTGGTTTGCAGGGAGAAACAGAAAAATCCACAATTATCCTTAAGGAGTTCAATACCCTCCCCAATAATTGTTAGAACAAGTAGGCAAAAAAAATATATAATAATAATAATAATAGTCAAGGATACAGAATGAGTAAACAACCAACTTGACCTACTAGAAATGTCTAGAACATTCCAGGCAGCAAGAACAGAATATATATTCTTTTCAACTGCATATAGAAACCTTTGCCACCATAGGACATATCTGGGCCATAAAATGTGACTTAACAAATTAAATGATAAAGTCATATAAAGCATGCTCTCTGATCACAATAGAATTAAATTAAAAATCAACAACAGGAAGATATCTGGAAAATCCCCAAATTCTTATGAACAGATTTTTTAATAGTCCATAGGTCAAAGAATAAATCAAAAGAGAAATTAAAAAGTACTCTTGATCAAATGAAAATGAAAACAGTCTCTCAAAACTTATGGGAAACTGCTAAAGTAGTACTTAGAAAATTATATCATCAAACACCTATAATAGAAAAAAAGAACATTCTCTCAAATATATGACCTCAGCCTCTACCATAAATTAGACAAAGAGCAAATTAAGCCCAAAGTAAGCAGAAGAAAAGTCACAATAAATATCAGAGTGAAAAAATCAGTGAAACAGAAAACAAACAATGAATTAAACTAAAAGCAGTTCTTTGAGGAGGGAGGTTAATAAAATTGGTAATCCTCTAGCTATATAGATTGGGGGTGGGGGGAAGAAGAAAAGAAAGAAGATACAAATTATATAATACCACATAATTTGTGACATTCTATAGACTTCATAAGTATTAAAAGGACAATAACGAACTTTACGCATGTTAATAAACTAAAAGAAAAAAAAGACATGCCCTTAATAAATGAGGAAAAGCATTTGACAAAACTAAACATCTAATGCTATTTAAAAAAAAAAAAGCACCCAAAAAAAAACCCCACAGATGTGCCTGGGTGGCTCAGTTGGTTGAACAACAGACTCTTGATTTTGGCTCAGGTCATGATCTCATGGTTGGTGGGTTGGAGCCCTGTGTTGCTGCTTGGGATTCTCTCTCCCTCTCTCTGTCCTTCCCTTGCTTGTACTCTTTCTCTCTCTCTCAAAATAAATAAACACTTAAAAAAAAAAACTCTTCTCAATAGATTTATACAAAAAGAGAACTTCCTCAACCTCAATCATCACGTTAAACCTAACATATTTAATGGTGAATGGCTGAAGACTTATTCCCCAAAGATTAGGAAAAAGGCAAGGATGTCCACTCTCACAACTTCCGTTCCATAATGTACCAGAAATTCTAGCCATTGTACCAGACAAAGAAAGAGAAGGCATCTGTATCTAAAGCGAATAGAACTGGGGTGCCTGGGTGGTTCAGTTGGTTAAACATCCGGCTTTGGCTCAGGTCATGATCTCACGGTTTGTGAGTTCGAGCCCCGCATCTGGCTCTGTGCTGACAGCTCAGAGCCTGGAGCCTGCTTCAGATTCTGTGTCTTCCTCTCTCTCTGTCCCTCCCTTGCTCTTGCTCTGTTGTCTCTCAAAAACAAATAAACATTAAAAAATTTAAAATGAATAGAACTGGGGAGCCTGCGTGGCTCACTCAGTTGAGCATCTAACTTCGGCTCAGGTTATGATCTGATGGTTTGTGGGTTTGAGCCCCGTGTCGGGTGCTGTGCTGACAGCTCAGAGCCTGGAGTCTGCTTCAGATTCTGTGTCTCCTTCTCCTTCTCTGCCCCTCCACCACTCACACTCTGTCTCTTTCTCTCTAAAATAAACAAACATTAAAAAAAAATTTAATGAATAGAACTGTTTTAACTTGAAAAGGACATAATTGTCTATGTAGAAAATCCAATGGCATCTACAAAAAAGCTCTATCAGAACTAATAAGTGAGCTTAGCAGACTTATAAAATAAAAATCAATATATAAAAATTATTGTATTTCTATATACAATTAGAAATAAACATTTTTAAAATATCATTTATAATAGCATTAAAGATATGAAATAGGGATAAACCTAAGAATAAATGTGCAATACCTGTACACTGAAAACTACAAAATATTGGCTAAGAAAAATTAAAGACAACCTAAATAAGTGGAAAAGGATGCTACGTTTATAAGTTCGAAAAATTAATATTGTTAATATTTGAGTAAAGCAGACTAGCCTCCATAATGTGGCTGGGCCTCATCCAATCTGTGGAAAGCCTTATGAGGAAAGACTGTGCTCCCTTGAGGAGGAAGAAATACCATCTCCAGGCTGCCTTTGGGCACAAGACCACAACATCAATTCCCACTGGGATTTAGAGCCTGCTAGCCTACCCTGAAGCTTTCTGACTTGTCAGCCTCCAAAGTTACATAAACCAATTCCTTAAAATAAATCTCTCAGTACACACACACACACACACACACACACACACACACACACAAATTGATTCTGTTTCTATTGAGAACCCTTATACAGTTCCGGCTCTCTTTTGCCTTGGTTTAGACACACTGAGTAGAGTCAGAGCCAACCTTGGTGACACATTTCCCAAAATTTGGCAGGTTGTTTTATAGTTACTTCCTTTCTTCTCTATCATTTCTTCTCCCTTTGTTGCTCAAATTTCCAAGTTTCCCACAGATGCTGGGGCTTCTGTACTGCCCCCTGGGGATCTAGAACACCCCAATTCAGCTATTCTTCCTCCTGTTCACAAACAGATCTGCCCTGCCCTCAGTCAAAACCCTCTATGCCTGGGCCTTTCCAAAGGGCCATCTGTGGGAGGTACTGGCTTGCTCGCTGAATAAACATTTAGATCCTGAAGGGAACTTAGAGTCATAAATTTAAAAAAAAAATTTTTTTTTTTAAAGAGAAAGCCAGATAGGAGGAATTGGCTTGAGGTCATAGATTAGTAAGTGGAGGCCCTGAGCTTACCCATGTCTTCTAACTCCAAGTTCAGGATCCTTCACATTCGTCTAACCCACATCTACTCTTAGCTCTTCCTGTATACAGTGGTAGTATCTTTGACTCTCTAACAAGGATCTATGATACTCCAGCACTTTGCAGCTCATTGGAACTTTGTCTACAGCAATCTGGAATATTGGGCTTTTGACCTTGGAGAAGTGTTGATTTCCTACATCTGAATACCAGCTGTCGGGTGCTCCTTGACACAAGTGTGAGGGATCTAAACAATATTCTCTGGACTAGTGTATCAGTGAAGCATTGTTGTTTCAATGGGAATACATGTACACCAGCCTTAGCATACTCTTCTGGGTTGCTGGATTCTAGCCCTGTTTATCCTTTTTGAGGTAGTTTGCAACTCTTTCTAAATTATAGGTAATTGATAGATACATAAATTCTGTCCAGTCTGGTGATGATTTGAATTAACTTCCCACTGTGGGAAATCTAGTTTTGCCTCCATGTGCAATTCACCTCAACATTCTTTTACTTCATACAAGCCTGTGCTGTTTTGACTTTTCTTTTGAACTGATGATATCTGATTCCCCCATATCATACGAATAAAATAAATTTTTTAAACATATTCATCTTTACATCTGTATGTGAGTCATGATGTTACCTTCTTCTGAAAATTATCTTTTAATAAGGGAAGAAAGAAA